>CM029510.1:20508360-21108360 GCA_017140475.1 Eucalyptus fibrosa
AGTCTCACAAACTCAATGACAAATGAAGTTTCACAAACTCAACTAACTCAATGACAAACTACTATAAAAAAAAAAATCCACAAATGTTTACAATTGACTCATCAGCCCTACAAACCATATCACATCCCATTTCATCAATCAATATGCATAATGCCTCATGTTCGTGCTCGTTTTGATGGACCTCGCACTTGATTTATAATCCTTGCACTTTTGCTAACTGGACGTGAGACTTCTTCTTAAACTGTCTTGGGATGCGTTGATTCTGATGGAAATGCAATTGTCCTAGGCTGAACTGATTCAGAAGGAGTTGCAATTGTTGTAGGTTGAACTAATTCAGATGGACCTGCAACTAGGTTCTTCTTACTCTTCTTTCTTGTTGGCGCAGACAATGTCTTCTTATTTGTTGGTGTAGCCGTTGATTCTTGAGTTGGGCCTTGAGAGATAAGAACCTCTAAACTTCTCTCGGGCTTCAAAAAGAAAACTCAATTATCAACAAAAGTTTACACTATAAATTAAATTAAATGCAACCTATAAAACTTACATTAAGAATAATTGTTCCGAAAATGCTCATCTTTTAGCTTCTAAGGGGAGCGTCACTTTTAGGTACTTGTGATTGGTTGCATCTTCTTTTCGCATGTGATTTCTTGGGCTCTTGTGGCTATTCAGCTACAGCAAGGGCTTCTTCGGCCAATTCTTCAGTTAGGCGTTTTGTAGATGACCTTCTTGTAGGTGGCTCTTGATTTGGCTTTCTTCTGGTTGTTTTTCTAGTTAGGTCTTCAGCTTCAGTGACACATTCGGTTGGCTTTGGTGGTGGCCCTTGTGATGACCTTAGTGATGGATCTTGTAGTGGCCCTTCAGTTGGGCCCTCTATTGGTAGTTGAGCTCTAGCTTGCCTTCTTCGAACCTGAGAAAAAGGCAAAGGACATCATAAGGCAACAACATCAGGCCATATTAAAATGTAAATGAAAAGTAAACTCAAATCATTGAACTTACCGGGTATTTTTTTTCTCTGTTGCTGCTAAAGAACAGTCGACTTAACTGGCCCTCTAGTTGCTTTAGCCAATCCTATAACTGACTGTCTTCTACCTTGTCTTTTTTGAATAGGCCATTTGGTTTCAGGTATGGCAGGGGCTTCGACCAATTCTTCACGTGTCACGATGACCTAACAAAGACAAAAAAATTACATACATATCACTTATATCTATGTACATATTTGTAATAAACCATAAAGCAACATAAACACAATTGTCATGACTTACTGGGTTTATTGTCGTCGACTGAAGAACAGTTGACTCACTTCGCCTTTCTGTTTCTCCTTCTCCAACTGTCCCTTCACTAGGCCCTTCGGCTGGCCTCAATTGTTCATCTTGCTTCTTTAATTGACAACCCTTAATATTGTGCCCTGCGATGTGGCAAAAAGAACACTTTATCTGTACATCTGTCCTATTCATCCTATGGTGACATGAGTCATCTCCCTCCATTATTTTTCGTTTTTGCTTTGGTCTTCCCATTCTCTTCTTTAGCGACAGAGGTTGAGGTGCTTTGTGATCTGTTAGCTCCCAGAGCTTGCTACTTCTAATTGGCCGCAACATGAATTGATACGAAGCAAGATATTTCGGTTTCTTTTACCAATCATCAAGGTAGTCTTCTGTATTGTGGCCCTTCAATTGAATTGCATATATAGCATATGCACAAGGAATTCCACTTAGTTGTCATGCTCTACATGAACACTTCCTCGTACCTAAATGGACAACATACTTATCGGAACCCTTTATTATCTCATATCCTTCATCCCAATTCCAAATGGGATGACAATATCTACTTGTAGCCAAGTTGTCATCCAATTTCTTAGCAATCTTAGGACCACATTGCTTAGTCCACTTTGCAGTCTCATCTTTTTGTCTATGCAGCCAAGTCATGACTAAAACTCGTATGTTTTCAAGCATCGAGATAATTGGTTTGCATTTGGTATCTATTATCCTCCCATTGAATGCTTCGTAGATGTTGTTATCAATGTTATCGCATTTGAATTCCTTGCTAAAGAACGCCTTACGCCAATGCTTTGGGTCTGTTTGGGACAGTGCATCATAACCATCATTTGTCAATTGAAGCATCTCTTCATTGGCCATCCTAAAGTCAGCCATATTCTTGCTCTTTGCTAGTTGTCAAAATTGTGACTGCAGTTTGTCCCATTTATAGGTTTTTGCCCAATTTACATATATGTGCCACGCACACATTCGGTCTTCAGCATAAGGCAACAACTTAGCTATTGCTGGAACCAGTCCATGCAATAATTCAAAATATAAAAAATGTAAGCAAATGACATGTTGATATCAAAAAGCAAACAAGTGACCAAATTTTTTAAAAAGCAAACATTACCTTTTGGTGGTTGCTCATGAACGTTCACCCTGCCCCATTTATTATCTCTAAATCAGTCATCAAATTTTTTAGAAACTAGGACCAATTGTCCTTGTTCTCTACCTTCACAACAGCCCAAGCCAGGGGAAACATTTGATTGTTTGCATCTCTTCCAATTGTGGCCAGCAATTCTCCCTTGCACAAGCCATTCAAAAAACACCTGTCCAATCCTATAATCCGTTTACAACTAGATAAAAATCCTTGTTTGCATGCATCGAAGCAAACATAGAATTTATCAAACTTCATCCTGATATCAGGAATTGGTCTCTTCACGACCTCTACATACACTCTACTTCCAGGATTTTGCAGCCTACACTCCCAAGCATAGTCTCACAATTGTCCATATTCACCGCTGTACTGACCAATGAGTATCTTCATCACCTTTTGCCTTGATCTTTTACATTGATTCCTGGATATATTGATGCCTACCTGCTCCTTCACCAGCATCCTAAACTGAGTAGTATTCATCTGAGGCATCAGCTTAATCAATTTAAAGAAGTGCTTCGATAACCATGCACTTGTTACCATTTTATTCTCAAAATTAATGGAACAAGTATGTTCCTCTTGGTAGGCTCTAATCTAGAAAGATCCACTTCTTCTAACAAATGCACCGTAAAACTTCCATGGACAATTTTGCTGTGAACACCTAGCTCTTACAAAGATCTTAGTGTTTCTAATGAAGTCAATGTTTCTTTGTGCAGTAATGGAGTTTTTCAGTATAGCTTCTCTAAATTATTTCGCATTATAAAATTTCATGCCTACTGACAAAGTAGGAGAGGCAATAGATGGATCATAAGAAGGAAACTTACTTTTCATTTTCCTTCTATGCACATGTCATTCATCTTCTTAAAGATCATCCTGGGAAGTAGCATTCTTGACGCTTTCTTCATAGTCCTTGCCAGCAGCACCAGCATCTGCAGGGCCTTCGGGTCTGTTTGGAACTTCATCGGCTACCTACAAAGCTGTAAACTTAACTGTCAAAAAATCCTTCGTTGTATTCTTGACTGTACAATCTCCTCGTCGTCTTCATCACTTATAAAATTTTCAGCAAGCAACCCATCATCATCATCATCATTAGTTGATTCAGCTACTTTCCAATCTAATCCAGAGATTGTGACATCACCTATGTCACAATCACTTTGGTTCCTCTCATGTCCATCATATCTATCCTGCCCTCCTTCGACCCTAACGTCAATACTACTTTAAATACTATCTCTTTCTTGTCCAACTTTGGCACTCTCTCTATCATCATCTTCGTCCTCACTTTCACTATTGTACTCAACATATATTTTTACCTCTTCACCATGAAGATAATGGTATAGAACATCCCTAAAATCATTATTATCTTCTAAGCATCTCAAACCATCTCTTAAGTCTTTCCTAGGAATACAATACAACAACTTCTGAACTTTACAAAGCAAATAAGTCTTTATATCCCTAAGAAATCCTATATAAGATGCATTCTTTATATCCATAAAAATGGTGCCCTCATTTCCACCCTCATACTTCCACTCATCCTCCCCAATCACAAATTCCTCATCATAGCAAACTATGACAATGACATAATCCTTGTCATGAGCCATTACTGCACTAAGAACAAGAAAAAGAATCATTAGTTTTTGGGACCACTAGACAATTGCACATGGGAGTCCCCCCCACTCTCATGGACTTTAGTAAACAGAGGTCCCTACATTGACAATATACCCCTACATGATAGCCAAAAAAGATGACAACACTTTAATTATTTACTTTCCCTTCCCTTAAAATATTAACCAAAAATAGAGGTTCCCACAATAAGCACATGTCCCCACAACAATCATAGCCCAAGCAATTTTGTCTACTGAACTAAACTTGCGATGTGAGAGAATGTATATCAACTTAATCAAATCACAGCCGCTGACTCCTACAAATTCCTTTAGAAGTTTAAACTAAAATTAGAATAACTAAACTTGGAAGCATTTTATGTCGCTAAAGTTAAAAAAAAAAAAAACAAAGAGAAAATGAAGCACATACAGATCACTCCAAAGTCTTAGACTATCCTAACCCATAACAAATTTGGACAAGTAGGCAATACCTTTCTCGAAGAAGACTGATGCAAGCTGAAGAGCCAATTCCAGGAAATAGCTTCACCAAAACATGCTTCAATACCCTTTCAAGTTCTTATTCTTCCTGCTTGAAACTTTTTCTCAGTTTGTAACTTTACCAATAAAATTCTAGCTACGGTTGTTATGTTCTCTTTTTCATCTTTCTATCATCATTCAGGACTTTGGATTGATAAACATGCCCTATACAGCCTCACAAGCAGGGTGGTTCAAGGATTTAATTTTCTTCTCGGAGATGCATTAGTCACCTGCTTTATTAGGATGCTCTTAAGGAGATGCATAGCCAGTGACTCAACAATCAAAGCATACTCTGACATTGGCTTGAAAGAAAAATTCACGAAAATAATGAGAAATCTGGTCTCTTTGTGTGATGTTAGCAAGTTTCAGTTGAAATGTATTAACAGAAATTCCATCGAGTCGTAATAAAATAATTGAGCCTTAATAAAATAATCAAGCGAGCCCTAATGAAATAATTGAGCCCTAATTTCATCACTAGGGAGGGGGAGAAGGGGCTGAACTTGGACGAGCGACGATGGTGAGTGGTGACGACGACCAATGATGATGAGCGGTGAGCGGCGACAACGACCAACAATGGTGACTAACGACAGCGATCGATGACCAACTTTGGGTGTGAACGACGACGGAGAGAAAGGCTTGAGATCTAGTGTGAACACGGACGGGGAGGAACGGCGATGGCCAGGTGTGCTTAAGCCACAATGACCCAAACGACGTCGTTTAGGTCAGCGCACTCAATGTGGATGGACGACGTTGTTTTTGTCGTCCACATTGGCTTTTTTTTTTTTTAAAACATTTGCCACATCAGTAAAAGAAGTCGCCAGAAATTGCCGGAAAATGCCACATATGCAATTTGGTCGGATTGGCACTCAAGCAATCCCTTTTGCTCTGATTTTGGCACTTAAATGTACATTTTGTAAGTTATGGCACTTAAGTGTCCCTTTGTGCCAAGTTATGGCACTCCAGGGATCTGCACGTCCTTGATCGCTAATGAATTGAGAAAGATGAAATGGATGGCAGTTCGTAAATCAACTACTGGTGGGAAGCTTGGATAGACTTATGAGAAGCGAATAGAAGCATCTAACCATATTAAATGTGGGAATTTCATTTTACTAATATCGAAGGTCAAAAGGAAATTAATGGGTAGCTTGAGGGTTGGAAATCCATACCGAATATTTAAAGTAGAATCAAATTGGTTATTACGATTTGGTAGAAAAAACTATTACATAGTATGGCTAACTCTATTTGACGAAACCTCACCATTATCAATAAAATTTGATTGTATGGTATGACCAAACCTATGGTGATTATGTCCATCATCTCCAACAACAAATTATTCCTCTAGAAGATTGTCTAACGACTTGTTTGGACACAAAAAACTATATAAGAGCATCAATGCATACCGAAAGAGACACTACAATGGAAAAACTAAGAAAGTTATGAGAATTGATATATTCTTATTCTTACTAAAAGTTGATATCACATTACTGGTGGTTACTATTGGGTTACTCGTGGTTACTTGTGACTTACTCTATTGAGAGTTGTTATTTGTAATATAATATGTGAGAAGTGTATGAGTATGTTAGCAGTGATGAATTATTGATAACGTGATCTATCAACCTCGGGTATAAATTGTATGTGCTAAGTTGTAACAATCTAAGGGATTACTAGTGAATTTTAGCTTGTTGGTGGCAATTAGTTTGAAAAGTGAACGTAGGCTAAATCATAAGCCGGACTACTATGAGGTCTGAGTGCATCATCTTCAATCTCTTTACATATCTCATATCGTATTTTATAAAAGCATTTTGTATTTGATATATATCAAACTTAACTTGTCTTATCCGTAAAAATTGTTAAGTTTTTAGAATCACCTGATTTACCCCCTTTAAATTACTCATCGGTCAATGCCAAGCAAACCTCGAGCTCATTGATCTCAAACTCACACTCATCAATCTGGCGAGCCTTGAGCTCGATGCTCGCTCGCCAATCTGGCAAGCGGCAAGCCTTGTGCTTGTCCGCAAGCTTGATGCTCGCTGGTGGCTAGTCGTGGGCCATCACCTTGGTGCAGTTTTTCCAATTGGGACCAGCGAAGAATGAAGAAGATGGAAAACAAAGAAAAAATTTTTAAAAAAAATTAATAATAGATTTTAAAAATTAAAAATAATTAAAAATCAAAAAAATTTTTTTAAAATATGAAAAATCCATTTAAAAAAATAAAATAAATGAAAAAAGAGTATGTGAAAGAAAAGATTTTCCTTATCGAATAGTGAAAAATATTTTTCACTTCATTTCCAGGTTTCATCCGAACATCGGAAAATAATTATATTTTCTTGAAAAATGACCTCCTGGAAAATATTTTCCAAAAACGCCACATTTTCTGCGAAATGAATGAAGCCTAAATAATAAGTAGTTTTTAACAACAAAAGTACCAAAACCGTAGCAAGCAATACTGTGAGCTAGGTTTTATAGTACTTCTGGCGACATTCTTACCAGTTTAGAGCAGCGGTTTTATTTTTCCTAAAACTCTTTAGAAATTCATCAGTAATCAAGCATATTACTAACCCAAATTTCAGTTCACAAGAAGTGTTGAGAAAACTGTATCGATTTTGATATGGTTTTCAATCTCTAATCAAGAATATTCCTCATTTGAGATTTCCAACATTTTATCCTGAATTTGATTTGCTCCATCCACCCCAATTGATCGACTACTTACTAAACAAATGTTACCAAATCAAATGACATACGATTGACATTCAACAAAAGGGCAGCCAATCTTCGCCAACTCGTTGAGGAGAAGTTCTCGATGATTGACGTTTTGAAACATGGAGTTCTTCGAGGAGATTTCTTGCACCAAGAAAGATGGTGATAATTTCAAGGTCAGCAAAGTAGTATATCCCATCTCCTTCTCCATTGAGCCAGGAAGAGAAGTAGTCCCACCTGGTGATAATTTCCAATATCTATGCTCTCCATGCATGCAAATAAAGGTTTTTCTGGCACACGAGGGTCCACGAACAAGGTTGCCAATCTCATTCCCCACCTATGTTGAAGTTGTGCATTTCTATACTTCCATTATCATCTGCTACGACTCTAATTGGTTCTTCTGCGTTTACATGACTCCTATCATCTAACGTCAACCTAGGCTATCCGGAGGAAAAGCTTCCTTCTCCCCAGATTCTAGCACTAGCTATTCTACTTATACTAGTCCTAATATTACCTCCATCAGATGTTATCCAAATGACAGATGGGTTATTAAAACATTCTATCCATCTAAAGCCTCTAACCTTATGTCTTCGTTCTTAGCACCTTTAGGTATTGCTTCCTAACCTTCCTATTCTTCTTCGTTTACAAAGACTGCTGCCTATTTAATTACAAGTTCCAATTTTTGACCCCAAGGGTATCATGGCCATAATTTGCGCAGCTCTCCACTTTTCATACTATCCAGCTACTACTTTGTAGGTTCAAATCATGACTCTTGCTAATTTTTCCGTGTTCGGCAAACCTATTCATTGTAACTTGCTTAACCTTTTCTTCCTCTCTTTCCAACAAAGCATGTTTGCTTAGGAAGTATATGGTCAAAACTAGTAGTAAAACACTTACTTTATTTGCTAAGTTTTCTAGCTTAATCTAATACCTAAGGCTCTTATACTAATCAAAGGACAAACGTGTGTCTATAGATTAATTGGTAACATTTCCAGAAATCCTCGTTAAGATATCTGCAAAAGCTCGATGGATCTTATTCTATTTGTCTAAAATGCAAGTACTTTGCATCTAGACCGGTTAAATGGGTGGGTTGGGGGTTTGGATTGGACCATAAATGATCCGACCATAATAGACCAACTTATTTAGTTTTGACCCATTTTCAAATGCAAATATAATGATCTATACTTGATTTGACTCATAGCCGACTTTGTCACACCCTGATCACTAGGCACGCACCCATCCCTCACTCGGTCGATATAATAGCAATGTCCCAGGATGCATTACCAACCCATTTATTTTAATACGCATGCGGAAGCATATAAATAATCTCCAAATAATAAAACAATGGGATATGAAAGTAGGACTCTAAATTTTCACACTTTCAAAGCGACCACACTTATATACATTGCAAATCATAGTGCAAATATATACAAGGCGAATTGTTAGGTTAGGTTTTAAACCACCAGTTCATAAACAAGGTCTTCAAAAAGGAATCGACTCCCATCAAAAGAGAATTGTCCTATAAGTAACTAGTCCAATAAGATTGTCAATTCTTCAGGCTTCATCTTCTACACTTTGGGCCTCCGGTCCTTTACCACAACCATCTAAGGACCTTATTCAATAACCAATGAGACTATGTCTCAGCAAGTTCTACCCCTTAAGACCCAATTAGGAAGCCAATACACTCAAGAAGTTGCCTAAGCACAACACAAGTCATAGGACTTACCTTGACATCAGTTCTTTCCTACAAGTCAATATATATTAAATATACATGAACCACATTAATTCACAGCATCGGATCAAATCATTGATAAATCGACCTAGTCGATTACATGTCAAATAACCATTTCCTAATCATCTCAATTAATATTATCTATAAGTCTAATCATACCCAAGACTACTTATTATAAGCCAATAATAGATAGTATTGCTTACCAGAAGCTACCTCAAATATTGAGATAATATACTATATATATATGCTTGCCAAGAGCTACCTCAATTTCTATATAGCATATTATATATGCTCGCTAGAAGATGCCAGACATACTTTCATAGTATCTTGAGAATTATATATGCTCACCAGAAGCTACGAGATCCACTGATCCGCTAATCTAATATGCTCGCCAGAAGTTGCCAAATCCATTGATTCGCTAATCTAATATATGCTCACCAGAAGCTGCCAGCTATACTTTCATAGTACACTGATAAATGTATATATGTTCATTACAAACTGCCAGCCATACTTTCATAGCATACTAATAATTGATTATTTAATTAATTCACTATTTTTATCATTCTTGATAAAAATACATGTACGTGCGTACACGATCGGCCTTAACCAAAATATAATATTTTCACTTTTGAACCTTCCACTATTTTCAGTAGTCCCAAAATAGATTTTTGATGCTGTAAATCGATGCCGTAAATTGACGCCCAGTAATTTTCCATGTAATTACCAAATTAATTAAAATTTTGAAATAAATATCCACAACCACTAAATTCACTCAATTTGCACAATCATACACTCAATTAAATAAACATAGAGTACCACTAAAATCAGCACGAAATTCTAGTTGTTAGCTATCCCAGCCTAATTTTTGAAAAATAAATAAATAAATAAATAACTACGAAAAATAATAAATAATTGCAATAAATTCAACTTAGGCCCGTAATGCCTAATTGGAAGCCGAGACGAACCCAAAAAAATTCCAAGGTTCATTCAATAAATAATAGAGCCTATTTCCTTGCTAACTACACCAACCATATGCCTAACATGCATTGATAAATCTCTAATTTAACTACTTTAATATAATCTATTCACCTAATTGTACTTAATTAATTCTAATCAACCCCTAAGCATCATTAGCATACTAAGCAAGGATTAGTGAACAAAACTCACTTGATTAATGAGCGAGTCGGATTAAACCGACGGGAACATCGTGGGGGACGTTTCTTCTCAAAGCGGGCCTAGATTTGAGGCCGGAAACACCTCAAAATGGGCCCGACACCTTGCTAGAAACCCACAAATAAACTTTCTGTTTGGGGCTGCAAAACAAAGAGGATAAGGCTGTTTTTGGTGCGGAATGGTGATGATGGACCGGTGGATGGCTTGGCTCCAGGCGGTCCGGTGGCTTCCTTGCTGTCTTCTTGGCTGTTGTGGTTGCAAATGGAGAGGAGGGGGAGCAAGAAGGTGGCCGGCTAGCTTGGATAGGAAGGAAGGCAAGAGGGGGGCTACCATGGCCTTGATTTTCCACAACTTATCCCCCAAGACTCATCCTTGGCCAAGCATCTTCCTTGGTTGTCCATGAGCCACCAAGGCTTCTTCTTTCAACCTTGAATTGGTCCAAAATGGTGATGGATCGGGGGAGTTACGAATTTATAAGCAATTAACTTCAATTGGACACGGATCTTTGCTCGATTCAATCCCATTTGGTCTCAACAAATTCAATTGACCCTCCATCGATCAAATCGATATTTTTCCTCACCCATATATCCATCACGCTTCCCAAATTTGCGATAAAAAACGATCACGACCTTTTTTCAAAACATAAACGGTCTTATGTTGACTTTTTCTCAAAAAGTCTCGGGTTTTAAAAAAATCTTATGAGACTAAGTTGACATTCATAGAATTTATTGTGACATGATAGAATCTTCAATTTCTGAAATTGGACTTGAATTTGCAGTTAATTTCCATTCGGCGCGTTTTTAGCATAACCTAGGCTATTGAGTAGTTTTCAAAGATTTTTAATGCAAATGACCCGTGGTCATCTATCCACAAGGAACCCACTCAACACATTAGCGACTCTCGGTGGTCGTGAAAATCTCAAGATTTCAATTACGGGTACAGGATACCAAAAACGACAAAAAATCGGTCTAGTGCCGATCGACAAGAATTTTGCAATAAGGTAGAATCACTCACACTTTGATCATACATCTCAGTCAAATCGACCTATTCTTGATCTCTGATCTATTTTGACAATACTATAATAACCCTTGTAGACTAGCACACTTCCCCAAATAGTCTAGTTATCTTACAAGTGATCAGCTTTGAGAATAGCATTATAGACACGTTAATAAAATGCCTGATTTATTTAGTAGAAAATAGAACTGAAAATTTGGAATGTCACATGTAACGACTTAGGCCCCACTGTGTAATATTGTTCCGCTTTGGACACTAAGTTCTCATGACTTTAAAACGTGTTATGCAAGGGCAAAAGGCCATCCTTTGGGCCTTCCCTCTCCCAAGCCATAATATTGTCTACTTTAGAGGCGTGGTCCACGGCCCACCCTCCCTCACAGCTTTTTTTTCAACGCAGCGGAAACGTACGTGAAATATGTTATGGAGGGGCAGAGGGCCATCCCTCGGGCCTTCTCTTTCCCAAGCCATAATATTGTCCGCTTTGGAGGTACGGCCCACCGGCCCATCCTCCCTCACGGCTTTGTTTTCAGCTGACATCGAAAGCGTATGTGAAATGCATTACACATATTAGAGGAACCCAAGCCTTCATAAACTAGCCTAGGACTCTCCCTTAAGCGATGTGGGACTAGAGGGGATCCCTTCCCCTTTCCTTAGCCTGTCACACTCTCCACTCCTTAGGAGTACAACGTCCTTGCTATGGCCCCACACGCGGTCGGGAATTGACTCTAATATCATTTGTAACGATCCGGGCCCCATTGTGTAATATTGTCCATTTTGGACATTGAGTTCTCATGTTTTAAAAACGCTTTATGCAATGGCAAAGGGCTATCCTTCAGGCCTTCCCTCTCCTAAGCTATAATATTGTCCACTTTGGAGGTGTGGTCCACCGGCCCACCCTCCCTCACGACTTTGTTTTCAGTGCAACGGAAGCGTACGTGAAACGCTTCGTGAAATGCTTTATGTAGGGGTAGAGGACTATCCCTCGGGCTTTCCCTCTCCCAAGCCATAATATTGTCCGCTTTGGAGGCATGGCCCACCGGCCTGTCCTCCCTCACAGCTTTGTTTTTAGCGCAACGGAAGCATACATGAAACGCATTACACATATTAAAGGGACCCAAGCCTTTATAAACTAGCCCAAGACTCCTGCCCAAAGTGATGTGAGACTAGAGAGGACCCTTTCCCCTTCCCTTGGGCTATCACATCACAAACTTAACTTGACCCATATTGTTGAAACACTTCAATATTTAACTTAGTCTCTAAAAACTCATAACCAAAGTAAAGTGAACTACAATACTAAAAAACAAAAGTATTCCTCCTCATTATTGTTGCTATAATCAATGAGGTATTACACGACATGCCCATACCTTATCAATTTGTTGTTTGAGCAAGTTGCAATCACTTTTTCTTGAACAAGCAAAGGGCCATCTACACCAATTTGAACAAAATTAACCTCGGTTGAATGTGAGTGGAGATTGAAAAGAATTGCCAATATGTGAAAAGGTGATGGAAAATCAAACCCTCAGTTGCCCATGAGTAGAGATCAAAAGTCCCCTTAATTTGGCAGAATTTTCAATTGGATTATATAGACCGAAAATAAACAAATAGGGAAGAAATGAAGAAACGAAGCAATTTTGGAGTTCTTTTTATTTTAAGGGATTGGAAATTTTTTCAACTAGAAATTCTTTTCAATGAAAGTGCCCCGAGCAATAGACATTAGATCAGCTGAGGAATTCAAGCATTTATTTGAGATCGATTTAATCATATCACTTTTTTTGCTTTATATTTTTTATTGATATTTTCTCTAAGAGCATTTGCGCCAGCGATTTCTTGGAAGGGTCCTTGTGTACTTAAAATGTGTCTATGAAAATACCACGAGAAAACGGGGGTTAGAATATTATTAATCGTACGGTATCAGATTCCCTCAGTTTAGATTGATTGACAAGAAAACAGCACTACCTCAGATTCCTCTGGGTTTAGAACAGAGTCGGGCGGTTGGATGGAGCCCATCCACAAAGTCAAAACCTTTCGTCATCCTCTCTGCGCTGCATCTAAAAAAATTCTAGTCAGAACCTTTCAATCCGGCAGAAACAACCCAAAGAATCTGCCGGAGCGGCCTGGAAACGCAGTGGTTGACTGCAGCGGAGGGGGCAGCACGCCGCTTCTCTTCGAATTATACTACTAGCCGTTGACCCGGTCGTGAAGAAGCAGTCCAAGAAGTACTGCCAACCGAGCACCGCTCGCTACAGAATGTTGTCCGATCGCAATGCACATGGCCCATCATCTCTCCACAAACGGCCTCCACAGTTGACACGGTCGTCGCCACGTTTCCGTCACTCCCCTGCCCTCTTAATAACCTTCTTCTTCTTCTTCTTCTTCTTCTTTTTCTTCTTCGTCTTCATCGCCAGCCCGTTCCTGTTCATAGTCAAACGCCAGAGCAGCCTCGGCGAAGAGAGCGAGCCGGTTCGTCATGGCGATGGAGGCCGGGAAATTGCCGACCGCAGGGAAGCCGATCCGATGCAGAGGTAGGTGTCGTGACTCTTTCCACCATTCGAGCCGATCTTGACTTTTGTGGTCGTGTAATTTACTGGAAGTGACTGTTGATGTGACGGGGGGGCGCGGTTTGCAGCCGCGGTGTCTCGCAAGCCGGGGGAGCCTCTGGTGATCGAGGAGGTGATGGTGGACCCGCCGATGCCTCACGAGGTCCGGATTCGGATCATTTGCACCTCCCTCTGTCACAGCGACATTACGTTCTGGAGAATGAAGGTGATTTCGATTTCTCTCTCCATCGTCGCGTGAATGCGTGTGTACATAGGTATCGCGCTGCATGTGCGTATATCAGTGCATACGACCTCTGCATATGCCCTTCTGGACATAAGCATGCTTTGCTGGCGGATTGCAGGATCCTCCCGGATGTTTCCCGAGGATTTTTGGGCACGAGGCGGTGGGGTAAGCTCGATGACTCCGATTGTTTGTTCTCTTTAATCAGTCATTTGGCACCTTAGTTTCTTCATCTTTGTCCACTACTCTATCTTGATGGGAGAGAATGAGGATTCGGGGAGTCCAGTGGATGCTTGAATTCGTCTAAGCTCAGCTCTTTAATGTTAAACACGACTGGTGTAAACTGCTGAACTGCTGATTGAAGTTGGATGAGTTTGAATGAAGGCAAAAGTTAAAAAAATAAATTGAGTTTATGAATGAACATGGAGGATTTTGAGCTTTATTCAAGGATGGCTATGCAGCAATCTATGCCACAAGAAGCTTATTAGTTTCCCGGTATAGGCAGAATAGTACCCAATAGCCAATAATGCTTCTGCTCACATGCACTTAAGATTTGCTGTTAACTGTTAATACTAACTTGCCAGAGCATGGGCTCTGTCTTTGTATTTTTTTCCCCTCTTTGCTGATGTTAAAGATCATGCTCTTGTTTCTAGGATTAGTTTGATCTTCATTTTATAGGAAACGACACTAGAAATGCCATAACTTTCATATGATGCATACTTTGGTGCCAAAACTTTTCATCCGATCATTAAGTGCCACTTAAAAAAAAAAACGGTTACTTAAGTGCCAATTTTGATTTGGGACACCAGAAATCTAACGTGTCAATATTCTAACATTTCTTTTGATTGACATGGCTTGCCAGCATGCCCAATGAGCATTAATGGCCCTAAATGACACCTTTTCACACATGATTGCCCAAAATTCAACCTCTTCTTCAAAACTTAACCTCATAATAGATGATTTGGGGGGAAAATTCGGCCTCTTCCTCAAACACGAACATCACAACCGTGGATTTGGGAAAAATAATTCATTAAAACTTGCAATAGACGTCTACTATTTCATTTGTGATAATTTGTCTAACCGGAATTGCAATTTTTATATTGGAATTTTGAGGATGGATAGTAACAAAAAGCCGTGATGGAAGGTTCAGATGCTGGGAAAAAGAAATATAGCATGAATATGTCTCAGATTAAGAGAACGAGAGACAACTAATTGGTGGTAGTGATGACAGAGCGAAGGGACATGACAACGAGGTAGACAATAGGAAAGGAGATGGAGTTGAGGGAGAGGAGGAGGACAGCATTGCCCTCGTAGATGCCTGTGGCAGAGAAGTGACGGGGTCAACGGGGTGCAAGTGCTCATGGAAATATTCGGATGCGGATCCTTGGAGGCAGGAGGAGGCGTTAGTGAAGGCCATGGAGCCACAGTGGGAATTGTTAGAGCAATTAAATATTAAACAACACATCCATCTAATAGCTTAAACTTTTATAACAGTATCACACATTCTCACATGATAT
This sequence comes from Eucalyptus fibrosa, assembly GCA_017140475.1. NCBI lineage: Eukaryota > Viridiplantae > Streptophyta > Magnoliopsida > Myrtales > Myrtaceae > Eucalyptus > Eucalyptus fibrosa. The sequence continues at coordinate 20,523,810 of CM029510.1, forward strand.
CTTGAGTTTAAATCTTTAGAGGTCCCTATATTTCCACGCTCTAGGCTTAGGCCGAAGTTCAGAATACGCGTGAGGGGAAGTGTTAGAGTAATTATATATGAAACCACGCTTTCATGAGGAGATGAAAGTGGTGATGTCAAGGGAGGGGTTGGGTTGGTTGTTCTTGAAGATGAAAGGTCAGGTCATTGGACTTCCTTTTTTATAACAGTCTTACACATTCTCAAAATTTCCTTGTTTTCAGGATTGTGGAGAGCATTGGAGAAAATGTCGACGAGGTAACTGAAGGGGATGTAGTCGTTCCAACCTTCATGTCCGATTGTGGTGAATGTGAAGATTGTAAGTCAAAGAAGAGCAACTTATGCTCAAAACTCCCCTTCAAGGTATCTCCTTGGATGCCTAGATATGAGACAAGCAGATTCAAGGATCTTAATGGAGAAGTTCTATATCACTTTCTGTTCGTGTCAAGCTTTATTGAGTATACTGTGGTAGATGTTGCCCATGTGACTAAGATTGATCCTGCAATTCCTCCAAATAGAGCATGCCTCATTGGTTGTGGGGTCTCGACAGGTGAAGCACATTTCCTTTTCAGTCTTCGTAAAAGTAATAACTTCCCAAGCCAACTATTGAATCTTCCAATTGATTTGCGTATTCTTATGCCAATTCTGTCCATTCATACTCTGTGTAAAGCCTTTACTGTTGTTGTGGGGGCATTTCAGCATTATGCTTTACCTATGAAGTACAAGTACAACCTTACTTAATGATTCAGGTTTCAATGTGCTTTTTGGTCCTCAAGTAGAATATGCGTGCTCTGGCTATTCAAATGGCTTACACAAATTAGTCTCTCATTGCTTCACTACTAGTACTGATCTTCAGGGATGGTTGTATTGAGTCAGAAAGAAATTAAATCGGATGGGCTGCCTTTGGAAGGTCTTGTCTGATTGCATATTGGTTCTCAATTTCTTCATGTTTCCAACTTGCATGAGCCTCTTGCAAAAGAACTATCTCAGCTAATTTTGACTGACATAGCAACGGATAGTGGATAAAATAAATTTCTGAGAACTACTTGGTTCTGTTTAGGGGTTGGGGCTGCCTGGAGAACAGCAAACGTGGAGGCAGGATCAACCGTTGCAATATTTGGACTTGGTTCAATTGGATTAGCAGTATGAAATACACCAATGTCATGTTTTCCTGTCATGCTTTTCCATCCAATCATTGATCCAAGAATCAAATTGAAACGACAAGTTCATGCCCAAAGGATTCTGAGAGAGATAATGACTTGGGGTTGTCTCTGCAGGTTGCAGAAGGAGCGAGACTGTGTGGTGCTGCGAGAATAATAGGTGTGGATACGAACCCAGACAAGTTTGAAATTGGTAAGACATGTTGACTAGTTTGCAGTAAAATTATAATATTCAGAAACTCTTGTGATTCCAACAGTGGCGTATATGCAGTTATTTCATGCCATAGCAGTTGTAGGGGAAACAGACTGCAAGTTCAGATGATAGACAAAGAAGCGAAGCTAGGATTAAGATCTTGGAAGGTCCATGTTCAGTCATTATAAAAGTAAATGCTTCTGAAGCAAAAATCAAGTTCTGCATGCCCATGATACGTTTTGTAAACAGTAAACTATGCTGCTCATTAAAGAATGTGCGATGTCTTAACATCCAATTTTAGAATTGCCTACTCCAAAGTTAGATCATCATATCTGAATTGATATCCTAAACTTATGGCATATGTGCCCCCTCCCATCCCCGGAAGATAGAATGGAAAGGTAAAAAATTAGAAAAGAAAAGAAAAACTCAGATTTAGGACCTGGATGTACTTGCATGTAAAACTGTCAGCATCGGTTGCTGTCCCTAGCGTGACATTCTCAGTCCGCCATTGAGTGGCATATCTTTCATCGTTTTGAAGTCCAGTTTGTGTTTTTCCTTACCAACACAGGAAAGAAGTTTGGGGTGACAGATTTTGTCAATGCTGGAAACTGCGACAATAAAGCGCTAAGCCAGGTTTTTCTCTAAAACATCTGATCTTCAAGTTCACGCTAATAAATGGTTACTGTTTGCAAGGCAAAATTGCCTTTGGCGACATTGATCCAACTTGTTTCATTTTGTTTGACTTCTGGAAGTATAACCTGAAATGTCTTCATACACTGGCATGGTGCGCTACTATTGTGGACTGCTCTAGTGCACCGTACCTACTTTGCAGTAGTAAAGAATATGGTGCAAGATGAAAAAGTTATAGCTAATTCTCAGGCTTTAATGTCAATTTTTGGCCATGTAAAGCTCCTCTATATGCGAAACTCTTTGCTTCATCACATAGTTACAAATTTCTCGATTTGTAATAAATTTCTCTTATCTCAATTGAACAGGTGATCAATGAGATGACTGGCGGGGGAGCAGATTACTGTTTTGAGTGTGTTGGTTTGGCGTCGTTGGTGCACGAGGCCTATGCTTGTTGCAGAAAGGTCTCTCTCTCTCTCTCTCTCTCTCTCTCTCTCTCTCTCTCTCCCTCCTATGCTAATAATGAGCACTTAGACAAGCCACTAAATTCTGTGGTTATCGATTGTCTCTTATCTGCATGAGGTTCAGGGTTGGGGAAAAACAGTTGTATTGGGAGTGGACAGGCCAGGGTCGCAGTTGACCTTTAGCTCCTTTGATGTCCTTCATAGCGGGAAAAGCCTTACGGGATCTTTGTTTGGAGGTCTCAAAGCTAAGTCAGATATTCCCATCCTCCTGAGGCGCTATGCGGACAAGGTGACTGTTCTTTTCTATAGCTACTTGTATCATGTCTTTGCTTCCTATGTTTTTAATCCTAGGTTCACTGGAAAGCACTTTAGCATTATCATCACAAACATGAAGCTGTGCAGCAATTCCAGGCAGCTGGTTGTGCTATTAATTTATCTGTGCTTAGAGGGTTGAAAACACTGAGGAAATATTTTCATTTTCATATCAGTTCTGGTTCAAATTAGAGTCTGATTCCAGATATTCGTGATGAAATATGCCTTTGAACTCCTCTCTCTCTTTTCCTCTTGTATTATCAGGAGTTGCGGTTGGATGAGTTTGTCACACATGAGGTGGGCTTTGAAGATATCAACAAAGCTTTCGAGTTACTTATTGAAGGAAAGTGTCTTCGATGTGTGATATGGATGGGCAAATGAGTTGACTTTTGCTGTTTTTTTTTTCTTCGTTTCAGAGCAAGAACTCTGCATAATTCCTGCATAAATTGTGTTTTATTTGGAATTTGTTGTTCATCATATTCTAAGGTGGCAAACCCTGTTAATGTTCCCGAATCCTGAAATTTTCACTGGGACTCTTTGGTAATAATTCTGCCCACAATACTATGACACCGTAAATGCACTGGATGCACCAGTGAAGTACTCGGTGGGAGAGAATATCTTCTGAGAGGAACCATAGTGCCTCAAGCGGTAAATCCCGGGCTTAGTCTCCTCCGGAACTTCCCACTCAATGGTTGCCGAACCATACAATCCATAGTTTTCCGACTTCCACTTGAAAAACAAGCAGAAGTCATCGTCATCATGTACCGGTATCCACCGTTCCCCCTCAAGCTTTTCTACGACTGCAAACGTGCCTTCTGTTAATAGGTCGTGTCTTGGGTCCGCACTCCAGAAAGTGGCATTTACTCTGTCTCCCGTTTTAAATGCTTTACTTTCTGGTTGGGCGACGTCCTCTTTAATGTCGCCGAAATGAATGCCTGGAGGAGGTAAGTCGCCCGGTGGGGGAAGCAAGAGGCTGATCTGTACAGAGGAAAGGTCGGGTGGTGAAGGGCCTCTAGGGACCTTTACTCCTGTTGCCATCGCTTTTGCTAATTTCTTGAATTCTTGGATATAGGCTGATAACGTGTGGGGACCGTAGAGCGTAGAAGCAGCCTGCGGCATAAGTTAGCAACTGTAATGCAGAAAGGATATGAATGCTCCCTCACGGAACGGGGAATTCTGGTAGTCCTACGATGGAAATTGATTTTCGTTTGGGTACTCTGTGTTAAATCTATCTAGGATCATGGCTGCCTCAAAAAATCTATTGAGATATGCACAAGAGAGTACCTCATATCGCTGCTGTGTGTACTCTTCGAAGGTCGCCACATACTGCGAATAAGTGTTTGTAAGGCCTGCTATCACGACCTGGAGATCCTCCCGGAATTCTCCATTCCCATTGCTTATCAATGTCTCCTTCACCGCCTCCCTCAGTCGCCGGCCAGCCATTGTCGTGAATTCTGTAAATTCGAAACAGGATTTTGATTAGCTTGTATAGTGCTTGTCGCCGTTACTGCTGAAGGCTTCCATCTAGTAGTGCTACTTCTATGTTGGCATTGACCCAAGTCTCTTTAGGACGTGTTTGATTAACTCTAGGAAGCCCGTATACGATCAAAACCTGTTCTCGAGTGAAACTGCTCTTCTTGGTTGACATGATGAATTAAGGGACTCTGTCATACATCTTGAGCCACAAGAATGTCTTACTTCAACCACCTCTGGAATTACTTTCTGGAATTTCCTCTATTCTCTAGACGTGGGTCTTAAGATACTGTGTTGAATTTAGATACGTGGTGACTGCGACACTCCTGATTCAGCATGTCTACTCCTGGAAGAGGTCTCGACACTTCTATATGTGTAGGAATGGACTATTCCTAAGCAAACCGAAGCTATGACATGAAATTAAAATTCACTGCATGAGGGAATTGGAGAGAGACGAACCTCCTGGTACAGAGAGAATGATCAGTTGTCCTAATCTGAGCATTTGAATTGGAAGAATCGCTGGCTGCATTATAGTGGAAAAAGGAATGTTTAGACATCTGATCATGCTTGTCTGTGGTGACGTTAAAGATAATGCCATCATCACATGCAACACGTGACCATGCATTACTTTTGCATTAACTGTTAATCCTCTTAACAATTTATCAGGACTCGGGGCTAAAATTTTCTGGTAACATCCATCTAGCACCTCCTACTTAAGCATATTACTGAAGTAAACCAGCCAGGCACCACTGGAGGATCACAAGATGTGAGCTAGAAGAGCATACTTCCATCAGAAGAGGTTGAAGATTTCAATAGCCTGAATGCATTAGTGTTAGATTTGCTATGTCTCAAGCAGGTTGTAGCTCATGGTGAAGCTAATAAAGCCAATTAGACTGGCTTTTGTGAGATTATTGTAACTGTGAGATTGGATAGGGAGTCCATCATACCGCCCAAGCGTAGGGATGGAACATTTCACCGGTGCTAAGTAAGACGGGCTTCCGCTTCTGGCATTTCTCCTGATACGCACTTGGTTTTTTCAGCAAGTTCCTCACAAGCTTCCAAAAGGGGTTGATCTGCAAACGTGCGAGTCGTCCACATGAAACGAGATGATAAAGAATGAGCCAGAGTCTAATCTGGCAGAAACTTGCAGAGTTTTATTGCACGGTTGACGTGGTAGGCACAGTTGACTTTACTTGAAAACCGGTTCTGGCTAACGCTTAGGAATCTACTAACCTCTGTATCGCCTTGCTGGAAACCGAATTGGCCAGGGCCATCAGTGGTTCCAGCAGCAAAACCTGCACCAACGGCTGCGGGACATGTTTTAACTACCCGGTTTCCCTCTAACTCCACCTCAATATCTGTGAAATTTACATATGCATGACGGTAATCTATCTTTCCGGTCAGTTCTTCTTTAGCAGACTTGAATAGCTCGAGGGCCATCTTGAATTGCCTGTCGCCTATGATCTTTGTGCTTAGTATTTCATCTGGGTACCTGTAACACAGCGTCACGAACCCTCATATCAATTCAAGGTAAGAAGTTTATGGGCTCTTTCAGAACCACCACACAACTAATGAAATGCCCGACAATGATTAACTCATTCTGGAAGAAATTAGAGAATACCCGGGTCCACGCCCCACACAAAGTGTATCGTCCCCATTGCACGAAGAGCGGTTGAAATCGCACGGTTTTCCTGTATTGGTGCAGAATGCTCCAAGCACGTTTGGGCTCACGTCCCCCACGTTGGATTGGCAAAACGCAGCCACGAACAAGGAGCCATCGTTTATCCTTACCTTGGAACTCTGGCTGCTCGTTTTGCTGCACGGCTGCCCTCCAGTTGCGCCTATAGTCTGTGCCTTCTCGATCAACAGCAAACCATCTACATCTGATCTCACGAATGACACAAACAGAAAAAATCTGTAACATTAGTATCATTTGCGCTACATTAGTTATAAGAACTCACCGCCATCACAATTGCCAAGTTGGAAATCCATCAACGGCAGATCAGACTTGATTACACATTTTTTTGACATTAACGAATGATTCAGCAATGTAACCAAAAAATAACTTAAAAGCTTAACATAGTATATGAAGGTGCGATCCAGCAAAAGAAAATAAGCTTACTAGATCGGTTAGCCGATTTCCCCTTCCCCAAAGCAGACTGGTACCAGTCTTCAAAGAACCTGGCGGCGGCTCCTTTGTTGTCTCCACTGATGAGCCGGTTGTCTCGGCTCATGGACGTCCCATGTGTCGCAAACCAATTGAACGCTCCAATGCTTTCCCTGCTCCCTCCATCAACAAACTTCACCAGCGTCATTTCCTTGTCCACGTTGGTCGGGTATCGAGCTCTCTCCTCAGCCGGATTGAGCAAGTACGCACTCGGGCTCCGACTTATTCCCGCATTATCCACGTCCCCTATTGAAAATAGATCATATCAGAATCGTTGGCATGATTCATCGATCAACAAAATGCCACCCATACTGAGCTATGTACCTCGGTTAATGAATATGGAACCAGGCTTGAGGTTGTTGTGAGCTCGGACGATGCTTTGCTCAATGGCATCGACGATGGCATCAAATGACTGTTTGACGAATCCGAGGGAGGTCACAATGTAGAGCACGTACTGCAGGTAACCTCCAGGACCAGCATGAGTGTGTATGCCACTGATTGCAACATTCTCTTCGGTGTACAAATCTCCAAACCTTTTACAAGTTGAAAATAAAACAAAATTGTTCGCTGAGATAGAAACCTATTACAGAACACTTGCAACTGTAACTGGAATATCAATCTATTAGACAGTCTAGACTAAGTCCAGCCAATGACTCCTTCAGAACCTCTATCCTCTTACCTCGACCTAAGCCTTTCCAGAACCTTGATAGTGACGAGCTGCGAAGCCATCCCGGCATCAAGATTGACGAAGGTGAACCTCGCCCCATTTGGACTTTCCGCCACGACAAACGCCCTTGCTCTCAACCGGAAGTGAATCCCCGCCGCATTCTGCTGGATGTTCCCGTAGCCCATCAGGTTCACATCGGCAGCCGGTCCTGTCGAGTCATAGCTCCCTACTCCGATCAGGTACTCCCCATTCACGACTCCCAAAACTACGAGCGCGAGCAACGAGAGGAGAAGCAGACACCTGCGCCCTTTGTTGCTCATCGTCTTCACCGTCTTGCTTTCGTGTGGGATTAACCTTGGTAGATACAAGTTTGAACATAAGGTCTGTAAGTATAGCCTAGGATTCCTAGGAGATTGGCGTTGAATGCTCTTAGATTGTAGCGACTGGGATGTGACATGATGCTATCGTGTAATGATATTGACAGAATGATGTTGTGATGTGATGTAATTTTTTTTTTTTTTTTTTGATGAATGGTACAAAAGTTTTGGGATAGTTGGCACAAGAGTCTTCGGATTGTCCGATCGGTCAGGAGAGATTAACGATGCAATGCCTCGTCCATTTATTGTGCGGATGCATAAAGGCGATGAAACATCGGCCCGCAATTGCTGTTAGCTGGTCCAACTCATTTTTGGGGCCAGGTAACACATAAAACAAAAAGAATAGAGAAATTTCAAATAAATATATGAATTATCATTATTTTCTCAAATAAGAACTTGAATAAGAGTTTGAAATAACAATTTCTATCTCAAATAAGAGCGCAAGTGGCCATGATAGTTTCAAACAAAGGCATGATCTTGCCAATCTCCGGCCAGCTAGATATTTCGACCAGTCAAAGGCCTTTTTGTCAAAAGACTATTATTTTTATATTATTTATTCTCTTTTCTTTTTCCTTTCCTTTTCAACAAAGGCCCTAACGACCTTTGTCAACCATTGGCGAGGGTTGCCTTGCCCAAGTCCTTGCTGGCCGCAGGTGAGGGTAGTGAGGGCTACCTCACCTAGGGTGAGAGTCACCTCACCTAGGCAAGGCCATCCCTTGCCAACTGCTGGTGAGGTGACCCTCGCTTAGATCTAGCGAGGGTTGGCCTTGCCTATGGCTGACAAGGGCGGCCTCACCAAGGGGGAGGGTCACCTTGCCCAAGTGAGGCCGTCCCTCGCCTATGGCTTGAAATGATGGCCCTTGCCAAATCGGGCGAGGACAACTCTCACCAAACCCTCTCTAGGCATTGTCAGTGGTTGACCATTGCTTGAGACTAGCAACCAACGAAGAAGAAAGAAAAAACTAAAAAAGAAAAAAGAAAGAAATATTCAACAAAGGTAAAAGACAAAAATGCCATTGACCAACTAGAAAGTCAAGCCTTTTTTTGAAATTGACATGGTCATTTCAAACCTTTATTTGAAACAAAATCTCACTCCAAGTATTTATTTCAGAAAATTATGGCACTTCAAGCCATATTTGGAATTTTCCCAAAAGAATAAAAATAAAAGTCAAATAGAAGACAAAAGAAAAAGGTAAATGTTGCTTTGTGCTAGAGAGTGAGCCCAACAAGAGAGAGAAAAAGTGAGTGTGCTCACCAAGAGAGCACCAAGAGAGCAAGGGAGAAAAAAAGGAAAAAGGGCGTGGCTTTGCGATCTTGATTCAAAGGCCAAATTTCAATTTCGTTCGTTGAGAACTTTCTCCAACCTCCATTTGTGTTAACCCAACTTCATGGTGATGAAAATACTATTTTATTGTCTTTAATATGTGACTAAAGAATAATACTTTGTGTATCCTACTATTTTTGGTGACTAGTGGAAGCTTTTGGGTGATCCATGGTTTTTCCAACATTGGGTTTTCACATAAAATCTTGGTGTTATTGCCTTTGTTTCCTTATTATTTCGGTGTTATATTTACTTATTGCGAGGTTTTAAAGGCTAGTTGCTGAGGCTAAATCAATTTCAATTGGTTTAGTTTTGGGGGAGAAATTGATCCTGGATTGGGTTTAGTTTCGATGAATTGTTGCCTAGTTTTTCCCAACAAAGTGATATCAAAGCTAGTGTTCATATTCTAGTATTAAATAGAGAAAACTAGCAGCATAATGTTTAAGTTAAATGCTTCAAATTATTCCATTTGGCAATCTCGAATGAAAGACATGTTTTATTGCAAATATTTGTTTAATTCCGTTGATGGTGATGAAGCTAAGGAGATGAGGAAGACAAAGAATGAGAGCAAATGAATTAGAAAATGGTTGGGTTTATTCGATAATGGATTGGCAATAGTGTGTTTCGTCATGTTACTCAAGAATCATTAGTAATCACTACACCATTTTTTGATATGAGACAAAAGATAACTCTAATACGAAATAGCTGTCAAGATCTTGGGTTATATATATATAAGATGATTTCAAATAAATTTATAGAAAGTGGCATAGTGATTGGTGATTAATTTATATGTTTAATGTAAATGAACAATATGGAATTTAAATAAAATCACATGGATGAAAGATAATAAATAATGCAAGTGTGATGTATAGTATAATATGAGTAATATAAGACTATAAACAATGACCGTCCACAGGGGCAATCTGTGCTCAACTAAGTGTAGCAAAATATGGTCAAATGTAATTAAATTAATAATGTGATCTCACCTAACAATGGTAGTCCACCCTCGAGCAGAGATTCCACCGATAAACGAAATGAAAAAAAAAAAAATGTGATCTTCTATAAGAGCTATGGTTTGCACTCGAGTAGAGTTCCACTTATAAGTAAATAAATGAAGAACTAAGAATATAGAGTAATTGCGCCAACCAAAACTTGGTTGGTTATTTCATATAGTGATAGAATATAATTATTGAAGATAGATGATACAAATGATTGGAAGTGACCCACCGGTGGGCAGCTGCGTTGGTAGGGTGGCTTGTTTCCTCATCGAGAGGTCACAAGTTCGAACTCCCACGTTGCTATCACATCTTAAGTGGGGGCCATGGTGGTGAGGTCAAGTGCTAGTCTCCCTTAGCCTTACGGAGCAATGAAGCGAATCATCATCAAAAAAAAAAAAAAAAAAAAAAAAAAAAAAGATTGGAAGTGACTACAAGTGATTTGATATTTCCAATAAATGACTACAAATGATCTGGGGTGATTTCTAGTGATTGGAAAGTGATTACATGGTATTTTGAGGTGATTTGAGGTGAAATGATCAAAGTGAAAGGAGGCTATAATTGAAAAGAGTTTAGGCACTTTTGAGAGTAAGAGAGTTTGGACGCTTGGAGGCTTGAATGCTGGAGGTGTCTTGCTCCTTCCTCTTCTACTCCTTTTTAGAGAGATTTGGGCACTTTTGTCTTAAGTGAATAGTAACTTGTTTTAAAAAGTTCTTGGCCCCTTCCGAAGATTTCCTAGTTTGGGCTAAATACTAAGATTTCTTCCCCATATTGCAACAACATGCAATTTCATTTTCTTTTGTTCATTTTTGGTTCTTTTCCTTCTTGGTGAAGTATTTACCTGTACTCATCCTCATCCTTGCCTAACAAATTAATATCAGCAAAAGAATGGCACAAATGCCAAAACTTAACACAGAGAGATACTTAAGTACCAAAAGTTACGGAATGTACACTTAGATATCACTTTAAAAAAAAAAAAAAAAATGAGACACTTGAGTGTGAAATATGGCAACCTTGGTCGGAAATCTTACGTGGCAATTTTTTATTAATATAATTCACCTATGTGGCTCGCCAAAGAGCTAAGTTAGCAAAGAAGATTCAAAACAACGTTGTTTTTTACTTATCTAGCTATGTCAGTATGCAAAACATCGTCGTTTTCGACTTATTTAGGCACGTAGCGTTGTCGTTTTGCAATTATCTAGTCGGAAAAATGTCACGTCAGCATTTTGGCGAATTTTCTCGCCGTTCGCACTTAACTGATCAATTTTGCTCCAATCTTGGAACTTAAGTATACATTTCCTAACATTTAGCATTTAACTGTCCCCTCATGCCAAGTTTTGGCACTCCAGGGATCTGGGTCTCGATTAATACCATAGCAATTATCTTCATCGGTATTGCCACTATGATGGGATTCATTAAAGGAACCTATTGATTTATTTTTGACATGATTTTTCTGTAATGCAACAAGAATATTCCGCTGGTGATTAGATTGTTGCCAAGGAGGCTTGGAAGTGATTTTAGTTGAAGAAATTATGTAATTTTGTGATCAATAAGTGATTGAGTATATGGGGGGTTTCACCAATTCAACTAGTTTATGACTGATTGTTCAGAAAAGTTATCAGTAAATTTAAAATTGTCTCACCATTTAGTTTTAAATCTCCTAAGTAGGAGTTTGACATGTGATGGGTGAGTTGGATAATGACAATTAAATTCCTAGATAGTGACCCAGGAAACTTAGAAGTTATGAGAAAGTGCATGAGATTAGAAAATTTTGATTAATAATCGATTGATTCGGAATGGGTATAGAAAACTTTTAGGTTGTTTTTAAATTATGGAGGAGAAAATTTCAATAACAAGACCAAAATGACTCCAGCATTATTGAAACCAAAAAGGTAATTTTCCAATATTGAAATTTGTTCTAAGATAGAAAAGTCAAGTGTGGCAATCGTTTTCATTTTGGTAGAAAAAGGCATTCCACCATGTTTGTTGGTAATCCCAATAAATGAAAATAGGAAAGTATGGTAATTTTGTAGTTAATCTAGTTTCAAATTGTAATTGAGTGTGAGGGATTGGTTTCCACATGTCGGATGAGATAACTTGGAAAATTATGGCTGTAGAATGGGTAATATTACTTATGTTTTCAATTGATGCAAAATGGGTGAATGTGACCGATTTGGTTTTGACTAAATTTGCTCATAATAAGCTTGGGATTTTCACAAATTAAGTGGTTTGTAGTACCAATTTTCTATGAAAATACTTTTTGCAAAAACTTTTGGGTTTTCATGATAAAATCCATTCTCTACTTCCATGATAACTTGATGTTGACTTTTGATAATAAATTATGATTTTGTTGAGAACTATGATGATGATAATTGTGATACTATTACTGAGGTGGTAAGATCTTGTGAAAGAGGAAGATAGCAATTTTATGATTACTTCATTAGATTTTTTTTTATGATTATGATTCTTTTGAATTGTGAAAAGCTAATGGTGATGGGTTAAGTATGATTTCAATTTGCTTTGATAGATTTTATTGGGCTATGTCTACTGTGACATCCCGGATTTTCACTTCTATTTTTATTGAATAAATCAGGCATTTCATCGATACGCCTATAGAGCTGTTCTTAGAGTTGATCATTCTCAAGATAACTAGACTATTTAGGGAAGCTACAATAGACTTGAGAATTCAACTAGGAATCGACTTCTCGGCTATGCTCATCTTTAAAGGCCATTATGGCACAGTTAAAAATCGATTTGAGATCAGAGATAGGTTTGTTCGACTGAGATGTGTGGCTAATCGTGGGTGACACCACTAAATTAGAAAATTCTCGTCGACTAATCTTAAACTGATTCTTCTGTTGTTTGGTACCTTGTATCCGTTTTAAATCCTCGAGATTTTCACAATAACCGTGAGTCACCAATGTGTCGAGTGAGTTCATTGTGGCTCGAAGAAAATCGATCATGGGTCATTTACATTAAAAATCTCTAAAAGCTACCCGATAGCTTAAGTTACGCTAAAAACGCGTTTGAGTAAAATTAACCGCGAATTTGAGCCCGATTTCAGAAATTGAAGATTCTGTCACAATAAATTCTAGGAACGTCGACTCAGTCTCAAAAGATTTTTCTGCAACCCGAGACTTTTTGGGAAAAAGTGAACATATGATCGTTTTTGTTCAGAAAATGCCGGGATCGTTTTTGGTCACAAAATTGGGATGGAAGATGGATCCATAGGTGAGGAAAAATAATTGGAGCATTGAGGTGTCAATTGAATTTATAAGGGCCAAATGGGATTGAATTGAAGGGAAAACCAAATCCAATTGAGAGAGAATTGTTGCAAATTCGTAACTTCCCCATCCACCACCATTTTGCACCACTTCAAGGTTGTAAAATGAAGTGTCTTTGTGGCTAAATTGTAGCCAAGGGATCTTAGCTTGGTGGACAAGCTCAAGGAGACAAACTTGTGGAAAATGAAGGCATGTGGTTCCCCAACCTCATCTCTTCCCTCTCCCTCTCCCTCAACCGTGTGACAGCCCCTTCCCCATCTCCATTGCCGATGTTTGAAGACCAAAAACCCAGCAGGAGAAGCCGTTGTCCACGCCGTCGCCTTCTGCCGGAGCGCCGTCTGCCTGCACGAGCCCCCGCCCATGCATCGTCGCCCCTGCCACGCCGTCATCGTCCAAGCCATTTGTCCACCGGTCCAGCTAGTTGTTCGTAGCCCTGTAGGCTGTCATGAGCCCCTCCGGCTGCCATGAGTCCGTGTTGTTGGCCGATCGGCCTTGCCGTTGCCTTCACAGGTCTTACTCACCTTGTTTAGCTTTTGTTTCCTTGTTTTGCAGTAGCAAACATAAGCTATTTTTGTGGGTTTCTAGCAGGCCTTTAGGCCCATTTTGAAGTGGTCCCAAGCCTTGGTTACTTGGCCAGCCTTGAGGAAAGTCAACTCCCACGACGTTCTCGTCAGTTTGATTCGACCCGCTCGTTAATCAAGTGAGTTTTGCTCACTAAACTTTGCTTAGTATGCTAATGATACTTAGGGGTTGATTATATTTAATTAAGTACAATTATGTGGATAGAGTAGATTAGAGTAATTAAATTAGAGACTTATCAATGCATGTTAGACAAATGGTTAGTGTAGTTAGTAAGGAAATATGTCATAGTATTTATTGAACGAACCTTGAAATTTTTCTGGGTCCGTCTCGGTTTCTAATTAGGCATTACGGGCCTAAATTAGATATATTACAATTATTTAATATTTTCCATAATTAATTATTTATTTATTTATTTTTCGGAAATTCGGCTAGGATAGCCGGCGATCGAAATTTTATGCTAATCATTGTGGTGTAATCCGTTTATTTATTTGAGCGTTGATTTGTGTTGAATTGAATTAATTATGATTTTAGAATTTTATTCCTAAATTATTTAATTTCAAAAATTGATTGAAAAATGACCGAGCGTGGGTCTATAGCGCCAATAATGTTTTGATGGGTTATATATAAAGTGGTGAGAAAGAAAGTTGTATTACATGGCTCGGAAACCAAGAGTGTCGTCGCGAGAATGTACGTGACTTATGGATGATATACATCACCTTTGAAAGGCACGTGGCTCGATGATTAGTACGTCACCTTAGAGAATGCACATGGCTCGGTGATTTGGTATATCGCCTTAGAGAATGCACGTTGCTTGGTGATTAAGTACGTCACCTTAGAGAATGCACAAGATTTGGTGATTAGACATGTCACCTTAGAGAATGCACATGGGTCGGGGACTAAGTATGTCGCCTTAAAGAATGCACGTGGTTAGGTGACTAGATATATATTATCCGGGAGATTGCATAGTATGGGTTAAAATGACCGGGTAATGGTCAAAGTGACATATAATCGACTAGGTCAATTAATTAATGATTCGATATGATTTGATTAGATGCTATGTCTGTCAGTGTTTATGAAATGAACTGACTTGTAAGAATGGAACTGAGGCCAAGGTAAGTCCTCTGACTCGTGTTATGCTTAGGCAGTCTTAAGGTGTATTGGTTTCCTAATCGAGTCTTAGGGGGTAGAACTTACTGAGACGTAGTCTCATCCCAGTTGTGGGACAACATTTTAGGTCCCTAGATGGCAGCACCTCCACCTCATCGTCCTCCCATACATTTTATTATACCCGAGGAGATCAATGAGATAGGGTACCACTTCCCGATACACCCTCACTCGGAAGGTCTAGAGTATGTGCTGGTGAAATCAACTGTCTGGGTTAATGTGGGTAGAGATGACTCGAGGCCCCAAGAGTATCGATTGTAGTATCGTCACTACCATGATGGGCGAAGAGAGGGTTTTGTACCAGAGGGTGATGTGCCTCTGTTCGTTTTAGAGGCAGAATTCAGGGAAGGGACTGCGAATTCCAAGGACGGAGCGGTGACCGATGCTAAAGACCCTAAGCTCGAGAGTGACCTTGACTCTCCCAAGCCATTAGCAGTAGACTTCAGCTAGAGTGTGGAAGAGGGAGAGATCGAACAAGAAGAGGTGTACTCAGAAGAGAACTCGGAGGAGGAACCTGAGGAGGAAGAACCCGAAAATGAGGACCCTGATGAGGAATCGAAGGAGGAGTTTAAGGAGGATCCTGAGGATGATCCAGAGTATGACCCGGATGAGGATTGAAACCCTCATCCTATTTTGCAAACCCAGTGTGTGATCTATTATATGATAGATCAGACTCTTGTTAATAGTATTGTATTATATACTATGAGGTTTGCTTATATAAAAGTGTGGTTGTGGTTTTTTAGTTGAGAAAAATATAGCCCTACTTTTCTATCCCATTGTTTTATTGTTTTTGGGCTATTTTATCTACTTCCGCATGCGTATTAAAATGAAAGGGTCGGCGATGCATCTTGGGACGTCGCTAATAATCGACCAAGGTGAGGGATGGGTGCGTGATCGAAGATCGGGCATAACATCCATGTTCAAATGGTATCAGAGCGAGTCAATAGTTGAAGTGATAAGGTGCGATGAATCATGGGATAGTTAGTATAAATGACTTTTAATTCATGCTAGTGCATGTCTGTGGTAGTTGATTGGTAAAATTGTTTGTTGGTGCGGATCACTCGAATTCTAATCAAGTATTAGAATTAGAAAACAGGTTTCTATAAAGATCCTGTAGTTTGAGTGATCAAGAGCTAAAGACTCTTAGTAAGAGGACAATAGCCTCTTTGACTCGAGGTACAACGCCGACAAGGATCGGTACCGAAGGTGGTTGTGGCAAAGCACCGGCTCAGATCAACGCGAGTGTAAGAGTACCACCATAAGTCGGTACTAAGAGTGTAGCAGCATCGAGTGATCCTAAATTCGATGGGATCGTTCAGGTGCTAGTGTTCCTTGGAATTGGTTGAGCCAGCAAGCTCAAGACCGAGCCACTGTTGTTGCCACTTTTGTCGAAGTCCAACTTGGAATTATGATTAGGGAACATACTTCAGTATTTGAGTCAAGATTCAGTTCAAGTAGAAATGGAAATCGGACAGGAAAAAGACCGATGTCGAGAGAAAAGCATTCTATTCCACCCAATGAGAAGGGTGGAATAGTCAGGTCATCACCAAATCAAAATCGAACATGTTTCTTTGTGTAACGATGGAGATCTGCCTTATGTCTTTTCTAAGACAAGAATTTGTTTTTCGTGTAGCTAACAAGGTTACTTAGCCAGAAACGGTCCTAGAAGACTATGGGACAGATCAAAGGAAGTGCGCTATAAAACGCATCGTGAAGTTTTTGGAACAGACCTCCGGTACTTGAAAGAGTGTATGCTGTCATTTGACAAAAGATAAAGAACTCACCAGATGGTCAATCTATTAGCTCGGTGTGACTAGAATGTGCTATGATTGTGACAAGCACGACCATCAGGCGAGGGATTGTTAGTGAAAGTCCAAGAGAGCATAGATGTCGTTACCACAGTTAGGACGCCACTAGAATGGCGAAAAGGACAGGAGTGGAACCAACCCTCCGCCAATCAAAAGAAGAATGTTCTTGAGAAGATATTACCAAAGTAACACAATAGAGCTTTGGGCTAAGTTTGCCAAAGTTTGGCTTGTTGAAATGAAGTGAGAGAAAGGAGAATCACTAGCTATAGTTGTGCTTGACTAGTTGCTGATGTGTAACTTTGACGCCAAATGAATAGAGTGGGCTCATGGAACATCTTGTGGTAATAAATTATGGTCATAGAGTAATCCAGCTTAGTCCATTAGCATGTGAAAGTGTCGAGTTTATTGGGAGTCGAAAAGAATCTCGATTTCATTAATCTTGTCGCTGGAAAACAACTTGTTTGTTAGACGGAAGTTGCCAAAGTTACTTGGCAATTGTTGTAGATAAAACAGATTGGAGAACTAAGGATTGAGGACATTTCAGTAGTCTAAGAATTTCCAGATGTGTTGTCACAAGAATTATTAGACCATTGTCAGAGAAAGAGATAGAAATTGTGGTCGAGTGAGCACCCAAGACGGGGCCACTCTTTAAGGCTTTTTACCAGTTGTCGCTGTCTGAGTGAAAAGAAATGATGGTGCATTGCACTCAAATGCCTCAATTAAAATAGTAATCCCGGCTTATTTTCTTCATATTATAAATACATGGTGAAATAATTGTGTATAGGGACACGGTTAAATCAAATCAGAAAAGTTGTATCGTCTCTTTTAAAATTTCACAATTTGATATATTACTTAAAAACACTTTCGGTGTCCAAAACCTGACATCCAGTATTTTTTAATTAAATAACAACAGTTTCCAATCACCACACAATTGCACAAAACATTACTCAATTTATGTAGATGCCCATGCATTTACACATCTATTTACTTCATAAAATCAACACACATAAAATTAGATCACTTTTCATTTTCGGGTGAACAGTGCGCGTGAACAGTGTTTCCTAAACAACGTCCATGAAAGGTAACTCATGAACAGTGCATCATAAACAGTGAAATTCCATAATTAAATAACTAATAAATTAAATCCACAAGTTATTAAAAACACTAATTAAAGCAACAAAGCATCAAGAACCATCACCAAACTAACATCGGTCCTAATTGGTAGAAATCGGGCCACTCGCACGTCTCTAAGTTTAAATCTAGAAAACTAACCAAATGAGTTTGGAAATTTTCAAATTTGAACATATTGTAGAGGACACATAAACGAACATTTTTTTCATGAGACACCTAATCCAAATCCCTTTAGATTCGGCCCAGTAAATCGCTCAATCCAACACCAAAAACTGGATCTGTTTCCAAAAAGTCTATTTTCCGAAATCAGTTTGGTTCGAAGTCTAAAACATCCCCGTTTGA
Organism: Eucalyptus fibrosa; assembly: GCA_017140475.1. Lineage (NCBI taxonomy): Eukaryota > Viridiplantae > Streptophyta > Magnoliopsida > Myrtales > Myrtaceae > Eucalyptus > Eucalyptus fibrosa. Next base: position 20,541,894 of record CM029510.1, read on the forward strand.
TCTGAAATTTTAGTATGTTAAACTAGAAGATGTGAAAAAAACACTTTTGTGAATAAATCATTTTAAAATTTGAACCTTAAGAGTTCATAAAAACCCCTAGAATCCTAAAAGATCACCAGTTCCAGCGAAAACTGATATTCTGTTTGAAAATGATGGAGTTGATATCTCCTTTTTTTAAATCCCTAAAAATCTTGAGAAAAATATATGTTATAACTAAGTATGTCTAAAATATTTCTCCAGAAGACATTAACCTCAAATTCGCAACCCATTTCGATCTACAAAAATGGCAAATAGCAAGGGTCTAGCGATCCGAATTGCAGGAAATCCATTGATTTGGACTAATCCACCTCAAATGTGCTAATCTCACTAATTAGATTAGCACTAATCCATTCTAAGGTAATGAAAACCATTCTATATTATCATTAATCTATTATTAAGCTAATCTAAACAACCCTTAAGTATAAATCAACATCCTAAGCAAGTTTAGGCATTAATCAAAGGATTAGGAGCTAAACTCACCCGACAACAATTCCAATGACATGAGCACGATGGCGGTAGCGAGGGCTATGCATGGTTACATCCAAAATTTCACAAAGGCGCTCTACAAAAATGAGTCTCGACGAAGGTGGTTTCCGATTCGATAAGAATGGCAAGTGGACGATTCGCGGATGGGTGGTGCGGCTCTTCAGTGGTGGATGACAGCTTGTGGAAAGTAATGGCCCACAGCCATGGCGCAAGATGGTGGCTGGCTTGGGGCAAAAACAACAGCACACAGTGCTGTTTTGGAAGCAAAATAGAAAAGAAACTAAAGAGATAAAGAGAAGAGGAAGAGAGAACGGAGAGAAAAAGAAAAGGGAATGAGGGTTGTCGAGAGGAGGAAGGGGGAAAGAGGAGAGGAAAACAATAAAGAAATGAGAGGAAGTTGAGGGGGAAATTGTAGCAAAAGAGTTGGTGTAAGTGAGGGGGTGGAAAAGTGGGAGAGAGAGGAAGAAAAAGAAGAAAAAGAGAAGAAAAGAGGGGTGGTCGCATGGCACAAAGGAGGGAAGAGATCGCGCGAATGGGGAGAGGAGAAGGAGAAAAAGGACCATGGAGGGTCCCCCTTTCTATATTCCACAACCTTTGTCTAATTTTCCATGGAAACTATGTCCCCATCACTCTCAAGGGACCTACCATTCCTTAGATAAGCCTATCTTCTTCAAACGAAACTCACATGGTGGTGGAATTCCTTTTGGTGTGCCTCCATCCGAATTTTGCACCCTTTTCCATTAGCTTTTCCCCTTTTCATTTTACCATTTCATAACATTAGTTAATAAGGATAAAGTTTCATTTAAATCCTCATAATTTCCATCTCCAAAGGTTCCACATTGAAGACCAAAAATCCACTTAAATTAAGGCTTTTTTCCATATTCACTTAACTTGCTGCAATTTAAGTTTCCCACCAAAACTTCAAGCCTGTCAAAAGGTCTTGAGAGGATGCATCGACGTTCTTAGAATTAATTGTGACACGGTAGAATTCTCAATTTCTAAAATTGGATTAGATTTTGCTGTTAATTTCAATCTAACGTGATTTTAGCGTGACCTAAACTATTTGATAGCTTTTGGGAATTTTTTGTGCAATTGACCTGTGATCGATTTTTTTCAAGCCACAATGTACATCTTCGACTCATTGGCGACTCTTGGTTGTCGTGAAAATCTTGAGATTTTAATTACGGGCACATGATACCAAAACAATATAAAAGTTGTTTTAGTGCCGATTGACGAAGAATTTTGCAATTAAGGTGGAATCACCCCTACCTAATTACCTACCTCAATCAAATCGACCTATCTCCGATCTCTGATAGATTTTCGACTAGGCCGCAATGACCCTTGCAGACTAATACAGTCGAGCAGTCGATTCCTGGTCGAATTCTCAAGCCGTTACATTAAAATCCCTTAATGACTTCCCCAAATAGTCTAGTTATCTCATGAGTGATCAGCTCGGAGAATAGCAGTATAGGCATGTCAATGAAAAGCTCGATTTATTCAATTGAAAACGGAAGTGGAAAATCAGATTGTCACACTGAGAGTCCATCAGTTGTATGCCAAGTTCAGCAAGTGCGAGTTTTGGTTAACTCATGTTGCTTTCTTAGGGATGTGATTTTAGGTGAAGGAATCTATGTGGACCCGAGCAAGATTGAAGCAGTGATTAACTAGCCAAGACCGACTATAGTAATGGAGATCAGAAGTTTTCTGGGTTTGGTGGGTTATTACAGACTGTTTGTGGAAGGGTTCTCATCTTTAGCGTCGCCATTGACAAAACTCTTGAAGAAAGAAGAGAAATTTGTGTGGAATGACAAGTGCGAGAGTAGTTTTCGAGAGCTTAAGAAAAAGCCGACTACCGCACCTGTGCTGACCATTCCATCTGGTCCTGGAGGATTTGAAATCTATAGTGATGCGTCATTAAGGGGATTAGTTGTGTACTGATGCAACATAGCAGAGTTGTTGCATAGCCTCCCGTCAGTTGATGCCTCATGAACAGAACTATCCAACACATGACTTACAACTAGCGGCAATTATCTTTGTCATGAAGATTTGGAGACATTATTTGTGCGGAGAAAAATTTCAAATCTTCACGGACCATCAAAGTCTCAAGTACCTGTTCTCTTAGAAGGAGTTGAACATGAGACAGCACCGATGAATGAAATTACTAAAGGACTTCGACCGTGGTATCCTATATCACTCGGGAAAGGCAAACAAAGTCGCCGATGCTTTGAGTCGGAAGTCTTCAGTTGCTTATATATTGATTAAGAAGTGGAACTTAATCGAGAGAGCTCGAGATTCGGTATGCAAGTTTAAGATAGGCCATCTTTCAAGTCTCATGACCACTTTCAGAATTGAGCCGGATGTTTAGATTAGAATCAAGTTACTCCAACCGAAAGATGTATAGAAAATTCTACAATAGGACACTGAGAAAAGAAAGGCTGACTTTCAGATTTTTGATGAATGAATATCGAGGTTCCGAGAACGTTTAGTTGTACTTGACGATGTGGAGCTTAGAGAGGATATCTTATCAGAAGCGCAACGTAGCAATTACAACATTCATCCTGGTAGCACCAAGATGTATTAGAATCTGCATCAACACTATTGGTGGGATGGGATGAAGGCGGACATCGCCAAGCATGTAGCCAAGTGTTTGACATGTTAGCAAGTTAAAGTTCAGCATTACAAGTCGGGAGGACTTCTGCAACCTCTCAAGATTCCAGAATGGAAATGGAAGCATATCATTATGGATTTCGTGACTAGACTATCGAAGAGTCAAAAAGGAAATGATTCGATTTAGGTGATAGTCAACAACCGATAAAGTCGACTCACTTCATTGTAGTTCGAAAAAACCTTAGCTTGGATAAACACACAAATATGTACGTGTGTCAAGTGGTTCATATGCATAGAGTGCCAGTTACGATAACTTCATATAGAGACCCAAGGTTTACCGCCGCTTTTTGGAAGAGCTTGCAAAGTGCTTTAGGTACCAAGTTTCAGTACAGTACGGCATATCATCCTCAGACAGACGGCTACTCTAAGAGAACAATCCAGACCCTCGAAGACATGCTAAGAGCGTGTGTACTAGACTTCAAAAGAAGTTGGGAAGATCAGCTATACCTAGTGGAATTTGTCTACAACAATAGTTATCAGCAAAGCATCAAGATGGCTCTATTTGAAGTATTGTATGGCAGAGTATGCAAAACACCAGTATGTTGGGATGAAATTGGAAAAAGAAAGATTATAAGTCCATAGTTAGTCCAATAGTCAGTGGAAGCCATGGCAGTGATCAGAAACAGATTAAAAACCGCTCTAAGTAAGCTGAAAAGTTACGCATATAAGCGTTGAAGGTTTTTGGAATTCCAAATTGGTGATCACATTTTTCTAAAGGTGTCACCAATGAGGGGAACTTCTTGCTTTGGAAAGAAAGGAAAACTGAGTCCGAGGTACGTAGGTTCGTTTGATGTTCTTAAGAGAATCGGAGCCTAGCGTATCGTCTTGCGTTGCCGCCGAGATTGGTGCAAGTACATAACGTCTTTCACATGTCGATGTTAAAGAAGAATGAGCCTGACCCGATCCATGTGCTCAATTTTGAGGAATTGGATGTGGATAACCGTATGTCATACGTTGAAAACCCGGTTTAGATAGTGGATCGAAAAGAGTAAGTTCTGCGTACAAAGACCATTCCGTTAGATAAAGTGGTCTGGCAACACCATGGAACTGAAGGAGCGACATGAGAGACGGAAGAGTCAATGAGACAATTGTACCCCCACCTTTTTTAAGAAGCTTTGTAATTATTTAAATTTCGAGAACGAAATTTTTATAAGAGGGAAAGAGTTGCAACATCCCAGATTTTCACTTTTGTTTTATATTGAATAAATCGGGCATTTCATCAATGTGCCTATAGGGCTGTTCTCAGAGCTATCACTTTCGAGATAACTAGACTATTTAGGAAAGCTATTAAGGAATTTTAATGCAATAAACTTGAGAATTCGACCGAGAATCGACTTCTCGACCATGCTCATCTTTAGAGGTCATTACGACATAGTTAAAAATTGATTTGAGATCAGAGATAGGTTTGTTCGATTGAAATGTGTGGCTAATCGTGAGAAACATCACTAAATTGAAAAATTCTCGTCGACCGACTCTAGACTGATTCTTTTGTCGTTTTGTTACCCTGTGTCCGTATTTAAATCCTCAAGATTTTCATGACAATTGAGAGTCATCAATGTGTCGAGTGGGTTCATTGTGACTAGAAAAAAATCGACCACGAATCATTTGCACTAAAAATCTTTGAAAGCTACCCAGTAGCCTAAGTTACGCTAAAAACATGCCTAAGTGAAATTAACCATGAATTTGAGTCCGATTTTAGAAATTGAAGATTTTGTCATGTCACAATAAATTCTAGGAATGTCGACTTAATCTCAGAAGATTTTTTGTAAGCAGAGACTTTTTGGGAAAAAGTCGGTATATGACCGTTTTTGTTCAAAAAATGCCGGAAATCGTTTTTTGTCACAAAATTAGGATGCAAGTGGATCCATAGGTGAGAAAAAATATCAATTAGAGCATTGAGGTGTCAATTGAATTTGTAAGGGTCAAATATAATTGAATTGAAGGGAAAACAAAGTCCAATTGAGAGAGAATTGTTACAAATTCGTAACTCCCCCATCCACAACCATTTTGGACCACTTCAAGGTTGTAAAGTGAAGTGTCTTGATGGCTGAATTGCAGCCAAGGGATCCTAGCTTGGTGGACAAGCTCAATGAGACAAACTTGTGGAAAATGAAGGCATGTGGCCACCCAACCTCATCTCTTCCATCTCCCTCTCCCTCAACCGTGTGACAGCCCCTTCCCCATCTCCATTGCCGCCATTTGAAGACCAGAAACCCAGCAGGAGAAGTCATCGTCCACGCTGCACATTGTCGCCCTCCGCCGGAGTGCCGTCCACCCGCACAAGCCCTCGCCCGCGTGCCGTTGCCCTTGCCGCGCCCTCACCGTCCAAGCCCTCTATCCGCTGGTCTAGCTAGCTGTTCGTAGCCTTGCAGGCCACCGTGAACCCCTCCGGCCGCCATGAGTCCGTGTCGTTGGCCACTCAGCCTTGCCATTGCCTTCACCAGTCTTACTCACCTTGTTTAGCTTTTGTTTCCTTGTTTTGTAGCAGCAAACAAAAGCTATTTTTTGTGGGTTTTCAATGGGCCTTTAGGCCCGTTTTGAGGTGGTCCCAAGCCTCGGTTGCTTGGCCCGCCTTGAGGAAAGTCGACCCTCGCAATGTTCTCGTCAATTTGATCTGACCCGCTCGTTAATCAAGTGAGTTTTTCTCATTTAACCTTGCTTAGTATGCTAATAATGTTTAGGAGTTGATTAGATTTAATTAAGTGCAATTAGGTTGATAGATTATATTAGAGTAATTAAATTAGAGATGTCACGCCCCGAACCCCGAGACACGTGGAACAACCCGCCATGGTCATGCAAACGCGACATTCCCAGGTAGTGTCGCCGACCCCAATATTTAATTATTAAAGCGCATGCGGAACGTTCTAAGAAATCCCTGACAGAAACTCGCGGGATAGGACAGCAAGAAGAATTAATTCAAAATCAAACGAGCATAATTCCATACATCATCAACAATCCAAGTCTTACATACATCAACAGGATCCGGAGGCTATATGCACCAAAAATGGGTTAGAGTTTATGTGCATCAAAAAGGGGGTCAGCCTACATAGCAAGGATCAGTCCGCCAAAAGAAAATCAACCACCCTAGAACTACAGGTCAGCCCCATTGGACGACCCTACGTCCTCAGGATCTGACACCCAAGATTGCGGGGGCGAGGCATTGATCACTCCACCGGTAGGAAGGTCCGCCACACCCTTGCCCAGGATAGCATCCAAGACCGCCAGCGGAATATCCATGCTATCTAGTGGGCCGATCCTAACACCATCTGCTCCGGTACGATACCAAGCTCTAAACATGTATGGAACTCGTCATGCACGTTCACTGGACCCATGAGGGTCCTAATCACCAGATAGACCCAAGGACTCCCGGGGTCGGAGCACTCTCCGTCCACCGGTCGATCTCTCGGTAGGCCACTCATCTCCGGGGTCTCGCCATCTATGGTCCCGTAATATTTTTCCCCAAACCGGGATGAGACTTTGTCTCAAAGAAGTTCACCCCTCCTAAACCCCTATTAGAAAGTAAATACACCCCGAAGTAGTCTAACCACAACATCAAGAAGACTTACCTCGGCTTAGCCATCATCTGCAGGTTAGCACAAGTTATATAATTCAACCACGAACAATTATGATAACCAACCAATCATGGCACAATCACATCATCAAAACAATTCAACCACTTGGATCGTCTCAGCGATCAATCGACTCGGCCGATTACATGTCATTCTAGCAAATCATCATCGCTCTCAAACACGGCCCTACTCGGCGCGACCTTTAACAGGTGGCAATTCACGGCCCCATCGGACGCGACCTCTAATAGGTGGCATATAACGGCCCCATCGGGCGCGACCTCTAATAGGTGGCATATAACGGCCCCATCGGGCGCGACCTCTAATAGGTGGCATATAACGGTCAATCTCCCTTAGATTCCCACACTTAGGGTTTTCTAAAGAATCCTCATAAATCACAATCACACTCAATTCGCCACAACCAATCATCAATTTCAATTTCTACATGCACAGCAGCGATCGGCACGACATTCTGAGCAACTAGGGTAAAAATAAATTTTTCGAGTTTTTTTTTTTTATAAAACATTATTTTAATGAATTTCGGAATAAATATATTATTAAATAATCCATCAATTTCGAAGTATTTATTTAAATCATAAATAAACTCCTTTAAGTCACATCAAGGTTATTTAAAAATAAACATACCTAACCATTAAACCAAACACCATTTATCTTAATAAATCCTCTTAATATAATCCATACAAATTAAACCAACCTATCCACCTAATCACAATCAACCTAAGTTAAACCTACTTAGGGCATCATTAACTCGCTAATCGCGGATTAGTGAGGTAAACTCACCGGAATCGCTTCCCGATGGGTCTCCGCGAAGAGCACGACGACGCCGACGACAAACCTACACGGGTCAAGACCAAACAAGCATTAAAAAGGGACCAAAATGAGCCCGAAAGATCCTAGATCTCGCTGGTTTTCTTTCCAAAGACTAACCGAGCTTGAGGGGATGGCGGAACGGCGACGGAACGGCGGTTGAACGGGCGGAGAAAGCTCGGCGGTGGCGACTAGGTCTCGCGGGACGGCGGCTCACGGCGGCTCACGGCGGTGGCAGGAGCTTCGGCGACAACAACAACAAGCGGTTTGGAGCTGCGACGGTCGGGGCTTCGCGGCGGAGACGGAGGCAGGGCGGCTCGGCACACGGGTGAGCGGCGACGGCGACGTGCGACGGCGGCGAGACGACGACGAGCGGGCGACGCGGGCGGACGGGCTGCTGCAGCTCGCCGGACTCTCTCCCCCTCTCTCAAATTCGAAATCCCCCCCCCCCCAAGGCTAGAGGTTGAAGATGAAGTGGATGGGACACCCCCACTTTTGGTGGGCCAATCAGCTGGTGACACTTGTCAAGCTCCCCTTAATTTTGGCCTCCACCATGACATCACCTGCTGATGTCATTTCCCACTAACTCAAATCCTCACAACATCTTCCAATAGGTCCAATTCGTTTTCCGCCGGGGTCCAAGCTCTTGCACATTTAATTATTTCACTTTCTATAAATTCCCTTCTAATTGAGTCCAAATTAAAGTCCATGAATTAATCCAAATTTTCCTAATAAGATTTGCAACACCCATTGACTTTCAAATTTCAAGAATTCAATTCAATTTCACGGTTAATTTCACTCTAGTGCGATTTTAGCGCGCCTAGTCCATTGAGTAGCTTTTGGGGAAATTTTCTTGCGTCTGACCCGAGGGTGATCAGTCCCCAAGTCTGACGCGGTAAAATTCCTTAATTACTTCACTCAATAAACTAGTTCTCTCGTGAGTGGCCAACTCTGAGAGACGAACTATATGCACAGATGAATTTCCCGACTCAATCGACGAAAAATAAACTTGAGAAAATTGGGATGTCACAACTCTTCCCTTCTTATAAAAAATTTCGTCCTCGAAATTTAAACCATTACACACTTTGCTCAAAAAGGTAGGGGTACAATTCTCTCATTGACTCTTCTGGTCTCCCATGTCGCTCCTTCAAAGGTGCCGTGGTGTTGCTGCACCACTTTGACCATTGGGATGGTCCTGGTGCGCAAAACTTGCTCTTTGCGATCTACAATCTGAACCGGGCTTTCAACGTATGACACTTTGTCATCCACGTCTAATTCCTCGAAATTTAGAACGTGAGTCGGATCGTTCATACTTCCTCAACATTGACACGTGAAAGACGTCGTGCACTTGTGACAACTTTGGCGGTAGTGCAAGACGATACGCCAGAGTCCCTATCCTTTCCAAAATCTCAAAGGGACCTACGTACCTCGGACTCAGTTTTCCCTTTTTGCCAAAACGGGAAGTACCTCTCACCGGTGACACCTTCAAGAAAACGTGTTCACCAACTTGGAATTCTAATGGCCTTCGACGCTTATCGGCATAACTTTTCTGACGGCTTTGAGCGGTTTCCAATCTATTTCTGATAACTGTAACTGCCTCTACTGACTGCTGAACCAACTCTGGACCGGTGATCTTCCTTTCTCCGACCTCATCCCAACATACTGGCGTTCTGCATACTCTGCCATACAATGCTTCAAAAGGAGCCATTTGAATGCTCTGCTGATAACTGTTGTTGTAGGCGAACTCGACCAGATGAAGCTGTTCCTCCCAACTTCCTTTGAAGTCCAAGACACAAGCTCGTAACATGTCCTCAAGAGTCTGAATTGTCCTCTCGGACCGCCATCGGGCCCGTGGGTGATAGGCCGTACTGTACTGCAGCTTCGTTCCTAAAGCAGATTGCAAGCTCTTCCAAAAAGCGGCGGTGAACCTCGGGTCTCTGTCCGAAGTAATTGAAACTGGCACTCCATGCATACGAACCACTTGACGTACATATAGATCTGCCAGTCTATCCAAACTCAAGTCTCTCCGAACTACGATGAAGTGAGCCGACTTTGTCAGTCTGTCGACCACTACCCAAATCGAATCGTTCCCTCTCTGGCTCCTCGGTAGTCCCGTCACGAAATCCATCGTGATATGCTCCCATTTCCACTCTGGGATCTCAAGGGGTCGCAAAAGTCCTCCCGGTTTGCAATGCTGCGCTTTCACCTGCTGACATGTCAGACACTTGGCGACATGCTTGGCGATATCCGCCTTCATACCACACCACCAATAGTGTTGGCGCAGATTCTGATACATTTTGGTACTACCAGGATGAATGCTCAGAATCGCTACGATGCGCTTCGACAAAATTTCTTCTCTAAGTTCCACATCGTCGCACAACCAAACGTCCTTGGAACCTCAACGTTCCATCCTCGTAAACTGGAAGCCAGCCTTCCTTTCCTTTGCATCCTCATGCAGAATTTTCTGAACATCCGAATCCGCCCGCCGAAACGTTCGATTCGGCCTCGTACTTCCGGTTCAATTCTAAGGGTGGCCACAAGGTTCGAAAGGTGGCCTACCTCGAACTTGAAATCTGAATCTCGTGCTCTCTATTAGGCCCCATTCCTTAAGCACCATATGAGCAATTGAAGACTTCCTACTCAAAGGCATCCGCAACCTTATTCGCCTTTCCCCGGGTGGTACAAAATCTCGCAGTCATAGTCCTTTAAGAGTTCCATCCAACGACGTTGCCTCATATTTAGCTCTTTCTGAGAGAATAAATACTTGAAACTTTGATGGTCTGTAAAAATCTAAAACCTTTCTCCGCACAAGTAATGCCTCCAAATCTTCAAGGCAAAGATGATCGCTGCTAATTCCAAATCATGCGTCGGATAATTCAACTCGTGAGGTCTTAACGACGGACGCATATGCGACAACCCTACCATGCTGCATTAACACACAACCTAAACCCTTAAACGACGCATCACTGTAGATCTCAAACCCTCCCGGACCGGATGGAATAGTAAGTACCGGTGCGGTAGTTAGCTTATGCTTAAGCTCTTGAAAACTACCCTCGCACTTGTCTCGTCCACACAAATTTCTCTTCTTTCTTTAGAAGTCTCGTCATTGGCAATGCTAATCTTGAAAACCCTTCTACAAACCGTCTCAATACCCCGCTAAACCCAGGAAGCTTCTAATTTCCGTCACTGACGTCGGTCTCGGCCAGTTGATCACTGCCTCAATCTTTGCGGGGTCCACTGAGATTCCCTCTCCAGAGATAACATGACCTAGGAAAGCCACACGAGTCAGCCAAAACTCGCACTTACTAAACTTGGCGTATAACTCGTGATCTCTTAAGGTCTGAAGCACTATTCTTAAGTGCCTTTCATGATCCTCACTACTCCTTGAATACACTAAGATGTCATCGATGAAAACAATTACAAACTGATCTAAGTACTCTCTGAACACCCGATTCATCAAGTCCATGAAAGCAGCCGGGGCGTTTGTCAATCCAAATGGCATCACAGTAAACTCATAATGGCCGTATCGAGTGCGAAACGCCGACTTTGGGATATCTTCCTTCTTTATTCTTAGCTGATGATACCCCGTCCTCAAGTCGATCTTAGAAAATATCGACGCTCCTTGAAGCTGATCAAACAAATCATCAATCCTTGGCAACGGATACTTGTTCTTAATCGTCACCTGGTTGAGTTGTCGATAATCGATGCACAAGCGTAATGAACCATCTTTCTTCTTCACAAACAATACCGGTGCTCCCCAAGGTGATGCGCTTGGACGAATAAATCCTTTATCCAACAACTCTTGCATTTGCACCTTTAGTTCCTTAAGTTCTGACAAGGCCATTCGGTAAGGAGCTTTAGAAATCGGTTCTGTCCTAGGGGCTAATTCGATCACGAATTCTATCTCTCTCTCTGGCGGTAAACCCGGTAATTCTTTCGGGAACACGTCTGTAAACTCTCGTACCACTGCAATATCTTCAATCTTTAACTCCCCTACTGTCGTGTCTACGACAGTTGCTAAGTAACCTTGGCAACCCTTGCCTAGCAAACGGGTTGCCTCGAGCGACGAGATTAAAGAAATTGAGGGTCCTCCTCGACTCCCAATGAATTCGAAACTCTCACCCTCTAATGGATTAAACTGAATCGCCTTGCGATAACAGTCCATCTTGGCTCGTTGCTTGGTGAGCCAGTCCATGCCAATTATCACATCAAAATCATACATGGCCAAGACTATCAGGTCTATCCTCCCCTCTCGCTCACCAATCACTAACTTGCAACCAAGGCAACCTACTGTAGCTAACACTTCATCTTTCAACGGAGTAGATATACTAATCACGTACTCCAACAATTCAGGAATTAATTCTACCAATTTAACAAATCCTTCAGCTATGAATGAATGCGAAGCTCCCGGATCAAACAAAGCATAAGCAGGTTGGTCGTTCAGTAAGACCATACCTGTGACCACGTTAGGCGCATCCTCCGCCTGCCCTCTAGTAAGCGCATAAGCCCCTCCCTGAGCTGGAGGTCGGTTCGATCCACCCGGCGGCATGATCTGCGGTGCGAATCCTCTATTCTGGCCCAGCGGCGGCGGCGGTGGCAACTGAGGCTGCCTCTCAAATCTCCTGGGACACTCCCTAACACGGTGACCCTGCTGGCCACACTCAAAACAGGCACCCGTCCTAAGAGGGCACGGGGCCGAGCCATGTCGCCTCCCACACAAGCGACATGCTTCTTTGTAGCTCGATGACGGCTTCCCCACTCCACCCTTCCTGATAGGTGGAACAGGGTACCTTCCTCCAGGCGTCGGCCTCTTCCCAAACCGATTATCGCTTCTGTTCGAATTAAACCGCGACCCAGATGCGGCAGCTCTCTCATTCTGATCCTTCTCAATTAGTTGGGCCCGCTTGTAGAGGTCTTTGTACTCCTTCAGATCTAGTGGCACTAACAAGCTCCTCACCTCCGGTCGGAACCCATCTCTAAACCGTCGAGCTCGGTCTGATGGTCGCTGAACCAACTCAGGAGCGTATTGCGACAGTTCGGCGAACTTCGCCTCATACTGATCAACTAACATTGTACCTTGCCGAAGGCGTTGGAACTCCGCCATCTTCAACTCCTTAGCACAATCAGAAAAGTACTTCTCATTGAAAATCTCAAGAAAGGCATTCCACCCTGGAACTACACCTTCAGGGAACACTATCCTTTTGTTAGTTTTCCACCATGTAGCTGCGGTCCCTCTCAACTGATAGGCTGCCAGGGCGACCTTCTCCGCTTCCGTGCACAGCAGCAACTCGAAGGCATTTTCTAACTCCAGGACCCATGAGGCCGCGGCCGGGGTCTCCCCGTCCCCATGAACGTTGGCGGATTTAACCTCGTGAAATGCCGCACTAACTTCGCCTAGGCCTCCCGGCGGCCTCATTCTCAGACGGGATCTCCTCCAATTCCTCTTCTGGTTCGGCAGCCGGTGCGGCGGCAGCAGCGGCGGCCGTAGCGGCAACAACAGCATTGGCGGCATTAGCAGCGTTGGTGGCGGCGGCGATAGCGGTGGCTGAAGCGGCGGCCTGCTGGTCTAATCTGTTACCCATCATCTCAAGCATCTGCATAATCCCAGCAAACCTCGGATCCTCAGGGGCCACTGCATCCTCAGAAGGTGACGCTGCACCACTCGCACTGGCCTCGCCTTGTGCTCTCCCCACGGCATTTCGGCACCGACTCTCATCGACGGCCCACCCCGAAACACGGGGCCGACCGCTTCTTTCCTAGCAGCTCTTGGCACTCGGTCACTCATGCTTCGTGCTCAATATAGATGCCTATTGGCGAATTCCAATACTATATTAGAATTTGAGTAACCGATCAATCAAGCTAACAAACAACTAACAACCACATGCATTAGAATATCGAAAGTCTTTCCTACTAACTATCCCGTGACTCATCGCACCTTATCACTCCATACACAGACCATGCTCTGATACCACTTAAACGGGGTTGTCACGCCCCGAACCCCGAGACACGTGGAACAACCCGCCATGGTCATGCAAACGCGACATTCTCAGGTAGTGTCGTCGACCCCAATATTTAATTATTAAAGCGCATGCGGAACGTTCTAAGAAATCCCTGACAGAAACTCGCAGGATAGGACAGCAGGAAGAATTAATTCAAAATCAAACGAGCATAATTCCATACATCATCAACAATCCAAGTCTTACATACATCAACAGGGATCCGGAGGCTATATGCACCAAAAATGGGTTAGAGTTTATGTGCATCAAAAAGGGGGTCACCTACATAGCAAGGATCACCCGCCAAAAGAAAATCAATCACCCTAGAACTACAGTCGCCCCCCATTGGACGACCCTACGTCCTCGGATCCGACACCCAAGATTGCGGGGCGAGGCATTGATCACTCCACCGGTAGGAAGGTCCGCCACACCCTTGCCCAGGATAGCATCCAAGACCGCCAATGAATATCCATGCTATCTAGTGGGCCGATCCTAACACCATCTCGCTCCGGTACGATACCAAGCTCTAAACATGTATGGAACTCGTCATGCACGTTCACTGGACCCGATGAGGGTCCTAATCAACGATAGACCCAAGGACTCCCGGGGTCGGGAGCACTCTCCGTCCACCGGTCGATCTCGTCGGTAGGCCACTCATCTCCGGGGTCTCGCCATCTATGGTCCCGTAATATTTTTCCCCAAACGGGATGAGACTTTGTCTCAAAGCAAGTTCACCCCTCCTAAACCCCTATTAGAAAGTAAATACACCCCGAAGTAGTCTAACCACAACATCAAGAAGACTTACCTCGGCTTAGCCATCATCTGCAGGTTAGCACAAGTTATATAATTCAACCACGAACAATTATGATAACCAACCAATCATGGCACAATCACATCATCAAAACAATTCAACCACTTGGATCGTCTCGGCCCGATCAATCGACTCGGCTGATTACATGTCATTCTAGCAAATCATCATCGCTCTCAAACACGGCCCTACTCGGCGCGACCTTTAACAGTGGCACCACGGCCCCATCGGGCGCGACCTCTAATAGGTGGCATATAACGGCCCCATCGGGCGCGACCTCTAATAGGTGGCATATAACGACCAATCTCCCTTAGATTCCCACACTTAGGGTTTTCTAAAGAATCCTCATAAATCACAATCACACTCAATTCGCCACAACCAATCATCAATTTCAATTTCTACATGCACAGCAGCGATCGGCACGACATTCTCGAGCAACTAGGGTAAAAATAAATTTTTCGAGTTTTTTTTTTTATAAAACATTATTTTAATGAATTTCGGAATAAATATATTATTAAATAATCCATCAATTTCGAAGTATTTATTTAAATCATAAATAAACTCCTTTAAGTCACATCAAGGTTATTTAAAAATAAACATACCTAACCATTAAACCAAACACCATTTATCTTAATAAATCCTCTTAATATAATCCATACAAATTAAACCAACCTATCCACCTAATCACAATCAACCTAAGTTAAACCTACTTAGGGCATCATTAACTCGCTAATCGCGGATTAGTGAGGTAAACTCACCGGAATCGCTTCCCGATGGGTCTCCGGCGAAGAGCACGACGACGCCGACGACAAACCTACACGGGTCAAGACCAAACAAGCATTAAAAAGGGACCAAAATGAGCCCGGAAGATCCTAGATCTCGCTGGTTTTCTTTCCAGCACTAACCGAGCTTGAGGGGAGGGCGGAACGGCGACGGAACGGCGGTTGAACGGGCGGAGAAAGCTCGGCGGTGGCGACTAGGTCTCGCGGGACGGCGGCTCACGGCAGCTCACGGCGGCTCACGGCGGTGGCAGGATCTTCGGCGACAACAACAACAAGCGGTTTGGAGCTGCGACGGTCGGGGCTTCGCAGCGGAGACGGAGGCAGGGCGGCTCGGCACACGGGTGAGCGGCGACGGCGACGTGCGACGGCGGCGAGACGACGACGAGCGGGTGACGCGGGCGGACGGGCTGCTGCAGCTCGCCGGACTCTCTCCCCTCTCTCAAATTCGAAATCCCCCCCCCCAAGGCTAGAGGTTGAAGATGAAGTGGATGGGACACCCCCACTTTTGGTGGGCCAATTAGCAGGTGACACTTGTCAAGCTCCCTTAATTTTGGCCTCCACCATGACATCACCTCCGCTGATGTCATTTCCCACTAACTCAAATCCTCACAACATCTTCCAATAGGTCCACCTGTTTTCCGCCGGGGTCCAAGCTCTTGCACATTTAATTATTTCACTTTCTATAAATTCCCTTCTAATTGAGTCCAAATTAAAGTCCATGAATTAATCCAAATTTTCCTAATAAGATTTGCAACACCCATTGACTTTCAAATTTCAAGAATTCAATTCAATTTCACGGTTAATTTCACTCTAGTGCGATTTTAGCGCGCCTAGTCCATTGAGTAGCTTTTGGGGAAATTTTCTTGCGTCTGACCCGAGGGTGATCAAATCCCCAAGTCTCGACGCGGTAAAATTCCTTAATTACTTCACTCAATAAACTAGTTCTCTCGTGAGTGGCCAACTCTGAGAGACGAACTATATGCACAGATGAATTTCCCGACTCAATCGACTGAAAAATAAACTTGAGAAAAATTGGGATGTCACAAGAGACTTATCAATCCATGTTAGGCAAATGGTTAGTGTAGTTAGTAATGAAATACGTCCTAGTATTTATTGAACGAACCTTGAAATTTTTCCGAGTCCATCTCGACTTCCAATTAGGCATTACGGTCCTAAATTGGATTTATTGCAATTATTTAATATATTTCTGTAATTAATTAATTATTTTATTTATTTTCTGAAAATTAGGCTGGGATAGTCGATGGTCGAAATTTTATGCTGATCATTGTGGTGCAGTTCGTTTATTTATTTGAGCATTAATTTGTGCTGAATTGAATTAATTATGATTTTATGATTTTATTCCTAAATTATTCAATTTCAGAAATTGATTGGAAAATGACCGAGTGTAGGTCTATAGCGCCAATAATATTTTGATGGGTTATATATAAAGTAGTGAGAAAGAAAGTTGTATTACGTGACTCGAAGACCAAAAGTGTTGTCTTGGAGAATGCATGTGACTTGTGAATGATATACATCACCTTTGAAAGGCACGTGGCTCAGTGATTAATACATCATCTTAGAGAATGCATATGGCTCAGTGATTTGGTATATCACCTTAGAGAATGCACGTGCCTCGGTGATTAAGTATGTCGCCTTAGAGAATGCATGGGACTTGGTAATTAGATATGTCGCCTTAGAGAATGCACATGACTCGGGGACTAAGTATTCGCCTTAGAAAATGTACGTGGCTTAGTGACTAAATATATATTATCTAGGAGATTGCATAGTATGGGTTAAAATGACTAGGTAATGGTCAGAGTGACATGTAATCGACTAGGTCGATTGATCGATGATTCGATCTGATTTGATTGGGTTCTATGTCTATCAGTGTTTATGAAATGAACTCACTTGCGGGAATGGAACTGAGGCCAAGGTAAATCATCTAACTCGTGTTATGCTTAGGCAGCCCTAAGGTATATTGGCTTCCTAATCGAGTCTTAGGGGATAAAACTTGCTGAGATGTAGTCTCATCCCGATTGTGGGACAACATTTCAGGTCCCTAGATGGCAGCACCTCCACCTCCTCGTCCTCCCATGCATTTTGGTATACCCGAGGAGATCATCAAGATAGGGTACCACTTCCCGATACACCCTCACCTAAAAGGTCTAGAGTATGTGCTAGTGAAATAAACCATCTGGGTTGATGTGGGTAGAGATGAATTGAGGCCCCACGAGTATTGATCGTGGTATCGTCACTACCATGATGGGTGAAGAGAGGGTTCGATACCAGAGGGTGATGTGCCTCTGTTCGTTTTAGAGGTAGCATTCGAGGAAGGGACTCGGATCCCAAGGACGGAGTGGTGACCAATGCCAAAGACCCCAAGCTCGAGAGTGACCCCGACTCTCCCAAGCCATCAATAGTAGACTCCAACTGGAGCGTGGAAGAATGAGAGATTGAGCAAGAAGAGGTGTACCCAAAAGAGAACCCGGAGAAGGAAGAACTCGAAGAGGAGGACCCTGATGAGGAACCGGAGGAGGAGTCCGAGGAGGATCCCAACAATGATCCAGAATATGACCCGTATGATGATTGAAACCCCCATCCTGTTTTGCAAACCCAATGTGTGATCAGTTATATGATAGATCGGACTCTTGTTAATAGTATTGTATTATATACTATGATGTTTGCTTATATAAAAGTGTGGTTGTGGTTTTTCAGTTAAAAAAAATATAGCCCTACTTTTCTATCACATTGTTTTATTGTTTGGGGATTGTTTTATCTGATTCCGCATGTGTATTAAAATGAAAGGGTCGGCAATGTGTCCTGAGACATTGCTAGTAATCACCAAGGTGAGGGATGGGTGCGTGCCCGATGATCGGGCCGTGACATCTACCCAAGTTTTGATCGAAGTAGAAAGTGATTATAATTTCTGGTTTGTGACCTTGTTTAGGGCTTATATGATTGTGATGAGAGGGTTTTTTTTTAGCCTGCGAAAGTAATGGAGATAGAAATGGGGTGAGATTTGGTGAAAGTGATTATGGTAATGGTGTTTATTGGGCTTTGGTAAGGTCTAGCCATATTTGTGATTGATGAGGTGTTGGTATTTGTTGTAATGGTGATTATTGGGCTTTCATTAAGCCTAATTAAGTCCATTGTTGGTGGTTGGAATTTTGATTTTGAGTTTCCGATTGTCTTTTTTGGAGAATTTTTGTAGGCATCCTGCAAAAATTCTCTCGTTAGAAATTCAAGTAAAGAATTTGAGGATCCCCTGATAAATTTAATATCAAAATCAAAGACGCATATGGCTAATTTTCTTTGAAGCAATATTTAATATAACACCTCTTTTGTTGATTTGCAATCAATGTGAAACAAAAAAAAAAAAATTATTTAAGGGGTCAACTTGAAATTTGGATGTTGTTAAAACAATAGCTAATATTTTTTGTTTTTTATAGTAGAGTAATTTTGTTGAGTTTGGTTCTAATATTTTGAGATGAATTGAATGATTTGTTCTTTGTTATTTTTTTTTTTTTATTTGTTTGAGGATATCTCCATAGCCTATTTCTGAGGCATTTATTTCTATGATTTTGAAAGCGATGGGGTCAGCTAAGTGGGGACAAGATACCACTCAAACATGAGCTTTGATATGTTTAACAATGTTTGTATGAACTAATGTCTAAGGTGGGGGAACTTTTATTTTATTTTTTTTGTAATCTCTGGCGTAAAGATTTACATAATATATTGATGGTTGGGAAGAATCTAGGATGTAGTTGAGATTTCCTAAAAACCTTTCTAATTGGGTTTTGTCTTTGATTTAATTGGAAAATTTTTCTGCAAATAAAATTGACTTTCTATTGGAATAATGGTTTTTTCTTAAATATAATGTCCTAAAAATCTGATTTTTGTTTGGAAAAATGATATTTTGATGGGAGAGACTAATAAGCCATTTTTCTTGATAATGCTTGTAAGAACAAATATATGTTTAAAATGTTGACCTATATTAGCTGAAAATATTAGGACGTCATCCGTGTGTACTAGAATTTACTTAGAATAAGAATTAAAAATGTATCATAATATTTTATATATTTTCATATATATATATATATATATGGAAATATATGTGTTGATAACATGCTTTGTGTTTTACATCCTTCGGGTCGAAGAACGGCTTGTGTCATCTTCATTCTTGTTGGTCTCAAGGTATGACAAACAAAGCTTCAAATCCCCACTAATTAATGTCTTTTGTCTTCCTTGGACAACTTCCCTTTCTGCTTTGTTTTGCTAATCAGATGCACGTCCATTCGTATTGGTACACTGAGGACCAAAAAGGTTTTGGTTCTTTACAGCATTTTCACCGACACTTGGTTCGGTTCAGCTTTACCATCGGCAAATGGGTACACGATGACGCAGATTCAGGTCAGCATTTACAAATTCCAGCAGAAAAGCCAACTTTGGCAAGAAGTAGTAATCGACATTATCAAGATCGAGAGACAACTGTCGTCCCTTGTTCAAGTTACGATGCATTCTGGGTGCACAAAAATTAACCTTTGTTCGGGTTGTGTCATGCTCTGAATCACCTGTGTTACTAATCTTTGAAGGGGCAAAGCTGGTGTCATCTGTCATAAAAACTTTAGAATGAGATTATCTGGATTTGACAGAACAGTATTTCGATTGAGATCTATGTTTGGATGCTCGTTATATTCACGTACTGATATGGAGCTATATTCAGCTTTGTCATATTGCTCATACTATGCTTCTATAGATGATAAAGCGCGTAGTGTGAGCTCAGGAACTTATAACCGATCACTCGTGCTAATGTGAGATCTTTATGAAGGCGATAATTTCTCATCTTTTGCTGTTACAGTTGAGCAAGTCATCGAGAAGATGACCGCAAGGGAACGGGCTCTTGCTTTGAGTGTGTTCTTCAGCATCATTGCTTCTGGAGGCTTATGCTTGTTGCAGAGAGCTCTCTCTCTAAGTGGAATTTGTGCCGAGACACGTGAACATGCATGAACGGCAATATTTTTGTGGATATGAATTCCCCGAAGCTTGAAGTTTCCATCAGGACCTCCTGATACTTCCTGCAATGTAAATTACATATTGATGGCCTGCCCTTTTATGACACCATAAATGCGTTGCGTTTACCAGTGAAGTAGTCAATGGGCGAGAATATTGTCATCTTACAGGAATCATAGTGCCTCGGGCGGTAAATCCCGGGCTTGACCTCCTATGGAACTCCTCATTCGATGGTTGCTGAACCATACAATCCATTGAAGCCCGAATTTCTCTTGAAATACAGGCAAAAGTCATTGTCATCATATTTCGGGATCCACCGTCCGCCCTCTAGCCTTTCCACAACCGTAAACATACCTTCTATTAGCAAGTCTTATCTTGGGTTTAACGCACCAAAATTTGGTGCTCACTCTTTCTCCATTTTTTAATGCTCAGCTTTTTGGTAGGGTGCTATCTTCTTTCATGTCACGAAAATTAAGTCCAAGTGGAGAGTCGCCCAAAGGAGAAGGCAAGAGGCCGATCTGTACATTATATAGGTCGGGTGATGATGGACTTCCTAGAGGAAGTGGTTCTCTCGTTGCTATTGCTTTAGCTAAATTCTTAAATTCTTGGATATAGGCCGATAGCATGTGAGGACTATACAGCAGAGAAGCAGCCTACCAAAACATAACTCATCAACCTCAATCTCAATCTGTTCATATGTGACTCAGATTTAATCTCAACCTTATTCTGGGTAGATGTGCTTCTTGGCCCCACCCTTAATCTATTCAGCTTGACAAATACTAGATAATACTAGATAATGATCCCATAGCGATCTCAATGATGCAAAATTTTTGAAGGAAAAATGATCTTTCGTGATATCAACGAAATATCCTATTTGGACCAATCAGAAGAATGGAATTCAACCATTTTTTTCCTCCTATTTATCCTAGTCGATGGTAAAGAAAAGCAAATGTGAGTGTTGCATTTTGTTCTAGGTTTGATACTGATTTGCTTCTATAGTCTGCATAAGAAAGTACCTCGTATCGTTGTTGGGCGTATTCTTCAGAGGTTGCCACATACTGTTAATAAGCATTCATAAGTCCTGTGACTAAAACCTGGGGATCCTTCATTCAGTATTAACGCCTCCTTTACTGCCTACCTTGGTCGCAGGCCAGCTGTCATTGTGAATTCTGTGAATTCAAAAAGCTTTGGAAAACTTAGCCTGGATGTTTAAGTTGCTTCTATGGCACAGGCTGTTGTAAGGTGCTCAAGGTTTCCATATGACAGTATGATACAGTTAAATCTCTTTGAGTCTCGCAATTTTTGTTGGGACATCTCTGGAATGTATACCTAAAGGCTGTACTTCAGTTCTTGAACCTAATTGTGCAAAAGTTTCTGCATACCGACATATATGTGTTCACTAGTCCGTACGATTGTATGGTTATAATATCATGTCATTGGAGCGAAAGAAAGTCTATCTCACTCAGATGTGGAAAAGTATTTATATATTGATTTTAGTTAATAGACACATAAAGAACAGAACTGCTTGTATTGGCTGACATCATGAATTATAGGGACTGTCATCCAGCTTGAGCCATAAGATAGTGTTAGGTTGGTCAGTTGCCGAGTTACTTATGGAATTTCCTCTACAATCTTTATATTGGATCTTGAGAATCTGATCCTAATAGGTATAGAGTTGCAGAGACATTGAGCTATAACCGTTCTGGATGAAACAATGGACTCTTTGTAAGGAGAACATTACTACGACAAGAAATTAAGATCCTCTGATGGAATTAGACAGAAATGAACCTCTTGGTACAAAAAGAATGATCAGTTGTCTTAATCTCAGCATTTGAATTTGGAAGGATAGCTAGTTGCATTGCAGTAGAAAGAGTAGCGCTTAGGCATTGGATCATGTCTATATTATTGTCATAAAGGCAAAGGTAATGTCATCATAACGGACAAACTTGTAGCTGTCCTTTTTAAGCGTGTTTCCAAAGAGATATGATCCCTGTTAACATGTTTCCTTCAGAAAAGGTGACGGTTTTAATTTTTTGATTGAGCTCGTTAAGTTCGGAGGCTCTTTCAGTAGGTCATATCTAATGGCAATTTAGATACACCACTCTATAAATAGATGGATGCGTATGGATAGTATGTTCGCAAATTTGGTTAGAGAGTCCTATCACCCAAGCATAAGGAAGGAACATTTCGCCTGTGGGGAGTTACATCGTCTTTGGCTGCTGGCAATCTTCCTCATACTTGCTTGGTTCTTTCAGAAAATCCCTCCCAAGCTTCCAAAAGGTGTTGATCTGTCATCATTGGAATAGGACATTCTAGTGAAGTGGAATCAAACTTCATTATGAGATTTGAGACAGTCAATGTCGTCAGTGACATGTAGAAAAGGGGAAGTCACAAACCTGTGTATCCTCTTGAGGGAAGCTGAATTGCCCAGGGCCATCGGTGGTCCCAGCGACAAAACCTGCACCGAGGGATGCGGGGCATGTTTTAACCACCTGATTTTCTTCTAACTCTACTTCGATGTCCAAGAAATTTAGATATACATGTCAATAATCTATCTTCCCCATTAATTCTTCCTCGGCAGAATTGAGTAACTGTGCTTCTGTCCTATGGTCTTGGTGCTCAGTATCTCGTCCGGGTACCTGCGATAGAAGAGCACAAGCCTTTTATCAGTTCGGACCAACACGTGACTGGTGATTACCTGACTTTATCAAGTCATTACCCAGGTCCCTGTCCCATGCAGAGCATATCGTTGCCATTGTATGAGGAGTGATGTGTATGCGTCGAGCACATTGGAGGACACATATCCGATGTTGGATTGACAAAACGCTCCCACAAACAACGAGCCGTCGTTTTTCCTCACCTAGGAGATCTGGCTGCTTGTTTTACTACAGGGTGTACCTCCGGTTGCTCCAATCCATTTCGTTGACTCTAAGAACAACGTGCTGTCCGCACCTAATCTCACAAGGGGAAAAAGGCATTATGCCCTTACCATTAGGATCAATTAGTAGCATAGTAAAAACTCATGATCGTCGTTGTAGCGAAGTCCTTAGTTGGGCACTTGCTGAAAATCCATTTCAACGCTTAAGACGGTTGATAAAGGCATTGCTGTTTCGATATATTTGAGAAACTCTAATGCTATGGAAATGAATTCGCTAGATCCACTGAGAGATTTCCCGTCGACTGTTGAGGTGAACCAATCCTCGAAAAAACTCGCGGCAGCTCCTTTGTTGTCCCCAATGATGAGCAGGTTGTCTCGGCTCATGGATGTCCAGTGCTTCGGGAACCAGTTGAATGCTCTGATGCTGTTTCCGCTCGCGGCTTCGCATGTCAACATTGGTCGTACATCGAGCTCTCTTGTCGAGGCAGATTCAGTAAATACGCACTCGGGCTTCGGTTTTTACAGTCATTATCCACATCCCCTAAGAAAAACGCAAACGTTGTCATTGCAATTTTTCTTAGCAGGCTGAGTGACCTTGCATATATAAAGTCGCCTTGGTTAACTAACACCGAACCAGGTTTCAGGTTAGCGTGAGCCTGGACGATGCTTTGATCAATGGGTCGACAGCATTTAAGGATTGTTAGGCTTCGTTTGAGAGTGGCCTTCGGAAGGGACTTTGGATAATGAAAGCCTCTTGGGCCAATATTTGAGTGTTAGGGAAAAATTTTGCAATCCCATTAGGGGAAAATTGGCCTTCCGAAAGCTAAAAGCCCAGGGTAGGTTTTGGTGTGCCTTAGGCTTTTTTAGCTTTCTCAACATGCAAGAAGGCTAGGGCTACTAAAAAAATTTCTTCCAAAACTATCCTAACTAACTTTTTATTTTTTCTAGTTTGCCCCCTTTATTTCACTGTTCATCTTCTTCTTCATTGAGGTCAACCAACATGTTACGCGAGGTTGTGAGGAGTCGGCGATTGGTGTAACGACCCACGGCCTATTGTGTAATATTGTCCGCTTTTGAGGTCAACCGACATGTTACGCGAGGTTGTGAGGAGTCGGCGATTGGTGTAACGACCCACGGCCTATTGTGTAATATTGTCCGCTTTGAACACTAAGTCCTCACGACTTTCGTCACACAAACACGTGGTCAGGAGTCGGCTCTGATACCATTTGTAACAACCCGGGCCCACTGTGTAATATTGTCCTTTTTGGACATTGAGTCCTTATGGCTTTAAAACGTGTCACACAAATTAGAGGAACTAAACCTTATAAACTAAGCCCAAGACTCCCCCTAAGCGATGTGGGATAGGAGACACGCCCCCACGCTTGGGCCATCACAATTGGCTAAATAGAGGCCGGCATGGTCGCGGCGACCAAGCCGACTGTCATCGGGGGTTGCGCAACCTTCGTGCCATTTGGGTCGTGGCAACCTCAGTGAGAGGCTATGGATGTAGGTTGCCATGACCTTGATTGGGGTTGAGCAACTCAAGAAGGTCACATGACCCTTGCCGGCTGTGACATCCCGATTTTTCTAATTCTATTTTCAGCTAATTGAGTCGAGCATTTCATCTGTGCATATAGTTCGTCTCTCTGAGTTAGCCACTCATAAGAGGACTAGCCTATTGGACGAAGCAATTAAGGGATTTTAACGCGTCGAACTTGGGGACTGATCACCCTTAGGTTGGATGCAAGAAAATTTCCCTGAAAGCTACCCGGTAGGTTAGACGTGCTGAAATCACACCAGATTGAATTCAACCGTAAAAATTGGGATTGAATTTAGAAGTTGGAAGCCCGGTTATGTCACACATCTTATTAGGATCATGGGATAATTTCATGGATTTTAATTGGACTCAATTAGGAGAGAATTGAATGGAATTAAAGAAATTAATGTACAAAGTTTCATGCCCCGGCGGAAAAATAAAATGGACCCATTGGAAAATGTTGTGGAGGATTTGAATTAGTGGAAGATGACATGGGATGATGTCATGGTAGTTGAGGCCAAGGGTTGAGATCTTGACAAGTGGACAATGGGGATTGGCTCTTGAAAAGATGGCCCATCAACATCATCTTCTTCCTTTGGACCTTGGAGGAGGGAGAGAGAGGGAACCGGCCAGGGGAGCTGCCCGTTCGAACCAGCCAGCCGAGCTCGTCGCCGCACGCCCGTCGCCGGAGCTCGCCGCTCGCCGCCGTCACCACCGCTTGCCTTCCGTCTTCTTCTCTTCCCCTGCCGTTCGACCGTCTATCCTCCTTCTATGGTGTGCTTTGAAGGCTTCGAAACCCCAGCAGCAAACCCGAGCAGCCATAGCCGTCGCACACCACCAGCCAGAGCCTCGCCGTTCGTCCATCGCCGCTGCTGCACGTCTGCCCCACGCCGCTCGCGCGTCCCCGCCTCTCGCCGTCGTCATCCCTGCTCGCCCTCATCTCCAGCAACTTCGCAGGCCAGCACAGGCCGCAATTCAGCCACCTCCGGCCACCGTGAGGCCCCACCTGGCCGCCGCCTCGCCCATTCGAGCTACCGTTGAGCTGCTGCCCCATTCCTCCGCCCAACCGATGCCGGAACCGCCTCCTCCAGCCCCAAATCAGTAGTTGCAAAAAATGGGTATGGCAACAGACGTTTGGCCCGTTTTGGCCGCCTTCCCGAGCCCGAATGCTCGGCCCGCCTTGAGGAAAGTCGATTCTCGCATCGTCCTCGTCGTTTTGGTTCGCTCGGCTCGCTAATCGGGTGAGTTTAGCTCACTAAACCTTGATTAGACGGTTAATAATGCCCTAAGTGTGCTTAGCTTAAGTTAAGTAAGCTTAGGTGATTAGTTTAGTTTATTTAATTGTGAATTAGATTAAGATGTTTATTTAATTTAAAACATGTTTAATTAAAGGCTAAGAGAGTTTATTTAATAATAAACCTTGATGTGACATAATAGGATTTTAATTTTGAATTATTTAATTGCTTCGAAATTCTGGAAATTATAATATTATATTATAATCCGAAATTATTAAAATATTATTATTTTAAAAAAAATTATTTTTGACCCCAATTGCTCAGAATTTTGTGCCGATCGCTGCTTTGTGTATTCGGATTTTGAAATTGACGGTTGGATATTATAAATTGAGTGTGGATTAAGAGAAATATGGATATTATTATTTAATTAATTTTCTGAATAAATTTAATTATTTATTAAATTTCGAGAATTTCGTCGACCTTATTTTCTTAGAATTTCATGCTGATCGTTGCTATGCATTTAGAATTTGAAATTGATGATTGGTTGTGGCATATTGAGTGTGATTGCGATAAATAGGGATCCTTATAAAATCCTAGGTGTGGAAATTGATGGGAGATCGGCTGTGATTAACCACCTATTAGAGGTCGTGCCCAATGGAGCCGTGAATTGCCACCTAATAAAGGTCGCGCCCAGCGGGGCCGTGAATTGCCACCTGATAAAGGTCGCGCCCAACCGAGCCGTGAATTACCACCTATTAGAGGTCATGCCCATCGGGCCGAGATCTACCACCTTTTAAAGGTTGTGCCAAGTGGGGCCATGATGCCACTAATTCTAATTTTGCCGAGTAGGGCCGTGATTACCACTAAATGTTAGACTTACCTGTAGAGTCGTGATTGGAGGTAGTGATTGATTTGCTAGAATGACATGTAATCGGCCGAGTCGATCCAAATGGTTGAATTGTTCTGATAATATGATTGTGCCACAGTTGTTTATTTATCATAATTGCACATGGTTGAATTATATAAACTATGCTAACCTGCAGATGAAAACTAATGTAAGGTAAGTCTTCTTGATGTTGTAGCTAGGCCACCCGGGGCGTATTTTCTTTCTAATAGGGTCTTAGGGGGTTGAACTTGCTGAGACATTGTCTCATCCCAGTTTGGGGATTACAATTTCAAGTCCTTGGTGGACGGAGTGGCTAGATAGCCTTGGTTGGTCTTGAGGAGTTGCAGAGACGAAGTCATAAGGATTGGAGAACGTGTCCTACTAGTTGGTTTTAGGATAGTTCCCCTTTTGTTGAGCTGATCTATTTTGTAAACAGTCCAGTGCTGTATTTAAACCCTCTTTGTTTGTAAATGAGTGTTTGGTATTGTGATTGATTGTCGGCTTTTCTATCCCAAGTTAAATGTTGTTAGGGAATTTGTTTCGCTTCTGCATGCGTAATGAAATGAATGGGTCGGCAACATATCATGGGATGTCGCATATTTGACCGATCGCAGTGGGATGTGCGCACGCTCGGGGTTCAAGGCGTGACATTGGCAGTCGCCTAACCCTAGTGGCCTTCACCGAAGCCACGTGACCTTAGGCGAAGATCTCGCCTAGGTCACCCAACCTCAGGCAGCCCTTGTTGGTGGTCTTTGAGGGCCACCTGAGGTCTTGCAACCTCCAACGACAACCACTGACAACAAATTTGGATTGCCGACGGCCACCTGCCCTTCGCTAGCCAGCTATTTTTTTTTCTTTTTAATAATAAAGGTCATTTGTAAATATAATTCTTCCAAATAGTATTTTGCTCAAAGGTACTTCACAACAAACTTTTAGGTTATAAGTTAGCAAAACACAATTTGTATTTTGAAAAACTCCTTAACTTAAAGTTATTTACGTTTTTTTTTTAAAGACTTTCCTCAAAAATTCAACCGAACGCACCCTTATATGAATACAAGAGAGGTCACACAGTAGAGCATGTACTGCAAGTAACCTCTAGGACCTGCGAGAGTGCGTATGCCACTGACTGCCACATTATCTTTAGTACACAAATATCCAAACCTGCAACTATTTTTAAGTAAAAATGAGCTTGCTCCCGTATTAGAATTGTGAAATTATCAATTGTTATGTCCAAGGAATGCAATAATCAGGGATGTTGTTACATTAAGTATAGTCAAAATCCACACAACGTGCTTGGTTATGAATCAATGAAGATAGACCCGACAGATGGACCAAACCTTAATCTAAGCCTTTTGAGAACCTTAACGGTGACAAGCTGCGAAGCCATTTCAGCGTCGAGATTGACAAAGGCAAACCTTGACCCATCTGAGCTCTCTGCCACGGCATACGACCCTCGCCCTCAACTGGAAGTGAACCCTGGCCATATTCCGGTTGCAAGTTCCCGTAGCCCATTGTGTTCGCCCCCTAGCCGATCCAGTCATATTTGTATTTGGAAGAGTAGGTGAACGTACACATGAAAGAAATGATCTTTATTATGTCGTGGCTCCTGATTGTTTAAGTAATTAAATATTAAATTCAGCCTTCATCAACAACTTAAGCTTTTTGAACAATTGGCAATGATCTACAAAATTTCATATAGATCGGAGCTAGAGATCTTGATCTCAAATCTTTCAATGCCTCATTGTCTCCATAATTAAACTTTCACGCTTAATACTAGGCAAAAAAACTAGACTAGACACGTTGTGTTTTGCTTTGCTCATCGTTTACAAAGTGTTCACATTGGTTATTGATCAAATGATCAATTGAGGGACTTAAATACGTCATAAGGAGCGCAATCACTTAGGATTTAGGGTGGAGTTTCAGCTTTGTATGTTATTCTTTGTTTGTAATGATCGAGCCGTAAGATGATATGTCCTAATCAACTTGATTTGGGGAGTGATTGTGACATAATTACCGGAAACTTGGCAAAAGAGTCTTCTCCTAGTTTGCTCGGCTTGAGGGATCGACAATGCAGTTCTCTTGTCCATTTATTGGTGCGGAATATTTGTGATTGCACAATCAGAAAACAATTAGCTTGCAAGTTACAAACGGCTAAAATTTAGGTATGAACGACTGTTGAGTGATATTCATGTATTATTTATAAAAATTATCTTAAACTGTGAAACGGGCTTGTGTCAGAGCAATCTAAGTGTTGTGTTGCTGGGCGAAATGAAATGATGGAGTATTGCACATTAGATGATGAGAGTATAACAGTCGAAAGCATCACCGTTTGGTATATATGGCAAGTTGACCTTAGCCGAGAGCATCGCCATTTGATTTACATGGTAAGTATACCGTTTGGTGTGTTTATATGTAAGTTTGACCTTTAGTTAGTGACCTTACATTTGATAAACACAGATCTTTAGTGCTTAATTTCTCAAGAAAGTACATAGATCACACTATGCAGAATATCATTTTCATTTATAATTGATGCTATTCACAGTGTCATCACAATTTAAACTACAAAATATGAAAAAATATGTTATGATAACATTAAATATAGATAAGATGTATCGATCCTTCTCTATATAGAGTCTATACCACATGTGTTGGACTTGCGGATAGCAAAATAGAACAAGAGTTAGTGCCCAATCCTTCATTGATGTGATGTAATCTCGGTTGAAGATGAATCAGGTGCGACAGAACCCATTTCACCTTACCAACCCCAGGGAAACTCTGAATACAAGCCTAGATCGTTTGTACAGATAGACTTTTGGGGTGCTAAGATCCAAAGTCGAGAGGGAAACAACCTAGATCATACGCTAAGGTCCCTAAGCAATCACTTAGTGGAAAAGGAAGTGATTAGCGTGGGTGATGATGCGGCCCATTGGCTATTCCCTGCTTTCATGATCATCAATGAATGCATAGAGTGGCAGATGATGCGGCCCATTGGCCATTCCCTGCTTTCATGATCATCAATGAATGCATAGAGTGGCAAGCACAATGGCATAATATCTTGATTTATGTCGACGACAATTCCGCTAACGATAAGCTTAGGACTTGATTTGACTAAAAGATAAAGTATCCAACTCTATTAAAAAAGAAAAAGAAAAATGCCGATCAATCGACCGTGAACCGTTGAGATCATCCATCAACAGTCCCCGACATGTAGATTAGATACCTTCGTCAGGAAGCGTCGAGTCGATTAGATTTGGAAATTTTATAAGTTCATTGACAACGACTCACAGACGAGCGACTAGAGAGGAGAACTATCAGTGGTCCACATCGCTCTTTCATTGATATAGACGTGTACATTCCTCCAACCGAAGAAAGTCTCGTTTTCTCCCTTCATTCTAGATATATATCTACGGCTTCCACGTGGGGTTGTGCTCTTAACTCCAGAGTGGATCCACGTAATCTGGTCGATCACAGTCTTCTGTCCATTGCGTTTGATTCGATCGAACCCAAGACTCTCAAACCAGATGGAAACTGCCACCCGTCGTATGGAGGAGAGGTGGCTGTCATAGAATGCACTCGAACTGCTCCTGGACCCTACGATGATTCTCGCCGGTTCTGGACCTTCGTTTGGGTGCATTTGGCAAAACATCAAAGGGGGGTTGTCAAGTGGGGTTCCATAGCATCATTCCTTGCATGCTAGTCAATAAAGAATACATCTACTTCTCTCTCTCTCTCTCTCCCTCTCTCCCCATTAAAGCGGCAACTATACCCCATGCCGACATGAAATTATGCTAAAGCTTTTCTCTCTTCTCTCTCATCCCGGCTTCAGCAAGAAGATAAAAAGCAAACGACCATCGTTCTAATCAAAGCCATTTGATGCGTGGGGCGAAATGTTTAAGTTTATTAACAACAACAAAATACTTCATTAACAAACCCTACTAGCAACAAAGCAGAGACATATATAAGCACATAGCACTAATATACAATACTCGCTCACTTTTACTATTTTTTTTACTTATCAAAGAAAACGGAAATTATAGCCCGCAATTAAAAACACATTAATCAAAACAACCACCGCGGCAAAGCAAATCCACACCCGTATACTTTAAGAGCAAAGGCGGTTCTCTCTCTCCTTTTTTCTGCCCCTCAGTGACACTCTTTTTCCTTTTCCTTTTCCTTTTCCTCGTCGCCCTTGGGGTGGTACCCGGGCAGCTTTTCCTTGATCTTCTCCAGCAACCCCTTCTTCTCCTTGGGAGATCCGTCCTGGTATGGCGGCTCCACCGGCGCACACTCCGCCGGAGGGGGCGGCGGCGGAGGAGAATAGACTTCGTCGGCCTTCTTGTGACCTCCAGGCATTTTATCCTTTAGCTTATCGAGGAAGCCCTTCTTTTCATCCGCTGGCGCACCGGGCTCGTCGTACTTCTCCACAGGGACGGTCGTATCCTCCTCGTACTTCTTCTCAGGGACGGTCGTACCCTCCTCGTACTTCTTCTCTTCTTCGTCCTTCTTCTTCTTCTCTTTCTTCTCCTTCCTCTTCTTCTTTTCCTCCTCCTCTCCTTCCTCTTCGTCGGACTGCACATTTCATATATGACACACAGTTAGTGATCTGTTTATGACTCCGGACAGCAAACATCACTTATACCGGAGCAGACGCCTGTCCATGATCACCGCAATATGCCCATCAGTGCACGCACGATCATGATCAAGAAACAAGCCAAAACTAATACACAACAAGAAGACCCAGAGAGAGAGAGAGAGAGAGGAGAGGTGGGAAAATGAGGGATGGGGCAACTTACAGAGCTGGAGCTGCTGCTATTAGATCGGTGGAGTTTCTCCAAGAGGCCATGCTTCTTCTCCTTCTCTTTATCCTCCTCCTCCACGACGCACTCTTCCACCTTTACCTTTTCCTGGAACTCCGCCACCATCACCTCCTCCTGCTTCGTCTCTCCCTCCTCCTCCTTCTTCTTCCCCATGAAGTCGAACAGCCCGCGGTCCCGGGTCTCCGTAGTCCCTTCCTGGACGACCGGGGTCTCGCACTCGTGGGTGGTCTTGCTCTCGTGATCCATTGCTCTAAACACACGGCGCCGCTGCGATCAACGACCGGCGATCTCCGAACTATGCGGTAACGCGAATAACAAATGAGCGACAGACGGATTCGTAGAAGCTTTCTCTGGTGTTTCTAGATGGGTTTTCTTCGTGTTGATGCTGAGGAGTGAGTTCGGGCGGGGGTTTTTATAGCATAGATTGACGCGGAAATGACGCGATTAAGCATGAAGAAGGAAGGAATTCTGGCGAGAGATCTGAAGTGGGCCCACCTAAAGGGGGCGGCCAATCCGCTCCCGCTTCTGTAACCGACGTGGGGCGTTAAGAGAGGAGGGGACAAAAGAGAGAAAGAGGAGAGAGAGCGTCAGAGAAGTGGGCCCGGTTTTCGTCCTTTGTCTGCGCTCCCCATACACGTGGCTCCGTGTGAGTGGCCAGGGACCACGCTGACGTGGCGGTCCCGGACCACCCAATATTTTCTCCGTTAGCGTTAAGAGAGAAGTTGGACAGCCGACCCAAAAGGAATCGTCACGGGCCGACGCGCCGAGGGAACGCACGCGCCCGCGCTGCTCTCGACGAGCGGCCTCGCTTTCGTCGGATGGCGCGTGCGCTTACGGTGTACGCGAGCGATGGGAGCTGGAAAGGCACAGTCAAACGGTGGGAAAAAAACAGGAGAGAGAGAGAGAGAGAGAGAGGCGAGGGGAGGTGGGTGGCGCTGTCCTAGCCACTACGAAGGGGACACGTGGAACGCGTCGTGGGATGGATGTCCTTGGTCGGGGCCCGCAGGTCAGATGTCGGCCTCCTGGCAGAGGATAATGGCGCAAGGTCGGCTTGGGGGCCCACGGAGCGATGTGCGGGCCCACATGGCTAGTTAATTGCTTTTTCTGTCTCTTCAATTGCCCATGACGTGCGCTTCTATGACTTTCGAACGGAGGGTTTATTTTTTCTTTTTTGGTCGATAAAAGAAAATTATAGGTTAGGGATAATATTAGGGGAGATGATTTGTGACGCGACATCATAATTTAGCATGATGTTAGTAGGGTTATATTCAGGTTAGGCTGGTAAAAATTTCATGTCAATTCACGGGATAGAATTAATAGTCGTGTCACATTCATATTCAACTCATTATACACAAAATTAACTTATATGACTCATTGAATCAACTAATTAGTGTCGTGTCTGATTTTCCATATTATTCACTATCAAGATATGTTAATTGGTGATACTTTGTTGACCCTAAACATATTAATAATTTGATATATAATATTTTGTTTCTTGCACTTTGTTAACAAATTTTATAAGAATTAGAAATATTTCATGCCAGGTTTATATTGGTGGATTTATTCTGTGTCAATGAATATATTTCAAGTCATAGTAACGTGTTGATCCATTAACATATTATATAATCATGTTACATGAGTCATATCACGTCATCCCGTTAATTTTGAGATCATATTCATGTCAAGTAACTAATAATGTTATGTTCAAGATGACTTTTCTGTAATATACTCTTATGTTGACACAACACGAACACAACATGTGAACATGAAGTGCCATTTCCAATTTGTAACCATTGAAACTAAATGTCACTAATCTTAACCATCCATCAAATTTAAAAATGACTTTATACGTAAAAACTATGAGAAATTGTAAGTTATGTCAACAAATTATTAGGGCAAATCATAGGTTTGTTCGATTCATCAAATCAAATTGAACTAAAGTAAAATTATCAATTACATTGAATAGGGAGGTGATTTTAAAAATGTAATTCATAAACATAACCAAAGTACCAAACCAAATAATATTGTAATATACCATAAATTTATATCCAATATTTACCTCAAGTCAAGTTTTGGTTATGAAGCATGCAAGGTCAAGTCTAGCTCAAGCCTGGCATCGTATCAATGAAACTCAAATTTTCAAATCATATTATCTCAACTTCGATTCGACTTTTCTTTCAAACCGAACTAAATTGTATTATGCTCATCTCTACGAATCACAATAAGATGGATTGTTGCATCGAGAGGCCATGCAAGTGCTGGACTCACAGCGCATCAGAAGACTCAACAAATCCGGAAACAAAACAACTCGAAGATAAATCAATTCCTGCAAAAATCAAATACGAAAAAAAAAATGGAAAAATGGGTCGGGATTGATGTGGGGGCTACCGACATGGCTGAGGCAGAGGGGAGCTTCGAGACCTGCGACTGGTAGTTGCCCTGTCAAGTTGTGGCCCTCTCATCCATGAAAATGTCCACCCGGCATTGGGCACGGGATGCCGACGTACTCATTTGTTGCTTTCTTCCCCTCCCCCTCTTTCTCAAATGATTCGTATCCTCAAGTCTATCCCTTCCGAATTTCATTCCAATCAAATTATCTGTAACTGCTAATATATTTCGCGGAAACAAAAATGTATTGTTTTGAAGTATATCAAGATTTAGTCTCTGATTCATATCTTGTCGACCAATCCTTCTCCCGCCCCCCTTATAATATCGAATTAAAGCCTTATTGTGAGTAAAATTTCAAATGCATTAGATCACATTATGAGAGAGAAGAGCGCCCCTAAAATCACCCGGCAATGTGAATTGATCAAGTCACATTGCATGAAAACTCGTTAGAACACCTCCAAATTATTATTACCCAAAAATGATCCTCTTGGATATTTCTCTTTTTCGCCACATCAAATTTGAGATTGTCGCTTTTTAAAAGATACGTTACTTAAGGTAGGCTCAATCGACAACGAATTAGTCGAGTCAAAGTGCGCTAAAGCTAGTTAAAACATTTCTTTTGGTCAAAAGCTAGTTAAAATATTACCTATTTATTCTTACCCAAAAAAAAAATCATCCTTTCCAATTTTAGTTTATTTTTCCGTCAGTTGGAGTGATTGAGATCATCGCTTTCTAAGGATACGTTGCTTCGGGCGGACTCCGTGGACAGATGGTCGGTGGGGTGTTGCCAATGCCCTTTGCTTTCCCGATGCACGGAAGTGCAAAAGAAATCCTAGAACTTCACGGCCGGATACAGCGGCACGCCCCTCTCAAATTTGCAACGTACGGCTCCTCGTCTTAATCGAGCTGACAGCTGAACGTGCGCGCCTAGGTTCCTTTTACATCTGTATCTCTCGCTTGGACCGGGTCCCGAGATCGGCTCACCGGTCCGGCCCGAAACATCAAGGCCGACCAGATTTCTTCCCAACCCAAGTTGACAGTAATCGATCTATTGTGCCGTGGCGGGCTTTGATGTGGGATAAGCGGAGGCGATCGGATGGGGGAAATGAGTTGCGATCCTTTCCCTTTTATAATGAGAAATCTCAACTTAGCCAAGTAAGTCGGAGGCCCTTGAAATGAGGTATCCTATTGACTGCATGTAATACTCCGGGTCTCCACTGTACATGTATAGTTATTGGGTCTCCATTGTACAAAGTCCATTACCTTATGCCTTGACCTTCCTCCCTATAAACACTAAGTTCTCACGGTTTTATTCTTCTCGAATAACTTATACTACTCCAAGAAAACGCGTATGTATAGTTAGAGAGCCTATTGCTTATAAGGCAGCTCAGACCTTCCTCCCTAGGCAATATAAAACAAGAAATGTGCCCCTCCCTGCGCACGTCCGGGGACCGAGGCGCAGACACACTGCCATCCCTCCTCTCCACGCACGCCGCATGGGCCGTCACATTGCATGTATTGGGTAAGAAACAAGTTAAAATCTAACAATGTTGTAGAGTAGTCTAGGAGTAGAACAAACTATGTGATAGGCGTTTGCACCATAAAATGACCAATTTTGGTTGTTATCAATAAGCAATAGAATTAGTTGATGAGAGTAAGGTTTTGTCAATTATGAACCGAATTATCAGCAACTTGATGAATTAGTAGCTTGAAATCTATTTCTAACCTCCGTTGATAATCGTCAATCATAGGCCTTAATAGTCACATGATATTCTCAGGAGGCTCATCACACAAAGAAACAAACACATTATCTTTCAATAGCTACATTGTAGTTATAGTTTTCAGACTTGTGACATCAATTAAATCCCAACGTATTTCTTAACTATAGTTTCTAAATTTGCATTATCGATTAAATTCTGGTATGTATCTTAGCTACATATCTTAAGTGCCTTGTCATGAATTAAATTTTCGCGTTGCACCTTTACGTTCTCAAGCCTTGTCATCGATCTAATTCCAATATAGTTTGTGTATGTTTGGTTCCACTTGAATTACGTTATCATGTTTTGTTGTTGATTAAATTTTAGCACAATTTGTGTGTGTTCATTTCTATTTAAAGTGAATTTATCGATTTTCTTGTCTATCTATGATATTTTCCATTTGAAATCCTTACAAAACATGTCTCCTTTAATAAAAAACCGAAGAATGGCTTTTGATGAAAAATATTTTGTCATGGAGTCGAATTCTAGTGCATTAGTAAGATGCCACATGTCATCATTGATGCATGCTCACACAAAACCCATTACTAAAATTATGGAGAAGATAGGTCGCTCTTGTGAATTTTACTATGAGTTCATTGTGTTAAAACTCTCTAAAACATCGACAATTTCATGCAAGAGTTTCTACTCTATGATACCAGATGGATAGAAAAATCGAATCTGGGATTGATATTTGGCTGAGTTTTTGCCTTGCTCTGCTAGTGGAAAATGGAAATAGCCTGGATTGAGCTGTTTGGAGTTGCCGTATGGAGGACGCAACCTTAAGATGATCTAATGGCTTTGCCTCATACAGGAGACTTACCTGTTTTCATTAACACTCGAAAAGACCGATTGATTGTACCTGGAGTGTTAGGTAGTTCTGTAGTCTATAGTTTACAGCTTTTCTTTTGCAAGCAATCATATATTGTTCACTCAAATCGATCGTGCATTTCTCAGTTCTTTTCTGTTTGCGCTTTTATGGGGCGTGCTAAGTTCAATGATAATTCCGACAAAAAAAAAAAAAAAAGTTCAATGATAACTGCTAGGAAAACTTCACTGATGCGGGATGGATGCAGTTGTGTTTGTCTATGGGGAGTGTCATAGCTATTTTAGCTTTTTCAGCAGTTCCTCTATACTTTAGACGTATTGGAAGTGCTCCTGTCCCTCCAGGGAGAAATGGAGAAATTTTTTTCGGTTGAATTAGGTGAATTGGTTCTAGGAATAGTTCTTTTCGTGCTCCTTGCTGGCAATGCAAAAGCAGTCCCAACAAATTGTTTACTGGTCAACGGATAA
This sequence comes from Eucalyptus fibrosa, assembly GCA_017140475.1. Taxonomy (NCBI): domain Eukaryota; kingdom Viridiplantae; phylum Streptophyta; class Magnoliopsida; order Myrtales; family Myrtaceae; genus Eucalyptus; species Eucalyptus fibrosa. The sequence goes on from CM029510.1 coordinate 20,578,864, forward strand.
AAAAAAAAAAAAAAGGAAAGCCATCGCCTCGGTGATCTTGAGATAAGAGGAAAGAAGGGGCATGGGCGGGCAGAAAGGGGAGGAGGGAAGGAAGAAATATAAAACAGAGGGGAAAAATTGATAAAATTGTTTCACACGCCCGATAAGTCAGATTAACTACGTTTTGCAGTGCCTCGGTAAGTATTCAAGTCATTTAGGGCCTACATGGTAATGTTTTCTGTTTCTTTCAATTTCTGTTATTTTGTTCCCGAAAAAAAAAAAACATAAATCCATTTAAAAAACTTTTATTCTTGGGAACAAAAAAATAAGATTTAGAATGGGAACATATTTAGAATGGAAATAATATCATGGAAACAATAGAAGTCATAGGGATCTCGATTAGACAATTTTTAGAAATAAGTCAATTTTTTTCTTTTCTTCTTTTCTTTTGTTTTTCTTGCTTGTAACACCTCCGGCTGTCGCGGCCATTTCGTCGCTGCCGCCGTTTGATCATCGTCGTTGTTGCCTAGTGGCCACCCCCGATCGCTGATGACCGCCACCAACTGCCGTTGCCGCCGTTGACCATCGCCGTAAGTTATCGCTCATCGTCGCTGCCCACCGCCCGTCGCCGTAGCATCGCCACGCCAATCATGCGACGACGGTCGACGGCCGCGATCCTAAAGTGAGCAAATAAATACAAAAAATAAAAAATCATATCAAACGCATTTCTATTCTTTTTTTATTTCAAGAATAGAAATTTTGTGTAGTTACCAAACACCTTATTTTACTCAGAAATTGCTCCTCGAAGTAGAAATATAAAAGAACTATTTTTGAAAAGAAACTGTTCTCTGGCCAAGAAGCATTATCATGCGCACCCTTATTCATATGATAATTTTCAAAATTAGGTCATATATTTGAAATTATATAAATTTGAGCTATAAAATCCAATTTTAGAGTTATTAAGCTATGGATTTTATGAATATCATGGATTAGGGCATTATGAAGTCATGGGGTTTGATTAGAGTCGATTTGAAGTAACAATTTAGTCGGAGTGAGATTCTGAAGTATCTTTATTATTTGATTGTAGGTGTTATCGGGTGAGTTGTACCATCTCTTTTATGAATTTATAAACTCATGTCGTGAAATCAATAGAAATTCGATATATCATGATTTCTGAAAGAGCATGTTTATTGCATAAAATTTGGATCAGACATTTATAACTTTTCGATTATTTGTGAATGCCATGAGAAACGTTTGAAACATTTTGAAATGTTATGAGGTTTATGACATGAATTCCAAAATGGTGTGAGAAATGTCTTATGAAATGTATGTCCTATTGATGAATGGAGTTGAGAAAGATTATATATTTTGAGTTTACAAACCTTTTTGTAAAAGAATTATGAAAAACTCTTGACTTTGAGTATTGTTTATGAAATGCTTTATGAAATAGACTCTATTCGATAAATTTGAGTTGTGAAAGGTGATTTAATTCGATTTGTGAAACTGGTTTATGAGATGAATTATGATTTTGATTGTGAGATTATTGGAGAATGAGGTTTATGCTTATGTGGCTAGAAATCTTTTGAAGGGGCAGTATGCTATAGCCATTTACCCCTCGGAGGAGGAAGGCCCCGTTTGGTTTGGCTTTCCCAAGGAGCTTTGAGCCCCCAAAGCCCTTTGAGGAAAATATTTTGTGTCCCCAAAGCCCTTTGAGGAAAATATTTTGTGTTTGGCATGTATTTTTGAAAGCTCATTTGCCCAATGTCAGCATTCCCAATGTTGAAAGTCCAATGCTGGGGAGGGGCTACTTTTAGCATTGGCATTTTGGAGATAAGATTTTACTGTTCACCAAGCCATTGTTTATCTTCATCTTTTTCGCCGTTCGTCTTCTTCTTCCCCCGCCTGAGAGTCGGCCGAGCTTCACGGTGGGTAGCGCTCAATTGCAAGCAGCCAGATCTAGCCGCCGATAAGCCTCGCTCAAGCGGCATCGACTGAGGTTGCGCAACCTCAAACAACACCCTAGGTCATGCCTGAGGTCGGCGTGACCCAGGGTGTCGCTTGAGGTCGACGACCTCAAGGAAGTCGCCTTCCCACCACTACCACTGCCACTGCCACCACCTCCCCACCACCACTAGCACCACCGCCACCAGCCACTCCCCCACGATTTTCCCCTCTCGTGTGCATCTCCTCGTTCCTTTTCTTTTCTTTTTTTCCTTTTTCTTTCCACCTTAAAGTTACTTTGCAAAATATACACTTCTAAATTTCATAAAATACCCATTCACTCAAAGATACTTGAGGAAATGCAAAGCCATTTCCCCAAAGTTGAATCAAACGAACTCGAAATAGGTTTAGGGGTATTGCATAAATAGGGGTTTATGGTCCATGATCAAACACAAGCTCTCCTAAACTTATATTTTGCGTAACATTGGGGTGTTCATAAGAATTTTATAATAAGGAGTCGCCATTAACCTATAAATCAAGTGAGACATGTGAGTATATCCCACTTTCTACGTAACTAGAAAATCTATTGTCAGAGACTTAATTACACTAATTAACAAATTATTGCCATTTCGATATCTAATATTTTTCATTTTTTAGAAAAAAAAAGATTTTTGTCAAGCAGTTTAGATTAATTTTAGGCTTATCCACTAACACAAGAGGTGATCATGGGGGTGTGTAGTCATCAACATAATAAAAAGGCCACCAGAGAAAGCATTAAATAGATTGCATGGGATAAGATACCTAACATTAAGGAAAAAAGATAAATATCAATCCTGACTATACTAAAGGGGCCACAACAACGAATGCGTGCGAATAAGGGTAATTGTCTTTGAAGACCGTTAAAACTCTAAGATATAAGGGCTTACTCAAATTTTTGGCACAACTTTAGAGTTATAAAGCTTCCATTTTTTAAGAAAATAGCTTAGAAAGTCTATTTTAAAAATTTTTCAAATGAAAATTTGAATTTTCTAACATTTTTGAATTTTTTGAATTTTCTATTTTTTTCTATTTTTTAATCAATTTTTTTGAAAAAAAAAATTGAATATTTTCAATATTTTCTGAAATTTTTTGAATTTTTTAATGTTCTCCCAAAGTTTTTGCATTTTCAGAAGTTATTGGATTTTTATTTTTTTTTTCATTTTTTGAAAATTTCTGAATTTTAAAAAATTTATATATTTTTTTAATATTTAATATTATTATATCTGGGAAAGGGCTCGGACCGGGTAAACCCGATCCGATCCAAACCCAAGTCCGACCAAGTCGGGTCAAGGAAAGAAAGAAATTTTTGAGTGTTTTTTGTTCTTTATTGATTTTTCTGTTTTCCTCTGTTTTTCTCCTTTGTCTTTTCCTTACTTTGTCCTTTTCCCCTGCACTCCTTCTTCTTCACCGAACGTCGCCGTCCTTGCGACGTCCTTTCTTTTCTTTTGTCTTTTTTCATTTCTTTTCATTACCCCTTTTTATTTCTTTTTCTTTTCTTTTCCTTTTACTTTTCCTCTTCCCTTTTGGTCTTCTTCTTCGTGCATTCTCTGCACGCCCGAAGCCACCATCTCTCCTACACTTTTTTTTCACCGAAACTCATCGACCAAACCAACGCCATTTTAAATCACCGCCCTTTGTCATCAATATCGACACCGCCCGCGCTCAGGCCATCGCCGAGCCGACACCCACTCTCTCACCTATACGGACAAGGAGGAAGACGGGACACAACTTGCACAAAAATAAGCCCAAATCACAACGTATGGCCATAGGCCCTAATCACAGCAATGTAAACTTGAAATGGACTTGAAATGGACGAAACAAAAAGCGTGTAGAACAGCAACAAAACACATCTAGGGATGCGACAATCAGTAATTTCTATTCCAAAAATAATTTTTTCTATTTCATATCTGTTTTTGGAATAAAAATCCATTTGATAAACTTTATTCCGTTTTTTTATTTTTTGGAAAAATTTCTATTATAGAAATAGGTTAGGAATAAAAATCAGAAGTAAAAACTTCTTTATTTTTGGAATAGAAATGAGAAATAAAAAAATTTCTCATCATTCGTCAACCGATCATTCATTCGTTGCCGTCGACCACCATCTATCGGTCGCTCGCCGCCGGTTGCCGGCCACCGTCACCGCCGGCATCGGTGCTGGTCCGCCATCGTCCGAAAGGAAGAGATTTTGTGTCGTTATCAAATGAATTTATATTTTTAGAGTAGAAATTTTGTGTCGTTATCAAACGAATTTATATTTTTAGAGTATAAATTTTGTGTTGTTATCAAACGATTATTTTTACTTAGAAACTCTTTTAAAAATAAAAAAATTTATTTTTATTCCAAAGATTATTTTTGAAATAGAATGGTTATCATGGCGCCCTTAGCATCGACGGACGCACAAAAGTTCAGGGATAGTCATGCGGACTTCACTTAGGCATTTGTACAAATCAGTTCGAGCATTACCAATTGTTTAGATTTCCGACTCAACCGGGACTCGAATTGGGACCAGGATTCTTGGAAAACGACCAGAAACACGCAAAGACTTGGCTAAAGACCTACAGGGGCCGGAGGGACCGAAGCTCACGCGAACGGGTCGGCCACGAGCTCCGGTTCGACGCCCTACAAAAGCGGAGCATACATGACCAGAGAAAACCTACTTGGTTTGGTTCGGTGGGTGTGCCGCGGCGGACGGTGGCGGACGGACAGGCCACCGACGACATTACGTTCTGGAGAATGAAGGTAATTTCGATTTCTCTCTCCATCGTCGCGTGAATGCGTGTGTACATATGTATGGCACTGCATGTGCGTATATCAGTGCATACGACCTATGAATATGCCCTGCTCCTGCTGGACATAAGCATGCTTTGCTTGCTGGCGGATTGCAGGATCCTCCCGGATGTTTCCCGAGGATTTTTGGGCACGAGGCGGTGGGGTAAGCTCGATGTCTCCGATTGTTTGTTCTCTTTAATCAGTCATTTGGCACCTTAGTTTCGTCATCTTTGTCCACTACTCTATCTTGATGGGAGAGAATGAGGATTCAGGGAGTCCAGTGGATGCCTGAATTCGTCTAAGCTCAGCTCTTTAATGTTACACACGACTGGTGTAAACTGCTGAACTGCAAAGAACTTTTCTTTCACTTGAAGTTTTATCATCTGCGCCGCCTGGCATTTGATAGTATTTCGGAAAGTACACATTACAGTAAATTAGAGGGAAAATTTTGTCTCTAAACCTATTGACAGAGCAATGCTTAGGGTTGATGTCTTTTTTAGTAGGGTCGTCCGGATCTTCTCATTATGTTCTGGAAGTGTGATTGGCTATGTCTGCTTGAACGAGTTTAGGCAATATCTTTTCCACTTTAGGTTTACGATTGCTTTCTTGAGAACAGAATGCTGCTTTCTCACGTATCATTTGAAGAGTTATTACAAGAAAAATACATGTAAGAGTCAAACTTGCTAGATATCCAATGGAAAAGATGCACACATAGAACAGAAGTAGGATACGCTATGAATATCAGATCTCCAGAAGGATGCTTGACTCTGATAAGGTGCAGTAGTATGATTGAAGTTGGATGAGTTTGAATCAAGGCAAAAGTTAAAAAATAAATTGAGTTTATGAATGAACATGGAGGATTTTGAGCTTCATTCAAGGATGGCTACGCAGCAATCTATGCAACAAGAAGCTTATTAGTTTTCAGGTAGAGGCAGAATAGTACCCAATAGCCAATAATGCTTCTGCTCCCATGCATTTTAGATTTGCTGTTAACTGTTAATACTAACTTGCCAGAGCATGGGCTCTATCCTTGTATTTTTTTTCCCTCTTTGCTGATGTTAAAGATCATGCTGTTGTTTCTAGGATTAGTTTGATCTTCATTTTGTAGGAAACGACACTAGAAGTGCCATAACTTTCGTACGACGCATGCTTTGGTGCCAAAACTTTTCGTCCAATCACTTAAAGTGCCACTTTTTAAAGAAAAAAACAGTACCTTAAGTGCTAACTCTGATTTGGGATGCCAGAAATCTAACGTGTCAATATTCTAACATTTCTTTTGATTGACATGGCTTGCCGGCATGCCAGTGAGCATTAATGGCCCTAAATGACACCTTTTCACACATGATTGCCCAAAATCCAACCTCTTCTTCAAAAATTAACCTCATAATAGATGATTTGGGGGGAAATTCAGCCTCTTTCTCAAACACGAACATCACAACCGAGGATTTGGGACAAAATAATTTACTAAAACTTGCAATAGACATCTACTATTTCATTTGTGATAATTTGTCTAACCAGAATTGCAATTTTTATATTGGAATTTTGAGGATGGATGGTAACAGAAAGCCGTGATGGACGGTTCAGATGCTGGGAAAAAGAAATATAGCATGAATATGTCTCAGATTAAGAGAACGAGGGACAACTAATTGGTGGTAGTGATGACAGCGCCAAAGGACATGACAACGAGGTAGACAATAGGAAAGGAGATGGAGTTGAGGGAGAGGAAGAGGACAGCATTGCCCTTGTGGATGCCTGTGGCTGAGAAGTGACGGAGTCAATGGGGTGCTAGTGCTCACGGAAATATTCGGATGCGGATCCGTGGAGGGAGGAGGAGGCATTAGTGAAGGCCGTGGAGCCACAGTGGGAATTGTTAGAGCAATTAAATATTAAACAACACATTCATCTAATAGCTTAAACTTTTGTAACAGTCTCACATATTCTTACATGATATCCTGAGTTTAAATCTTTTGACATCCCTATATTTCCATGCTCTAGGCTTAGGCCGAAGTTCAGAATACACATGAGGGGAAGTGTTAGAGTAATTATATGGGAAAATGGCACAATTAGTCCCTGAAGTTTTATGTAATATTCAATTTCGTCCCTATACTTTTGATTGGCTCAATTTAGTCCCTAGACTATTAGGAAATGTTCAGTTTAGTCCTTCCGTTACTTTTTTTTTTTTTTTTTGGTCTTCTTCTTCTTCTCTCTTCATTCCGCTGGCACCGGCGGAGGGAAGCCGGCTTCCGGCGTCCGGCGTCCGGCCCGACGCCCGCAGGGGCGGCCCTCGCCCGACGCCGGCGAGGGCCACCCGCGGCGTCGGGCCGCCCTCGCTGCGTCGGGCGAGGGCCGCCCGCCGGCGTCGGGCGAGGGGTGCCCTCGCCCGGATCCGCGAGGGCCGTCCTCGCCCGACGCAGGCGAGGACCGCCCCTGCCGGCGCGGGCCGCCCTCGCCGGCCGACGGGAGGGACCTCGACGCCTCCCCCTGCCGCGGCTCGCTGAGCCCCGCCGCACGAGGCCACGAGATGAGGACGCCGACCGCATGGCTCCTCCACCAAGTCTGTACTTCCTCGGCCTCCCTCTTCTCTTCTCACCGTAGCTCCAGTGACGCCAGCACCCAATCCCCCTGCACCAGCTTCGAACCTCGGCCTCCCTCCGTCGGCACCACCACGATCCCCTCCGGCCTCTGCGAACCCAGCAACTCAGCGAGGGCGGCCCTCGCCAGATCTGGCAAGGGCCCCCCTCGCCGGAGGCCGGCTTCCCTCCGCCGGCTCCGCCATGGCCGGCGGAGGGAAGAGAGAAGAAGAAGAAAAAAAAAGAAGATAAAAATATTTAAAAGATAAAAAGACCAAAATGCCCCCATTCCGTTAAGTTTAACTAACGGAAAGTTAACGGAAGGATGAAATTGATCAATTTTTAAGTAGTCAGGGACTAGATCGGACATTTATCGATAATTCAGGGACTAAATTGAGCCAATCAAAAGTATAAGGACGAAATTGAACATTATATAAAACTTCAGGGACTAATTGTGCCATTTTCCCTAATTATATATAAAACCACGCCTTCATGAGGAGATGAAAGTGGTGATATCAAGGGAGGGGTTGGGTTGGTTGCTCTTGAAGATGAAAGGTCAGGTCATTGGACTTCCTTTTTTATAAGAAAGCCACAAAGACATGAAAATTTCAAAAAAAAAAATAAATAAATAAGTCACACGCAATGAATTTCCGGAATTTGTTGTGGAGGCACTTGAGTAATTGATTTTTCTCCAATTTGACAATTAAGTGATCCGACGAAAAGTTTTGGCACCAAATTAAGCATTGTACGAAAGTTACGGCATTTCTAGCGTCCTTCTCCCTCATTTTGGTATCTATGAGATATTACATTCAAAATTTCCTTGTCTTCAGGATTGTGGAGAGCATTGGAGAAAATGTCGACGAGGTAACGGAAGGGGATGTATTCATTCCAACCTTCATGTCAGATTGTGGTGAATGTGCAGATTGTAAGTCAAAGAAGAGCAACTTATGCTCAAAACTCCCCTTCAAGGTATCTCCTTGAATGCCTAGATATGAGACAAGCAGATTCAAGGATCTTAATGGAGAAGTTCTATATCACTTTCTGTTCGTGTCGAGCTTTACTGAGTATACTATGGTAGATGTTGCCCATGTGACTAAGATTGATCCTGCGATTCTTCCAAATAGAGCATGCCTCATTGGTTGTGGGGTCTCGACAGGTGAAGCACATTTTCTTTTCAATCTCAGTAAAAGTAATAGCTTCCCTCATCAGGTCAAGACTTCTTGTAGCTGGTATTTTCATTTTGACTTCACGTGTTAAGATGGAGCTGATGTCTTAGGCTCTTTATTGTTGGTTCACTGTTTTTGTGGGCGGCTCTTCCCAACCCATCTATTGAATCTTCCTATTGATTTGCATATTCTCATGCCAATTCTGTCCATTCATACTTTCTGTAAAGCTTTTACTGTTGTTGCGGGGGCATTTCAGCATTATGCTTTACCTATGAAGTACAAGTACAACCTTACTTAATGATTTAGGTTTCAATGTGCTTTTTGGTCCCCAAGTAGAATATGCGTGCTCTGGCTATTCAAATGGCTTACACAAATTAGTCTCTCATTGCTTCACTACTAGTACTGGTCTTCAGGGATAGTTCTATTGAGTCAGAAAGAAATTAGATCGGATGGGCGGGCTTTGGAAGGTCTTGTCTGATTGCATATTGGTTCTCAATTTCTTCATGTTTCCAACTTGCATGAGCCTCTTGCAAAAGAACTATCTTAGCTAATTTTGACTGACATAGCAACAAATAGTGGATAAAATAAATTTCTGAGAACTACTCGGATCTGTTTAGGGGTTGGGGCTGCTTGGAGAACAGCAAGCGTGGAGGCGGGATCAACCGTTGCAATATTTGGACTTGGTCTAATTGGATTAGCAGTATGAAATATAACAATGTTATGTTTTCCTGTCATGCTTTTCCATCCAATCATTGATCCAACAATCAAATTGAAACGGCAAGTTCATGCCCAAAGGATTCTGAGAGAGATAATGACTTAAAGTTGTCTCTGCAGGTTGCGGAAGGAGCGAGACTGTGTGGTGCTGCCAGAATAATAGGTGTGGATACGAACCCAGATAAGTTTGAAATTGGTAAGACATGTTGACTAGTTTGCAGTAAAATTATAATACTCAAAAACTCCTGTGATTCCTAGCAGCGGCAGATATGCAGTTATTTCATGCCATGGCAGTTGTAGGGGAAACAGACTGCAAGTTCAGATGATAGACAAAGAAGCGAAGTTAGGATTAAGATCTTGGAACGTCCATGTTCAGTCATTATAAAAGTTAATGCTTCTGAAGCAAAAATCAAGTTCTGCCTGCCCATGATATGATTTGTAAACGGGAAACTATGCTGCTCATTAAAGAACGTGTGATGTCTGAACATCCGATTTTAGGATTGCCTACTCCAAAGTTAGATCATCATATCTGAATTGATATCCTAAACTTATGGCATATGTGCCCCCTCCCCGTCCCTGGAAGATAGAAAGGAAAGGTCAAAAATTAGAAAAGAAAAGAAAAACTCAGATTTAGGACCTCAATGTACTTGCATGTAAAACTGTCAGCATCAGTTGCTGTCCCTCGCGTGACATTCTCAGTCCGCCATTGATTGGCACATCTTTCGTCGTTTTGAAGACCAGTTTGTGTTTTTCCTTACCAACACAGGAAAGAAGTTGGGGGTGACAGATTTTGTCAATGCTGGAAACTGCGACAATAAAGCGTTAAGCCGGGTTTTTCTCAAAAATCTGATCTTCAAGTTCACGGCAATAAATGGTACTGTTTGCAAGGGAACATTGCCTGTCTTTGGCGACATTGATCCAACTCGTTTCATTTTGTTTGACTTCTGGAAGTAGAACTTGAAATGTCTTCATGCACTTGCATGGTGCTCTACTATTGTGGACTGCTCTAGTGCACCATTCCTACTTTGCAGTAGTAAAGAATATAGTGGAAGATGAAAAACTTATAGCTAATTTTCAGGCTTTAATGTCAATTTTTGGCCATGTAAAGCTCCTTTATATGCGAAACTCTTTGCTTCATCACATAGTTATAAATTTCTCTTATCTTAATCGAACAGGTGATCAATGAGATGACTGGTCGGGGAGCAGATTACTGTTTTGAGTGTGTTGGTTTGGCATCATTGGTGCACGAGGCCTATGCTTGTTGCAGAAAGCTCTCTCTCTCCCTCTCTCCCTCTCCCTCCTATGCTAAAATACATGACCACTGAGACAAGCCACTAAATTCTGTGGTTATTGATTGTCTCTTATCTGCATGAGGTTCAGGGTTGGGGAAAAACAGTTGTATTGGGAGTGGACAGGCCAGGGTTGCAGTTGACCTTTAGCTCCTTTGATGTCCTTCATAGCGGGAAAAGCATTATGGGATCTTTGTTTGGGGGATTCAAAGCTAAGTCAGATATTCCCATCCTCCTGAGGCGCTATGTGGACAAGGTGGCTGTTCTTTCCTATAGCTACTTGTATCATGTCTTTGCTTCCTATGTTTTTAATCCTAGGTTCATTGGAAAGCACTTGAGCATTATCATCACAAACATGAAGCTGTGCAGCAATTCCAGGCAGCTGGTTGTGCTAATAATTTATCTGTGCTTAGAGAGTTGAAAACACCAAGGAAATATTTCATTTTCATATCAGTTCTGGTTCAAATTAGAGTCTGATTCCAGATATTCGTGATGAAACATGCCTTTGAACTCCCCTCTCTCTTTCCTATTGTATTTTCAGGAGTTGCGGTTGGATGAGTTTGTCTCACATGAGGTGGGCTTTGAAGATATCAACAAAGCTTTCGAGTGTGATATGGATGGGCAAATGAGTTGACTTTTGCTGTTTTTTTTTTTCGTTTCAGAGCACGAACTCTGCATAATTCCTGCATAAATTGTGTTTTATTTGGAATTTGTTGTTCATCACGTTCTAAGGTGGCAAACCCTGTAAATATTCCCAAATCCTGAAATTTTCATTGGGACTCTGTGGTGATAATTCTGCCCACAATACTATGACACCGTAAATGCACTGGATGCACCAGTGAAGTACTCGGTGGGAGAGAATATCTTCTGAGAGGAACCATAGTGCCTCAAGCGGTAAATCCCGGGCTTAGTCTCCTCCGGAACTTCCCACTCAATGGTTGCCGAACCATACAATCCATAGTTTTCCGACTTCCACTTGAAAAACAAGCAGAAGTCATCGTCATCATGTACCGGGATCCACCGTTCCCCCTCAAGCTTTTCTACGACTGCAAACGTGCCTTCTGTTAATAGGTCGTGTCTTGGGTCCGCACTCCAGAAAGTGGCATTTACTCTGTCTCCCGTTTTAAAAGCTTTACTTTCTGGTTGGGCGACGTCCTCTTTAATGTCGCCGAAATTAATGCCTGGAGGAGGTAAGTCGCCCGGTGGGGGAAGCAAGAGGCTGATCTGTACAGAGGAAAGGTCGGGTGGTGAAGGGCCTCTAGAAACCTTTATTCCTGTTGCCATCGCTTTTGCTAATTTCTTGAATTCTTGGATATAGGCTGATAACGTGTGGGGACCGTAGAGCGTTGAAGCAGCCTGCGGCATAAGTTAGCAACTGTAATGCAGAAAGGATATGAATGCTACCTCACGGAACGGTGAATTCTGGTAGTCCTACGATGGTAATTGACCTTCGTTTGAGTCCTCTCTGTTAAATCTATCTAGTATCATGGCTGCCTCAAAAAATCTATTGAGATATGCACAAGAGAGTACCTCGTATCGCTGCTGTGTGTACTCTTCGAAGGTCGCCACATATCCACATATTGCGAATAAGTGTTTGTAAGGCCTGCTATCACGACCTGGAGATCCTCCCGAAATTCTCCATTCCCATTGCTTATCAATGTCTCCATCACCGCCTCCCTCAGTCGCCGGCCAGCCATTGTTGTGAATTCTGTAAATTCGAAAACAGGATTTTGATTAGCTTGTATAGCGCTTGTGGCCGTTACTGCTGAAGGCTTCCATCTAGTAGTGCTACTTCTATGTTGGCATTGACCCAAGTCTCTTTAGGACATGTTTGATTAACTCTAGGAAGCCCGTATATGATCAAAACCTGTTCTCGAGTGAAACTGCTCTTCTTGGTTGACATGATGAATTAAGGGACTCTGTCATACATCTTGAGCCACAAGAATGTCTTACTTCAACCACCTCTGGAATTACTTTCTGGAATTTCCTCTAGCCTCTAGACGTGGGTCTTAAGATATTGTGTTGAATTTAGATACGTGGTGACCGCAACACTCCTGATTCAGCATGTCTACTCCCGGAAGAGGTCTCGACACTTCTATATGTGGAGGATTGGATTATTCCTAAGCAAACCGAAGCTATGACATTAAATTAAAATTCACTGCATGAGGGAATTGGAGAGAGACGAACCTCCTGGTACAGAGAGAATGATCAGTTGTCCTAACCTGAGCATTTGAATTGGAAGAATCGCTGGCTGCATTATAGTGGAAAAAGGAATGTTTAGACATCTGATCATGCTTGTCTCTGGTGACGTTAAAGATAATGCCATCATCACATGCAACACGTGACCATGCATTTCTTTCGCATTAACTATTAATCCTCTAACAAATAATCAGGACTTGGGGCTAAAATTTTCTGGTAACATCCATCTAGCACCTCGTTCTTAAGCATATTACTTAAGTAAACCAGCCAGGCACCACTGGAGGATCACAAGATGTGAGCTAGTAGAGCATGCTTCCATCAGAAGAGGTTGAGGATTTCAGTGGCCCGAATGCTTCCATTAGATTTGCTATGTCTCAAGCAGGTTGTAGCTCATGGTGAAGCTAATAAAGCCCATTAGACTGGCTTTTGTGAGATTATTGTAACTGTGAGATTGGATAGGGAGTCCATCGTACCGCCCAAGCGTAGGGAAGGAACATTTCACCGGTGCTAAGTAAGACGGGCTTCGGCTTCTGGCATTTCTCCTGATACGCACTCGGTTTTTTCAGCAAGTTCCTCACAAGCTTCCAAAAGGGGTTGATCTGCAAACGTGCGAGTCGTCCACATGAAACGAGATGATAAAGAATGAGCCAGAGTCTAATCTGGCCGAAACTTGCAAAGTTTTATTGCACGGTTGACGTGGTAGGCGCAATTGAATTTACTTGAAAACCGGTTCTGGCTAACGCTTAGGAATCTACTAACCTCTGTATCGCCTTGCTGGAAACCGAATTGGCCAGGGCCATCAGTGGTTCCAGCAGCAAAACCAGCACCAACGGCTGCGGGACACGTTTTAACCACCCGGTTTCCCTCTAACTCCACCTCAATATCTGTGAAATTTACATATGCATGACGGTAATCTATCTTTCCGGTCAGTTCTTCTTTAGCAGACTTGAATAGCTCGAGGGCCGTCTTGAATTGCCTGTCGCCTATGATCTTTGTGCTTAGGATTTCATCTGGGTACCTGTAACACAGCGTCACGAACCCTCATATCAATTCAAGGTAAGAAGCTTATGGGCCATTTCACAACCACCACACAACTAATGAAATGCCCGACGATGATTAACTCATTCTGGAAGAAATTAGAGAATACCCGGGTCCACGCCCCACGCAAAGTGTATCGTCCCCGTTGCACGAAGAGCGGTTGAAATCGCACGGTTTTCCCGTATCGGTGCAGAATGCTCCAAGCACGTTTGGGCTCACGTCCCCCACGTTGGATTGGCAAAACGCAGCCACGAACAAGGAGCCATCGTTTATCCTTACCTTGGAACTCCGGCTGCTCGTTTTGCTGCACGGCTGCCCTCCAGTTGCGCCTATAGTTTGTGCCTTCTCGATCAACAGCAAACCATCTACGTCTGATCTCACGAATGACACAAACAGAAAAAATCTGTAACATTAGTATCATTCACGCTACATTAGTTATAAGAACTCACGATGATCACAATTGCCAAGTTGGAAATCCATCAACGGCAAGCTCAGACTTGATTACACATTTTTTTAACATTAACGAATGATTCAGCAATGTAACCAAAAGATCGCTTAAAAGCTTAACATAGTATATGAAGGTGCGATCCTGCAAAAGAAAATAAGCTCACTAGATCGGTTAGCCGATTTCCCCTTCCCCAAAGCAGACCGGTACCAGTCCTCAAGGAACCTGGCAGCGGCTCCTTTGTTGTCTCCACTGATGAGCCGGTTGTCTCGGCTCATGGACGTCCCGTGCGTCGCAAACCAATTGAACGCTCCGATGCTTTCCCTGCTCTCTCCATCAACAAACTTCAACAGCGTCATTTGCTTGTCCACGTTGGTCAGGTATCGAGCTCTCTCCTCAGCCGGATTGAGCAAGTACGCACTCGGGCTCCGACTTATACCTGCATCATCCACATCCCCTATTGAAAATAGATTATATCAGGATCGTTGACATGATTCATCGATCAACAAAATGCCACCCGTACTGAGCTATGTACCTCGGTTAATGAATATGGAACCAGGCTTGAGGTTGTTGTGAGCTTGGACGATGCTTTGCTCAATGGCATCGACGATGGCATCAAATGACTGTTTGACGAATCCAAGGGAGGTCACAATGTAGAGCACGTACTGCAAGTAACCTCCGGGACCAGCATGAGTGTGTATGCCACTGATTGCAACATTCTCTTCGGTGTACAAATCTCCAAACCTTTTAAGAAGTAGGAAATAAAACAAAATTGTTCGCTGAGATAAAAACCTATTACAGAATACTCGCGACTGTAACTCGAATGTCAATCTACTAGACAGTCTAGACTAAGTCCAGCCAATGACTCCTTCGGACACTCTATCCTCTTACCTCGACCTAAGCCTTTCCAGAACCTTGATAGTGACGAGCTGCGAAGCCATCCCGGCATCGAGATTGACAAAGGCGAACCTCGCCCCGTTTGGACTTTCTGCCACGACAAACGCCCTGGCTCTCAACCGGAAGTGAATCCCCGCCGCATTCTGCTGGATGTTCCCGTAGCCCATCAGGTTCACAGCGGCAGCCGGTCCTGTCGAGTCGTAGCTCCCTACTCCGATCAGGTACTCCCCATTCACGACTCCCAAAACTACGAGCGCGAGCAACGAGAGGAGAAGCAGACACTTGCGCCCTTTGTTGCTCATCATCTTCACCGTCTTGCTCTCGTGTGGGATTAACATTGGTAGATACATGTTTGAGCATAAGGTCTGTAAGTATATATAAGAAGATCCATGGCCTAGGATTCCTAGGAGATTGGCGTTGTATGTTCTTAGATTGTAGTGACTGGGATGTGAGATGATGCTATCGTGGATTGATATTGAGATAATGACGTTGTGATTTCATGTAAGATTGTTTTTTTTTTTTTTTGGATGAATGGTACAAAAGTTTTGGGATAGTTAGCACAGGACAATCTTCGGATTGGTCGATCGGTTAGGAGAGATTGACTATGCAATGCCTCGTCCGTTTATTGTGCGGATGCATAAAGGCGATGAAACATCGGCCCGCAATTGCTGATGGTCCAACTCATTTGTGGGGCCAGATAACACATAAAACGAAAAGAAACAAAAAATTTCAAATAAAAATATGAAGTACCATCATTTTCTCAAATGAGGACTTAAATAAGGTTATGAAATGACTATTTCTATCTCAAATAATGGCGTAAGTGGCCATGATAGTTTTAAATAAAGGCATGGTCTCGCCAATTGCCGACAAGCCAGATATTCCGACCAGTCAAAGGCATTTTTGTTCAAAGACTATTATTTTTAAATTATTTATTCTCTTTTCTTTTTCCTTTCCGACAAAGGCCCTAGCGACCCTTGTTGACCATTGGCGAGGGTTGCCTTGCCCAGGTCCTCACTAGCCACAGGTGAGGGTAGTGAGGGTTGCCTCACCTAGGGTGAGAGTCGCCTCGCCTAGGCAAGGCCGTCCCTCGCCAACTGCTGGTGAGGTGACCCTCGCTTAGATCTAGCGAGGGCTGGCCTTGCTTATGACCGATGAGGGCAGCCTTACCTAGGGGGAGGGTCACCTCGCCCAAATGAGGTCGTCCCTTGCCTATGGTTGGTGAGGGTGGCCCTTGCCAAATCGAGCGAGGACAACCTTTACCAAACCCTATCTAGGCATTGTCAGTGGTCGACCATTGTTTAAGATTGACAACCGGCAAAGAAGAAAGAAAAAATGAAAAAATGAAAAAAGAAAAAAAAAGAAAGAAAAATTCAAAAAAGGTAAAAGATAAAAATGCCATTGACCAACTAGAAAGTTGAACCTTTTTTTGAAACCAACATAATCATTTCAAACATTTATTTGAAACAAAATCCACTTCAAGCTTTTATTTGAGAAAATGAGGACACTTCAAGCCATATTTGGAATTTTCCCAAAAAAATAAAAGAAGAAGTCAAATAGAAGACAAAAGAAAAGGGTAAATGTTGCTTTGTGCGAGAGAGTGAGCCCAACAAGAGAGAAAAAGTGAGTGTGCTCACTGAGAGAGCACCAAGAGAGCAAGGGAGAAAAAAGGAAAAAGGGTGTGGCTCTACGATCTAGATTTGAAGGCCAAATTTCAGTTTCGTTCGTTAAGAACTTTCTCCAACCTCCATTTGTGTCAATCCACCTTCACGGTGATGAAAATACTATTGTATTGTTGATGTTGATCCTTTAATATGTGACTAAAAAGGAATACTTTGTGTATCCTACTATTTTTGGTGACTAGTGGAAGCTTTTGGGCGGTCTATGATTTTTCCAACATTGGGTTTTCACATAAAATCTTCGTGTTATTGCCTTTGTTTCCTTATTATCTTGGCATTATATTTACTTATTGTGAGGTTTTAAAGGCTAGTTGCTAGGGATAAATTCATTTCGGTTGGTTTAGTCTTGGGGGAGAAATTCATTCTGGATTGGGTTTAGTTTTGATGAATTGTTGCCTATTTTTCCCCAACAAAGTGATATCAAAGCTAGTGTTCATATTCTAGCATTAAATGGAGAAAACTAGTGGTATAATGTTTAAGTTAAATGTCTCAAATTATTCCATTTGACAGTCTCGAATGAAAGACATATTATATTGCGAATATTTGTTTGATCCTATTGATGGTGAGGAGGCTAAGGAGATGAGGAAGACAAAGAATGAGAGCGAATGAATTGGAAAATAATTGGATCTATTCAACAATAGATCGACAATAATGTGTTTCATCATGTTGCTCAAGAAACATTTAATTAGTAATCACTACACCATTTTCTAATATGAGACAAAGATAACTCTGACACCAAATAGCTATCAAGATCTTGGGTTATATATATATAAAAAAGTTAACATAAGATGATTTCAAATAAATTGATAGAAAGTGGCATAATGATTGGTGATTATTTATATGTTTAATGTAAATGAACAATATGGAATTTAAATAAAATCACGTGGATGAAAGATAATAAATAATGCAAATGTGATGTATAGTATTATGAGTAATATAAGACTATAAACTATGACCATCCACAGGGTAGTAATCCAAGCTCATTTGAGTGTAGCAAAATATGATTAAATGTACTTAAATTAACAATGTGAACCCACGTAACGACAATAGTTCACCCTCAAGCAGAGATCCCACTGATAAAAGAAATGAAAAAAAAATTGATCTTCTATAAAGGCTATAGTTTGTGTTCAAGTAGAGTCCCACTTATAAGTAAATAAAGAAAGAACTAATAATATAGAGTAATTGCGCTAACCAAAACTCGGTTGGTTATTTCAATCAATGATAGAATATAATTATTGAAGATAGATGATACAAATGATTGGAAGTGACTAGAAGTGATTTGATGTTTCCAAGAAGTGACTACAGGTGATTTGGGGTGATTTCTAGTGATTGGAAAGTGATTACATAAAAATTTTAAGTGATTACAAAGTGATTTGAGGTGAAATGATCAAAGTGAAAGGAGGCTATAATTGAAGAGAGTTTAGCCACTTTTGAGAGTAAGAGAGTTTGGATGCTTGGAGACTCGAAGGTTTGAATGCTGGAAGTGGCTCGTTCCTTCCTCTTCTGCTCCTTTATGCATGGTTTATAGCTTTTCCTTTGCAAGCAATCATAGTCAAATCGATCGTGCATTTCTTAGTTCTTTTCTCTTTGTACTTTTATGTTGCGTGCTAAGTTTAATGATAACTGCTAGGAAAACTTCATGGATGCAGGATGGACATCTAGTGGTCTTTGTCTCTGGGGGGGCTCAAAGCTATTTTTAGCTTTAGCAGTTTCTCTATACTTTAGACGTATCGGATTTGCCTTTTTATCTTCGTACGCCTCACAAGGCCATTGCTGTCGTGCACGAAAGTCGAGCGAAGAAAATGAGATCAGCCAGGGAAAAGAAGCTAAGGACGCCTCTTCCTTTGTCCATATAGACATCAAACGGAAAAAAATATGGACGCTCACTTAGTTTGTATGAAAATGAAAATTCTTGGGCGTACCTTCGTCCATTATCTTCTCTAGTAGTCCAATATGTAGGCAAGGATCGTACAAGACGTATAACCCGGGCGCAATTGGATTGTAATTGGATTGCTCCTGTCCCTCCAGGGAGAAATGGAGATTTTTTTTCGATTGAATTAGGTGAATTGGTTCTAGGAATAGTTATTTTCGTGCTCCTTGCTGGCAATGCAAAAGCAGCCCCAACAAATTGTTTATTGAAAGTGCTAGCTTTAGTGCAATAGTTGAGTCGGTTTGACTGGTCAATGGACAACAAATAAAAAAAGTAAAGCTATCGCCTCGGTGACCGCGAGAATAGAGGAAAGAAAGGGCATGGGCGCGCAGACAGGGAAGGAGTGCAGGAAGAAATATAAAAGAGGGGAAAAAATGAAAAAATTGTTTCGGACAACCGACAAGTCAGATTAATTACGTTTTGCAGTGCCCCGGTAAGTATTCAAGTCATTTATTCATACAATCATGAAAATTTTCGAAATTAGGTCATATATTCGAAATTATATAAATTTGAGCTACGAAGTCCAATTTTAGAGTTATTACGCTGTGGAATTTTATGAATATCATGGATTAGGGCATTATGGAGTCATGGGATTTGATTAGAGTTGATTTGAAGTAACAATTTAGTCGAACTGAGATTCTAAAGTTTCAACTTGAGCTCCGTGCTAAGAATAATTTTTAATATCTATTTTAGACAAGATTTTTGTTAGTGCGTACGCTTTGTTAGTGAGTAAACTTGATTTAGCTAATTCGTAGTTAAGTTAGTGCTTTACTCGACTTTGACGTTATTTCTCGCTTGTTTGAGAAGATTATGAGTTCAACGATTTGAGTAATTTTTATAATTTGGTCGTAGGTGTTATTGGGTGAGTTGTACTATCTCTTTTATGAATTTAGAAACTCATGTCGTGAGATCGATAAAAATTCTATATATTATGATTTCTAAAAGAGCATGGTTGTTGCATAAAATTTAGATCGAATATTTATAACTGGTCGATCATTTGTGAATGTCTTGAGAAATGTCTAAAACGTTTTGAAATGTTATTAGGTTTATGACATTAATTCCAAAATGGTGTGAGAAATGTCTTATGAAATGTATGTCCTATTGATGAATGGAGTCAATAAAGATTATATTTGAGTTTATGAAACCTAATTGTAAAAGAATTACGAAAGACTATTGACTTTGAGTATTGTTTATGAAATATTATATGTATTGATTTGTGAAATGCTTTATGAAATAGACTCTATTTGATAAATATTCCTTCACCTCCTGAGGTTTATGCTTATGTGGCTAGAAATCCTTTGAAGGGGGAGTATGCTATCGCCATCTACCCCTCGGGGGCGGAAAAGACAGGCTAATGGCCCATAATTAGGCACGGGCTCTCTTGAACTCATACCTTGTGCAATATTAGAGTGTTCATAAGAATTTTATAATAAAAAGTCGCTACTAGTTTATTAAGATTGGCCAGAAACCAAATGAGGTATATGAGTGTACCTTATTTCTTACACAATCAGAGAATTTAGGATTGGAGACTTGATTACACTAATTAACAAATTAGTGTTATTTCGGTACCTAATCTTGTTTATTTAAAAAAAGATTTTTGTCAAGTAGTTTAGATTATTTTTAAAATTATCTACTAACGCGAGAGGTGATCATGTGAGTGCATATTCATCAACATAATAAAAAAGCCACCAAAGAAAGTATTAAATAGATTGCATGGGATAAAATACCTAGCATTAAGGAAAAAGATAAATGTCAATCTTGACTATATTAAAGGGAGCTACGAACAATGAAAGCATGTGAACAAGGGTGATTGCCTTTGAAAACGGTTAAAACCCTAAGATAAAACCTTAAGGGCTTACTCAAATTTTTTAAACAATTTTAGAGTTATGAAGCTTCCATCTTTTTAAGAAAATAGTTTGGAAAGTCTGTTTTTAAAATTTTTCAAATGAAAATTTGAATTTTCTAGATTTTTTTTTTTTTTTTTTATTTTTTTATTTTCTATTTTTTAATCAATTTTTTTTTGAAAAAAAATTCGAATTTTCAATATTTTCTGAAATTTTTTGAATTTTTTAGTGTTCTTCGAAAGTTTTTAGATTTTCAGAAATTTTTTGGATTTTTATTTTTTTCCATTTTTAGAAAATTTCTGAATTTTTAAATTTTGTAAATATATTTGTTATTTAATATTATTATATCGGAGAAAGGCTCGAACCGGGTAAACCCGATCCGACCCGCTGATCCGATCCAAACTCAGGTCGGACCCAATCGGGTCACGGAAAGAAAGACATTTTAGAGTTTTTTTTTTTTTTCTTTATTGATTTTTCTGTTTTCTCTCTTTTTCTCCTTTGCCTTTTTCTTATTTTGTCCTTTTTTCCTGCACTCCTTCTTCACCGAACGTTCCCAGCTGCCGGTCTTTCTTTCCTTCTGTCTTTTTTTCATTTCTTTTCATTACCCCTTTTTATTTCTTTTTCTTTTCCTTATACTTTTCTCTTCCCTTTTGGTCTTCTTCTTCGTGCGTTCTCCGCACGGCCGAAGCCACCTTCTCTCCTACACTCCTTTTCACCATGCGAAAGGGTCAGCCACGAGCTCCGGTTCGACGCCCTGTAAAAGCGGGGAGCATACATGACCAGAGAAAACCCTACTAGGTTTGGTTCGGTGGCGGTGCCGCGGCGGACGGCGAATAACGGATGGGCCACCGACGACGGCAGATCACTCTCTCGGGCCCACGCTCTCGTCGCTCTCTCTCGGCCAAAACCTGCAGAAAAACAAGAACCCCCTCTCTCTCTCTCTCCTGGACTCTCCCCGAAGACCTCCGACAACCTTTTGCTTTCTTCCTTTTAAGGTTGGCCAGCGACAGGTGCGCATGGCTTTTGCCACCGCCAGCCTATTGCTGCCGGCCTGATCCCCGACCCCGGATCACGCTGCGACCTACTACTCCCCCGCGAGCGGCATGAAGGGAGGAAGATGAAGAGGCATGCGGGCTGGGCCCAGAAAAGAAGGGGGCCAGGCAAGGAGCGGGGAGAAGAAAAGCAGAAGAAAGAATAAAGGAAAGAAGGCTGGGTCGGCTTGGCCCCGGCCCGATCCCTTTCTTTCTTTCCTTTTTCTTTTTTTCTTTTTTCTTTTAAGTAATGGTTCTTTTAATTAATTTTCTATTTTTTTTCTTTTAATGAAAGGCTCTATCACTACCAATGCAAATGCTCCTAATGTGTATTTGTCATGCAATTTAATGGATTTTTTTTGCTAGAGTTTAAAATTTAATCCCTAATTTTCTATGCAATTAATAAATTATTAAACAAGTTGTCAAAATTTAGATGTCAACATATGCATACTGTTGTGGCATCTTTTTAGGCTGAATTACCTGTTGATATAAGTGGAAATCTAGCCAAGGGGGTAAAATTGGTTATTTTAGTCATGGATATTAAGTGTGACTATAGTTATATATTGAGCATTAGATTAGTCGATGGTTTAATCTATCGACCTATAATTTGATGAGATTAATAATTAGAATAGACCATTAACTTGTTAATTACAAAGATTGATCAATGGACTAAGCCATTGATGGTCATATACATAAAAAGTTATATTAGAAAGTTTGCATCTACTTTTAATATTTTACATATATCATATTCTAGATTTGGGATTGATAAGTTATGATATCACTTTATAAAAATGCATAGTAGATACTCGATCTGTTTAGAAAAGATTTACTACTCATTGAATTGTGATTGCTCACTTATTATTCAAATCATTTTTTATGTTCTTTAACTAGCAGCAAATAAGATGAGAGATATTGATGGGGATATTCAATAATAGGATTTTGGACATGATTAGGTATAAATTGTGTATGTCTGATAGTTGTTAGGTTTAATTAAATTCAAAGTTATACATATATATTTATGGATTGTAGAAACTCCGATCCCTCAACTCCCGTTTTATTAGAGATATTGGTATATGTAGCAGGTTTATGTTGGTCTCTATTTCAGGCTGCATCCATGGACATCCTTGGAAATGAGGGCGGTCGTGTGATTCTTCTTTTCTGATAGGAATTAGGGTGTGACATTTAGGATTTGACATGAGATGATGGAGGTCTGTATCGGCGCTCAAGCTTTATGAAGCTACAAAGCAAAGATGTTAATCGGATGTTGATTTTTCCCTTGTCAGCTTTTGCTTTTTCGGTTTCTGGGTTAGATTTTCAACGCTTGCTTTATCTACCTCGAGAAGCATACGAAAGCGAAAGATCGTGCAGAGTTGTGGTTGAAAGTAGCATATAGATTTTGTACAAGGATGAACAGAAGTCACACAGCATCATAGAGTACTTCTGTTCCTCTCGTGCTTACTATGCTGCTGCCTTGCAGCTCCAACACATGATCGATCGCTAGTCGTGGTTACTGAACAGTACTAATTATCTTATGGACAATGGTTATGTCGACATTTTCTGCACAGACTTCCGCATGCACCTGCGGATGGCGTAGGAGATTATACAGTTTATATCCTGCGAGTCCCACCTTGCAGCTAAATTCTATTCCGGCTTGAAGAAGTGGACTTCTACTCCCATTGTCACTATGCTCCAAATGGCTGCCCCGACTATGAGAACGCTGAGCACCATCCCAGACACTCCCAAAACGCCATTTATACACCACATCGCGCTGTATTTAGCGGGTTTCTTTATTAGGATCCACATCAGACAAGGGTATGCTAAGGTTATGGGCAGCGCTATTCCTCCGACCAGCCCAGCCAGGCTCAGCAAGAAGGGCAGCGCGATCGATATGAAGAACGCCAGGCATCCGAAGAAGATGCGGAGGGCCGTACGCAGCCACCGAGGACACGGTTTGTGCTTGCTGTAGGTATACCGAGACTCTAGGTTGTCGAATACTGGCATCGCGTATATCTGGAACGAGCTCAGGCTGTTGATCACAACGAGCACGCTCGCTAAGCAGAGGATGACTTTGGACGCGTCGCGAAGGTGGTACTCGTACAAAGCGTTGAGGATGCCTTCATTTGTAGGGATCTGTTAGAAAAAGAGAGACTGATCACGGAACGGTGGCTTAAAAGGGTAAAACCTTTCCGTGATGACGTTGAGGAAACGTGAAGTCTAGATCGATTCTTGTGTGGTTCTCACCGAGTTTCCATAGGCCCAGTAGCCACCAATCGCTAGTGGAAACAGGCACAGTGCTATTACCACGTACGCAAATTTGACCCCTTTCCACATGGGCTGCCTAGATGGCTTTTGTCTACTTGAAGGCATGGTCCCCTGGCAATCCAAGGCAAAACATAAAGATCAGGGCAAATACTTTAGCCTGAAGTTAGAACATTTACATTCGTTAATGATATCGCATCTTCATGAGGCGTTCTTTAGTCGATGAGCAACGTACTTTCTCGAATGGGTGACCTTTTTTACCTGGATTTCGAGCACGACATTGTGGCCTCTGAACACAAAAGCCACGATACCGACCGCATTCAGGACACTGCAAATCCTAGCCAGCTCCGACCCTGTCTTCACCGGCTCGTAGGAAACGCCTGCGGGCCGGCCTTTGGTGATGGACAGCGCCCAAATCAGGGTGCAGTATCCGATGGCTGTGATCGCCCCTATCAGCGAGACCCCGGCTATTGAGTTCAAGTTGGGGAGCTGAGCCAGGATGATGGCGCAGCAGATGAACACCAGGTACCATTCCACGGTGGACGGCGGATCGATGTTGCAGGTGCCGCCGCACAGGATCTCGAAGATTATTTTCATGGACCCGCCACCGATCACGATCAAGGCCACGCAGGTGCCCCCTGAAAGATACATTATTGGGAAGAGGGCCAGGAGCTTCCCCTTCTTTTTACCTGGAGTTGCGTCATTGGCTTTTAGAATTGCTATTGGCTTTTGTAATCGATGAAGCTTTATGTAAAGCGTTGGTTGATCATGCTCATGCATTAAAGCGGTCAAAAGTTTGAGCTCGCTCAGTCAATAAAAAGTCAATCCCTATGGTTATCTTTATCTGATCCGATCAACTTTTATGTTAAGATATCATTTCATCTCGCTTTATATTCCTTTCAAAACTACCATACACCAAATAATAGCAAAGGTACAAATTACATATTAGGTACCACCCAAGCACCCACTCTCCATTTAAAAACATAACTATTCTTATTAATTCCAGCTACCCTTTTCTTTTGTAAGGATATCCTCAATCTATCAACCTACTTCTTCTTTTGTTTTTTTAAACGTATTGATTGAACTTTGAACGAGTGGTCAGCACACTAGTTACCAATGGAGAGAAAGAAAAAAAAAACTCGCTCTTTGACGCACAAGAGTATCATGCTACTAAGTTCACGTGGTTATTCTACTTGAAATCGTGAACTTTTTGGTAATTTTACTATAGTGTTTCATTGTGGAGATCTTAGATAGTCTTATTGCCTTGTACATCTGATTCGAATCTGCATCCGATGAAAGGAATTGAGTGTTCGGTCCGGACCACTGTACTCAGCTATTCTTTTTTACTTTTCCCCTTTGCCTTCCAGATTACGTTGGCGACTCCACATGAATCATTTAGCATACGACACATAACGCATTGGGTCATTAGGTGTGTGAATGCATACATATCCGATCACATCTGTCCGTTTATGGGTTGACTTGGGAGACTCTTCGACCTTACCATGTCTATAATTTCATGTTTATAATCAAAGTTGTAATTTACATAATTCTAGTCAGACATAAGACAGATAATTAGATACCCAGGCTCGGCATATTCTAATGACTCACCGAAAGCCGCCATGGAAAGTCGGAGGTATCTGCTGTAACGTGTCCCGTCCTCGGACTCGTGAAGCTGAACCAACAACCAGAGCGTGTAGAGCTGCCACACGAACACCGCGGACAGACAGACGATTCCCCAAGCCCTGCACCACCAGAAACGCGTCAGCAGCAATTCCTTGAATCCCAATACCTTGGGAGAGAGAGCAAGAGGATTCTTTTTCTGCGATGAAAAAGCCAGCTAGGGTTGAGGGTAGTGCAGCATTCAACCGAAGCACCTAATCTCCCTATTCGCGCATTACGGTTAGGTGGGCTTTTAAGTTAGATGTTTTCCTAGGCCGAGGCCGACCGAACTTACCAACCGAGCACGGAGAAGGCTAAGGGAAGGAGGAGGGCTTGGACACCGATCCCCGAGCTCAGCGTGTGGAACGCCGCGTAGTACACGTTGCCGTTCCTCGACTCCGTGATGGGAAGCCAGTCGTCATGTGGGTCGAGCTTGGTGAACTGCCCGACCTCTTCCAAGTACCCTTGCATGCTCGCCATGGCCTTCTTCATGGGGCTCGCCAGGGGAGTCATCATGGCAGCGAAAGGGCTCCTCGCAGGTGTCTTTGGCGCGGACCCGATGAGCGGTGAACGGGTCATCGAAGGGGAATTATGCAGCTGAAACGGCGGTGCCGATATCGCCGGGGTCTCCACGGTTGCTGCCATATAATCAGCCAATTATTGTGAGTTCTTTCCAAATAGCTTCTCTCTATACAGTGATTACCGTTTGCATCTTTTTCTTCCCCGGTTGGTGTAATATTTATATAGGAAGGAGACGATGGAGACACTATAGGACTGAGACGGTGAATAACACAATTGTTTTTTCGGATGATTTGATTATGTGGGTGCTGAGTCGGCGGCTTTGTGAGCTCTGAGTCGGAGGCTAATTAAATGGGGAAAGATAAAAAGATGGAACCTTAGACCGGCCCCATTTGCATGGCTGCTGTCTTTTCATAAAAACAAAAAAGCTTTCAAAGCCAATCAATAATTGGATTCCATCTTGCTATTTCATGACGTATCATTTAAACCCTTGACGCGACTAATCACGACGTACACATATGGTTCATCCTCTTCCCATCAATCGACCAACCCCGACGACGCGAATTGGAACTCACTCTCAATAACATGCATGGTCTATTTGAGAACAAAATCCATCACATCTGAATTAATTGCTCAGCCACTTAATCAAAACCTGAGTCTGTTTTATCTTTTCCCCAGCACTTTAGCCGCCCCTTATTTCACTAATCCCTCGGCTTTATATAAGTACACGACTTAGTGCATCAGGGACGCCCACACCATGCAGGTGATGCACGCAGGTTGCATCATCCGTGACGATCCTCATCTCTGTGGACAGTGAAGGTTCATGCAGTAATGACTTTATCCATCGCTCGCAACTACCCCACGGACGAGGGACGACCACCGCGTACCTATTTCGGCGTAGCAGGAAAATTCAAAACCATAGAAAGAGGAGGCGGAAATGAACTTGATTTCTTCAAGCCCTCTTGTTAGTCTGCTATTACGTGTTTGGTATCATTTTCGAAAGCTATTCGACAAGCTTAATTGGTGTATTCATTATGTCCTCGACTGGTGAACGAAGTTATTCCTTCACGCACTGTCCAGAATGATCGAATTCTGGTCATACATATGGTAAAATCTCACTAATGCGTGCGGAAGCAGTTTTCTTTACCTGAAATGGTGGATTTTATCACGTCCACTATAAGTGTGAAATAATTTATTATCCATGCAATGTGTTGCGATAGGGCAAGCGATTCAACAAAATATAGATGGAAGAAGAAAAATAAATTGGACATTGGATTTACGTGGTTCAGTTGTAAAGACCTATGTCCACGGGGAGAGCAGCAGCGAATTTCACTATAGATCAAGTGATACAAGGAGATTACACACTCGAGTTACTCAAACACTCTCTCCGGTGTTTCCCAAATCCCAATTACACCAAATACACTAATTTTTCTTGGATGTAAATCAAGAATAAGCTTCGCAACACGAACAATACGAAGACCCAAAGCCAAGCACCCAGCACCTACAGACGTCTCTCGCAAACAGAAAACACTCACGGCACTCAAAGTAAACAGCGCTTCAATATGTGGCTTCGCTAAACACATACGTAGGGTTCGGTGGCTTCTTTGAATAGCACACTAGAAAAGAAGACCTCAATAATACTTCCTTTTATACATGTGCCCATGAGGTCAAAACTTTGACCATGGGCGCATCTTTGTTTCCTTTTTTTGGCTTCACGCGGCAGACTTCCTCTCTCGGCTTTTACGTGCAGGGACTCCACGTGCGAAGGCTTCATTCTTTCCAATGTGTGCCCAAGGTCAAATATTTGACTTTGGGCCCCACCTTTCGAATGCGTATAGAAAACTTCACCTGTAGCTTTTATATTTTATCTTGGGCCTACGAGGAAACCTTCCTCTTCACACGCATGCAGGTTTTCTTCCTTCAGCGTTTCGGATTTCGTAGCAAAGAGAAAAAATTTCTCCAATTTTATTTTCTCTTTTTCAGTAAATCGTGTTTTATAAATGCTCAAACTCAATACATATTTTAACAATCTCCACATTGACTCGACGTTTGAGCCAAGTCACAATTGCTTTGCAAAATTGCAAACTTTGCTGCTACTTTTCCATAGCCCCCAATGGGCTCAACCGCCACAGATATTATCCAAGTTCAAGTCTTGCTTGAACTTTGCCATAACTGAGGACCTCATCAGAATGCCAACTCTACATGCACCTTTAATTGCTCCGCAAGAGTTTTCTGACGTAATCTCTTTAACCGCAGATAAAGTAAAACCATTATTGCATTAATATCTATCAGGAGATCGAATACGTACCTTGTCAATATCAGTAGTTATAGCAACCGTTGCCTCTATAAGCTCCACCTCGCTACAAGCACCATCTATGTCAATTACTTTGCTAGTACCTGTACTCGCTTACCTCAGGAGTTTCTAGTTGCAACTCCACCTCAAGCTAAACACCGTCTAGATCCGTATTAGTACTGCCACAAACACTCCTAGCCAGAAGTATTGGAGACTCATCAAGGGTAACTTCTCTGCTGTTAACAGGTGAATTTATATCTGGGCACCACAACTGATCACCCCGCTCACCTTGTGCATAGCCATGGAATATGCACCTTGCCCTCTAATCAAGTTTACCATCACTTACTCGAAAATAACATGGGCAATCAAACATTCTAATAATAGAATAGTCAGCAACGTTACCTGACTACACTTCTTTAGGAGTCTGCCATTCAATAGCAGTTGATGGGGATCTATTCATCAGGCAACTTATTGTACTTAGCACATCAACCAGGAATCTCTTAGCCATACCAGCACTAGAGATAATTTTTCGGGCCATCTCTAGTAATGTTCTGCTCGTCAATTTTGCAAATTAGTGTGATTTATTGGCACTAGTGCGGTATTTCACTATGCCCTCTTTTATGCATAATTTATTTGCCAGCTCCGAGCATAACTCCATACTATTGTGAGTCCGCACATACTTGATCGACTTACCAGTCTCCCTCTCGATCAAAGCTCTTGACTTCGAGATCCTGACACTAGCATCAAACTTGTGCCTTGGCACAAACACCTAACTCTTCCTCGAGCAGTCAAAAGACTCTCGAACAGATCCATCCAACGTCTCCGCAGCGAAATTTATCACTGTCTCACCTTGAAGTTTATACAGGCCATCGTGCTTGATTCCTTTCATTATCATTAGGGCACCTCAAACAATCTTCAAAACTCCACCTTTTGAAGAATACCTGCAACCAGCTGAATCTAGGGCACCCAAGGAAATTAAGTTTTTTTTTCAATTCTGGAACATGCCTCACTCCAATCAATGTCCTCACGATACCATCATGCATTCTGATTTTAACATCACCAACACCCATAATATCACACTCAGCATTGTTCCCTAATTGGACTTTAACACTACCCGTGCACTGATAAGTGATAAACCAGTTTTTATTTGGTGTGACATGAAAAGAACAACCTGAATCCATAATCCATCCATCAAACGATGAATAATTAGTGATAGACAAGATATAATCAGCATTATCTGCTATAGTTGCAACATTTTATGCAGAATCAACTATAATTCCCTTACCCTTCTCATTCTTTAGTTTAAGGCAATCCCTTCTAAGATGCCCCCTCTTGCCACAGCTCCAACATAAAACATTAGTAGTCCTAGATTGACTACGTCTGTTTATATTAGTACTACCATTACTTACACATATTATAGATCTTCCTCTATTTTCACCTACTAGAGTAGTAGATACATATTCGCCAGATTCTCTTCTATGAATGTCCTCGCTTATAATCAAATCTTGAACTCCATCAAACGTCAAATTTGTTGACCCGGAGGAGTTACTACTAGCAGTAACGGTAGTATTCAACTATCAGGAAATGAGGATAATAGAATCAAAGCACGTATCTCATCTTCAAAATCAATCTCAATTGAACTAAATTGACTCACAGTCATATTGAATTCATTGATATGATCTGCAATTGACGCACCTTCTTTCATCTTCAAGTTAAACAGATGTCACATCAAACAGACCTTATTGATCGCAGAGGGCTTCTCGTACATATTCGATAGGGCTTGCATCAAATTAGCAGTGGTCTTCTCCTTCAGGATGTTAAACGCGACGTTACGAGCCAATGTTAGCCGAATAACACCCATAGTTCATCTATCCAGCAAATCACAATCAGCTTGCTTCATCATCTCTGGTTTCTCCCCAAATAAAGGCAAGTGCAGATTCATCTAGTAAAGATAATCTTCAATCTGCATCTTCCAGAAACTAAAATCCTTCCCATCAAATTTGTTGATTCTCATTTTTACTTCTTCGGTCGCCATCGATTCACTTCAACTCAGCCAAACCTAACTCTGATACCATTTGTTGCGATAAGGCGAGCAATCGAACAAAATATAGATGGAAGAAGAAAAATAAATCGGACACTAGATTTACGTGGTTTAGTCGTAAAGACCTACGTTCACGGGGAGAGCAACAACGAATTTCACTATAGATCAAGCGATACAAGGAGATTACACACTCGAGTCACTCAAACACTCTCTCGGTGTTTCCCAAACCCCAATTACACCAAATACACTAATTTTTCTTGGATGTAAATCACGAATAAGCTTCGCAACACGAACAGTACGAAGACCCAAAGCCAAGCACCCAGCGCCTACAAACGTCTCTCGCAAATAGAAAACACCCATGGCACTCAAAGTAAACGGCGCTTCAATATGTGGCTTCGCTCAACACATACGTAGGGTTCGGCAGCTTCTTTGAACAGCACACTAGAAAAGAAGACCTCAATAATACTTCCTTTTATACGTGTGCCCATGAGGTCAAAACTTTGACCATGGGCATACCTTCGTTTCCTTTTTTCGGCTTCATGCGACAGACTTCCTCTCTCGGCTTTTACTTGCAGGGACTCCACGTGCGAAGGCTTCATTCTTTCCATTGTGTGCCCAAAGTCAAATATTTGACTTTGGGCCCCACCTTTCGAACGTGTACAAAAAAACTTCACCTGTAGCTTTTATATTTTATCTTGGGCCTACGAGGAAACCTTCCTCTTCATGCGCATGCAAGTTTTCTTCCTTCAACGTTTCGGATTCCGCAGCAAAGAGAAAACTTTTCTCCAATTTTATTTTCTCTTTTCCAGTAAATCGCGTTTTATAAATGCTCAAACTCGAGATATATTTTAACACAATGTCAAGTGGATGGCGTTGTGTGTAAAGATAGTTCCTATGTAACCCAACACGTCAACTGTATTAATGGTGAATATACGATATGCTTTTCACATTCACAATGGACGCAATAATAATTTTTAATTTATTCGTATATGTCGAACGCGGTCCAGCCTCAGGGAATCTCTCAAGACCCCCACCTTTGATGGACTTGCACCAATCAAACACAACTTGCAGCGCCCGCTCTGTGGCCGTCCGATGCTTGAGGCGGCGTACGGAAGAGTAGAGGTGCACAACAATAAGCTTATACTTACGTGAGAAGCAAAGAATGACCAAAGAGAAACTTGTACTGAAATTTATTATTTTATACGGACTCAATGGGGGTCATCTAGGAAGATTGTGATTAGGTTGGAGTCATCTGGACCACAACATCTGAATTCAAGGTCACAAAATGTCTTGTATTCTCACCAATTTCCTCGATCCTTCTTGCCCCCTCCTTTTTAAAATTGTTCTTCCAACTGATTATGCACAAAAATATGAGGGCCTTTCTACTTTGTTCACCGTTGTTTGGTTTCAATCAAGGGCTCATATATTCACTGAGGTCCAAATAAAAGCTTGAAATATTCTCATTTTTTCAAATAAAAGCTTAAAATTGTAATGACAGCCTCAAATAATGGCCTAACCTTGCTAGTTATCGATTGGCCAAGTATTTCCAACAAATCAAGGGTATTTTTGTCCAAAATCAATTCTAATTTTAACTTATTTTTCTCTTTTTTCCTTCTTTTCAATGAGGGCTTGGCGACCCTCACTAGCCATTGGGGAGGGCTTGCAAGCCCTCGTCGGCCAAGGGTGACCCTTGTCTAGATTTGGTGAGGGTGGCCCTTGCGTGTGGCTTCTAAGGGTGGCCTTGCCCAGGGCGAGGGTTGCCTAGTCGAGGCGAGGTCATCCCTTGCTAACCGTTGGTGAGGCAAGACTTGCCTGCCTCTCTCCAAGCATCGCTGGTGGCCACTGGCAAAGAAAAAGAAAAAGAAAATTAAAAAAAGGAAAAAAGGAAAAAGTAAAGAAAAGAGGAAAAAAAATTCAAAAGAGGTTAAGGATGATCAATAGGAAATGTTGGCCTTTATTGAAATTGATATAACCACTTCATGCCTTTATTTGAAATAAATATATTTTTAAACTCTTATTTGAGAAAGTAATGATATTTTAAGTATTTATTTGGAATATTCCTATCCACTATCATGTTCTAATGCTATATCTTTTTAATGCTGGTAAAACCCTTATTATGTGGAATCGCTCATAACAGGACACACGACATTACATTAGTCTATGGACATTGGACGATGACATCATTGATCTTAGAGTAACCATCGTTTATCGACCGAAACTTCAAATGCTTAATCCATGAAGACAAAAGGAGTGTTTTCCAGGAAGGAGATGGGGTGTCTTAATTAATAGTCGCATCGTCCATCGGGTATTTAATGGCACCAAATAAAGGGTGTGCTCCTACATGCACGACCTGTCGTGGGTTTGCTTTTGTGGCTAGCTTTCTTCCATTTCTTTTTTTAACGTCTTGAGATAGGGATGGCACGATCAAGAAAGTCCGACCGTTTTCTCGAAAAGCAATGGACTAGAAATTGCCTCGGCACTATGGACATAAAAAGAGAGAGAGAAAGAGAGAAAAGAAAAGGACAAGCAAAAAAAAAAAAAAAAATACAGAAGTCGAAAAATGAACTCTCTATGATGGGTTGATTTTCTAGGCACCTTCCTAGACTTTTGCCTGGCAGATGCAACTTTATTTAGAACGGCATTATTGTTTGGACATCCATGGAGTGGTGTCGGCTGGCTACTCTGAACACGGCCCCGGTTGCCCCGGCGAAAGATAACCCCCATGATTTCAAGAGGACTGATAAGAATTCACTTGAAGATCACCTTATTAGTCTAGCAAAGAGGACCGTTTGAAAGTCTCAACATAGATTGATTTTAAAGACGATAAGATTGTTACTTGTCAAGTAATTTTATCCACTAATCATAACCAGTCGAATTTTATCTCGACAGGCCACCAAAAGAGTAATTTATACATACCGATTCATATACACAAATTCAAGATTACCTAGATCACTCATTTTATCTACTTAATTACTTTTCGAGTTCTAGTTCTCTCTCCCCATACATGCATAGTCATAAATACATATATTGTCTCAAGTATCGGAGGGCCAATCCAGGTGCACAAGCCTGTGGCCTTGACCCATTTTTTGTGGTGCCAGTCAATTTCCCGGCGAGAGCTCCGTTCAAGTTTGCGATTCCCTTCTTTTTTTTTCCAAAGTATTGATAGGTTGGTTCCAAAAAATGAATAACCCCCAACAACTCCCCGCACCTTCTTTCCTCGTGCACGACCATTTTGGCTACGAGCACGTACCACCTCCACCTTATAAGGTATAAGGTACATGCTATACCTCATTTCTCCGCCGTCTGCCTACGCGCAATAATTGCAGAAGGAATAAAACGTGAACGGAGTTGGTCAAGTTTCTAACCATTACAAAAGAAAGTTGCGAAGAATATGCACTCCTTTATTTATTTGTTTTTTTGCCTTTCCTTTGGACTGATCAAATGGATTCTTTTTCCCTCGAACCTAGCTCAGCTGACCTGGAAAGAAGACCCATTTGATTAGCCTGGATTCGGGCCATTGCTGATTAAGCCAATGACGTCAAATTTAGTAGGATCATATGCTTTTTGAGACATACATCGCACCATTCGGGATATGTCTGATCGGTTCTAGATTATGTTCGGACAATATCACCTTGAAAGTAATTCATATGCTATCTCATGGAGTAAAGTTCCTAGATTCGGGCCATTGCTTATGTGGTGGATTAAGTTGATGACATTGTCGAATTTACGGGGATCATTTGTTTCCGAGATGTATGTGCTTGATTGCATTATTTGTGATGACTCTGATCGATTCTAGATTATGTTCGGGCAACATTACTTTTTGTACGCTACACATGAAGTAAAGATCCTTAACAAGCTACCATCTTTATAGTTGAATTAATTATTGTAATCACCCATTTTCTGATCAACCTAGATTGGTTAATGCGGCTTGTGGAACGCTTCTTCTCTCAATCAATGGTTTGTGCAAAATAAACCCCCAACTCCATTTGTTTACAACAAAATGAATGATTTAGAAAAATGATCACTTGTATTATTGATCAAAATAAGTAAAAGAAAAGTTTTGTCATTTTTCACGAAAATATTTAAATATAAATTATTAATTGATATTGAAAATATTTTGAATTGATTAATTATATTCGATAATATCAAAGTTCGTTTTTTAAAAAGTATTATCTAAATTATTCATTTTTCATAAAATAAATGAATGGTAAAGTTAACAAATCATTCATTTTTGGGGTACACATCTAAATCGCATTCATCCAATCAACTTCAGTCGCACTACACAGGTCATGGTAGATGTTATGTACTGTGGTGTGAACAGGTGTAACTGATGGATTCAAGTCATGAGTCCTCACAGAATCGATTTGTCACATCAATATCACTACAACATGGCAGGAGGAGCACCTGCCTGACGATATACAGAGACCGATGTGAGGAGAAGGGAGAGAAAGCTAGGCGGGCTTGAAGAAGCTCACTTTAATGCCAGTGTCAATGACCACGTAAACCCCAGCAGCGATCAAGATCACGGACAGAACGATCCCGGAAACCCCCAAGCCCCAGTTCAGGTACCACATGAAGCTCTGCTTCTTGGGCTTCTTGATCTTCAGCCACATGAAGCACGGGTAGGCGAAGGTTATGGGCACCGCGACGCCCCCGATCAGGCCCGAGAAGCTGCCCAGGAACGGGATCGCCACCGCCACGAAGAAGCACCCGTACGTGAACATGACCCGGAAAAGGGCACGGAGCCACGACGGGCACGGCCTGTTCATCCGCCCGGTGTACTTGGACTCCATGTCATCGAACATGGGCATCGCGTAGATCTGGAAGGAGCTGACGGCGTTCACGATGACGAACAGGCTCGTCAGGGCCAGGACCGCCTGCGACGTGTCGCGCCCGTGGAACTGGTAGATCGCCGTCAGCATGCCGCCACTAGACGGTATCTGATACATGAATCTCCATCAGGACCAGCTGAACAAAAGCACGACCTAGGTTCATGCATAAATAACTACTACACCAGAAAATCCTATCCAAAACAACCCTAAAATGCGAGCAAAACTGCGAAAGATAAAACTCATGAGAAGTAATAGACAGTTACTCTATGAACTGAGTACCTTGTGGCCGTAAGCCCAGTAACCTCCAATGGTGAGAGGGAAGAGGCACAGCGCGACGATGAGGTAGGCCACCTTCACTCCCCTCCACATCGGCACGTGCGACGGCTTCTTCTCATCCGACGGCATCGTCCCCTGCAACAACCACACGTGCTGAAGGTTCGAACGTGATTTTCCTTAGGAAACATTTCCTTAAACCTAATGTCACGCCGCATGTTTCTATGCTGAAGTTCAGAATTTCCAGTGACACGGTACCAAATTTTCTCGTGTGGACCGTCGCAATTTCGAGTGCTAGGGCCTTAGTTCAAAGTCTCTTCGTGACTCCTCCTCTCTTCATCTTTAGTCTAGACTCTCTAATCGGCTCGAATCAATTCAATTTTATGCAATTTGACAGAAGAAAAATACAAGTTTATCTAAGTATCGACCTTTTTCCACACGCTTAATTTTCCTCTCTAGTCATCCTCGTGAAAAACGGTCGACCCGACTGCCACTTACACTGCCTCCAAACCTATCATCTCCATGGTCATACAAGTAAATCAACGATTTGGAAGGACAGAACGAGGAAAACGTGGCAGAGGATCAAATGAGTTCCACAAAAGTCAAAAGTGTCGTAATATTTACCGATAACCAGCAGATGCTAATACCAAAAAGACTAACAATCGTGATCAAGCCGACGAAGTGGCTTTGACACGTTATTCACAACAATCGGATTTTCGTTGTGACATAATCAAAGGCTCTATGCATGCTCAAAGACGTAAAATAATTATTGGTGAAATATTTTAAGGAAATGCGAATTCTCTTCTTTTTTTTTATTTACTAGGAACCCACGCACAAATAGATGTACAATACAAAATGAATTTCACACAATTGCTTTGATAGAATAATATAAAATTATATGTGTATGTGTGTGTTGTTTCATTTTTAATCCAAAGAAAGAGGATTTATATTAATAAAATAAAGATCAAAGAAAGATCCAACCTAACTAGTACCGTGATACGATATGCCAACACATTATTTTAAAAAATAAATAATTTTGAACACATTAGACACGTTATATATTAAATAAATATTTTTATTTTTAATTAATTTGATTTGAATTCAGAAATAAATAAATAATAAAAAAGAGTTTACAATGAATTTACAATAATAATATTAATAATGTATAGGAAATTTGAAAGATATATTCATATTTAATGCATACCATATTTGACAATATATTTTTAACTTTAGTAAAAATTATCGATGAAGTTAATGACTAACAAAAAATTAGAATCGACTTATTTATATAAATCTATAATCTTCTATAATGATCAAATTTATTATTATTTAATATTTAATATTTTAATTTTTTGAAATCACTTTTTAGCCCTATTTATTTATTTTCCTAACAAAAAAGCCCTGCAGCCCAATTTCCTCCCTGGTCCCACCCCCCCCCCCCACGTGCGACGGCTTCTTCTCATCCGACGGCATCGTCCCCTGCAACAACCACACGTGCTGAAGGTTCGAACGTGATTTTCCTTAGGAAACATTTCCTTAAACCTAATGTCACGCCGCATGTTTCTATGCTGAAGTTCAGAATTTCCAGTGACACGGTACCAAATTTTCTCGTGTGGACCGTCGCAATTTCGAGTGCTAGGGCCTTAGTTCAAAGTCTCTTCGTGACTCCTCCTCTCTTCATCTTTAGTCTAGACTCTCTAATCGGCTCGAATCAATTCAATTTTATGCAATTTGACAGAAGAAAAATACAAGTTTATCTAAGTATCGACCTTTTTCCACACGCTTAATTTTCCTCTCTAGTCATCCTCGTGAAAAACGGTCGACCCGACTGCCACTTACACTGCCTCCAAACCTATCATCTCCATGGTCATACAAGTAAATCAACGATTTGGAAGGACAGAACGAGGAAAACGTGGCAGAGGATCAAATTCGTTCCACAAAAGCCAAAAGTGTAGTAATATTTACCGATAACCAGCAGATGCTAATAGCACAAATACTAACAATCGTGATCAAGCCGACGAAGTGGCTTTGACACGTTATTCACAACAATCGGATTTTTGTCGTGACATAATCAAAGGCTCTATGCATGCTCAAAGACGTAAAATAATTATTTGTGAAATATTTTAAGGAAATGCGAATTCTCTTCTTTTTTTTTTATTTACTAGGAACCCACGCACAAATAGATGTACAATACAAAATGAATTTCACACAATTGCTTTGATAGAATAATATAAAATTATATATATATATATATATATATATGTGTGTGTGTGTGTGTGTGTGTGTGTGTGTGTGTGTGTGTGTGTGTGTGTTGTTTCGTTTTTAATCCAAAGAAAGAGGATTTATATTAATAAAATAAAGATCAAAGAAAGATCCAACCTAACTAGTACCGACACGATACGATATATCAACACATTATTTTAAAAAATAAATAATTTTGACATTTGGGACATATATTAAATAATATTTTTATTTTTAATTAATTTGATTTGAATTCAGAAATAAATAAATAATAAAAAAAGAGTTTACAATGAATTTACAATAATATTATGATGTATAGGAAATTTGAAAGATACATTCATATTTAATGCATACCCATATTTGACAATATATTTTTAACTTTAGTAAAAATTATCGATGAAGTTAATGACTAACAAAAAATTAGAATCGACTTATTTATATAAATCTATAATCTTCTATAATGATCAAATTTATTATTATTTAATATTTAATATTTTAATTTTTTGAAATCACTTTTTAGCCCTATTTATTTATTTTCCTAACAAAAAAGCCCTGCAGCCCAATTTCCTCCCTGGTCCCACCCCCCCCCACCACGCACAAAAACCGCCATCCACCCAAAATTTTTTCCCCTCCCCTTTCCGCCCTCGATTTCTTCCCCTCGTTTCTTTCCCCCTATCACCCATCAAGGCTATCATTTCGAAAATTGAAGTCATCCCCCACACCTACCCCTCCACATCAGAATCCCCATTTTAGTTTTTTTTTTTTTTTTTTAATCTACTCTTCTTCTTACTAAAACCCTCCTCCACGGCCTCCTCTTCCTCCTCGTGTCTCTTCATCTTGATCTCTGCTTTCTTTTGATCGCCTCATTGTAATTGCTTGTTGCCTCGCCTTTGACCCTTCCTCCTTTGGAGCCGTAGCCTTACTTTCGGTCCTCCATCGCGGCATCACAATTGTGGCCCTCCTCCTTGTAGTCAACCCCGTCTCTACTCCTTTGCCCTTGCCTTCACCTTCCATCGCATTCTTCAACAATTTTCTCTCCCTTCACACTTGCAAACCCACCCCAAAACCACCATCCTCTTGCAACTCTGACACGCATGTCAAAGCGTGTCGAAAAGAGTTGACCGTGTGTCAATTTTCTAACACGTGTTGATCGGGCGTTCGAGCGTGTGAAACACATGTTAGAGTGTTTGACATGACATAGAAGCTCCTAAAATGTGTCTATTCTTCATAGGATCCAACCTCTCCTTAGAGAGAGGGAACATATATATATATTTAAGGGTACTATCAAAAAAGAATAAACTCGAAAATAGTGTGATGGAATATTTAATTTTTGTATACCTTAAGACTCAGTTTTTCTTTTATCATACTTATTTCTTTTCTTTTCACAAAAATTAAACTAGTAAAAAAAGTACTTAACTCCTTATTTTCTTTTTACTTCTATTGTTTATTTGGGTTTGTAACCAATGGAAAAGTAAGAGCAGTCAAATGATATGATTGTACAAGAAGACGGTAATTTATATATTAAAAAAAAAAAAAAAAAAAAGAATAGCCTTAGTGCTAATCACGTAAGTGCATAAGCATACTTAGTAGCTATCTTTGAAATACACCTCTAACTAGATTTTCTTGAATTACGCATAGAACTATTCCTCTAAAGTATGCAAAAATGATACATGCAATGATATCTTATGTACCTGAATCTCAAGGGTGAGATTATGGCCGCGGAAGGCGAAAGCAATGATCCCGAAGGCATTCAGGACGCTGAAGATATAGGCCATGTTCGGTTCTTCCTTGATTGGATCGTACGACACTCCCTCAAGCCTCCCGCTGGTCACCGACACCAGCCACATGATGGTGCAGAAACAGATGGCGGTGATGGAGCCGATCAGGGAGACGCCAGCGATGGAGTTCAAGTTCGGGAGCTGGGCTAGTATGACGGCAGCGCAGGTGAACACTAGGTACCACTCCACGCTCGTCAACGGCTTCGCCGTGCACCCCTCCCCGCACAGGATCTGGAAGAAGAGCTTGGAGGTCGAGCCGCCGACGATGATGAGCGCGACGCACGTGCCCCCCGACAGGTACATGATTGGGAACACCGCAAAGATTTTCCCCATTTTGTCACCTGTTGATTTGAGAAGTACAAAATGTTATATCAGACTCGTTCCACCGCCGATAGACATAGCAGACAAAATCAATCTCACGTTCGCCACATAAAGATATGTAAATGAGCTTTAATATCTTTGGTCGGTGTCCTAAAGAAGAAAAACATAATGGTTTGTTTTAAATTTTGGTGTATTTTGTCAAAGCTTCTGTTTCAAGAAGAAAAATTATAGTAAAAAGAGGGGGAAAAAAAACATATTTTCCCATGTAATGGAGAGGCCTTTTTTTTACCAAAAGTGGCGCTGAAGAGATGGAGGTATCTGCTGTAGCGCATGCCGGTCTCGGTGGACTCGTGAAGCTTCACCAGCACCCACAGCGTGTAGAGCTGCCATATGAATGCTATCGTCAAGCTTATGATCCCCCACGTCCTGCAACCATTAACATCAAGACTCAAGATTAACATCACACTATGGACTTTTGTCCTCTCAAACGAGAAATTTCTTCTTCGGGATCTCGCGATCAAAAGATGTCTTGGGCCGGCTTTTGTCCATGCTACGTCGACTCTGGTTGCGCTCCAGGGCATGTCACCCATGGCAAGATTTTGGAACTCGGTACGTACGTCCATTTTCAGTTCAGGACAACTTCTTGGGGATTAAGGTCGTCGCTTGTGGTGAGAGTTCAGTTGATGATTGTTATCCTTAAAAACGGGGAAAGCAATAGAACAATTGCGAAAAATGCGAAAGTCTCTTACCAGCCAAGAATGGTGAAGGAGACAGGGAGCACGAGGGCCTGGATGCCGATCCCGGAGCAGAGTGTGTGGAAAGCCGCGTAATAAGCGTTCCCATTCCTCGACTCCGTGATCGGAAGCCAAGCGTCCTGAGGGTCGAGCTTCGTCATCTGGATCGCCTTCCTTATCGGACTCCCCAAGGGCGTGAAGAAGCTCCGGTTCCTATTGTGTCCTCCTCCTCCTCCTCCTCCTCCTCCTCCTCTAGGGTTGCTCCCTTGGTTGTTGTTATTATTATCCGACGTGGGCTCGAGCGTGATGAGCAGCGGGCTCCGCGACAGCGACGGCGAGTTGTACTGCATCTGCACTGGCGGGGCGGAAACGGGCGGCGCCGGCGCAACAGAATCGTCCCCTACTACCGCCTCCATTTTTCGCTCTCTCTTTCGAGCTTTTTGTCTGCCTCACTTCGCACGGCGTCGCTCGGAGTCTTCAGGGTCGATTTTATAGTCTTCTCGCGCATGACAACATGAGAGCCAGTGGCGTCGTGGCGTATTGGGCGATGGCGACGACCTTGGGTTTCAGTAGGCATCATTTGTTGACCGGCGCTTATGGAATCGGATTGACTGCTTTATACTTTTAGCTTTTAACTTTCCTCTTCCTGCCCTTCATAATGAGTCTTTAAATGCTTTGACAGAGGATATGTGGAAACGGGAAAACAATATCATTGATCGTGGATTTAATGGAGGGACTTTTTTAGTCACTTGAAACAGTAAATCGATCACAATATCATATCTTTTACATGTGTTCCGAGATTTACGATAATCGTGTAAGAAAAGTTCTCCCCTATTAGCAAACCCGCTAAACAACCCATCAAATATTCCAACACGCTTTACTATTAACGCAACGAAGAAAGCTAACTATTGTGTATAAAATACAAGTAGCTATCTAGATGGAGCAGGATTACTTAATTTCACTGTTTCTCGAAGTTTGATTAAAATATCATATAAATTTTTTATTCAGTCGCGATGAATCAAGGAGGCTCAGGTTGACAATCATCGGAACAGCGCGATTGTCGGGAAGGCTGCTGCAATTATCGATGCAAGTTTTCTTCTGTTTTATGCTATTTTAAGTTGCTTTTCTTGCTGTTGGCTGAAGCAAAGAAAAACTCGTATTTTCTTCCCATTTAATGGTTATCGATCTGAAAGTCTTAAAATCTTTGGCATCTTTCTTGAAAATCTAGGGTTTCTGTTGAGTTTATGTTTATTTTGAGCAGCTTCAGGATCTGAACTGATCATTAAAGTCAACAACGTATCCGTGAGAGCATTTGCGAGCAGCCCCATTATTGGTAATCAGAAAGATCAGTCTCAACAACCAGAAGCTATACGACCAACCAATAGGGAGATATTCTATCAAGGGATTGGCGAAAAGTCATCTTTTAACAACCAGATTCACGAGCATCAGTAGCTTTTATGTGAATGAACATGACGCTGATGAAAAGCAAGAGCCAATACGATCGTATAGAAGCGACCCTCTTTGCTATCATTTCGGAGATTCGTTCGCCCTTTAGTGTAGGTCTTCTGGCTTGCCTCCTTTGTCGTTCGCTGCATCTTGACCGTCACAAGTTAAGTTAATCTTGTTTTCCAAACATCACATCGCAACTTATCGGGTTTGTTACTTTTTGGCTCTTTACTAAATTTATCTAGTTCCAGTTAGACCTCGAGACTTGTCCTTGAATGCTCTGTCCCATGCCAGCAGGCCGCTTGCCTGTTGACGCAATTCAACGGCTTTTGATTTTCACGTAACATGATCACAATCGGATTACACTCACATGCGCATCCTTCTCAAAAGTAAAACCGACCATCGTGTTTGATGGGGGATTTTGCAGGTTTTCGCTCATGAATCTCATCATTTCAAATATTTTTCGATCTTTTTGAGCAACTTTCCATGTTGCAACTACTGTGTTTGCTTTATACACTGAATGACAGAGTGATTATCGAGTCTCGGTTCTATTTTATTCAGCAACCCCGTAATTATTCTTAAAACTGTTTCCTCATGGTAAGTTCTAGAAAGTCTCGTTGATCAGTTGACTTCTGCGGCTTCCTTGGTCATTTAAAGGCATAATAAACTAGATGTACAATGACTAGAAAACCACAGCAAGGTGCTGGAACTTCGGACGTGTGAACGTCATCAAAAGAATTGATCTGGTAGGTTTACTCACCAAATTTCATCTACTAGCTCAAGGGTGATGCCATTTGCAGAAAGACTAGATACATATGAAATGTCATTTTGTATGCTTTAGCTATAATATAAGTTTCGCAGTTAGAAAGCTGCCAAGCCCATCGAAATTCTTTCACACTGAATTCGAAGTTGGCTTGCCCTGGAAAAAGAGCTATTGAATCAGTAAGTTGGAGATTACTTCTATCTGATCAACCACAAAAAATGTAATGAAAATCCTTCGAATCGGCTTGGGACCAGGAGTCACATGTTTCTCAGCTCCTAACCCTTTTCCATCCATTATTCACGGGCTTCACATTGCATACATGCCGTGGTCGACCGACCACTTCGATTTCGACCCGATGCTTTTGTTCTTTCTTTTATTTTTCTACTGATCCATCGATGTGGACGGCTAGGATTGGACGCTTGAACATAGAGGAAAGGAGGTGGAGGGTCCAGTCTGATTTTAAAAAACTCCACGCTTCTCGAAAGGCTTTGAAAAAACCTGCGATTCCCGGCTTATTGGACCGAGGAAAAAGCAGGCAACTTGCTGATCGATGACATCAATGCCGTGCAGGGAGAGAGAGTCGCAGGACAGACTGAGAAGTCAACACAGTTTTGGTTTGAATTGGAAATGTGGTTGCGCGTTTGGTCAAACGACATCACATTCCGCTTCTACGCGTTCTCATGTCTTCTAGAATGGGGATGATGACCTGAGGGTCACCCCTTCTCTTAGATTAGATAAAGCACTAGTTTTGAACTTTAAATTGCTCCTTTTTTTTTTCCTTTGGAGAGTAACTTTGGGGTCATGTCATGGCAAACGCAGACTTTCTAGAAAACGGGGTATGAAGATGAAGAAAATTTCAATTTCTTTTTGGGAGGGGGGCTCGCAAACCAAGAAGTACGAAGAATTCGAAACCAAATGAAGCTCTAGCCATCTGTCAGATGAAAAAGAAGAAGAAAGAATGCATCTTATAAGCTTTCCATCCGTCTCTAGAGGGAACCTTATCACATGAATGTGGTTGGGGTTCAATGTATATTATAATTATTAATTGAGTTAAAGGTCTGGATACTTCACCAATGGTCTTTTTCGATTGTCATAAAGAAATTGGAAATGTGGAGCATTTGACAAAATACAAGACCATATTCACAATTTCTAGCAAAAAAAAAAAAAAAAAAAAAAAAAAAGACCATATTCATAAAGAATA
The DNA here is from genome assembly GCA_017140475.1 of Eucalyptus fibrosa. Taxonomy (NCBI): domain Eukaryota; kingdom Viridiplantae; phylum Streptophyta; class Magnoliopsida; order Myrtales; family Myrtaceae; genus Eucalyptus; species Eucalyptus fibrosa. The sequence goes on from CM029510.1 coordinate 20,622,751, forward strand.
GTTTAAAATCACTCCAACAAATCTTGTAAGGCTGTCTTTGAGAGTCCCAATTTGAATTTGGATAGGATAATAAATTACTCTACTAGGTATTTTGTGACCTTTTATTTTATCTGTCATATGTCAAACTTACTAATTATCTAAAGAAAGAACACCACCTATTACGCATTTTCCTATTTGGTGCATTAGAAGTCTTAAAATTTATCATAACATTGTGATTTAAGTCCTAAAATTTTCAAAAAGTACAATAAAGTCTAAAATCAATTTGGCTTGTTCAATTTAGGAAACTAAGTATTGAAGTTGACCTATTTTGTCATGAAAGTATAATTGAATCTTAAAGTTTTCAAAAAGTGCAATAAACAGAAGGATTTCATTGAACCAACTTAACAAAATTTATGACTTGATTGCACTTTTAAATTTTTTTAAGATTCAGTTACACTTTCTAATAAGTTTTGGAACTTAATTGTACTTTTTTGAAAGTTTTAAAATTCAATTGCACTTTTGTGATAAATTTTAGGACTTCCAATGTATTTATCCAAAAAAACTAAAAAAAAAATCACAATTCAAAGGTGTTATGTCAATATACTTTCTCATCTTTGAAATTGGAAAATAAGAGAATCAACTCATGACTTTATGGAGACCACGTCAACAAAGTATAATTCATACATCTTAATTAAAAATAGGAAAGCATATCGGAAGCCTTGAAACTTATTCAGAAAGTATGATCGTGTTCTAAAAATGCTAAATAATATAATAAAATGTTAAAATTTGTCAAATTGATGCAATGAAATTCCTCCATCAACTCAATTTTATTTGGCTAACTAAAAAGGCTGTAAAAACATAAGCTCCTCAAGAGGTAAGGTAGCCTTTTTACGATTCAATTCCTCTTCATAAAAAGAATATTTTCTCTTAATATATTGGGAATATGATACATTAGGTTAGGAAAAGAATAGGAATATAGGAATAAGATGAAAATTTTAAAACATTGAAAATTCATTCAAGAGGCCAAATCACTAAGAAAATTGTTCAAAAAATCATAAACTTATTACACTTTTGTTAATTCAGTCATAAATCTTTCAATTTTGTTGATTCAATCCTAAACCATTTAACTTTTTGCCAATTGAGTATATTTGATCAATTTAAATCAAAATTTGTTGACGTGGACTCTAGTTGTTCTAAGAGAGAGAGAGAGAGAGAGAGAGAGACTTTTGGACAATTTTCCCCAAATTGTCCATGGATTATTTACAATCCATTCATCTTATATTATATAGAATTATATGGTTCAAAATACTACCTAATGGTCTTGACGTCTTCGCAAAAGCCCTCCTACCCTATTGGCACACACTATTCATTGGATGCAAGTTTACATACTCTTCCAATTTCGAATCACCTATATAGAATCACGAGGGCTATCAAACGAGTGGGCTAAGTTGAGTTTGGATTGGATTGAAAATGGTTCAACTCATATTAATCTATTTAACTCGTTTTGACTCATTTTTATATAATGTAAATTTAATGACTCATACCGGCTCCAATTTGTACTTGACCTGGCCCATATCATCAAAACACATTAATATTTTAAGAAAATCATTTTTCAAGAAAATAACCATGTTTTTCGATATGGCTAAAACTTGAAAGTAAACTAGAAGATATTTTTTGTTGATTGGTAAGGAAAATCTTTTACTCATGCACCCCTTTCAACAAAATTTTTATTATTATAATTTTTAATTATTATAATTTTATTCTTTTTATTCTTTCCCTTTTCTTTTTCTTCCTCATTGGCTAGTTGTTGGTCACAAGAGAGCTCGAGCCTCATTAGATCCGACAACCTAGATGAGGCTTGAGCCTTGCTCGAGGCCGCCAAACGTCGGCGAGGCTTTGGTGACCTTGGGTGAGGCTTGAGTGTTGTCTAGGTCGCTGGATTGGGTGAGGCTCAAGCTCATTGGTGTTAGGCTCGCTTGGCTTCACCTAATTAGGTGAGGTGGAGCTTTGCCATTGGTCGACGAGGCTTGACCTCATTAAAATTTGGCGAGCTTGAGCCTCACCATTGTTGACACCTAATTTTGGAAAAATAAAATTGCATTTTGAACAAATAAAAAGAAAAAAAATGAAAATGGGGGAAATTGATTTGATTGAAGTATGCAAGAAAATTTGAAATTCTGATGAGTATTCAGATTTCGATAAATGCAGAAATAATTAAAAATCAGGTGAACAAAGGGCAAGAATTTTCATAAAAAGGAGTAAATCGGAGCAAAATTGAGTTGATTGCGAAATCTCGCTTTGATTTGCAGCCTTGATTTAATGCGACGGAAGATGGAAACTCGAAAAATACCATTCAAGGTGGCCGTCTGGAATCAGTATAAAAGGGAGTTTCATTTTTCGTAACCAGGGGGAATGAATTCAAAAAAATTCTCTGGTGTGAAAAAAAATTGAGAGAGAATCCGCTAAAAAAATTTTCGTGAAAAAAGGCTGGGAGGATTCGCGAAAGTAACAAAAAGGGAGAGGAAATCTCATTTTCTCGTCCAAGGTCATTTCCTTTTTTTCCTTCTGACAACCTGCAGAAGAAAAGAAAAGGAAAAGTCAGCAAAAGAAGAAAAAAGGTGCAGAGAAGTGACGTGCGGCCAGAAAGAAAAAGAAAAAAAAGAGTAGCAGGAGTTACTGTTCGTCTTCTTCGCGTGGAAGCCCCTGCTCACGCTCGCGTCGCACCTCCTCCGTCCGTGAAACACTGCACCAGCATCATCCGCGACGCCACCGAAGCCCGCTCGCTGCCGCGCCACTGCAACAATCGCCATCCCTCAAGCCGACGCCCGAAGCTCGCGCCGCCTCGACGCCCGAAGCTCGCATCGCCCCGACGCCGCCTGGGGGTAAAACCCATCGCGACTTACAACCCAGCACTGTCATCGGCGCCTGTGGGACCGCTCGCCGTTGCCTCTGCTCCTACTGACCCGTAGCCGCACCCCCCGCTCCGCCCGTGACGTCACCCGTCGATCTCCGACGCTCGCCGATCCGCCTCAGCCCGCATCGGACCGCGACCACCCTCGCCCGCCGCTGCGGATCGCGACTCCAGCACCACCGGAGCCTGTGCACCACCTCGCCGTCAACCCCACCGTCTCTGTTACTCACCTTAGGTAGATTTTCATTATTTATTTTTTTTACTTTTTACCTTTTTCATAAGTTAGTTTATTTTATTCTGTTAATTTGTTCTATCATTTTTTTTACTTCGTTTGATAGCATTATTAGTTTAGCTATTCAATTTGTAATGGCGGATGTTAATATTTGTAAATTTAGTATGCATTATCCGTAGGGATTTTGTCCGGAATTAATATAATTATTAATTTGATCCGAGAGACATCGGATCATTTTTCTAATTATTTTTAATTTTTGGGCTTTTGGGTGGAATCTTAATTGTTAAATCATAATAATTATTTAATTTGGTCCGTAAGACTTCGGACCAAATTTTTTAATTATTTTAAGTTGTTGTGATGATCGGGGTTAGAATAATTGTTAATTTAACCTTTTGTGAGACGTCGAGTTATTTTTTCAATTATTTTGATCCTTCATTTAGTAATTATATTAATTGTTTAGATTTAACCCTTGTTTAACAATTATTCAACTTTTTTTTTTAAAAAAAGCTAAAAAAAATCAAAAAAATCAAAAATCAAAACATTCAAAAGATTTGCATGAGTATATAGGACATTAAGGTTTAATATAATAGACACGTAGGTTTAATCAATCAAATTTTTAGGATTATATTTCTAGGATTGCATTTTTAGATAATATTTTTAGGACTGCATTTTTAGATATTTTAAAAGAAATGAGTTAGGATTAGACTTAAATAGCCTTTTTAGAGTTTTAGATATAATTGGCACATTTTCGTCCTCTTTTTAAAATTAAAAAAAAAAAAATAGTCTTCTAAGACAGAATAGGGTTTAAGTCAAATTAATCCCAAAAAAGGACTAGAAGATTATTTTTAGATAGATTAATTAGGGTTTTCATAAATTCTGAATTTCACTAAAAAAAAATGCGAAAATACTAGATGCATGTTAACTAGTTTGCATAATAGAATCATTTGATCAGAATTTGTTAATTAGTGAAATTAGGTCATGAGGTGCATGTTAATTAGTTTGCATAATAGGCCCATTTAATTAGAATTTGCATATTAATAAAATTAAGTCATTTAGTTTTAAAATGCATTTTTAATAAAAGAATTCTAATTTTTAAGAAAATCCAAAAAAAGTTGATTGCTTGCTTTGTGTGATGCAATTTATTTATTTGAATGTTTTAAATAATGGATGAGCACCCATGTGGTCACCACATTTGCATGATAGTAATTTAGGTTAAAATAAATCAGCTGCTTGCAAAAACATTTTGAAAAATTAAAAAGAAATGGTACCGAAAGGGCATTAGAGCATTCTAATGTAACCAAGTCCCCGTACCCATAGTCTCTAGTTTGTAGGAGTAAAATAAATCTCCCTTTATTTTACTTAGGTGTCTAATCGACCTACCATAAACTGATTAGTGGCGACTCTTAGATAATAATCTTTTGCATGTTAAAAAACTTAAACCTTAAGTCGCGAATTGGTATGGGCTTGAGAGAGCCCAAGCTAAGTGTAAAAACTTAGCAGTCCATTAACCTAGTTTTAGGTGGTGCACCCGAAAAATAGGTCGCGACAACCATACTAGCCACCGTCGTGGTTGACAGCTACCTAATGAAGAAGAAAAAGAAAAAGAAAGAGAAAGAAAAGGAAACTGAAAAGTAATACATCTAAGTTAAGTTATTAATGGGTCATAAATGGATTTAGGATAGGCCCATTTATAACCCATTTTTCAACTGGGTTTCAACACATTTCAAATCCATATTAAAGCTTCAACTAACCAATTTTCTACCTAGTCCATTAAATGCAGGTTATAATATAGGTCATTGACCCATTTTGCCACCTTACGAGAGATCAATCTCGAAAAAAAAAAAAATTAGGATTTTAACCTGTAAGATCACACAAATGTAACAATTTATGAGGGTCAAGTGTGACATCTTGATTTTTCGAATCAATCTGGTTAGAGAGTTGAGTAATGATAATTGGATTATTTTAATTGGTACTATTTAGGAAATGTGTCAATTATAGGTTTTCGGAACAACAATACTTGGCCCATATATTAGTAGAGAAATTTTTGTGCTGATTGGATGAACTGTAATTATAGTTCTCGATCTCTTGATCTCTTGTGTCCAATGAACGAGAAAAAAATTAGACACGACTAGTATCATTTCCCCCATTGACCGACCACTCTCTCTCGCTCTCTCTCACCCTCCTAAGCTGAACACCTCCCTCTTATCCTCAAGGAAGGAAGGTCCAAAGTTTAAGGGAAGCAAAGCAACGGCATGGAGAAATGGCTCTCTTCTACTCTTCTTGATCCTCTTGAGGCTTGATTTTTGCTAGAATAGGAGTTGTTTTGTGTTGCTTCTTACTTGCATGTCCTTGTTAGCTTGTTAGATTGAGTAGATGTAGAGAATGTGAATTGGTGGCCTAGTTAAGCTGTGATTTCGAAATTTTGCGAAAGCGAAGCATTGCATGTGGTTTTTGTGGCTTATATGGCCTTGCATGTGAGTTTCGTGTATTCGTTTGGCCCTTACGTAAGAATTGGTTGATTATAATTGAATATGGATGTTGCATGTGGCTTAGGAGTTGTGTTTTTGAGCAATGAACTCGTGTGGTGCAAGCTTTGCATCTGTTCGTGTACTGTAGTTTGGACTTTCAGAATTGGAATTGCTGGACCTTATTTGTTTATTAATTTTGTGGAGTTTGTCATGATTCAAATTTGATGAGACTTTCTTCATGAAAGTTGTGCAAGATATCTTGATATACAACATACTGTGATTGTAGAGTTTTCTAAGGTAATATGGTTGGTACGAAAGTCTAGTCATTTACTATGTCTAATCTGCATGGTGCAGTAGGAACAATGACCCTTTTATTCCTGAATTTTCATAAAATTTTCCCCATTTATTTTGGATTTTTTTCCTTCATCAAAGTTGTAGAGGACATTCTTATTTATAACATATCCAAATTTTAAAATTTTTTTACACATTTTAGGCTGTGAAATGAGTATATTTTGAAGATCAGTTGCTTTGTTCTAGTGAACTAGATTCTTCTTTATTTGGTGCGAATTACTGCTCCTTATACAAAATGTTTTGATTTAGTTCTCTTCATGAAGAATGTTATTTAAGGTATTTTCTACAACATACTAAATTTTTATAACTTTTCAAGCTCATTTGATAAAGTAATGGCTTTGATTTCAAAGATTGCGCAAAACTATTTTGTTTTGCCTATTCTTGAGAGTTCACGAATTTCTGTTTGGAGGTGATTGAATCTTGGTGTGTGGTCTACTGGAGATAGCAATTACACTCATTAAGCTATCTCATGGTAAAGGTTTGGCTTTAATTTAAATGCCATTTGTCTGTGAAATTGAGATGATTGCATGAGCACCTATTCTGGAATTTTATATTTGTACACAGCTTGGGAGTAATAATGAGGCGTCAAATTGTTTGCAATGGCATAGTATCTTCCTAATGAAAGGTGTGCTGAATGGGATGTGGTTTACGGCATGTGATTCTCATGTCATTGCATGAGTGTGATATGCTTGTGGTGCTTAAGAAAGTTTGCTACTCTGTGATGTTCAAGGATTGCAAACCTTGGATGCGTGATCCCCTCAAGGCCAGCAAACCTTGGATGTGCAACGATGGCCAGGATTGGATGTCGGAGGAGAATGCCTTGGCTAGCAAACCAAGATGCCTTGGGTTGTGGTAGGGATGCGTGCGATTAGAGAGAATCATGGAAGTCTTGGCTAGCAAACCAAGAACTTGACAATGGTTAGGACTAGATGCCGGAAGAGAATGCCTTGGCTAGCAAACCAAGATGCCTCAAGTGGTAGTACGGGAATGTTTGTGGCTAGCAAACCGCAAAAGTTCAGACAACAAATCGGAAGTGATCTGCACGGACCGGCTGGCAACCTGATTGAACTATGAGATGGGGGTGGACTTGAATAATGCGATGTGATTGAGAAATGAAATGTGTGATGTATCAAATGCACATTGGTTTGTACTTGTGAATGTAGATATTGCCATTGAGGTGTGCGATATTGTGCGATACATTAAATGCGTGTTGGCATTACGCACGTGACTAGGGATGTTACATCCAAAGTGTAATGTGTGCTCATGTGCTGGTTATTATGATGCTAGATGTGTGTCCTAGGAATTGAGTGTTGATTGGATTGATTGGTTTATGAGATAGTTATTTCTCTTGCTGAGCGTTAGCTCACTCCTCTTGTTTTAACAGATTGCTAGTCATGCCTCCTATTCCTACATCCCCCCATTTCCTAATATAGTGCGCCGTAACACTTCAGATCTGGTTATTCTGGGGTGGTTGTTATGAGATACATGGTGGAGCTTTTAGGTGGACATAGGTGTGCTAGGTAGTCTTCTATCGTACTGTTTTGTTGCCATCTATATTGTGGTAGATAGGAATCTTGAAGGATCGATTCTATACCCCGATGACCACAATGGTGGCGATGGAGACGATAAAGTGGAGCAGAAGCTAGATGTGATGTAACGTGAAGGGGAGATGCTTTAGGTTTTATACGGTCGTAACTATTTTGGGCATAGGATCGTGTGATCAAGTGGTATGGACGGATGGACAAGTGTGAGGATGCCCGCTAGGAAGTGGTGTTAGGGAGATAAGTACCTTTTTGATTTCTCTCGGTTTATGTCATTTCCTTTGCTATGAAGTCCATCACCTGATGTATATAAGTATGATAAGAAATGAAAGTATGATTCTCCTTTGCTGTTAGCGTTCTTAGATTCTCGTATGCATAATCCATGTTATAAATGCTCAAATTAAATTAACGTCTTCCGTTTGCATGGTAATATAAAAGAGATCAAGATGGGTTTTAGAAGTGGCCTACTTGGGTGCCACATCCAGGCCTTGATATCTAACTCCGCCGATTCTCTCTCGCCGCGACCCAGTTCCTGCCTTGGAGACCGATTTCTAAGGCACCCGGGTGCTTACGAGAAAATTAATTTGGACCAGGGGGCTCAATTGACACGGGCCGAAGTGTAGACAAACTCCTGTGACCGGGCCTGGCCGGGCCGGCCCATCGTCAACATCATTGCGGGTCGGAGCGGGCCCATTTATCGGGCTCCCGGCGGACCCGAGGGACGTCTCCAATCAAGTCCAGTCTCTCCGTCTAGCTCCTCGCTGTCGAGCATAGTAGCCGGAGAGCGAGAGGGGAGAGAGAGAGAGAGAGAGAGAAAGAAGATGGGAGGAGGAGGCGGACATGGAGGGAGCACGACCTACAAGGGGATGTCCCTGCACCACCCCAAGCGGTGGCACACCGTCACCGGCAAGGGGCTGTGCGCCGTCATGTGGTAAATCGCGATGCTTTTCTCGGTCCCCTGAGCCTCCCGATTTCTTCGATCGCGTGTGGATGTGTTCGCGTCAACGTGTTCCTCGGCGATGATTTCCGATGACGCTTTCTGTGGAGTTAATCTTTCTCTCCGCCGTGAATCTGTGGAGGGAGCTCATTTGATTGCGCGGTTTTTTCGCTTTCGGTTTCCATGCGCTTTGCAGATTCGTCGATTTTGCGAAATTGGGGATCTGGAAGTAGAAAACTTTTGTGGATGTGATAGGGTGTCTTGGCTTTGGTATCGTTAGGTGACGCCGCATTTGTGCTAGGGTTTCATTTCCGGTTTCGATTGGTGATTGAATTCGGAATCTTTTAGGGTGTAGTTTGGAGTGGGTTGGTCCGGTCGAGTAGTTTGGTTCGATCTGCTTGATGAAGCCATCTGATGGGGGACCGACTGGGAAAGCGGATGGAATAGTAGACATATTGGTAGATTAGATGAAGCAGGAAAGGTAATTACTATAGAGAAAGAGAAGAGTTCTGTGCATGATGATCGGAGGGAGAAGCACGCCTGACACCTACCTGATATCATGACATAAGATGTTGCATAAGGCTTGAGGAGAAATTCTATTTTGTAACATCATAGTGGCAATGAGAGATGGCATGCGATAGAAGAAGATCACTGAACTACCAGACTAATTTCATGCATTTCTGGATAATGCATTGTATGTCATGCATATTTGTCATGATCATGCATAAATCGGTCGTGGTAGGTAAATAGAAGTTATATGAGACCAAAAATTAGTTATATGGAAGTTAATATTTGACAAGAATTTTCATTGCATGCAAAGGAGCAAAATGTCTCTTTTTTTAATTTTATTTTAAAGTTATAGCATGAGCCATGCAGCTCGTCTTTTGCCCAAAGGAAATTGCACATTCTTATTAACAGAACAAAAAGAAAACAAGTCCTGCCGGGGTCCAGTGAACTATAATGGGTGGTTGTTTTGAGTGGATATCACCGAAAAATTTTGCTTTTGGCTTCTACTTTTTGAGTTAATAAGCTACTTTTGCCATCAAAATCCAATGAAAAGTATACTCCTAGAAGTCTGCTCTTGCTCTCTGTTACTCAGACCCGGATATAGTGCCCGGAACAGATGAGTAACCTAGAATCTGACTCCTCTATGGATCAAGATGTGGGATCGTGGTCTCAGCATATGGATGTATAAAACTTGAATCCTACTTGGTTGCATACAATTTGTGTGCATTTACATGTTCTGGGACACTCAATTATTGCCCTTCAAATTTTTTCATACTCTTTGTTCAATAGTTTTGTTACGGTGATTTAGATTCGTAGTAGGCCTGCAATAATGGCAAATTTCGAGTTTGGGATGAAGTGTTCTCTGTCCGTAGCCACGACATATCCCTTAGTCATGGGTACATAACCTGGGAGAAAAGTGGAGTGACATGGTCCTTGCTAGTTTATGCCTTTTGTGTTAAAATACATTTAGAATCTTCATTATACTTTTAGTGTGTGAAAATGAGCTATTTTTGACATCTGCAGTTTTTCCACTTGAAGTCATAGCTCAACTTAAAAGCACTGATTTAACAATAGTTGAAGGTAAATCCAAAAGTGTAGATTAAAGTCACAACTGAAGTGAAAAAAATCACACTAGCCATGGCCACACTGAGCACACTAATTAACTTACTTATCTCTTGGGTCACATTCCATCCTATAGCGCTATGAAAGTGAGAATCAATATGCCTTAGCTTGAAGCTTTTTCAATCCCATTAGTATACAATATTGTTGCGGGTCATGCTTCAAAGTTTTGCTCTTTATTCAGTGCTTCCAATATTAGATGAAACAATTTGGTTTCTGAGTGAAATTTGAAATCTGTTTTCCGCTGATTTTATAAGGTAACCTTGAAAGATCATTACATGTATGAAATTGGTTAATTTTCATGAAGCAAAATTGTGAACTCTGTTTAAATTGTGCATTGTAGGTTTTGGGTCCTTTACAGAGCTAAGCAAGATGGGCCGGTAGTACTGGTAAGACTGCTTCTCGGTTCCTCTACCCAAATAATCCTTTTCAACCTGTGGGAGATCTTCATCTGAGTTGGTTTTGGGTTCTTGCTATGTGTATAGGGGTGGCGACATCCTTGGGAGGGTCATGAAGATCACTCCCATGGCCATGGACATGATCACGAGGTAAATATCACTGCTTCCCGATGCATAATTATGTGTTAGTGGAACTTATGAGAATTTCCTATCCTTGGTTTTCTGTCAAATAACAAATAACGTGATAAGCTTTCTACTTCGTCTGAAATAAAAAGTTTCGGAGCTCATGTTAAGGAAAAAACCTTCTGCATATGGCGGTTCTCGTGCGGGTGTGCATGCGTGTACGTGTATAGAACTGTATTTTAATTTATTAATTTCGGAACCAAAATCTATCCTGAACTGTGTGCTTCCTGAATGGAAAGTGCTGAGGCCATTTTTCTTTGTCTTAAACCTCAATCATTAGCCAAGCAGTAAGATTTACATTTGGAGTTAAGGAGAGACCTCAAGTTGTGCAGATCTACACCTTCTGGATATTGATATTTTAGGCTCTCAAGAGGATGGTGTATAATTCATTGATCCCTGAGTGGCTGTTCAAATCATTTTTGTTGATACGTAGATGCTGAAATTTTGAAGGAAACTGACCTCCGCAACTGTTGTAAATATTCTTCCACCAAATGGCTTGTATATGCACATTTGTTTTGTTTAACATAGCCTTTGATTAGAGAGACGAACTATAATTTCTTAATTACTTGCCTTCTGATCCATTGTACTTTTCAAACCTGGTGGCTGGCATGCCATATCGATTGGAACTCACAATTTGCTCAAAGTGCTTTAGGGTCACTTGCTAGATATTCTTTTTTGTTTTTAAAAACAAAAACTGAACTAACCATGATAGCCCAGTGTATATTGGACAATCCTCATGTCAACCTCTATTCAGCAACATGCAATTATGGTTAATTCTTTGATATTTTGCAGGCATCCCATTGAAAAGCCGGAAAGGGATAACACAAAAAGCCAGGGGTTCTGTCGCAGTGTATCTGGATTATCTGTGCTCCTTTGAGTTCAAATAAAGATCTCTGTGAGATTTATGATCTCACAACAGCAAATCTGTTAGCTTGTAAGGATGTTAAACATTTTCGGTGTGCAAAGCTTATACTTGAGCATTCTATTCAGTTCTTGACAGCTGCTTGCATAATCTTTTCCTGAAAAGAGTTGGGTTACATCTGGTTTAGGGCAGTCAAATTAGCGTAGTAGTCTCTGCAGCCTCAAAAATTGTTTATGCACCTTAGTTATCCAGGTAATTCTTCAACCTTCAACCAAGTCAAGGGGACCAGTTGCATTTCCCTCATGTATGACATCAGAGCAATCGCTGACATCAGCGTGCAAATTGCATCTGGAATGGCCTACTGGAACTGTAGTGATCATCGACAATTTAACACGAGTGAGTAAATGTTCCTTGTGCAGGAGATATTAGTCCATTCAGTCGAAGTGCAGCAGGCGATAGCCTGAAAGTATGTTGTACCTTTGCCTTTTCATTAAAGATGAAAGTGGAAACTATCTACACCTGTAAAGATGGTGGAGCATACTTTCTATTGTTTCGCTATTTAGTGAAAAAATCGCACTGATTCCAATCTTAAGATCAAGAACTTCCACGATGTTAATTTTAGCGAGAGCTACACCCAAGATAAAAGCCAAAAGCCAAAAGCAAGAGCCATAGGGGAAATTTTACGTAGGCCAAGTTCCCGAAAGGAATTCTTGACTTTTTCAGGGTGGGTTATACTTACAAATCAAGTCACAGGTCTTGAATGCGCGACTTGGGTGTCACAAGGTTATATCATAAGCCTAAGCTACAGACTCAGGCTCTTCTTACATGTTGGTCAAGCTCTTAGGATATGTTAGTCTGACGCGACGGAGTTAAACGGGGATCACAGTCCCAGCTTTCAGAAGAATTTGAAGGTCGTAGAAGGCTGGAGGCTTTTTGTCAGGCAGCTTTTGTTGAAGGATCTTCACTTTTAACTGCAACATTTCCTTTCACTCTTTATCCATAATCAGTGATATATATTATGTCCATAAGTTCTGAGCATCATTGGACCGGAGCATATCGTTCCCGCATAATATTTTCACATCTACATTCAGTAAGTCGGCATCGTCTATTCTTGAACAATACCTGCTAGGTTTTGTATCAGATATATCTGGCTAGTAATTAACTCTCCTCCGGCTTGTTGGCTTCGAGACAGGGAGGCGCCACTATATGTTCAACAAAATGTCCCTCCTACTATGCATCTTTTGTCATGGAAATTTAGTTTTGTTCTCATATTTTTAATCTTCGATCCCAGTCAACGATTTGTGTACTGACGTCGACCTTAAGATTTCCCATGGATTATTACCAATAAACAAGGTTGAGTTACAAGAAAAACATAACTCCAAGTTACAAGAAAAACAGGGAGAATAACCAAAGTATATAACGTACAAAGTGGGACTCATATCACTAGTTTTCTCGTGTAATTTGCCATGATGATTCTTAGTCTCAGTACGGATCTATATGATAACATTTGGTAAAGAAACTAGACTTTGTCCAACTCATTTTACATAGGTAAATATTTTTAGGACACATGTATAGTCGACTACTCGCTTTGCTATGGAAAATTATGTTAGTGCATTGGTAAGGTAATTTTAGCCGTAATGCAAGCCTTTTGAGGCACATGAACATGTTGATACTTGTAAGAGATGGTCCCTAATTTACTAGAGTGTGGGAATGTGCTATGCTCGTGCGGGACGTTGGATGGTTATATGGAGGGAAAATTGTCTAAATTTTTTTATATCTATTGTACTTTTTTACTATGGAAAATTATGTTAGTTATAAACCTTTTAATTTGTCAATTTAGTCCTAAACTTTTTCACTTTTATCCAATTGAGTCCATTCAATTAATTTTGGTTGGAAAATACTGATGTGGATCACGGCGATGCAACGTAGGATCCCTCCTAACGTGGACAAATTTGAATAAAATTTGAATATTTTATTTGAATTTTTATTATATTTTCTATTTTTTTCCTTTTCTTTTGGCTTTCTTCCTTTCATTTTCTCAGTGGCTGGCCGGCCTCGCCCTTCACAAGTGATGCCTTTCTTTTAGGCTAGGCGAGGGCAAGCCCCGGTGAGGGGAGCCCTTGCCCAGATGGGGCTTACCGGAGGTCGGCCTCGCCTAGGCTAGATCTAGTGGGGTTGACTCTCACCTAGGCTAGGGCGGCCTCGAGGTTGACACTCACCTTGGCTCCCCTTGCTAGGGCTTACCCTTGCTTGGTCGGGCCTTGCCTATGGCGGGTGAGGCCAGCTGGCTAGCTGTGGTTAGTGGCTGATCGTCACTTGTTGCTAGTGGCTGGCTATAGACAAAAGGAAATGAAGAAAGTCAAAAAGAAAAAAAGAAACAAAGAAAAGAAAATATTGTTAAAAATTGTCCAAGTCAACACATGGTCCCTCATGGCACTCACCGGCGTCCACGTTGGCATTTTTTGGCAAAAATTGGCTGGATGGACTCAATCAATAAGAAGTAAAAATATTTTTGACTAAATTCACAAAATTAAAAGATTTAGAACTTAATTGATAAAATCGCAATAAGTTTAAGACTTTTTGAACAATTTTCCTGATATAAAAGAATTAATCAATTTAAGAGGGAAATGGATGGCTACTTGTGGAGCAGATCTGGTGGAATGTTATAAGATGTGTGAATTAGTACTGGCCAATTGGAGCGGGTTGCAATGATTGGTTACAATCTTGATATTGTTTCATCCGATGATAGTTTTAAAGGTCCAAGAAACGAAATAAACCCGATCTTTTCAGTAAGAGTTTGAATGGAAAATGCATAAATGATGAAAATTTGTAGCTCCATCCCTGCTTTGAGAGTTCCCTCTCATACTCCAGTGAGGGATCTGAGAATTCAAAGAGAAGGAGAGATCATATAGCTGGAAAGATAGAAGAGCACAGAATTTGAGATGGGATAAGGACGAACACTTCATTTAAAAGAATGAAAGAATACATCGCGATTAGACTATGATTGACTATCTTCATTATTCAGTGTTAATTTTAGCTGCAGGTCATTGTGCATTACAGCAACCTAGAGGTCGCCCTGGCCTAGCCACTAGTTGCAAAAAGAGGCATGACTCTCCTAGTAGCTGAGGATGTTGAGGAGCGAAACTCTCGTCTGAATCAAGCGTCTGAACATGCAATCCAACTCTATTTCGAGATTGTTGATGGCTATCTCCACCTCTTCCAGCCTTTTCTCCGTGCCCTGTAGAGTAGTGACGTCCCAGACACTGCATGCGTTCCGGCCACCTGAGAACATGAGCTTTGTTGCGCTGAACCCTTTGCCCGATCTTCTGTCCAGCCAGGGGACGCTTACTAGGGATGACAGCGACTCCACCGCTGCGATGACTGTTGCCCTTACTTCTCTTAGCACTTCTGGCACAATGTTAAGGGTGTGATTGACCCGAGAAAGGTCTAGATTGGAGAACTTATCTTTTGTTCCTTTCAGTGAGCGCAGGAACTTCACTGTAACTTTCTTTAAATTCTTTCTCCTAGGGTGGTAACCTGCTACTGGGCTCTCGTTGCCTAGTTCACCATTAGGTGCACGCCGCAATGAAGACCTTACATCTTGTATGTGCTCCTTCACTAGGAGAAGGACCTCTTTGGACGTTCCGCAGGCATCCAACATAGTTAGAGACCCTTCAGAGAGATCATCGATCCATCTCTCATGACAATGGTGGAGTAGAGCTTGTTGCGTCGTTGGGGAATGGAGGAGGTCATTGGCAAAGTCGTGGAGGTCTCTCAGAACTTCGAAGTTTAGGAGTGCCATGCTCGAAAGAAGGAAAAAGAATGGCGTGAAGTGTGGAGAATGGAGGGTGGATCTTGGACAAGCTTGGGATTCTAGGATAGTCGCAACACGAGTTGATAAACTGCTTATGTAGACTTATGTACCTCTTATAGACATCTTATGTTTTGTACAGGATCAGAAAGGAAAGGACACCGAAGTATCCTTTTTTGGTACGGAAAACGACAATGGGAAAATGGTGGGGAACCAAATGCATCCACGGGAACGTTCCATGAGAGAGAGAGAGAGAGAGAGAGAGAGAGAGAGAGAGATTTTGTTGAGATTTTGTTGTTGGTTATCCTGAAAGTATTAGACATACGTGCACGAGGTAAGGATGCCAGACTGTGTGCTTAATTGGTGAGACTCGAGAGCAGACAAGATCTTGCGAACTATAAGAGAGAAAATAATATTTTCCATGTTTCTGAAGTATCGATCTGATCCAAAGGCAGATCTGTTAGTTGTCCCTAAAAGACAGAACTTACTCTTAACAGCTAGCGGGTTTCTCTCTAGGTACTTGCCTAGCAACACCTAGGAAAGTTCCCATAGTGAACAAGATCTATCTGGA
The DNA here is from genome assembly GCA_017140475.1 of Eucalyptus fibrosa. Classification (NCBI taxonomy): domain Eukaryota; kingdom Viridiplantae; phylum Streptophyta; class Magnoliopsida; order Myrtales; family Myrtaceae; genus Eucalyptus; species Eucalyptus fibrosa. The sequence goes on from CM029510.1 coordinate 20,638,621, forward strand.
AGAAATAAGAGGCACTGCAATTATGACGTGACTAGCTGTTCTTATTCATTAAATTTTGAATGCCTTCTGCAAAGGATCTTTCCCTCTTAAAGCTTGGATTTGTATGGACAGTTAATTTCTGATTTTTCTACTCTTTTCTTGGCTTCGGCCAGTTGTAGAATCAAGTGATTTTTGGTATATCTGTTTATCTACTCTTTTCACCATTGCTATCCTTATCCAATATTTATTCAAATCTGCTGCGACACCGGCTAGTGCAAGGAGTTTGACAAAACTTTTTGATTTGCTTAACCGGTTGAGAAGTCTAGCAAAGTTCAGATAGTTAATAAGGTGAGGCACCAATTAAATTAACATGCTGCCTCCCATTGTCGAATTCATCTGTTCATGTATGAACCTGAAAGATCACACCCACATACTGCTCCTAGAAACTTCACCAAGTAACCAAAGAGAAAGAGAAGGAACTAAACTGACCTAAGTTAAAAATGACGAAGACCTCTGCGGTCTGGATGTACAAAACTGGAAGAAGACGGCCTACATCTAATCTAAGGTGGTTTTTGGCTAACCAATTTCGTATCACTGACGTGTGCAGATGACCGGATAACAACCACGGCCTTTCATCTTGCATTTCATAGTTGCACTGGCTTAAAAGTAAAGTGGAAGAAAATTGGGAAATATTTCCTTGGTGATGTCTATGCAGTGAGCTTTTGTGAGATTGTGATGACTGGACAGATTGATGTTCTAGTGAAACTATCAACTGTAAGCTGCTATATAGAGGGATAAGATGATGGTTAATCTGAAAAGATTGTTGGACTGTGGAGAAAGTAAATAATGATTGGTACAGTAAGGACAGACTAGTTGCCTTCAAGCTAAGTAGAGGATGTTTTTGTGATCAATAATGCAAAGAGTTGCAATATTGATTGAGCTAATTGCAAAATGTTAAAGATCACCCAATACATAAATGATTTTTCTTCACCCTTTTGAGCTCCTAAAAAATAATTCCGTTAGTCAAGCAATAAGCAGAGAACTATAATATATATATATATATATATATATATAGAGAGAGAGAGAGAGAGAGAGAGAGAGAGAGAGAGAGAGAGAGTAATTTCAGTGAAACTTTTTGATTCACATTGTGTCTATAAATTTTACAATGTATACAGTGAAAATACATTATACAGTCTATCAAAATTTTATAGGATGCCATACATGGGTTGGCACCAAAGAAAAATATGACACTAGCAGTTGATTATATTGAGGAGAGCAGCTCTTGTTTTGACAAGTCTCCTGTAAATGCATTCCAGGTCCTCCTCTGTTTTCCGAATGCTCGATTCCAATGCCTCAAGTCCCTTGGAAACATTGTATACTCCAGGATGAGCATCTTTAGCAGATTTCAGAATGGTCAATTCACCATCCAAGCCTTTGATTTTTTTGTATTCCTCTTTCTCATCACATGATGTGTGTTTAGGTGACAACATATTTGAGACCAAAGACCAACTGATAGGCTTCAATCTTTCCCTTGGCCCTAAAAGGACATGTAACAAGGACTCGAATACTGTTAAACTAATTTCTTCAGCTTCTCTTAATATGCTGAGAGTAGCCTCAGGATTCGAGGGTCTTCTCAGGTTGTTTTTCCTCTTCATCTTCTTCAAATGATCCAAAAGCTTTGTGACCATGTTCTGCAATCTTTTCCTTGATTTTAAGTATACCTCGACTTCACTCGACCATGCAGGATTTCCTTGTCTCCTCTGGAATGATGGCTCGAGTTCCTGGATGCATTCTTTTGTGTGTGAAGAAATGTCTTTCACATTCCCACAAACGTCCAATAGCTTCAGAGATCCATCCAACAACTCTTCCAGAGAACTCTTATGGTGTTCATGGGAAAGAGCCTGCTGGGTTAAAGGCATTTGAAGCCAATCATCAATGCATTCGTACAGATCACTGAGGCCTCCTAACTTTCAGGGTGCTGATGAGCCCGGAGATGAGGAGGTTGCATCCAATGATTTCAGCCTCTGCAACAGCTCTTCGATAGCTCTTGCTAGAGGGTGACTTGTAAAAGGCAAGCTGATTGAGCGAGAGTGGCGTGTGGTTTTGGAAATCTCTAGTGAATCAGCCATTAAGGTTCTGTTTGATAGGAAGGAAGCTTTTCTCTGTTGTTTATGCAAACACTACCACCAAGCACTTCAACCTTGTATATATACAAGGGCTAGTGGAAATTGACAAATCAGTATTCTTCCAATTTCATTTTCACTGGTATGTGATGAATCGTCCAACTAAGCAGAAAGTGCATCCTGCTGTTTCTGATCTAAAGGAAAACTGGAATCTTCAACAAAAGCAAACCAGCTTGATGTATCAATACAAACAGGTGGCATGCCGCCATAAGTCCCAGACAAGCAGATCAAGATTAGATGGTTGTATCTTGTAGGTTTGAACCTTTTTATGTGGAAATTATACAACTCTCTGTGTGCTAGTGCTGCTAGGGACAAGAGGAATCTCGACAGCTTCAAGTAATCACCACAGTTTATGAAAATTATGTTCGTTTGCCATTGTGTACAAGTGGTCTGTCCGCTGACTTCCAGATGCCACTTTAGAAAGATAAATCAACATTTAGGCCACTTAGCTTTGTAGATCCAGCAAACATGTGATCTGCATCAGCAATAGCCATGAGAGCTCAGAGTTTTGTTTATATATTTGTTGACTTAGCATCCTCATCAACTGTGGTGTTAATATTTGGGAGAGACCAATCAGGATCCTTCTGTCGGGCTGCGGATCAATATGAAATGATCTGAATTGTAGCAAACAACATGCACGGGTGGTATGCCATTGCGATTAGCTGTAATGTCACGGATCAATTGACAACGTCCCGACAATAATTCCATCATGTTTATATTGATCAAGAAAACCAAAATCCATCTAAAATGATCTTTTTTTTTTTTTTTAAACAATGGGCACTTGTACAATGCCACAATGATTATCAGAGAAGAGGATGATGATTACTTCATGCATCATTCAATGTTGAAATCAAGCACGTAGGTTGTGAAACATCTGTAGGCTAATGTTGCAAGGGGACAAGTGGAATCTTTACAGTTACAGCTTAAGCTTGTGCAACTATCTTAAAGTTATGTCTTTGCCTCATTATTTAAATTGGTTTGATTATTGGTTGAGATTCTTCTACTCAATGACATGAAATGATCAGACTAGTCTCAAAAGGCATGCTTATAATGGACTCCTGGGTTTGCACGAGTTACTTGTCTGGTCTTCTGGACCAACAACCGAGTCCACTGTTATGAAAAACTTAGTCAACAGAAGCCTGTAGGGCAACTAGTTTTACAGATCTAACCAAATGGATCCATAGGCCATGGGGAGAGAGAGAGAGATAGAGAGATGCTTGAGAGTTGACTTGTCAATATGTGATTAGAAATACTAAGGTAAGACAAGACATAAGGTACGAAGGAAGGATTGGTCAGATCTGACAAAGTTGCTTAATTGGCTAAGAGCAGACAAGAAATTGAGAACAAAGTGACAGAACTAACTTCACATTTCTGTAAGATTGATAAAATACAATTGTGAAAGCTTTTTGGGTGCTTCCAGGCAATACCTCAGAAGTTCCTGTACTGAGAGCAGTGCACAACAATCCATATAGAACGATGACTCATTTAAAATCTGAAATTTCTTTTGTGAATGATGTCCTTTTGAAATGAATATTGAATTCGATCGGGAAAAATTGGGGTTTGCAAAAGAAGGTGAGAGAATGTGACTGACTTTCCAGCAAGAATTTCACCAGAGTCAAAGTCGGGTATATTGAAATGCATTTCAAAATTTTAGTTGAATATTGCAAAAATTGAGTTATCAGGGAGTAAACTGCCCCAACCCAAAACCTAGGGGGCATGATGCAATTATCCTTTGTAATAGGCCTAGGATATGATTAACTATCAAAACTTGGCCTTGTCTGGCACTTTGTGACTGGAATGGAAGGATTAAGCTGAAGAATCTGGTAATCGTACTTGAGGCAATGCTTGTGTCACAAAACTGATTAGAGAACCCGCAGCAAGTAGAGAGAAAGAAGGAAGGGAGAAGGAGGAGAAAGAGAACGTAAAAGAAAGAAAGAGAGGGCTGTAGTTTTTCTGTAGTCACAGAAACCCTACACCCATTATATTTATATTGAATATAAGTTGTATATAACAATAATATCCTTATGTAAGTAAAAAAGGAAATAAAACTCTGATAATAAAGGAAACTTAATAAAGTAACTTAACACTCCCCCTCAAGCTGGAGCATATAGGTTGCCCATGCCCAGCTTGGAACAACCAGCAACAAAAGCAGGATGAAATAATGCTTGGGTAAACATATCGGCAAACTGATCTCTAGAGGCAAAGTAAAGAGTAGCAACCAGCTTCTGCTTCACAGCATCCCGAACAAAGTGACAGCAACCTCTATATGTTTAGTTCGCTCTTTAAAAACATGATTCCCAGCAATATAAATAGCTGTTTGATTATCACACATCATATCAATAGGTTGATTAATTGAAAATCCAAGCTCCTGGAGAAGAGATTTCAACCACAACAATTCGGCCACAGCATGTGCCATAGCACAGCCTCTTAGTTTGTTTCTTCCTATAGATAGTAGAGCCCAATCAGCAATCGTAGTAGTAGCCGTAGTAGTAGCAGCAGTAGCAGTAGCAACCACAGTAGTAGCAACAGCGGTAGTAGTAGCAGTAGCAACAGCAACGGTAGCAGTAGCAGCAGCAATAGTAGCAGCAACGGTAGTAACGGTAGTAGTAACAGCAGCAATAGTAGCAGCAATAGTAGTAGCAACGGTAGTAGTGGTAGCAGCAGAAGAAGCAGTAGCAGTAGCAACAGCAGCAACAGCAGCAGCAGCAATGGTAGTAGTAGTAGGGGCAGTAGCCGCAATAGCAGCAGTAGTAGGAGCAACGGTAGTAGTATCACTCATGACGATAATCTCAATATAAATATATCTACCACAGAAATCTCGATTCAAATAATTATATGCTTGATGGAAACCAGCAAGACCAGTCAACCATAATCAATAAAGTACTCCGATTCTTGAATTTGCTGATTAGTAAGTGTTGTAATCCATGTTCACAAACCAAACCTGATGAATTTGATATCTTCCGATCTCATATGTATCAAAACTTGAAGAGAAAACCGATAAAAATTACAGCTTTAGGTGGCTGTGCACCAACCCTAGGGGACTCTCAAACCAGCAATAGGATCAAGTAATTAGGTAATTAGACTTGCTCTGATACCATGTCACAAAACTGATTAGAGAACCCGCAGCAAGTAGAGAGAAAGAAGGAAGGGAGAAGGAGGAGAAAGAGAACGTAAAAGAAAGAAAGAGAGGGCTGTAGTTTTTCTGTAGTCACAGAAACCCTACACCCATTATATTTATATTGAATATAAGTTGTATATAACAATAATATCCTTATGTAAGTAAAAAAGGAAATAAAACTCTGATAATAAAGGAAACTTGATAAAGTAACTTAACAGCTTGCAGAGGAGGAACCTGACACCTGAAGAGTCTCAGATTGAGATTCAAGGAAAACGATGGTTGAATTGAAATTCAGGAATGTTATCTTGTCAAAACAGAAATACTAATTAATGCAAGCTAAAAGCATCAAGAGGGAACACTTGGAGCAGAAAGCTTGTGTTGTGAAATGTATAATTGTCAACTGTCAGATCGAATAGCTGATTGGATGAGTCTTCCTATGAGAAATAGAAGTAACTTTATCATTCATCTGGCTAAAAGCTTGAATTCAGACACTGTGGATATATGTCATTAATCATGACAATCTATTTTAAAATCCTATGAGAGAATTGGGCAATAGTATGTGATACTCAAGTGTTTGCGTCTATTTACATCTTTAATAATACATTGTTGCACTGTACATACTACAAAATCTTTTCCTGATTGGTTAGGCAGTAAGTAGAGAATGACCATAATGGTTGAGAATGTTGAGAAGAGAAGCTCATCTTCACTAAATGCCTAAATAGGCATTCTAAATCCTTCTCGATCTCCCGAATGGTTGACTCTGACGCCTCCAGTCGCTTTAGTAGTTGAGGGTTCATGTCTTTGACAGACTTTAGACCAGACAGGTCAACATCCAACCCTTCCATATTGTTCTCTTTTGCATTCTCTTCGCAGGATACGCGCTTGAATGAGACAAGCTTGGAAACCAAAGACCAACCATTAATCTTTGATTTCGCCTTTGGCCCAGATAAGAGGCATAACAAGGACTCAGAACACCAAAAGAGTGATATCTTCAGCTTCTCTTAGCATGCTAAGACCAGCTTCTTGATTAGAGCCTTTCTTTTTCTTCTCCACTCTGTTCAAAATCTCTGAAATCTTGGAGATGACTTTTGCAGTCTCTTCTTAGATTTGATGTATGACTCGGCTTCACTTGCTAGGCCAGAATCACCACCTCTCTTTCTCCTAAGTGATGACTCTAGCCCCTGAACATGTCCCTTCATTTGCGAGAACACGTCTCTGATAGTTCCACAAACATCCAACAGCCTAAGCAATCCATCCAACAACTCCTCGATGTGTTTGCTGTGATTATCATGGAAGATAGCCCGTTGAGTGAGGGGCAACTGAAGCAAATCATTGATGCTTTCATACAAGTCTTTGAGACCTACTAAAGTTTGGCAGACAGATGAGGATGTTTCTTCCAATGATCTCAGCCTATCCAACTGGTCCTTGACTATTGTAGTCAAAGTGCTCCTGGAAGGCAGGCTGATAGAATGGGAATGCGTGGCAAATTTAGAAATCTCAGCTGGGGAAGCCATTTCCTTTGACTCTCAGAAGATTGAAGCCTTTCTCTGTTTTAGATGTGGATTTTACTCTTAGAGAATTGTCTTCATCCCACACCTCTCACCTAATACCTGATAATGTTATCGGTTTCTGATCTCAAGTGAAATGAGGATATTAAAGAATGCTCAATCATGTGCAGCTGGGCAGTGTGCCACCATGATTCCCAGAAAGGATGACTATTAGATGGTCATATCATTTAGGCCTGAGTTTATGAGCATGTGGGATCTGCGAATCCACTGGCTTTAAAGACTGATACGCATAGTGGTATGTTGATGTATCAACTCAAACCACATCCACGGTACAACTTCACATGCAAGTTACAACTTACTGTACGTGAGGCACCATCGATGCATTTCCCTTGATTCATTTAGTCTAGCGATTAACAGTGTATAGTGTGGAAATTCTCATTTATTAGTTTGTGGCTGAAAATGCACTCCAGATCCTCCTAAATTACCTCAATGTTTTGACTCTAGCACCTCAAAATGCTTTCAGAAATTGTTCGCTCAATGGTTGACGTCTTTGATTAAACTCAATGATTGTTGTTGCTCGCTCTAGCGCTGAGTTAGAATATAGAGCCATGGCACAAGTGAAGTGTGAATTAGTGTGGATTTAATAGTTATTGACTGAGTTAGGCTTTAAAGCTTTAGTACCTATGACCCTGTAGTGTGATAATAAAGCTGCAGTGCATATAGCCTCCAACCTCGTGTTCCATGAGAGAACAAAACACATTGAAGTCGATTGTCATTTTACTTGAGAGAAGTTACAGAGTGGATTGATACTTCCCAATAATAGTTGAACTAGTAAACAACTTGCAGACATTTTTATTAAACCTCTGGGTAATGGGAGTATAGATTATATTTGTAACAAGCTGGGCATGATTAATATCTATGCTCCAGCTTGAGGAGGGTGTTAGAGTATAAGAGTAAAGTAATCTTTAGGAAATTTAGGGTTTATTTTATGTATATATTGAACATTATTGAATAATACAATATACTTTTCCTCTCACAGATAATAAGCTGAAGGCACCAATTAAATTTAAATTATGCCTCCCAATGTCTAATGCATCTGTTCATGCAAGAACCTGCCAAATTTGTGGTCCCATTTTTCTCCTAGAAGCATCACATAGAAAGAAATGAGCAACCAAAAATGAAGAGGAAGAACTTGACTGGTCAAAGTCAAAATTACGAAGATATCGGTTGTCTGTACGAACAAAACTGGCAGAAGACAGCCTACATCTAATCTAAGGTGGTTTCTTGCAAGCCATTTTTATATCACTGATGTGTGCAGATGACTGAGATTGGTTATAATCAACCACTGCCTTCATCTTGCATTTCATAGTTCTGCAATGGCTTAAAAGTTAAGCAGACGAAGATTCGAATGTATGTGTCAGAGAGCTTCTGTGATGACTGATTGATACTCTCTTGAAACTATTAATTTAGCTGCTACATAGAGGGAAAAGATGAAGGTTATTCTGGATATATAGTTGGACTGCAGAAAAAGTAAATACTGATTGGCACAATAAGGGTGGACCAGTTGCCTTGAAGCTAATTGGAGCCCGTCTCTGTGATCAATACTACAAAAAGTTGTAATTTAGATAATTTGCTGGAAAAGCTGAGTTGATAAAGACCATTTATTCATTGAGATATTTTGCACAGATGTTAAAGATTCATTGATACATAAATCATAAAAATGAATTTTATTAGGAAAGCAATGAGCAGAAAATTGGAAGAGAGAGAGAGAGAGAGAGAGAGAGAGAGAGAGAGAGAGAGAGAGAGAGAGAGAGCATATTCTCGGTGAAATTTTTGATTCACAATGTATCTATACAATTTACAGTGTGTAAGATGAAGATACAATATATAGACTAGCAAAATTTTTTAGGATGCCATACATCAGTTGGCACCAAGGAAAATATGACACTAGCAGTTCATAATATTGAGAAAAGCTGCTCTTGTCTTGACAAGTCTCCTGAAAATGCCTTCCACATCCTCCTCAATTTCCTGAATGCTCGATTCCAATGCCTCCAGTCTCTTGGATACATTGTAAACTTGAGGATTAGCATCATTAGCAGATTTCAGAATAGTCAATTCAACATCTAAACCTTGGATTTTGTCGTACTCCGCTTTCTCATCACACGATGCACGTTTAGGTGACAACGTATTTGAGACTAAAGACCAACTGACAGGCTTCGATCTTTCCCTTGGCACTGAAAGTAAATGCAACAGGGACTCAAATACTGAAAAGCTGATTTCTTCAGCTGCTCTTAATATGCTGAGAGTGGCCTCAGGTTTTGAGTGTTTCCTAAAGTAGTTTTTCTTCTTCATCTTTATCACATGATCCAAAAGCTTTATGACCATTTTCTGCAATCTTTTCCTAGATCTGATGTATGTCTTGACTTCTCTCGTCTGCTCAGGATCTCTTCCTCTTCTTCTCCGGGATGATGACTTGAGTTCCTGGATGCATTCCTTCATTTGTGAAAAAATGTCTTTCACATTCCCACAAACATCCAATAGCTTCAGAGATCCATCCAATAATTCTTCCATAGAACTCCTACGGTGTTCATGTGAAAGAGCCTCCTGGGTTAGAGGCATCTGAAGCCAATCATCAATGCAGTCGTACAGATCTTTTAGGCCTCCTAATGTTCGGGGTGCGGATGAGGCCAGAGATGAGGAAGTTGCATCTGATGATTTCAGCCTCTGCAACCGCTCTTCAACAGCTGTTGCTAGTGGGTGACTTGTGGAAGGCAAGCTGATTGAGCGTGAGTGACCTGTGGTTTTAGATATCTCAAGTGAAACAGCCATATTTTTTTCCTTTGAGGTTCTGTTTGACAGAAGGAAGCTTTTCTCTGTTGTTTATTCAAACTTTGCAACAGAAGCTGTTCAAACCAAACCCTTCAACCTAGTATATATATAAGAGCAAGAGGACATTGACAAATCTGTATTCTTCCAAGCTCATAATTGTTGTCATGTGATGGATCGTCCAACTTAGCAGAAATTGCCTCCCGTGCTTTCTGAATAATAGGAAACTGGAATCTTTAACAACAGTGAACCATCTTAATGTATTGATACAAATAGGTGGTTTGCCAACATAATTCCCAGGCAAGCAGATCAAGTTTAGGTGGTTGTAACTTATAGGTCTGAACTTGAGCATGCGGAAATTATTTAACTCTCTGCGTGCTAATGCTGCTAGGGACATGAGGAATCGTGACAGCTCGGACCTAATGTCATTCAAGTCCTTTTTATCAAGTAATGACCACCCACAATTTATGAAAAATAAGTTTGTTTGCTGTTGGGCACGAGTGGTTGTTGGCTGACTTCCAGACCAGCTAACCAATGACACTATAGAGAAATAAATTAACTTTTAGGCCACTTAAATATTTAGATCCAGAAAAAATATGATCTGCATCAGCAATAGCCATGACAGTTCAGAGAATTGTTCAGATTTTTGTAGCGAACCCTACCTGGCATACTCATCAAAGGTGGCATTGATGTTTGGGAGAGATCAATCAAGATCCGTCTGTTGGGCTGTGAGTCAACATAAAATGATCAGAAATTTAGTAAACAACGTGCACGGGTGGTATGCCACCGTGTTTATTAGAAAAATGGACACCAAAGATCACGCATTGCCCAATATTGATGTGGAACCCAAGGGTTAGGAAATTGTTCATGTAATAATATAGCCATCCAATAGTCAAGTCCTTCTGAGCTTTCATTAGCTGTCATGTGACAGATCAGTCGACAACCTCCCGACAATTTTTCCTGTAGGTTTTATATTGATCAAGAAAACCTAGTCCGTATGAAATGTATCTAAAAAGTTTTTGACAATGTGCAAGCATGCAATGCCACGACGATTCTCAGAGAAGAGGATGACAATACTTCATGCATCATTTAATGCTAAAGTTGAGCGTGTGGGCTGGAACACATCTATAGACTAACGTAGCATGGTGACTGGTGGAATCTTTACCGTTACGGCTTAAATATGTGTGACTATCTTGAAGATATCCCTTTGCCTCAGTTAAAGAAAAGAGGTTGACTAGTGGTTGAGATTCTTCTAATCAATGACATGAAATAGCCAGACAACTCCAAAAGGCATGCATATAATGGAGTCATGGGTTTGCCCGAGTGGCTTGCCCTGTCTTTCGGACCAACACGAAGTCCACTATAAATAAAAACTTGGTCAACAGAAGCTTTTAAGACATTTAGTTTTACAGATCTAACCAAATGATCCATAGGAACTGCCATGCAGAGAGAGAGAGAGAGAGAGAGAGAGAGAGAGAGAGAGAGAGAGATTTAGTTTTACAGATCTAACCAAATGATCCATTGGAACCTCAATGGGGACGGGGGGGAGGGGGGGGAGAGAGAGAGAGATGCTTCACAGTTGACTTGTCATTATACGATTAGAAAACCGAGGTTAGATATAAGGGTAGGAGGGAAGGATTGGTCAAATCTGTCAAATTTGCTTAATTGACTAAGAGCCGACGAGAAATGGAAACCAAAGTGATAAGATTTTGTTCACATATCTGTAAGATTAATAGAATACAATTGCAAAGCATGGTAAATTTGTTCTGGAAAGTGGGTCACTTTTTGGGTGCTTCCATTTTGAAAGATTCCTGAACCGCGAACAGAGAGCAAGAATCCATACAACACTACTACTTAATGAAAATCTGAGATTTCTTTTGCAAATGATATCCTTTTGAAATGGATATTGAATTTGATTTGAAAATATGAGGGGGGAAAGGATATCATTCGCAAAATAAGATGAGAGCATGTGTCTGACTATCCAGCGAGAATTTGGCTGGAGTCAATGTGAGGAATAGTGAAATGTTTATCAAATTATCAGGACGGATATTGCAAAGACTGTAAGATAAGAGGGTAAATTGTCACAATCCCAAACACCGAGGGGGAATGATGTAATTATCCCATCTGCTTGGCCTAGGATATGAATGAGCGATCAAAACTTGGCCTTCTCTTATACTTTGACTGTGGAATGGAATGATTCAGCTGATGAATCTAGTAATCGAACTTGAGGCCACGCTTGCCGAGGAGGAACCTGATAGCTGGAGAGTCTCAGATTGTGATTACAAGGGAAAAATATGGCAGATGTATGGAATGTAAAAGAAAATGACTGAAATTCAGGGAGCATATCTTGTCGAAACAGAAATACTAATAAATGTCCTAAGGTAAATGCATCAAGAGTGAACACCTGGAACAGAGAGTTTGCGTTGAGGAAATTTTAAATTGTCAAATATCAGATCAAAAAGCTGATTAGAGGAGTCTTCCTACATGAAATAGAAGTAGATCTATCATTCATCGGGCTTAAGTGCTTGAGTTTGATTACCATGGATATATGTAATTAATGTTGACACTCTAATTTTAAAATGCGATGAGCGAGAGATGGGCAAAGTCAGTTGGTACGCAAGTGTTTGTCTATTTACATCTTGTAATGATACATTGATGCATAGCACATTTTACACAATCTTTTTCTTGATTGGTTATGCACCAAGTAGAGAAAGATCCTAATGATTGAGAATATTGAGAAGAGAAGCTCTTGTCTTCACTAAATGCCTATATAGGCATTCTAAATCCTCGTCGATGTCCCGAATTGTTGACTCGAATGCCTCCAGTTGCTTTAGTACTCGAGGGTTCATGTCTTCAGCAGACTTTAGAACAGAGAGGTCAACATACAAGCCTTCGATATTGTTGTCATTTACAATCTCTTCGCAGGAAATGCGTTTGGACGAGACAAGCTTGGATACCAAAGACCAGCCATTGATCTTTGATTTCGTCTTTGGCCCAGATAAGAGACGCAACAAGGACTCAAACACCGAAAGGCTGACATCTTCAGCTTCTCTTATCATGCTAAGAGCAGTTTCTTTGTTGGAGTCTTTCTTTTTCTTCTCCGCTCTCTTCAAATTCTCCAAAATCCTGGAGATGGCTTTCTGCAGTCTCTTCTTAGATTTGATGTACGACTCCACTTCACTTGCCAGGCCACGATCACCTCCTCTCTTTCTCCTCAGTGACGACTCTAGCTCCTGAATGGATTCCTTCATTTGCGAGAACACTTCTCTGGTAGTTCCGCAAAAATCCAACAGCCTAATCGATCCATCCAACAATGGCTCGATGCATTTGCTGTGATAATCACGGAAGATGGCCTGTTGAGTGAGGGGCAACTGAAGCAAATCATTGATGCTTTCGTACAAGTCTTTAAGGTCGCCTAAATTTTGGCACCCAGATGAGGATGTTGCTTCTGATGATCTCAGCCTATCCAACTGATCCTCGACTGATGTAGTGAGAGGGTGGCCCCTGGAAGGCAGGCTGATAGATCGGGAATGCCCAATAAATTTAGAAATCTCAACAGAGGAAGCCATTTTCTTTTTTAACTCAAAAGACAGAAGCCTTTCACCGTCTTAGATGTGGATTTGGCTCCGAGAGAAGTGTGTTCATGCCACACCTCTTACCCTGGTATATATATAACTGCTGGATGCATTTGACTGTCCAACTCTTCGAGGCTCAAATTCGCTGTCATTTGATTGGTCCTCCACTTCCCCGACAATGTTATCTGTTTCAGATCTTAAGGAAAGTTAGAATATTAAACAAAGATCAATCATGTGTATTTGGGCTGTGCGCAACCATGATTCCCAGACAAAAGGACAATTATTAGACAGTAATATAATTTAAACCTGAGTTTATGAGCACGCAGAATATGTGAATAAACATCAATAAGGCTTTAAATATTGATACACACAGGTCATATGCCACCGAGAATCCAGACAAAAGGATGAAATGGTTCTATCGTTTGTGTTCAAAATTGCGCATGTGTAGAACACTCTAAGATCAGTGTGCTGATGCAGCTGGAGACATGTGGAATCTTGACAGCACTGAGCTTATAGTTTTTAACTTGTATTATTTGTACAATCCCGGCATTTTATGTGAACAGGAGATGTATATTAAGTTACTTCATGCATGTGCATGAGCCATTTCTTGCTAACCATGTTCATATCACTAATGTGTACTGATGACTGAGATCGGTCATGTCAACCAGTGCCTTCATCTTGCATTTCAAAGTTATGCAATGGATTACAACTTAAGTGGAGGAAGATTCAGAAATATCTACTAGATGATGTATATGGAGAGCTTTTGTGATAACTTGACAGATTGATACTCTCTTGAAAGTAGTAAGTTATTAACTGTTAGCTGCTACGTAGAGGGAAAAGATGATGGTTATTCTGGAAATATTGTTGGACTGTGAAAAGCAAGTACTGGTTGGTACAATAAGGACAGACTAGTCGCCTTGAAGCTAATTATATGTTGGAAAAGTTAAGTTAATAAAGACCATTTATTCATTGAGCTAATTGTACAGATGTTAAAGATTCATTAATACATAAATAATTTTAGAGCCAGTCTTCATTATCAGTAATGCAAAGAGTTGTAATTCAGATAATTTGTTGGAAAAGTTGAGTTGATAAAGACCATCTATTCATTGAGCTAATTGTACAGATGTTAAAGATTCATTAATACATAAATAATTTTTCTTATCCCTTTTGATCTCATAAAAATTAATTTTATCAGTAAAGCAACAAGCAGAAAATTTTTTGTGAGAGAGAGAGAGAGAGAGTAATTTTGGTGATCTTTTTTAATTCACAATGTATCTATACAATTTGCAGTGTATACGGTGAAGATACAATATACAGACTGGCAAAGTTTTTTAGGATGCCATGCATGGGTTGGCACCAGAAAATATGACACTAGCAGATGATTATATTAAAAAGAGCTGCTCTTGTTTTGACTAGTCTTCTACATATGCATTCCATGTCCTCCTCAATTTCCCGAATGCTCGATTCCAATGCCTCTAGTCTCTTAAAAACATTGTAAACTTGAGGATTAGCATCTTTAGCAGATTTCAGAATGGTCAATTCGACATCGAAGCCTTGGATTTGGTTGTATTCCGCTTTCTCATCACATGATACGCGTTTAGGTGACAACATATTTGAGACTAAAGACCAACTGATAGGCTTCGGTCTTTCCCTTGGCCCTGATAGGACATGCAACAGGGACTCAAATACTGAAAAATTGATTTCTTCAGTTTCTCTTAATATGCTGAGAGTAGCCTCAGGTTTTGAGTGTTTTCTCAGGTCATTTTTCCTCTCCATCTTCCTCACGTGATCCAAAAGCTTTGTGACCATTTTCCACAATCTTTTCCTAAATTTGATGTATCTCTCGACTTCACTCGCCTGTTCAGGGTCTCTTCCTCTCCTTGTCTGGGATGATGACTTGAGTTCCTGGATGCATTCCTTCATCTGTGAAAAAACATCTTTCATGTTCCCACAAACATCCAATAGCTTCAGAGATCCATCCAATAACTCTTCCATAGTACTCCAATGGTGTTCATGGGAAAGAGCCTGCTGGATTAGAGGCATCTGAAGCCAATCATCAATGCAGTCGTACAGATCTTTGAGGCCTCTTAACTTTCGAGGTGCTGATAAGGCCGGAGATGAGGAAGTTGCATTCGATGATCTTGGCATCTGAAACCGCTCTTTGACAGCTGTTGCTATAGGGTGACTTGTGGAGGGCAAGCTGATTGAGCGTGAGTGGCCTGTGGTTTTAGAAATCTCAAGTGAATCAGCCATTTTTTGTTTCTGAAGTTCTGTTTGATAGAAGGAAGCTTTTCTCTGTTATCAGACTCTGCTGCAGAAGCTGGTCAAACCAAACCCTTCAACCTATTATATATACAAGGGCGAGGACATTGACAAATCTGTATTGTTCCAAGCTCATTTTTTTTTGTCATGTGATGGATCGTCCAACTAAGCAGAAATTGCCTCCTGTGTTTTCCGAATTATAGGAAAACTGGAATCTTTAACAAAAGTGAACCAGCTTAATGTATTGATACAAACAGGTGGTATGCCAACATAACTCCCAGGCTAGCGGATCAAGATTAGGTGGTTGTAACTTCTAGGTCTGAACTTGAGCATGCTGAAATTATTTAACTCTCGGTGTGCTAATGCTGCTAGGGACATGAGGATCTTGACAGCTCCAACCTTATATCATTCAAATCCTTTTTATCAAGTAATGACCACAATTTATGAAAAATGAGTTTGTTTGCCATTATGCACGAGTGGTTTGTTGGCTGACTTCCAGACCAGCTAAACAATGCTGCTATAGAGAAATAAATTAACATTTAGTTCCAGAAGTCATACGATCTGCATCAGGAATAGCCATGACAGCTCAGAGTATTGTTCAGCTATTCGTAGTGAATCTACCTGGCACACTCATCAAATGTGGCATTGATGTTTGGGAGAGATCAATCACGATCCGTCTGTTGGGCTGTGAATCAATATGAAATGATCAGAAATGTAGTAAACAATGCGCACGGTTGGTATGCCACCATGACTGAAAAAAAAAGGATGCCAATTAGATCACGCATTGCTCAATACTGATGTGGAACCCGAGGGTTAGGAAAATGTTTATGTAATAAAATAGCCATATAAGAGTCGAGTCCTTCTGAGCTTCCATTAGCTGTCATGTCACAGATGGTTGACAACCTCCGGACAATGTTTCCTTTAGGTTTTATATCGATCAAGAAAACCTATTCCATATGAAATGTATCTAAAAAGTTTTTGACAATGCGCAGGCATGCAATGCCACAACGATTCTCAGAGAAGAGGAAGACAATTACTTCATGCATCATTTAATGCTAAAATTGAGTGCGCGGGCTTTAACAACATCAATAGACTAATGTAGCAAGGTGACTGGTGGAATCTTTGCAGTTACAGCTCAAGTTTGTGTGACTATCTTGAAGATATCCCTTTGCCTCAGTTAAATAAAAGAGGTTGACTAGTGGTTGAGATTCTTCTGATCAATGACATGAAATAGCCAGACAACTCTAAAAGGCATGCATATAATGGAGTCGTGGATTTG
This sequence comes from Eucalyptus fibrosa, assembly GCA_017140475.1. Lineage (NCBI taxonomy): Eukaryota > Viridiplantae > Streptophyta > Magnoliopsida > Myrtales > Myrtaceae > Eucalyptus > Eucalyptus fibrosa. The sequence continues at coordinate 20,655,351 of CM029510.1, forward strand.
CACAGGTGGCTTGCCCTGTCTTTTGGACCAACAGCGCAGTCCACTGTAAATAAAAACTTGGTCAACAGAAGCTTTTAAGACATTTAGTTTTACAGATCTAACCAAATGATCCATAGGAACTGCCATGCAGAGAGGTGTAGAGAGAGACATCGAAAGAAGATACGTCCCTATCTTTGACAAGATCCCGAGAAGACGGTACGAGCGAGATGAGACTTTGATTGGAAGATAACGTCCTCGTTCAACTCCAACTATGTCAGCCAACATATTCACATCTACCATGTAGACTTTGTCTCAAACACTGAATGAAATTCTATTCGCATCCAAAAAGCTAAGATTTGAATAGAAATAAGCGGTCAGTTGAGCATACCCGTCCCACGTGAGAGTCGAGCAAAAAGTCTCAAGTTGAAGCAAATTCAACTTTTCTCTTAAGTTCACGTTGATGCTGTCCGGGAAGTCAAAATCAACACTTCTAGGGTTTATCACCCCTCTTTTCAACAGCTGAGATACGCTTTTTCCGATCCTTGGATTTAAACAAATCCATCCGATTTCCTTTCACCTTTGCTGCCACACCCGGTCTAGGTTTAAATTCAAGGAACATTTTGTCGTCATCGTTCCGTCAATTAGATTTTGTCCTGGCATACGAGGATCACCTTGGAATGTTCGCTCGAGCCTCCTCTTTGCCCTTCCTTGAGGAGCAATTCCCAAATCCTCCATTTTCCGCATGAAAAAGATACTCATTCCCATAATTTTTGTCCTTAAGGAAGTCATCTATATACTTTAATGAAGTCGGTGCTTTTCAACGCACGATAAAGTTTATAGATAACGAGGGTTTTTGGACTCTTGCGACGGGTCGGCATCCTCGATTATCTCTTCTTCCGAGATGTTGACTTCCACCTTGTGGGCGAGACGATGAATGACGTGGAGGAGAGCGAATCGGACTTTGTCGCTGACTTGATAAGTCTTCTTCTTCGAGTAAGATCGAAGTGAGTCGGTCCCTTCTCCATTCTTTGTGGTCCCCCGCTTGCTATTCTTGAAGATTTCCTCGAAGACGACATCTTTCTTTGTCTATTGGAAGATTCCTTCACTTGCTTAAGTTTGTGTTGTGTCTTTAGTTTTGTGTGACTATCTTGAAGATATCCCTTTGCCTCAGTTAAATAAAAGAGGTTGACTAGTGGTTGAGATTCTTCTGATCAATGACATGAAATAGCCAGACAACTCTAAAAGGCATGCATATAATGGAGTCGTGGATTTGCACGGGTGGCTTGCCCTGTCTTTTGGACCAACAGCGCAGTCCACTGTAAATAAAAACTTGGTCAACAGAAGCTTTTAAGACATTTAGTTTTACAGATCTAACCAAATGATCCATAGGAACTGCCATGCAGAGAGAGAGAGAGAGAGAGAGATATTTAGTTTTACAGATCTAACCAAATGATCCATTGCAACTGCAGTTGGTTGGGGGGGAGATGCTTCACAGTTGACTTGTCAGTATGTGATTAGAAAACCAAGGTTAGACATAAGGGTAGGAAGGAAAGATTGGTCAGATCTGCCAAAGTTGCTTAATTGGCTAAGAGCAGACAAGAAACGGAAGCCAGAGTGATAAAATCATGTTCACATTTCTGTAGGATTCAAATACAACTGCAAAGCATGGTAATTTTATTCTAAAGAGTGGGTCGCTTTTTGGGTGCTTCCAATTTGAAAGGTTCCTGAACCGTGAACAGGGTGCAAAAATCTATACAGAACTACTACTTAAAATCTGAGATTTCTTTTGCAAATGATATCCTATTGAAATGGATATAGAATTCAATTTGAAAAATGAGGGGGTAAAAGGATATTGTTTGCAAACACCTGGAACAGAAAATGTGTTGTGGAGATGTTAAATTGTCAAATGTCAGATTAAAAAGCTGATTAGAGGAGTCTTCCTTCGAGAAATAGAAGTGGATCTATCATTCATCGGTTTAAATGCTTGAATTCGAATACAGTTGATATATGTAATTAGTGTTGACACTCTAATTTTGAAACCCAATGAGCGAGAGATGGGCAAAGTCATTTGGTATGCAAGTTTTTCTGTCTATTTACATCTTGTAATGATACATTGTTACACTGTACATTCTACAAAATCTTTTTCCTTGACTGGATAGGCACAAAGTAGAGAAAGATCCTAATGATTGAGATTATTGAGAAGAGAAGCTCTTGTCTTCACTAAATGCCTATATAGGCATTCCAAATCCTCCTCGATGTCCTGAATTGTTGACTCGGATGCCTCCAGTTGCTTTAGTACTTGAGGGGTCATGTCTTCAACAGACTTCAGAACAGAGAGGTCAACATACAAGCCTTCGATATTGTTGTTATTTACATTCTCTTCGCAGGAAATGGATTTGGATGAGACAAGCTTAGAAACCAAAGACCAACCATTGATCTTTGATTTCGCCTTTGGCCCAGATAAGAGACATAATAAAGAGTCAAACACCGAGAGGCTGATATCTTCAGCTTCTTCTATCATGCTAGGAGCAGTTTCTTTGTTGGAGTTTTTCTTTTTCTTCTCCACTCTCTTCAAATTCTCTGAAATCTTGGAGATGACTTTCTGCAGTCTCTTCTTTGATTTGATGTATGACTCCACTTCACTTGCTGGGCCACAATCAACTCCTCTCTTTCTCCTAAGTGAGGACTCTAGCTCCTGAATGCATTCCTTCATTTGTGAGAACACTTCTCTGATAGTTCCGCAAAAATCCAACAGCCTAATCGATCCATCCAACAATGGCTCGATGCATTTGCTGTGATAATCATGGGAGATGGCCTGTTGAGCAAGGGGCAACTGAAGCAAATCATTGATGCTTTCATACAAGTCTTTGAGGCCCCCTAAACTTTTGCACACAGATGAGGATGTTGCTTCTGATGATCTCAGCCTCTCCAACTGATCTTTGACTGATGTAGTGAGAGGGTGGCTCCTGGAAGGCAGGCTGATAGACCGGGAATGCCCAATAAATTTAGAAATCTCAACAGAGGAAGCCATTTTCTTTTGAATCGCAAAAGATAGAAGCCTTTCACTGTCTTAGACGTGGATTTGGCTCTGAGAAAAGTGTGTTCATGTCACACTGGTATATATACAATTGCTGGAGGCATTTGACAGTTCAGCTCTTCCAGGCTCGAATTTGCTGTCATTAGATTGGCCTCCCACTTCCCCAACAATGTTATCTGTTTCCGATCTCACGCTTAGTTAGAATATTAAACAAAGATCAATCATGTGTAGATGCGCAGTATGCTACCATGATTCCCAGACAAAAGGATGACTATTATATAATTTAAGCCTGAGTCTATGAGCATGTGGGAGATGTGAATAAACATCAACAAGGCTTTAAATATTGATACACACAAAGGGGTATGCCACCATGAATCCCAGACAAGAGGATGAAATGGTTCTATCGTTTGTGTTTGAACTTGAGCATGTGTAGAACACTATAAGATCAGGGTGCTGATGCTGTTGGAGACATGCGGAATCTTGACAGCACTGAGCTTATAGTATTTAAGTTGTACTATTTGTGCAATCTCTGCATTTTACGTGAACAGAAGGTATATATTAAGTTACTTCATGCATGTGCATAAGCCATTTCTTGCTATCCATGTTCATATCACTGCTGTGGTGCAGTCATATCAAACACTCCCTTCATCTTACATTTCAAAGTTCTGCGATGGCTTAAAAGTTATTGGGAGGAAGATTCGGAAATATTTCCTAGATGATGTATATGGCAGGGGGCTTCTGTGATAACTTGACAGATTGATACTGTCTTGAAACTATTAACTGTTAGCTGCTCCATATAGGGAAAAGATGATGGCTATGCTAAAGATATTGTTGGACTGCGAAAAGTAAATACTGATTAGTACAATAAGGAAAGACCAGTTGCCTTGAAGCTAATTAGAGCCCATCTATGTTATCATAATGCAAAGAGTTGTAATTCGGATTATTGGTTGGAAAGGCTAGTCGATAAACACCATTTATTCATTGAGCTAATTGCACAGATGTTAAAGATTCATTAATAAATAAATGGTTTTTCTTAACCTTTTTGATCTACTAAAGATTAATTTTATTAGTAAAGCAATAAGTAGAAAATTGTGAGAGAGTGTAATTTCAGCGAACTATTTTGATTCACTATGTATTTATACAATTTACAGTGTTTACGGTGAAGGTACAATTTACAGACTAGCAAAATCGTTTAGGATTGCCATGCATGGGTTGGCAACAAGGAAAAATATGACACTAGCAGTTGATTATACTGAGAAGCGCTGCTCTTGTTTTGACAAGTCTCCTGAATACACATTCCACGCCCTCCTCGATTTCACCAATGCTCATTTCCAACGCCTCCAGTCTCTTTGATACATTGTAAACTTGAGGATTAGCATCTTTAGCAGATTTCAAAATGGTCAATTTGACATCGAAGCCTTCGATTTTTTCGTATTCTGCTTTCTCATCACATAATACGCGTTTAATTGACAAAACCAACTGATAGGCTTCGATCTTTCCCTTGGCCCTGATAGCACATGCAACGGGGACTCAAATACTGAAAAACTGATTTCTTCAGCTTCTCTTAATATGCTGAGAGTAGCCTCAGGTTTCGAGTGTTTTCTCAGGTCGTTTTTCCTCTCCATCTTCCTCACATGATCCAAAAGCTTTGTGACCATTTTCCGCAATCTTTTCCTAGATTTGATGTATGTCTCGACTTCACTCGCCTGTTCAGGATCTCTTCTTCTCTTTCTCCGGGATGATGACTTGAGTTCCTGGATGCATTCCTTCATCTGTGAAAAAACATCTTTCACGTTCCCACAAACATCCAATAACTTCAGAGATCCATCCAATAACTCTTCCATTGAACTCCTATAGTTTTCATGGGGAAGAGCCTTCTGGGTTAGAGGCATCTGAAGCCGATCATCAATGCAGTCATACAGATCTTTGAGGCCTCCTAACTTTCGTGGTGCTGATGAGGCCAGAGATGAGGAAGTTGCATCCAATGATCTCAGCTTCTGCAACTGCTCTTCGACAGCTGTTGCTAGAGAGTGACTTGTGGAGGGCAAGCTGATTGAGCGTGAGTGGCCTGTGGTTTTAGAAATCTCAAGTGAATCAGCCTTTTTTTTTTTTTTTTTTTTTTTTTTTTTCTGAGGTTCTGTTTGACAGAAGGAAGCTTTTCTCTGTTATCAGACTCTGCTGTAGAAGCTGGTCAAACCAAACCCTTCAACCTAGTATATATACAAGGGCAAGAGGACATTGACAAATCCGTATTGTTCTGAGCTCATTTCATTGTCATGTGACGGATCGTCCAACTAAGCAGCAATTGCCTCCCGTGCTTTCTACTCACTCTCTGGCAGTGGACCGGACACAAAAAAAGAAAGAAGAAAAGGGCCATGATGATGATCCTATCTTCATTTTCGCCCTGCCCTGATAATGCGCTCTTTGGCACAACTCTTTCTATTTTTGCGGTGGCATTTGAGTTGTCTCCCCTACTCTTTCAATCGACACACTTGACGCAGATAGCTCCGGTGGCCCCGGCTTTTGCCTCTATCAGGCAGCGACCGCCTGGGAGACTTTACCCAAGAAATGGTTCAAAAAAATGGAAAGATTGGAACATGGGAATAGATCCGATACCAATACAGACTACCCATTTCAATTGTTGAGCTTTCAAGGCGTTAATGCTATATAAGAGCGACTTTCAATACTCACCTAGATGGACGACCAGTCAACCTTGATTCCCTTAGCAGTGGCATTGTGAAAATGGAAAAAGGAGCTCCAGTACTTTTTGCCATCTTTGAGGGGTAATTCACGAAGGGAGATCTGATGTAAGAACATTTTCCTGGTCAACTGGAATCTTTAACAAAAGTGAACCAGCTTAATGTACTGATAAAAACAGGTAGTATGCCACCATAACTGTCAGGCAAGCAAATCAAGATTAGCTGGTTGTAACTTACAGGTCTAAACTTGAGCACGTGGAAATTATTTAACCCCTGGTGTGCTAATGCTGCTAGGGACTTGAGGAATCTTGACAGCTCTGACCATCATTCAAGTTCTTTTTATCAAGTAATGACTGCATTTTAAGAATAATAAGTTTGTTTGCTGTTGTGCACGAGTGGTTTGTGGGCTGACTTCCAGACCAGCTAACCAATGCTGCTATAGAGAAATAAATTAACATTTAGATCCAGAAGTCATATGATCTGCATCAGGAATAGCCATGACAGCTCAGAGTATTGTTCAGCTATTCGTAGCAAACCCTACCTGGCAGACTCATCAATGTGGAAGTGATGTTTGGGAGAGATCAATCAAGATCCGTCTGTTGGGCTGCGGATCAATATGAAATGATAAGAAATGTAGTAAACTGCGTGCACGGGTGGTGTGCCACTGTAGTTATTGAAAAAAATGGATACCCATTAGATCACGCATATCTCAATGCAGATCTGGACCGTGGGTTAGGAAAATGATATAGCCTTCTAAGAGTCAAGTGCTTCTGAACTTCCATTAGCTGTCATGTCATGGATCAGTGGACAACCTCCTGACAATGTTTCCATTAGGTTTTAGATTGATCAGATGAAATGTATCTAAAATGTTTTTGACATTGTGCATGCAGAGCCATGGCAATTCTCAGAGAAGAGGATGACAACTACTTCATGCATCAGCTAATGTTTAAATTGAGCATGTGGGTTGCGACAACATCTATAGAGACTAGTGTTCACAGTTACAGCTCAAGTTTGTGTGACTTACTTGAAGCCTTTGCCTCAGATATTGAATCCCTTTGACTATTGGTTGAGATTCTTCTAATCAATGACATGAAATAGCCAGACTACTTTAAAAGGCATGCATATGATGGAGTTGTGGGTTTGCACGAGTGGCTTGTTCTGTCTTTCGAACCAACAGCCCAGTCTACTGTAATGAAAAACTTAGTCAACAGAAGCTTTTAAGACATCTAGTTTTACAGATCTAACCAAATGATCCTTAGGAACTGCCACGGATAGAGAGAGAGAGAGAGAGAGATGCTTCACAGTTGAATTGTCAATATGCAATTTGAAAACTGAGGTTAGAGGAAGGATTGATCAGATCTGCCAAAGGGGCATAATTGGCTAAAAGCAGACAAGAAATTGTAGCTAAAGAAATAAAATAATGTTCACATTTTTGTAAGATTGATAAAATACAGTCCAAAGCATGGTAAGTTTTTGTAGAAAGTGGTTCTCTTTTTGGGTGCTTCCATTTTGGAAGGTTCCTAAACTGTGAGAAACAGAGTGCAAGAATCCATACAGAACTACTTCTTGATTAAAATCTGAGATTTCTTTTGCAAATGATATCCTTTTATTATGGATATTGAATTTGATCTGAATTGGGGGGAAAAGGATATCATTTGCAAAAGAAGATGAGAGCATGAGGGTGACTTTCCTGCGAGAATTTGGCCGGAGTCAATGTCAGGTGTATATTGAAATGTTTATCAAAATATCAGGATGGATATTGCAAAAACTGAGCTATCAAAGGGCAAATTGCCACAATCCCAAAAACCTAGGGGGCATGATGTAATCATGTCATTTGATAGGCCTAGGATATGTATGAGCGATCTAAACTTGTCCTTGTCTTGCATTTGTGACTGTGGAATGGAATGATTCAGCTGATGAATCTAGTACTCGTACTTGAGGCAACACTTGCCAGGAAGGAACCTGATAGCTTTAGAGTCTCAGATCAAGATTCGAGGTGGCTGATGTTTGGAATGTGAAAGAAAATGATTGAGATGCAGGATATATATCTCGTCAAAACAAAAATACTAATTAATACTAAGGTAAATGCATCATGAGAGAACACCTGGAACAGGAAGTTTGTGTTGTGGAATTGTTAAAATATCAGATGTCAGATCAAAAAGATGATTAGAGAAATCTTCCTACGAGAAATAGAAGTAGCTCTATCTTTCATCGGGCTAAAATGCTTTAATTTGAATGCCGTGGATATATGTAAATTTTTGATAATCTATTTTGAAATCTGATGAGCGAGAGAAGGGCAAAGTTATTTGGTAAGCAAGTGTTTCTGTTGATTTACATCTTGTAATGATACATTGTTGCACTATACATACTACAAAATCTTTTTCCTAATTGGATTGGCACCAAGTTGAGAAAGATCCTAATGATTGAGAATATTGAGAAGAGAAGCCCTCGTTCTCACTAAATGCCTAAATAGACATTCCAAATCCTCCTCGATGTCCTGAATTGTCGACTCAGATGCCTCCAGTCGCTTTAGTACTTGAGGGTTCATGTCTTCAACAGACTTTAGAACAGAGAGGTCAACATACAAGCCTTCCATATTGTTGTCATTTACATTCTCTTCACAGGAAATGCGTTTGGACAAGACGGGCTTGGAAATCAAAGACCAACCATTGATCTTTGATTTTGCCTTTGGCCCAGATAAGAGACGTAAGGAGGATTCAAATACTGAAAGGCAGATATCTTCAGCTTCTCCTATCATGCGAAGAGCTGCTTCTTTGTTGGAGTCTTTCTTTTTCTTCTCCACTTTCTTCAAATTCTTTGAAATCTTGGAGATAACTTTCTGCAGTCTCTTCTTTGATTTGATGTACGACTCCACTTCACTTGCAAGGCCAGAATCACCTCCTCTGTTTCTCCTAAGTGACGACTCTAGCTCCTGAACACATTCCTTCATTTGCGAGAACATGTCTCTGATAGTTCCACAAAAATCCAACAGCCTAATTGATCCATCCAACAACTGCTCGATGCATTTGCTGTGATAATCATGGGAGATGCCCTGTTGAGTAAGGGGTAACTGAAGCAAATCATTGATGCTTTCATACAAGTTTTTGAGACCTCCTATATCTTGGCACCCAGATGAGGATGTTGCTTCTGATGATCTCAGCCTATCCAATTGATTCTCGACTGATGTAGTGAGAGGGTGGCTCCCCGAAGGCAGGCTGATAGATCGGGAATGCCCAGTGAATTTAGAAATCTCAACTGAAGATGCCATTTTCCTTTGACTCTCAAAAAACAGAAGCCAATCACTGTCTTAGATGTGTATTGTGCTCTGAGAGAAGTGTGTTCATGCCACACCTCTTACACAGGTATATATACACAACTGCTGGAGACATTTGACAGTCCACTTCTTCCAGGCTCGAATTTGCTGTCATTTGATTGGTCCTCCCACTTCCCTGACAATGTTATCTGTTTCAGATCTCAAGCAAAATGAGAATATTAAACAAAATCAATCATGTGTACATGGGCAATGCACTACCATGATTCCCAGACAAAAGGATGACTATTAAATGGTCAATCATTTAAGCCTGAGTTTATGAGGATGTGGCATGTGTCAATAAACATCAACAAGGCTTTAAATATTGATACATACAGGTGTTATGCCACCAAGAATCCCAGACAAGAGGATGAAAAGGAGATACCATTTGTGTTTGAACATGAGCATGTGTAGAACACTCTAGGATCAGCATGCTGATGCGGCTGGAGACATGTGGAATCTTGACAGCTCTGACCTTATAGTATTTAACTTGTTTTGTTAGTACAATCACTGCATTTTAAGTGAACAGCAGAGGTATATTAAGTTAATTCATGCATGTGCACAAGTGTTTTGTCTGAGAGACTTCCAAACAAGTAACCCGATACTTCTATAAGGAGATAGATCAACACTTGCACCAGTAAACTTTGCAGATCTGTCAGAAGTAAATTTCCTCGGTGATTTTTAATAGGCATGTGACCCTTTTTTGAAGGCATAATCTTGACTTGAAGTTGTCGAACCTTACGGATTAATCATTGTGTTATTGATAATATCTTCTGTTGCTATCATTACTCACCTATGTGGAAATTATTCTTGCGGAAAAGGAGTTATTAGGTCACATATAGACCATTTAACATTCCTACACATACTAGAAGTAAGATGGATACTAGAAGCAAGATCATTTTATCCTTAGTTTCTGAATTCTTTACTTCGTAATAGTCCAACAATGAATTTTAACATGCCCCTTGATACTCCTGAGCTAGCTAACTACTTTCCCGATTGCCTGCTTTTTTTTTCAATGGGTATTTTAGTGACTACCTTTCTTAGCTAAGATGCTCTTGGCATTTCCCCGACCTATGCTCAGAAGGAATTAATCAGTAAGTCGAATCAAAGGGTTCGGAAGAAGAATGAAACAAAATATCCCAGAAGAGAAATAATTTCAAGAAACCATTAGTTCCAAGTGTATTTTGATGGATGAATTCTTCTCTAATCACATATGTGATAGAACTTAATAATCATGTACTCACAAACCTGTACATATGGCCTCCATGGATGCATTTGCCTCCATGAGTTTAGTCTGGAGGTCAACACATGCTAAAAATGGAAATTCTCTTTTTGAGTAAATGCCTGAAGATGCTCCCCAGTCCTAAATTCCTGTGCATTCGACTTTAGTACCTCCACATGCTTTAATATATAGCTCGATCTATGATTGACCTCTTTCCCTGAGCTCAGTGAGAGCTGGTCGATATCAAATTTTTGCAGTTTGCTGACATCCTCTTCTCCTCCCTCGTGCGATCAGGTTAAGATATTGTCCACGTCCAAGATAGAAAGAGGATTTGGGAGCTGAAAACTGCTAGACTAATGTCTTCCACTTCTCTTTGCATTCTCAGAGGAGCCTCCAGGTTAGAGTCGGCACAGAAAATGATATTGGGAAACTGGTGGGGAACCAAACGCATCAACGTAATATTCCATGAGAGAGAGAGAGAGAGAGAGAGAGAGAGAGAGAGAGAGAGAGAGAGAGAGAGAGAGAGAGAGAGAGATTTTTGTTAAGATTTTTTTGCTCGTTTTCTTAAAGCTATGGCCTGACATATGAGTCCACAAGGTAGTGATGCCAGACTGTGCTTAATTAGTGAGACTTGAGAGCACACAAGATCTTGCGGACTATGAGAACATAGTCTTAGTAGCCACCATTCTCACTTAGGAAGGGAGTGGGAATTTCTGCATGTTTCTGTGTGATTGATCCGATCCAAAAGCAGATCTGATATAGCATGTCGTCCCTAAAAGACAGAACGTTCACTTAGCGACTAGTGTTCTCTATCTAGGTACATGCCTAGAAACACCTTGGAAAGTTCTTGCAGTGAACAAGATCAATCTGGAAGAAATAACAGGCACTGAGATTTTGACATGATTGTTCATATTCACTGAAGTTTGAACTCCTGCAACTCTTGAGTTAGATTTGTATATAGTGTGGACAGTTTCTTTTTTGATTTTTCACTCTTTCAATGTTTCTTTGCTTCAGCCAACCATAAAATCAAGTAATTGTCAGCACATTTGTTTATCTACTCATTCCCGTGTGACTATCCTTTTGCGAACTTTCTCAAAATCTGCTGCATTGATACCGCAATTGTGGGAAATTTGAGAAATTTTTTTTTGATTTGCTTCATGTTGTGGGATAGGAGGATCAGCTATAATGTCAATTGAAAACTCTTTACCCTTAGTAGAATAGTATGGTGTGCCCTTGAAAAAAGTAACTTCAGCACCAACATATTGGGTACAAGTTATAGGATCATAACACCAATATCCCTTCTATGTATGTGAATACTTGAGAAAAACACATTTAGTGGCACGAGGAGATAGTTTATCAGAATCAGAACATAGGTTATAAACAAAACAGACACACCCAAAGACACGTGGGTTAAGAGGGAATAACGGCTTGTCAGGGAATACAACACTGATTGGCGACTGATGATTGAGAATAGTGGAAGGCATACAATTTATGAGATAACATGCGGTAAGGACAGCATCGCTCCAAAATGAATTTGACACATGCATATGAAATAAGAGTGAATGAGCAACTTCTAGAAGGTGACGGTACTTTCTCTCGACCACACCATTCTGCTGAGGGGTATAAGTACAATTTGTTTGATGTATAATGCCAAGATTAGAACAAAACAAAGAGATTGATTTTTGTGTATATTCTAGAGCATTATTTGTTCGCAAAATTTTAAGGGATGTATTAAGCTGATTAGTAACCTCATGATGAAATAATTGGAAAACATGTTAAAATTCAACACGGTCACGAAGCATTTAGAGCCACGTTAAACGAGAATAATCATCCACAAAAGTAACAAAGTACTTAAAACCATTTCTACTAGCAATATGGGAAGGTCCCCAGATGTCCGAATGAACAAGTTCGAGTAAAGTAGATGCACGAGAATTATTACGACTAGGAAAAGAACTACGATGATGTTTCCCAAATTCACAAGCCTCACACTCAAAGTAGAAATTGATTTACACTCGGGAATTATTTGTTGTAACTTAAATAAAGATAAATGCCCTAAACGAGAATGCCATAATAGGGGGTTAATAGAACTAGCAACTAGACCATTGGCGTTAGCAGTGGAGACACCATTTAGATAGTAGAGTCCATCACGTTCATGCCCTCCACCAATCATCTTCTTTGTCTAAAGGTCCTGAAAAACGCAATAAGATGGGTAAAATGTAACTGAACAACTAAGAGCTTTAGTTAATTGAGTAACAAATAACAAATTCAAAGGAAGTTGGGGAACATGTAAAATGTAGGACAAAGTTAAGGAAGGTGTAAGTGAAACAGTCCTTGATCCAACCACTTGACTCGAGGAACCATTAACTAAATTAACTTATGATGAAAGAATAAAGTTATGGTGGGAAGGAAATAGTTCTTACTTACCTGTCATATGACTAGAAGCTCCGAGTCAATGACCTAAGAGGTGCTAGGAGACAAAGTAGAGAAAGATGCTATGTTACCTGTACGTGCAAGAGTGGCAATGGATGAGAAATTGGAAGCCTCTAGTTGTTGGACACGCTTGATGAGTTGTGTAACCATATCATTTTGAGATGTAGACTCAGAAGAACTACCCCCAGGTGGGATAAATGGGTTCATGTCGCTGCAAGACACATTTCCAACACTCTGTTCAAACACAATAGCATTGCAGTAATTAATCGTTGAGCCCACTTGGGCTTGCCATGCTTGGCCCAACAAGTGTCAACAATATGACCAGATTTGCCGCAGTATAGATACACTGATGGCTATCTCAATCAGAACTTTGTCCACTATGTCCACCGCCACGACTATGACCTCCCCGAAACCATGACCTCTATTAGAAAATCCACCATGACCACGACCACCACTACTAGCTACAATTGTTGAATTGTCTTTAGATGATGTAGAAGACAGAGGGACAATGTGCTAAATTCAATAAAATGCTTCATTTATAAAAGGAACTCTCTCTCTAGCAAGAAGCTGACACTTCATAGGTTGCAAGTCAACATTCAAGCTAGATAAAAACTTGGCCACTTGAAATTCAGCTCGCTATGTTTTAAGTCTCTCAAGATTAGTAGTGATGGGTTGATAAAGATTAAGTTTTTCTCACATACCTTTCAAAGCACTATAATACTCTCCAAGAGACTTGCTCCATATTTAAAATTAAAGATCTTCTCATATAGTTCATAGACTCTAGACATATTTTTGTCTTGTGAGTAACTCTCCATAAGATCACCCCACACTCCCTGAGCAGTTGTGTGGAACATGACATTAGCAGCATGGATGGTTCCATGCTATTCCATAACCACACCAAAAGTGTGTCATTCTCTCTCATCCAATCAATATAGTCTTTAGAATTTTCAGCAGGAGGGTCTATAGTAAGATATTGAAGTTTCCCTTTGGCATTAATATAGAGCTTCATAGCTTGGGCCCATAATAAGTAATTGAAGGATTCATTTAATTTAATAGTGGTAATCTAAACATTGACACTATCTGTAGAAGCCTTAGTATCACTCATGATGATAATCTCGATATAAATATATCTACCTCTAATCAAGAAGGTTGAAACTTTAGTGCAAGAAACAAAACAACAATACTAATGTATAGAAGATGTGATTGACTCCATCAATTAACCAAAGGCATGCTGAAATCTCATAAATATAGGCTGCTGTATAGAAGAAAATATCTTACCAGAAATCTTGATTAAAATAATTATATGTTTGACGGAAACCTAGCAAGATTAGTCAACCATAATCAATGAAGTACTATGATTATTGAATCCGCTAATCAATAAGTGTTGTAATCCATGTTCACAAACCGAACCTGATGAATCTGATATCTTCTGATCTTATATGGATCGAGAATTGAAGAGAAAACATATAAAAATTGTAGCTTTAGGTGGCTGTGCACCAAAGAAGAAGTAGGGTTACTAGAAGACTCTCAAACCAACGATATGATCAAGTAATCAGGTAGTTAGATATGCTTTGATACCATGTCACAAAGCTGATTAGAGAACCCATAGCAAGTAGCAAGAGAGAAAGAAGAAAGAGAGAAGGAATAGAGAGGAGGAGAAGAAGAAGGAGAATGTAAAAGAAACAAAGAGGGGGCTGTAAATTTCTGTGTAACAGAAACTCTACACCCATTGCGTTTATATTAACTATAAATTGTATTTGACCATAATACCCTTATGTTAGTTAAAACGAAATAAAACTTTGAAAATAAACAGAAGCCTAGCTTGGAACAACCGGCAACAAAAGCAGGATGAAATAATGCTTTGGTGAACATATCAGATTTGTGACACTTCACTAGTTGAGAAGCCTAAAATAATTTAGATGGATAATAAGGTGAAGGCACCGATTAAATTAACATGATACCTTCCATTGTCTAATGGATCTGTTCATGCAAAGAATCTAAAAGATCATGGTCATATTATGCTGCTAAAACATAGCAGGAAATATGCAAGCAAAAAGGAAGAGAAAGAACTGGACGGACCAAAGTTAAAATTATGAAGATCTCCATGGTTTGGACAAGCAAAGCTGGAAGAAGACAGCCTACATCAATTCTAAGGTGTTTCTTACTAACCATTTTCATATCACTGATGTTTGCAGATGACCGGGGCTTGTTATATCAACCACTGCCTTCATCTTGCAATTCGTGGTTATGAAATGGCATAAAAGTTGAGCAGAAGAGTGGCAAATAATTATTTCCTAGGTGATGTCTATGGCTGAGAGCTTTTGTGATAACTTGAAAGATTGATACTATAGTGAAACTATCAACTTTTAGCTGCTATATAGAGGGAAAAGATGATGGTTATTCTGGAAAGATTGTTGGACCGCAGAAAAGTAGATACTGATTGGCACAATAAGGATAGACTAGTTGCCCTGAAGCTGATTAGAGGCTGTCGTTGAGATCAAGAATGCAAAGAAACACAACTCCAATAATCTGTTGGAAAAGCTGAGTCAATAAGGACCATTTGTTCATTGAGCTAATTGCAGAAATGTTAAAGATTCATTGATCCATAAAGGATTTTTCACCATTTTGATCTCCTAAATATAGTTGATTAGTAAAGCAATAAGCAGACAATTGAGAGAGAGAGAGAGAGAGAGAGAGAGAGAGTAGTATCAGTGAACAATTTTGATTCCCAATGTATCTATCCAGTTATAATGTATTCGGTGAAGATACAATATACAGACTAGCAGAATTTTTTAGGATGCCATACATGGATTGGCACCAAGGGAAAATATGACGCTATCAGTTGATTATATTCAGAAGAGCAGCTCTTGTTTTGACAAGTCTTCTGAAAATGCATTCCAGGTCCTCCTCAATTTCGCGAATGCTTGATTCCAATGCCTCCATTCTCTTGGATACTTTGTATACTTGAGGATTTCCATCTTTAGCAGATTTCAGATCGGTCAACTCAACATCCGACCCTTCCATTTTGTCGTATCCTGCTTTCTCATCACATGACACGCGTTTAGGTGACATCATATTTGAGATCAATGACCAACTGATGGGCTTCGATCTTTTCCTTGGCCCCAAAAGGACATGCAACAGGGACTCAAATACTGAAAAACTGATTTCTTCAGCTTCTCTTAATATGCTGAGAGTAGCCTCACGTTTCGAGTGTCTTCTCAGGTGGTTTTTCTTCTCCATCTTCTTCAAATGATGCAACAGTTTTGCGACCGTTTTCTGCAGTTTTCTCCAAGATTTGATGTATGTCTCGACTTCACTTGCCTTTTCAGGATCTCCTACTCTCCTTCTCCGGAATGATGACTCGAGTTCCTGGATGCATTCCTTTGTCTGTGAAAAAACATCTTTCACGTTCCCACATACGTCCAATAGCTTCACAGATCCATCCAACAACTCTTCCGTAGAACTCCTATGGGGTTCATGGGAAAGATCCTGCTGGGTTAGAGGCACCTGAAGCCAATCATCAATGCTGTCATACAGATCTCTGAGGCCTCCTAACATTTGGGGTGCTGACGAGGCCACAGATGAAGAAGTTGCATTTGATGATCTCAGCCTCTGCAACTGCTGTTCGACAGCTGTTACTAAAGGGTGACTTGCGGAAGGTAAGCTGATTGAGCGCGAGTGGCCTGTGGTTTTAGAAATCTCAAGTGAATCAGCCATTTCCCTTTTTTTCAAGGCTCTGTTTGATAGAAAGAAGCTTTTCTCTGTTGCTTATGCAAACCGCAGAGAAGTTGTTCAAATCAAGCACTTAAACCTTGTATATATATACAATGACAAGAGGACATTGCCAAATCAGTATTCTTCCAAGCTTTTTTTTGCTGTATAAATTGTTCAACAAAGCAGAAATTGTCTCTCGTGGTTTCCGATTCAAAGGAAAACTGGAATCTTTAATATAAGTCAACCAGCTTAATGGATCGATACAAACAGCTGGTATGCCACCACAACTCCCAGACAAGCGGATCAAGATTAGGTGATGATATGTTATAGGTTTGGACTTGAGCATGTGGAAATTATTCAACTCTCAGCGTGCTAATGCCGCAAGGGACAGGATGAATCCTGACAGCTCCGAGCTTATATTTTATAAATTCTTCTATCAAGTAATTACCACATCTAATGGAAAATAAGTTTGTTTACAGATGTGCGCGAGTGGTTTGTCGGCTAACTTTGAGACCAGCTAACAAATGCCTCCATAGGCCACTTTATGTATATCCAGCAAATATATGATCTGCATCAGCGATAGCCATGAAAGCTCAGAGTACTGTCCAGATATTCCTAGCGAACCCAACTTGGCATACTCATCAACTGTGTTGTTGATGTCTGGGAGAGACCATTCAAGATCCGTCTGTCGGGCTGCAGACCATTATTAAAAAGAAGGGATCGTCATCGGGTCAGCCATTGCTGAACTTGAAATGGAACCTGTGGGTTGTGAAGATGTTTATACAATAACAGAACCGTTTAAGAGTCAAGTCCTTTTGAGCTTCCATCAGCTATCATGTCATGGATCAATTGACATTATTTGAACTTCCATTAGCTGTGTTGTGTGATCTTGGGTCTCTCTCAACCCAAAAACTAGTTCAAGAGGTGAGGCTTTCTCTTACATTTATAAACTGACCACCAACCCCTTCCACAACCGATGTGGGACAATCTCAACAATCTCCTCCTCACACATCATGCCTTAGGTCCAAAGCGCAATAATTCGTAACTCTCTTGGTGACTTTTTTGGGTCCATACTTGTTAGCAAACCCGAGCTTTGATACCAATGTGTTGTGTGGCATCCTAAAATTTCATAGCGATCTCTAGATGCACTACCACCCATGAATAGGTGATGGAAGTGCCATCGGACTATATTATAGCCATTAGACCAATGGATTACAATTAAACAAGCCGAGCATTTAATGGATTATTTCTTTTTTGTTGAAAATCTATCCTATGTCCATGTATGATCTAGGTTGTACTAAAGGATAAATTGATAAGGAATTTTCTATTCTTGGTCGTGTACTCTATAAGTTGGATTACCATCGATTAATGTTGCAATATTATATGGCCATGTGATTATTTGTAATTATGTATATATAAGTGGGGATTAAGGTGGATTATTAGGAGCAAGTGTGGGCTGGATACCTAAGGCCCAAAACAGCCCAAAGTAGCCCACATTCCCCCATCATTCGGTCAACCAAGGCCCGGCCGAATGAGGCCCATCATCTTTGCATGAAGATTGACAAGTGGCAAGAGAGATTAAGCAAGTGTCACTGCCCCCATTACTTCACTGGTGACCTCCATGCAAATCCAATGATTACTAGCTAATCATGAGGGTGAAAGAAAAAGAGAAGGGGTGGAGTGAGCGAGGGAGTGTTTGCGAGAGAGAGAGTGACAAAGAGAAAGAGAGAGAGTTCGAGAAAAGTCCGAGAGAAAGAGGGAGTTCGTGAGGGTGCATTGGCGAGGGGAGAAGGAGACCAGCCCTGCCGTGCATGCGCCTGCTGCCGCCGTTGACGCCGCCTAGCTTCGTCGTCGATCGAGCCGCGCCCAGAGTCCTCAAATCGCCATTTGCTTGCTGTGTTTGCATGAACTTAAGGCAAGTGAGAGTCCATTGATCTATACTTTGCTTACTGTGGTTGTGTGTGAAGTGTAATAGATTTTGGAGATGCTTGAGTTATGATGCTGGATGTTGGAATTTCGAAGGTATAGGAGTAGTTCTTCAAGCTAGCAAACTGTTTCATGGAAAAACAGATTGACCTTTGACGACTCCGTGAATTTTATGTAATTATCTAGCCAAAATTTGACTTTGAATCCTTGATGAAAGTTGTAGATAACATCTTCAGGAGTAACATATTAAAATTGGTTGGTGAAACGATTTTTCTTTGAAAGTGTTAAATTTGGAAATCGTTACCGAGGGTTAGGGAGAGTTATGGTGATTATAGCTTTTGGTATATAATGAATCTGAATTCGAGTTCTTCACGGAAATTTTACCTTTAGGTTTTTTCTATAACATGTCAAAATATCAGAATTTTCTGAATTCATTTAGGGATTTTATCGAAATTATTGTTGAAACTGTGTAATAGTGATGTTTGAGGTTTTATGGCTGTGATGCATGGACCATTGCGATCCATACAAAGTTTTCTTGACTTGGTGTTCTTCATAAAACCTTTTTCTCTAGATCTCGTTTATAACATGTTAAATTTTCATAATTTATTAAGATCATTTACTAATTTTCCCAGAATTTTAATTGAAGGAGTGCATTCTGTTTTATCCGAGAAACTGTTTTATTTTAAGAACAAATGAAATTGCTTGGTAAGCTGAAATGTCTTGAGTTGTTATTTATACAACATATGTGGTGACATTTAACATATCATATGACATCAAAAGTTGATTGAAACCTTTGACATTATTGCATCAAATGCTATTTTGAAAGTGAGGCATATATGTGAATATACATTGTGATGTTGATGATATCGTTGAACCCTTGAGTCAACGATGCCTCGGGAGTGTTGGGATGCCCGGAAGTGTGTGCCTAATGCTCGGAGGTGTGTGTCGGAAGCCTCGTGACACCAGTTGGGGTGCGAGATGCCCAGAGGTGTGTGTCGGAAGCCTCGTGATGCTAGTTGGGGTGTGGGATGCCTAGAGGTGTGTGCTGGAGGTCTTGCGATGCTAGGTTGGGTGCGAGAGTCAGGAGAGATGCAAAGATTGGTCCCTAGGAAAAAAGAGAGAGATCATTTTGAATATCAAAATGGGAAATAAATCATGTGCATGTGTGTGCATATGGCATGGTGCATGAATTGTCTATGAATTGAGTTGGTACTATCTAGCATTGAGAATGTGGTCATTAAGGCATTGAATGGATCTCATGGAAATATATGCATGATTGCATGAATGATATGTGCATTTCACTTGAAATTTTGGTTGTCTTGCTTGTTGCATTGTGTAGTTTGATGATTTTTTTACTACTGAGTGGTTGTACTCACCCCTTTTGGGGACTAATATTTCAGATTAAGAGATGCCTTTGTTACCGGTCACACGTGGTACTTTCTATGGCTTACCGTCCGACGTTGAGGTTGAGTGTTCGGAGCATTTCTGTGTTGGTGTTCGTGGACTAGTGTTCATCCGTGTTCGAGTTTTAGTTATGTATGACGTGGGTCTACTTGATGGCCCTGTAGTCTAGGAGTTCCCATCCGTGCTTGTTCGTCACGACGGGATCATGATGGGGATGCTGCCGCCGTCACCGGCCGATGCATTGGGCTGGGTGTGATTGTGTGTGTGACTGGTAGCGGATGACACTTTTTGGATAGCCGACACTGGATGATGGATCGGTGTACATGATTGATGTGGGGTTGGGTATTTTTGGTTATAATCGAGCTTAGTAAAGCTTTGGCCTTTTGATGTACCGACTCGTGATGTCCATCAAAGTTATATAAATAAAAGTGGTTTGGCTCTAACTTATATATGAAATGTGTAGTTGGTGTGCATTGCATTGCATTATTTTGTTGGAATTTCGGATAGGGAGATTTGAATATGCTTCTGTTATATGAACTGCGCTGGGACCGATTTAAATAATACAAACCCCTAGGATTTATGGATCCACTATAATTAAATGGTATTAGAGTGATATATTATTAGGGTAAATGAAAGGTAAGCTAACTGTGGCGACCCTAATGGATCGGGGCCGTGTTGGGGGGTGCCACATGTTGGGAGAATAGTAACAGTTTGAATAATATCGGATTAACGTAACATAATTAAATAATCTCCCCTCTTGTGTAAATCTGATAGGAATCGATATAGTAAAGCAAAACAAATATTAAGCACACAAACACAAGGTGATTTTTTTTTTTTTTATGTGGAAAACCTACTCGATGTGAGGACATCAAAAACCACGGAACCAAAGTCCACCCAAAATTTTCATTATCAACAAAATCGAGAGAACATAGTTCTTATATCTAGTAAATACTAGAGTTGCGTAATAGCAAAGACCTCAAGAACATCATTTTTGGCAATATGCACAAATTTGACACGAAATCAAGGAAAAATCTAACAAAAAACACGAGTTTTGATCAATCCATGAAAAATCTAGAAGCTTCAAACGAAAATCAAACCGTTCAAATTTGAGAAGAGTGTGCCTTGAACACGTTGACAAAATTCCTACTCAATCGGATCACCCGTCGACTTTCGATGCCAACTTGATGTAAATCAGACTGATCCCCTGACCCTAGATTTTTTGCTTTCTCTTTTTCTCTTATTATTACGTTCTACTAACTTCTTTACTGTCATGCCCTTGCCCCACCTTTGGTACATGAGTGTAACCTGGCGAGTGATGTCTCAAGCACGTCAATTGTCTCAAAAATATTTTATTTTGATTAAACACATGTGGAAGCGAATTAAAAACAATCCCCATACACAAAGGAACATGGAAGTTGGGCAACATGTATACAAGCCAAGCAAATGAAAGCAACATGTATTCATACATATATACATATAAAAAATTGTTATGATTACATGTCCATCCTAGTCTTGGGCTACTTATCTTCATTACTACACATTGCCGAGAAAAGGCTAAAGTAGCCTAGCTCCTCTATTGAGCGTCCTCCAAAAATGGCTCTCATCCTAGGCCCTTTCTTTTACAATGCTCTCGTAGGATCCATAAGAGGGATGAGGCCTCGAACGGGACCTAAAACTTTCCCATAAAAAATGAGGCACCAAAACTCATACACATGGAGAACTAAAGTGTCTACACCTTTATGGATCCATACGGTAGTAGGAAACACCTCATTCTAAATTTACTATATCTGTCATGGTGATAACCATATCGATTGGAAGATTGGTACATATAGGTGGCAAGGTCGGTTTAGCCATCACACATTTGAAATGGTGAAAACAACAAAAGTGAGTTGATGACTTAGTAAGTAGAAATTCATAATTCTTCTATACGAGGATGTCTCGCCATTGATCCTCGGATAAAAAATCACCACCTACTTGTCGATGGCAAATCAATAGCAAAGTTCGTGTTTTGCCTTGTTTATGCATATGAAAGGCTCTCAATCATCTATGTGCTTTCAAGTATCAGAGATAGGGAATTAGTGCATAAGAATAAGCCTTCTAAAGATCCACGGCTTACGATCATTTCAGTCACTAAGAGGGATGCATGCATCACATAAAACTCATTCAAGCACTAAGTGACCTGATGCAAACATATACTCAAGTTGATGCAAGGACTCAACAATACATATCAAACAAACCCAGTTTTTACAAGCCTTAATTCCAGTATCGGTGCAAGCATCAATTCAAGCATCACACATGCATTAGTCATGGATCACGCATGGATTTCCAATTTATTTTAGTCAGTTCAGTTAGTTGAAATCCATCAACTCTTCTAGTATCAATCGGGCATCGATCCCCCCCTTGGCAACCACCATCATCCTGATCTCACTATTAGAATGGCATCTAGGGCAACCCCTAGGCATCGGCCTCACCTAGGTTGGCATTGTCCATGATCTCAATATCAAGACGGCTTCTGGGGCATTACCCCAGGTAATGACCTAACATACCCCAACGTCGGCAGTAAAAGTCCATTGTGTGTCTATGCATTCAAGCATTAATCAATCCATTTTTTATCTTGATTCATTAGCTAGACGAAGGGTCCGAAGGCGTGCCAAACAAGGTGAATCAATAAATGACTCTTGTGTCTTATTAACTAAGTTTATGCTAGATGCGATTTGGGCTCGTGGTCTTGACTTGGAACCGTTTGCTTCGAGTTAGGCATCAACTTGTGACTTATCTTGAGTAACAACACACCTCACTGTCGTCTTGAGATCGAGTGTGGGTCGTGCTTCCACCTCGGCACATGTCCAAAATTGCTGAGACCCTTCCTCGACATCCAGGTGTGCTCGACACCCATGTGAGACCATGATTTACTTGATGCAGAGACAATTAATTGAAAGCATGCAACAAGCACAACATACAAGCAAACACAAGCAAGCGATGACAAGATCCTAAATCGATACGCGTAGTACACTGCCCTATTGAAGAGTTAGGAAAGTCTACTTACAACTTTTTGGACCTAGCTTCAAGATGCTCATTTAGTGACTGAATAGTTCCTAGAGCGACTTGGTGAGGAAGGCATGAAAGAGATGAGAGAAAGGGAGAGGAAAGGAGAAAATGACTAACCCTTAAAATGTGAGGATGCCTTCTCCTATTTATGGGCCCCTTCCTCTTAGATTTTTATGCAAACTTATGATTAAGCCTAAGATACAAGTTGGCCTATCTAGCCTTCGTAGTTGGCACCTATGCTTAATTGTGTTTAATTTTGATTGGTCCACCTATTTGCTTATCCTCCAAGGCTCACTTTAGGCTCATTATTGCCTATGGCACCTAAGGGACACATAAGCCCCTTTAATGCCTAATGTCTTCTTTTAATTAGTTGGCCCTTGTCTTGTTCACCAAGGCTATAATCTAGGGCCATCATAACCTGAGATTTACCTAAGATTTTAGAGGACATCTAAGTTGATGATTCATCAAAGTCATTAATGAACTGATGTCCAAAGCCCTTATAAATGCCTAGATATTTTTGCCAAACTACTTGAGAAGCAAGTTTTCTCTCCCCCTTGCAATTGACATTGGCATATGATGGATAAGGGTAGACTATGGTCAAAGGTTATGGAAGATTCTAGAATCCCCAATTACCTCTTGATACTTGTCAATGATTTATCCCCACATTAATTGATTTGTGTCAAAATCTCATCTAAGACAATCATGAGATTAACATAGAGTGTTGCCTAATTGGAGAAGTCATTCATATTTGTTCACAATCAACAGTCTTATGAGAACCAAGGTTCATGCCAAAATTTACTAAATTTTAACCAAATGAGTGCAACTAAGTTGGTAGTTTTCTTAAACTTGTCCATGACCATTTTCAATTAGAATTGGTCCACTGGATATCTTATAATAAACTTCTGGTTGGTCTTGATTATTTGCCCTAACCAAGTCTTGATTGGGTGGACTGGGTCCATGGTCGAACATGCCATGCCTTGGTTTATCCAAGGTTTATGTTATTGATTCCTATGATCGACCTTCATACCTTATTCTCATAGCTTGAAATCGAGGACCTTACATTTACGACTACTACTTAAAAGATAGTAAGAAATCCTATTTTTCCATATGATTGATTATATGGGTTTAAGCCATTTTTGGCTAGGCTCCCTTCACATGAGAGTGAACTCAGCTAACAAATCTTTTACTCATGACCATCTTCCTTGCTATCAATCGTCAATGTTTAAGCTTCTCACTTGGTAGAGTCTTCATCATTGTATTGGAACCATCATGTTTGGTATGAATTTTCTCAAATTCCAATAGCTTCTCATCTAGAACATCTCTTAGCTAATGATATCTAACATTACCGTGTTTTGATTTAGAATAAAAAGACGAATTCTTACTAAGATGAATTGCGCTTTAATTATCACAAAATAATGCATATCTCTTTTGCTTGAACTCGAGTTCTTCCAAGAACTTCTTCAACTATAGCATCTCTTTACTAGCTTTGGTTGCTGTAGTAAATTCAACTTCTGTTGTAGAAAGTGCAACACACTTTTACAATCTTGACCTCTATGACATAGCTCCACTGACAAAAAAAATCAAATAACCAGAAGTAGATTTACAAAAATCAATATCTCCAGCTAAGTTAAAATCTTTGTACCCAACTAACTCAAGTTTCCCGGTTTGAAACTGAGTTTCAAACTGGAAGTTCTTTGGAGATACTTCATGATTCTCTTGTATTCCGATGCTCTCTATTTGGATTTGATAAATAATGACTAATAATGTCAATTGCATGTGCTTAGTATGGATGTGTACATATTATCGCATGTATCAAGCTTCTTACAGTTGAAGTATATGGAACATTTTCCATGTCTTTCTTATCTTTATTAGTCATAGGATTTTGCTTTGAATTTAACTTAAAGTGGGTAGTAAAAGGAGTACTAACATTTTAGTCTTGTCCATTTAAAATTTCTGAACAATCTTCTCAATGTACTTCTCTTGTGATAAGAACAACTTTTTAGCATCTCTATCTTGGGTAATTTTAATGCCAAGAATTTGCTTCACCGGGCCCAAGTCTTTCATGGCAAAAAACTTGCTCAATTGTTTCCTCAACGATTTAATTCGTGAAGTATTCCTACCAACAATCAAAATATCATCAACATAAAACAAGAGAATAATAAAGTCATCGTCAGAATTTTTTTGGACAAACACATAGTTATCTGATGAAGTATTCTTATAGCCTTGTTTCATCATAATTGACATAAAATTTTTGTATCACCATCTCGGTACTTGCTTTAGGTCGAAGTGACTCTTCTTCAACTTGCACACATAATCCTCTATCGCTTTCACCTTGAGATCCTCTGGTTGTTTCATATATATCTGTTCCTCCAAATCACTATGTAGGAAAGCTGTTTTGATATTCATCTGCTCAATTTCCAAGTCTAGGCTAGCTGTCAAGCCTAGTATCACATGTATAGGAGACATTTTCACCACAGGGGAAAACATATTATTAAAATCAATACCATTTCTCTGACTAAATCTCTTAACAACCAAACTAGCTTGTATTGTGGTTGTGAAGTCTGTTCATTTGTTTTAACTTGTAAACCCACTTATTCTTCAAAGCTCTTTTGATTTTAGGCAAATCCACCAGTTCAAAAGTGTGATTATCATAAAGGGCCTATATTTTATCCTACATAGCATCAATTGATTTGCTTTTTCACTCAACTTCAATTGTTTTTGCATAGCACTCTAGTTCACTTGCATCAATCAATAATACATACTCATCTTCAAAATATCTGATGAAAGGTCATTGGTCTCTAACGGATCTTTGAACTAGAACATTCAATGGAGCATCTAATGGAACTTTTGGTTTAGGAACGGTATTATTAATTTCAACATAGTCTAGGACCTATCCAACATCTGGGACATTCACTTCCTGTTATTCTTCATCAATCAATGTAGGAATATTGTGAGAGGAACTAGATCTAAGTCAATCAAATCATCACTAATCTACAGCACTGAAATCATCTATGATTTCTCAATATTCTGTATTATCTGATCTTCCATAAACACAACATCTCTACTTCTTATAACTTTCTTTTATGTAACCAAACATATTCTTTCTATAGCTAATGAATATGCATTATCGTGTTTTTACATCAAGTTTAGACCTTTCATCTTTGTGAATATACACAAATGCCTTGCACCCAAAGACACACAAGTAATTATTCTTTGCCTATCCAAACCCTATTAAGAACATCAAAATCTTGAAGAATGCAAAGAGTAAGACTTAACATATGTGAAATTGTACTTAAAGGAGTGCCGGACACCTAGAGTGCCAAAACTTGGCATGGAGGGACACTCAAATGCCAAAAGTTAGGAAAGTGACACTCAAATGCCAAAAGTTAGAAAAGTGCACTTACTTTGCTGGAAAATCGCCACGTCAGTATTTTGGCCGGATTGGCACTTAAGTGATCCATTTTGCTTCGATTTTGGCACTTGAGTGTCACTTTTCTAACTTTTGGTACTTAAGTGTCCTTTTGTGCCAAGTTTTGACACTTGGAGTGTACTTCTGCTATACTTAAAGTCTCGCTCCAAAAGGATCCTGGTAGCTTTGACTATAAAAATAAACTTTTTACCCTTTCAACTAGTATCTTGTTCATTTTCTCAGCTAAGTCATTTAATCGAGGCATCTTGAAATTTTTTTTTTCCATAATGTTGAATATCATGTTGTTTGCAATATTCATAAAAAAGTCCAATGTACTCTCTCCTGTTATTAGTTCTAATACATTTCATCTTCTTTCCAATTTGTTTCTCAATTGAAACCTGAAACTGCTTAAAAGCATTTAATACTTAATATTTAGTTTTCAAGGTATAAACCAATATTTTCCTTGATTAATCATTTATGAAAGTAACAAAATACAAAGAGCCACCAAGTGATTTTGTCTTCATAGGATCACAAATATTAAAATGCATTAAATCAAGTATATCTGACTTTTTTTGAAGGAAGGAAGCTTCTGAATTCAATTCTATTTTGTTTTCCTACTAAACAGTGAGTACACTTCTTTAGCGTTGAACTTTTTATATTTGAAAGAAGCTTCTTCTTGGTTAATATTGACAAACTCTTCTCATTGATGTGATTGAGCCTCTTGTGCCATAACTCAGCTGTCTTTTTGCTATGTACTACAGTAATTTTGCCCGTGGACAAATTTATCTATATAATATACAACGAATAACATTTTTCACTTTTAGCCACAACTAGAGAACGTTTGGTGAGCTTTCATCGATCATCACTAAAGGTGTTGCAATACCTCTCATAATCTAGTTTGCTTGTGGAAATCAAATCAAATAGATATTAGGTATATGCTTAACATTATTTAATATTAACATTGCACCATTGTTGGTCTCTAGGCACACATCATCAACCCCTACCACTTTAGCTAGCCTATCGTTGTCCATCTTCACAAATCCAAAGTTACCCGATCTATATGATGTAAAGAAATCCCTACGAAATGTAGTATGAATAGATGCACTATTATCAATCACCCAGCTGGTTTCATGACATACAAGATTCACCGCATCATCATCATAGACAATAAGAAAGCCTTTTGCAAGTGTATCAACACGATTGTTATCACCATCATAATCACTTTTCTTCTTTTTAGCTTTCTCTTTCTATTTCTCATTTTTGAACTAACAGCAAAATCTCCGAATATGTCTCTTTTGATGACAATAATGGCACTCAACATTGCAAATTTATTATGTTTGCCTTTGCTTTTTATCTATATCTTTATCTCTATTTCTCAGATCTCGAGACTCACTTCTTCCTATTTTCTCAACATCCAAGGCATCCAAATGTAAAGAGGATGATCCCTATGTCTTTTTTCTCATCTCTTTATTCAAAACACTACTCTTGGCCAAATCCATAATGATTGTACCATCCAGGGCAGAATTAGACAAAGACACTCGAAAAGTCTCCCATGAGTTCAACAAAGTACCAAGCAATCATAACGCTCGTATCTTATCTTAACTAATTGATTTATAATTCCTTGAAAGGAATTTAAATGATAAGTCAAGCGAGTACTGCTATTCCCAATCTTTTGAGTATATAACAATTTGAGCTTATTCCATAAACTGAGTGCATGTGTTTCCTTAATGATATGGTTGAAAATATTATGATTCACTCACTATCTAATATAACCACACTTGACAATGAAATTATAGACTATTAGCATCAATTTTATTCTCTGGTTTCTCTTCAACAAATACAGATAGACAATAATCTCTCACATATAAAAGGTCTTTCATCTTTCATTTCTAAATACGATAATTTGAACCATTCAATATAACCATTTTATTTGTATTCGTTTCCATTGTTTAACATAAGGCAGAAAAATCAAGCAATAACCAAAGCTTTGATGCCACTTTGTTAGGTGATCATGGACCTCTCTTACTCCAAAATCTAGCTCAAGAGGTGAGGTCTTTCCTCACACTTACGAATCGACCACTAGCCATTCCAAAATCAATGTGGGACAAGCTCAACAAACTGTGCTCCTGAGCTTCCATCAGGGCTTTGATCCGTAAAACTGTAACCAATACGAAATCATTTTTAACAGGTTTTGACTTTTAAATAGTCATGCCGGTGTAGGACGCTACTGTGATTCTAGCAAAAAAGGATGACAGTGGCTCCATGCATCATTCGATGGTCGAAATTTAGGATGCGGGTTGTGAAAACATTTGCAGGGTAATGTAGATGGGGGACAAGTGGAAGCCCTGCGGATATTGTTGGCCATTATAGAGGTGTTGGCCGTGAAACGTTAAACCTTGCCGATCCTTAGGCAGCGCATCACCGCCGTCGCCACAGCGGTCGCGCCATCCCTCTCCCTCTTTCTTTAGAATTTGTGTGTGTGTGTTTCTTTTCATTTAAATTGATCTGTTCCTAAGAGAAAGGTGCACATAACATAGTCGATCAAACTCATCACAAGGTCGGCTTGTGCACCGGAGACATGCTCAGTGCAGAATGAATTGTTGCTAAGAGAGCCACCTAGTTTCGACCTTACTATTCTCGTGTCTTGGTCGTATGTTCAAAATCCACGACAACAATCAATTCGCCAATTAGCCAAAGTGTTAGTCCATTCATCAGATTTCGATTGTTCCGCTTGTGATGAACCGGCCGAGTTCTATGACTCTCTCTTTCGCTGTCAATTGTGGCTCTTGAACTGTAATGCTTGATGCAATTTATCTTCCAAGCCTGAGACTTGGTGAACTCTTTTGAACCGAGGTGAAATCGCGGTGCTCATGTTGGCTCTTGGGAATTGCTATGTACGTAAAATATATGATGATGAAAATGTAGTCTACTTCCGAAAAATTAAGAAAAGCTCCTTCCAGTAATGGCAAGGGTTCATGCAATATACGACAAAACATGAATCAATGGTTTGGTCGTTAATGATAACACATATATCAGGTAAAACAAAACGAAAATAGTAAAAGAAATTGCATTGATCTGCACAAAAAAAAAAAAAAAAAAGTTAAAATATGGACAGTGGCTTGTCATGACCCGCACCTCCAGAGCATACACATCCCTCGGTGGTCAATAAAATTTTTGCGACGTCCTAGGAAGTGTCGCCGACCTATTTAGTTTATGGCACATGCGGAAATGTAATCACAATCTCCAAACAACATAAAAGTGGGATAGAAACATAGGATGATATTTTAACAAAACACACTCATAATACAACAACATATATATACAACAAAGTCTAACATCACATGGATTTATTTCAAAAAGAAGAGCTCCTAGGCTATCTACGCTCTGAGCTCCTCGTTCATGGGACCAGAATCCCTTCCAATTTTGTCAGACTTCTCGATAACAAAAGGAATGAATTGTCACCCACTGTCCAAATAAGACGGAGGACCCGTCGACATCAAATAGAAACTAAAGAAAAACCTAGACTTCACTTCTTGCGAACCCTTGCACCTCGCTTGACAATTCTCCATCTAGGGACTTGAAAATGGTTATACAATAACTAACGAGACAATGTCTTAGCGAGTCCATCCCCTGAATCCCGATTAGGAGAAAAGTACACCCACATGCAGTCTAACCATATCTCCTCAAAATTAATGCAACACCAATGTTTGTCCTACATGTCAGTGACATTCAATTTGCATATAATTATATTGAAATCATGCATCATTGAACATCTCGACATGTATACATATATAATTATATGTCATCACCAATTCATGGGCCCTAATTACTAGACCAAACCGTTATGGTATGTTTCATACTGCACCACACAATTCCGTCTCTTAATCAGGTCCATGAATCTCAATCATTCATGTGTTCCAATTTATTATGACTCATCAGTCATGGCCAACTTAACATTCGGCGGTCTTCCGGCTTAGCCGGACGTCGTCTCGCACCATCAAGCAGGCAACGTCTACATCTAGACGGCATTTCTCAAAGGAACATTCGTCTAGCCTCCATTGCGACCGGCATCCGTTGACTTGGGGCATTTCCGAAGGAGTATCATTCGGTCCCAAAGGCTCATGACGGTGTCTCATATCATTCATGCATTCATTCAATTTTGGCTTAGGATACCGTGTATTGCACTCAAATGCCTCAATTAAAATAGCGATCTCGACCTATTTTCTTCATATTAGAAATGCATGGTAAAATAATCATGTGTGGAAATACGGTCAAATCGAACCAGAAAATTTGTGTCATCTCTTTTAAAATCCCACAGTTTGATATAGTATTTAAAAATGCTTTCGGTGTCCAAAACTTGACACACTGTTATTTTCTAATTAAATACCAACATTTGCCATTTTGAATTATAACAACTCTCACTCAATTGCACGATTTAACAATCAATGGCATAAATGGAACATACTATTCCAATTAGCATGGAATTCCGGTCACCGGCTATCCCGGATAATTTCTTGAAAATATTAAATAATTAACTAAATTATAATTAAATCATTTAAATTAATTACCATTTATAATTTTTCACTATCAATTCAATTTGATCATAACTAGAACCAATTATCAAAATGCCTAACTAGACTAATGCCTTACAATAACCTTCTAGTCTAACCATTTAACTAAATATTTAAGTCTCTAACTAAATAGTCTAACCAACCTAACTAATTAGTCTAACTATCTAGTTTCATCTCAACTAACTACCTAACTAGTCATTATCCTAACTAGACTAGTTTCTAATCCTATTTAACTTAATCATACTCTTAAGGAATGTAATCAACCCCTAATCATAAATTAGGAAATTGACTCACCTAAGCTAAAGATTAAAGGCTTCTAGTGGCGGCGGAGTGACAACAATTAGGCTTTAGCCTCCGGGGAATGCTAGAATAACTCCGGGTGACCCTACTCAAGCCAGCAAGGCCCTCGGCCTACTATCGAGAAGCGGT
Source organism: Eucalyptus fibrosa (assembly GCA_017140475.1). Taxonomy (NCBI): domain Eukaryota; kingdom Viridiplantae; phylum Streptophyta; class Magnoliopsida; order Myrtales; family Myrtaceae; genus Eucalyptus; species Eucalyptus fibrosa. The sequence goes on from CM029510.1 coordinate 20,686,529, forward strand.
CTTCTTAGTAGGACTAGGCCAAGCAGCGACGGTGTGAGCTTCTTGGAGGCGAGGCAACGACACTGTGGAGTGGTTTGGTCCACTGGTGGGCTGCACCGGCACAACAGGGGTCCCGGCGATAGGGCAGCAGCAACGGCGAAGGGATGGCTATTTTCGGTGAAGGCGGTGAGTTGAAATTGAAGAGGGATGAGCAGTGAAAATGCTGCAACACCCATATGCAACGGCGTTGAGCTTTCGGTGGAGGGATGCAGGAATCTTGCCGGTTTTTGTGGATTATTGGACTGCTAGTGAGGGTGGTTGAGAGGTGATTAACGGCCACACAAAAGAGAAATGGAACATGAGGGCAGCTTGGTCGGTGCTTCCGCTAATCCAAGAATCGGTAGCGCCAAAACAGAGCTTCCTCTGTTTTTCGGTTGCTGGCTTTGTCGGTTTAGTAGAAACATAAGAAACCAAACAGGGGGGCCGAAACTCTTAAAGAAGAAGAAGACAAGGGACTTCATGGCATGGGGAAAAGGAAAGGAAAATGAAAGAATGATAAAGAGAGGGAGAGAGAGATGTGGTCACAGGGCACAAGGAGGGGGAAGGGATCACACGGATGGGGAGAGGAGAAGGAGAAAAAGGATCATGGAGGGTCCCCCTCCCCAATTTCCACAAGCCTTGTGTCCTTATTCCATGGAATTTAAGCCATTTCATTTTCATATGGCCCACCATTTCAAAGCAAACTTATTCTCCTCAAACGAAATTCAAATGGTGGTGGAATTCCTTTTGGTGTGCATACATCCGAATTTTGCATCCTTTTCATTAGCTTTTCCCTTTTTCATTTTACCAATTCTTAACCTTAGTTAACAAGGATAAAAGCCTTATTTAAATCTTTATGATTCCCATTTCCAAAGGTTCCACATTAACGACCAAAATCCCCTTACATTACTGCCTTTCCCAATTTCACTTTGCTTGCTATAATTGAATTTCCCACCAAAATTTCAAATTCGTCAAAAGGTCTTGAGAGGATGCATCGACGTTCCTAGAATTAATTGTGACATGGTAGAATTCTCAATTTTTGAAATCGGATTAAATTTCACAGTTAATTTCAATCAGACGTGATTTTAGCGTGATCTAAACCATCGGGTAGTTTTTAGGAATTTTTGGTGCAATTAACCTGTGGTTGATTATTTTCAAATCACAATGTACATCTTCAACTTATTGGTGACTTTTGGTTGTTGAGAAAATCTCAAGATTTCATTTACGGATACAGGGTACCAAAACGATAGAAAAATCGGTTTAGCGCCGATCGACGATAATTTTGCAATTATGTGGAATCACCCATGCCTAATTACATATTTCAGTCGAATCAACCTATTTCCGGTCTCTGATAGATTTTCGACTGTGCTGCAATGACCCTTGCAGACGAACACAGTCGAGCAGTCGATTCCTAATCAAATTCTCAAGCCTGTTGAATTAAAATCCCTTAATGACTTCCCTAACTAGTTTAGTTATTTCCTGAGTGATCAGCTTAGAAAATAACACTATCGGCACGTCAATGAAAAACCCAATTTATTCAATTGAAAACAGAAGTAGAGAATCAGACTGTCACATGGCCAGTACTTAGGGATTACGAACATAGTGAATTTAATTAGAAAATGCATAGTGAATGATGCAAGCCACTAAAAAGGCAATTGATTCACACAAAAAGAAACACAACGCACCATAAATGTCCCAAACAAATCGAAACAACACTGAAAAGAGAACATTCCTCTTACTATCGTTATCATCGATGCCAATGGTGGGGCACTCCACAATATGTGCACACCTTATTAACATGTTACTCCAAGTTCAATTGCCTTCTCAAGAATAAAAGAATGATCAACTGCACGAATTCACTAGATTGACCTTAGTCAAAATGGAGGAAATTAGAGGATGCTGAAATTTAGATAAAGCCAACACTCCATCAGTCGAGGATGGAACTTGTGACAAGGAACTTGAATGAGTGTGGAGTCACTTGCGGATGGGTGACCGACTTGAGATAGAATTGAAGAGCCCCAGCCTCCTTAAACTTTTTAGATGATCGGCGCTCTCAATTGGCTTTGTTCACTTTAATTTTGTTATATTTTCCCCTTGATATTCTTCGACAAAGTGGACCTCAGCAGGTCCTTGAAAAGGCTTAAGGGAGAAGAAACAGTTTTGGGAAATCCGCCTTAGGATGGGAGGACCCGTAATGTCACCTTCTGTATTCTCACTTACTTGAGAAGAAAGATTGGGTGGGAATCAAGGAGCCTATCGATGATAAAGATAGACATCACGTTGGTATATTGATAATATCTACAGCCGAGTAGGAGAGTATAATAACTATCCATACCTAAGGGAGATAGGATGACTTCAAAACCATTGTAAGGTGAGTAGAGCCTCGCTCAGGCCTATCAATCGGTTGCTTACATTATACCCTTGGTTGATAGGCCCAAGCAAACTTTCTAGATGGAATCGATGCTCTCAATTGGTTTTAGTCCCCTTTAATTTTGTTTTTTTTTCCCCTTGATATTCTCCAACAAAAAGAAAGACTTAATTGGTCTATCGTCCGAAATTATGTGTATTGTGATTGTTAGAGAAAGAGGAAAAACGAATAAGCGAACTCAATTTGAGACTTTCTATTTTTATATTTAGGGGTTGGGCCATTTTTTTCCTATTGGTTAGCCCTACCATAGCTTTAATTTGAGTATAAAAAAAATGGATAAAATTGCCCTTACCTAACAATTGGGAAAAAGGAAAAAGCTAGGTGCAGATTTAACCAGCCAGAGGGATGGGGTTCTTATTTGAGATGAAATTGGTTAGTCTTTATCTTCCTAGCATTTTATCGAAATTGGTTCCACTTCAAATTTTCATTAAAATTTTTCTTAAGAGAAAAGAACGGAATGAAATAAAAAAGAAAAAAAAAAACTCAAATTATGTCACACATTTAATTTGAATTATTTTTCATAACATAAAAAATCTTCAATTATGCTCATCATGACGTATTTACCCTACATTTTTTTATTGTAACATAAAAAAAATTAAATTTGTAATTATGTGACACATTAACTCCATTAATGTTTTGTTAAATGATTTTTCAATCAAAACAAATTGCGCACAACACTACTTATTTTCTAGTGTCCATGTAGATAGATTTTAATGGAATTTTGAGGGAAGACAAATGTGTCATTCAAGTTCGAATTTGGGATTTTTGGTATCACGTAAAAAGAAGTCTAGAGTAATTTTTTTTATTTTATGGCTTTTGCCTAAAATAAAAAGAAGAGAGCGAAATAGAATGAGGGCGAGTCCACCGTCCACGCGGAAGAACCCACGCGAACCTGTCGCGATCGGCGATGCTCTCTCCTCCGACTCCAGCCCTCCGCTTCGTCGCTCGGTTCCTTCGCTCCGCTATGCAAACCGCGAGGTCCCCGCCATTGCCGAGTCCCCGAGCTCGAGAAGGTTGAAGAGACCGCCGGCGACGATCCCCCTCCCCCTCCTCCTCCCCCGCTCCCCGCCGTCCCGATCGCATGAAGCAGGGCAAGAGGGCCGCCATGATCACGCGATCGAATCTGGCGGAGCAGCTGAGGGAGTACCAGATTCGATCGAAGCACAATTGGGCCACCGTCTCCTTCTTCTCCTCCACTTCCGCCGCCTCCTCGTCCAGGTAATGGCGCGCGGTCGCTGCCTCGATTCGCGAATTTCCCCCAGGCTTTTTTTTTTTTTTTTTTTTTTTTTTTTAACGCTCGCGATTCCGAATTCGTAGCGTTTAGATTTGCGGATTCCACCGGTTGTTGTGGCGGTGGTGTGCATTTTTAGGCCGTTTGAAGTTACACGGTAATCGGTTAGGTCTTTGGATGCTGCGATCGGTCCTTGTTCTCGGCAAGAAGTGGGAAGATCTCGTGTCGCTGGCGAAAGTCCGAGATGAATCATGTTTCCTTGTGCTTGTATGCAGCCGAGAGTGCGTGCCGGGTGATGTATTTGATTCGTGATATTTGCTAATTCGTGTAGAGGAGTTGCGGGGATTGCTTCTAGGGGAGGGTTAGTATTGTTGAGGGAAAGTACCTGGGATAAGGATGAGGAGTGGAGGGCGGGTAGTACGAGCATGCTGGGGAGGCTTGGATTTTGATAGCAGGCGATGAACACTGATGCAACTTGTGTTGAAAGAAGGGCCATTGCAGCCAATTATGTGCTGTTAGTGGTTCTTGGTAAACTGCTCAGAATCATTATTGGTTGATGAATAATGTGAGTTGTTTATTATGGCGAGGGACTGTATTGGTCACCACCACACGATAAGGTGATGCTGTAGGGTAGTCTATAAGGAGGAAAACAGAACAGATGGTAAGATGCCGCACGTCATAAATGATAGATGCTCCTGTGTTATACCCACTAGAAAAATTATGGAAATGATATGTTGCTCTTGTAAGCCTTACAGTGACCTCATCACCTTAGAACTCTCCAAAACATTTGAATATTGTGCAAGCGGTTCTACTGTATGACACCAGATTGATAGAACAATCAAATCTTGGACAGAACCAAACATATGCCGACATTTAAATATGTAGGACTGGGAGAGGAGGGTTTTCTGGTCTCTATCATTATGCATATCCTTTTATGTACACCATAATGCTGCTGTTTGGCTGAGTTTTGCCTTGTATAGTAGTTTGGATTAAGCTGTTTGGAGTTGCTGTATGGAGAATGCAACCTTAAGATGATTCAATTGCTTACAAAGGAACATAGGTGTTTTTATTAATCCTTGAAAAGACTGATTGATTGCACCTTGAGTGTTGGTAGTTCTGTTGTCTATGCCCTAATTTATAGCTTTTCTTTTGCGAGCATTCTTATATAGTTCAGTTAACTTTTGTGCACTTCTCGGTTTTTTGTTTTGCTTTTGCACTTTTTATGGTAACTGTTAGGAAGACTTTACTAATGCCCTCTCTTACTTCCTCTATGGATGCAGGGTCGATGTTGTGGTCTTTGTCATATGGGAGGTCGTCATTTTAGCTTTTTTAGTTTTTTCAGCAGTTTCTTTATACTTCAGACATATCCGATTTGCCTTTATCTTGGTATGCGTCACAGTGCTACTGCTCTTATGCATGAAAATTGCGAAGAAAATAAAATCAGCTAGGAAAAAGAAGCGAAGGATGCTTCTTCCTTTGTCCATGTAGACAGGTAAAGGAAAAATATGCATACTCACTTAGTTGTATAAAGATGAAAATCCTGGGCTGTGCCCTCATCCATTATCTTCTTGGCTAGTCAAATATGTTGGCAAGGATCACATAAGATGTATACGCTGGTGCAAACAGGTTGTAAGTGAAGTGCTCCTGTCACTTACGGGAGAAATGCTGGTTTTTTGGGTTGAGTTAGGTGAATTGGTTTTAGGAATAGTTCTGCTCGTACTCCTTGTTGGCTATATACGGGCAGCCCCATCAAATTATGCCTGTACGGGTTTGCTTTAGGAGTTGACATGAGATGGTCCCTGTGTTGGCACTCAAAACTTGAAGGAGCTACTAAGCAAAGATGTTAATGATATATTGATTTTTCCATGGTCTGTGTTTGCCTTTTTATTTTCTTCTGTAAAATGGTCAGTGTTTGCTTCATCTACCTTTAGAAGTGTACAAAAGTTAAATATGGCCGAATATTCCGTTCACAAGTGAAACTGATGTTACTTGACTGGTTAGGCGTTCTTGGTTTCGTGCAAGAGTTGTGGTTTAAAGTACCATTTAGATTTTGTACAATGTTGAACACAAGTTACACAACAGCATACAGTACCTTTGTTCCTCTTTTAATGACCGTCTTATCTATTGCCTACTCTGCTGCTGCATTGCAGCTCCCACACGTAATCATCCCTTGTCGTGGTTACTGAAGAGTAATTCTCGTGGATGATGGTTTAGTCAGACGTGTTTTGTGTAGACTTATGATGGTACTGGCGTATGGCGTAGGAGATTACCTGTTCATTGCTACTTTTGCTGTCCTTGATCAAACACCGAGGGTCGGCTGGTTCCCACATTCTATAGTTTTTGTACTTTAAGTCCCACCCTGTAGTGGAATGTGATTTCGGCTTGAAGAAGCGAACTTCTATTCCTCTTGTCACCATTCTCCAAATGGCCCCCAGCTATGAGACTACTGAGCCTATGCTTCCTTCAAGTTATCTCTTTGCCTCATTTGCTAAATCAGGTTGACCATGGTTGAGAGTCTTTTTATTGATGATAATTAACTAGTCAGATTATTCTAGGAAGCAATCCTTGACGGAGTATTGGATTTGGACGAGTGGCTTATCCCGTCTTTTTGGACCAATTCCCCAGTTCCCTTGCATCAAAGAAGCTTTTGGGGAATTTTTGTTGAGCAGATCTGATTTTTGTGATAGAGCATGTGATACATAAGATTATTCTAAATATTGGGTCTCTTTTTGGGCAATTCTAGGACATACGTAAGAAGGCTCCTAATGAGAAAACAGTACAACCAAGAAGAAACAGAGTCACAGCAAACCAGACGCATCAAAGATCTGTTCACTAAAATCTGAAAGTCTTTCGCTAATGACATCTTTCTTTCCCTCTTCATTTAGCAATTTCGAGCGTGGGGTTGCTGTTTCGTATATGTCATGGAAGGTTCGTCCTTCCGTGGACATACGTTTTCCAGTATCGTTTGTATCGCTTCCCCTTCTTTTCACCTCACTCGAAAGCCATACTAAGTCACATCAACAAAGCATCAATTCGGCATTTAGCTGCCAAAAGAAGTACGATATGTTATGGCTGTTCTTTGCTGTCGTCGCACGTAAGGCTTGGATTGACGTTAAATGAAAAATGAGGATGGTTATTGATAAATTGTGGCATTCTTTGATTAACTCATTTGAGACATTGTCTATTTTGACTCATCTCACAGTGAGCTTCATGATTTTATCCTTTTCACGTATAGATAGACATTTTTTCAGGAGGTCACTTATCCTGATGGTGTTTTAGTCTAGATTTGCTTGACTTTGGAATTCAAAAGCAAAGCTTGCAATTACATCAAAAGGTACATCCATGAGTTAATTCTGGTTTTCACATATATGTTTCGAGATCACTCTTCCTCTGATCGAAGCACAATTTGGTTTATTCTTAACTTTTTCGCCATCCTAGAAATTTGCAAGGAGCCGCTCCTTGTCCAAGCTATCTTAGGCCTTATTAACTAGTTCTTGCCTTCATCGAATTGGGTCGTTAAGAGTCCATGGTTTTGATGAGGGCGGGAGTGATCAACAAGGGCAAAGAGGATCTGGACAAGATTGGGCTTAGTCTTTAGGATGGTGTGAGACTAGGAATGAATCGAATCCTACATCACCTGTTTGTGGTGAGGTAAAGTGCTACATATGTGATAGCATTTGTCCTGACTTGTAATGAGACCTTTTCTAGGTGAAATCCAAAAGAATGAGACTGTGCGAGTTCTGGCCCAAAATAGACATTGTCGTTACAAGCGGGACTTGAGTCTAATAATATGGTATTAGAGCTAGGAGTCCAATCAAAAGTGTGAAATTTGGGGACAAACCATGCGGAAGCTAGTGAGTTTGTAACGATCCACTTCGACGAGGATAGGAGTGATCGTCGGGCTAGAGAGGGCTTGGACAAGATGCAACTCCAACTCTAAGATGACGTGGGGGTATGAATGAATTGAATCCCACATCGTCCAGATGTGATAAGGTAAAGTGCCATCTATGTGATGACACTTGCTCTAATTTGTAACAGACATTTTTAGGACAAACTCAAAAGAATAAAATTGTGCAGGTTTTGACCCAAACAGACAATATCGTTATGAGCGGGATTAGGGTTTAACATCAACAAGTTCAAATTGACAAATTGATAATGATTGGTGGACATCATGGTTGGAACATGGCTAGATTATTGATATAATAGGCTTATTTTATGACCCTTTTGGGCTAAATAGTGAAGAACGGTTTGCTGCGAATGATAATTATTTTATTTTTGAACACAAATTTTGACTTTATTCTCTAGATGAGTTTTTAAGCAAAAATATGCGTTTAATAACAATACAAAATTTCTATTATTGGAACATAAGTTTTTTTTGATACCGATATAAAATTTCTTCCTCCTAAGCGGTTGGCGAGCAGTCGTGAGTGAAGGACAGTGGTGGGCGATAAAGGATAGTGGTGGGTGGTGGTGAGAGCACACCAGGCAACAACGGATGATGGTGGGCAAGTGGCACATGGATGGCTAGCTAATAATGAGGGTGAACAATGAGAATAATTTTATTTTTCGTCTGATAATTCTTCTTCTGAAAATTTCGGACTGGCCGATAATTCGACAAACGGCGAGACAACGTCCAATAATTAAATCTCAAAACCCTTGAAAGTTCAATATCCGAAATCGAATTAAATTTCTCATTTTGGTCGATCTCAATGCCAAGGAAATAATGCATCAAACCCAAGTACGTCATCTCAAATGTCTTCATCATTTCTTCTTTGAATTCTTGGATCATTGTTTCATTGTTTCCTGTATAAATGAGATCATCCACATACAAAGAGACAATAAGAGTGTTAGTCTTACCTTGGTTTTGATGTAGAGCGTTGGCTTGCTCATACTCCTCCTGAATCCTTGCTTGATGAAGTATTCATCGATTCTACTCTACCACGCTCATGGTGCTTGCTTTAACCCATACAAGGCTTTCATGAGTTTGAGAACTTTTTCTTCTTGGCCTTTGAGGATAAAGCCTTGTGGTTGTTCTATGTATATTTCTTCTTGAAGATATCCTGTGGCATCCCAAAATTTCATGGCAATTTCTAAAGGCATTACGACCTATGGAAAAGTGAATGGTTGTGTCGTTGAAGTATGTTGTGGCCAATAGACCGAAAAATTGTAATAGATTAAGGCTAAGCATTTTAATAGACAATTATTTGGTTGGAATATATCCTATGTCCATGAGTGATTAATGATTTGTATTAAAGGATAAATTGATAGGAAAATTTTTATTCTTGGCCATGTACTTTATAAGTTGGATTTTTATTGATTTATATTACAAAATTTTATGGCCATGTGAGTATTTGAGATTATGAAATTAAGTGGGGATTAAAGTAAATTGTTAAGAGCAATTATGGGCTTATTTAGTATTATTTTGGGCCATTTAAAAGTTGGACTTTAGACTCAAAAGTGTTGGACCCAAAGTGGGCCAAGAGGCCCGACCTAAGGAGCCCATGAAGTAGTCGACCAAGGCTAGCCCAAGCCCAATCAAATGAGGCCCATATTCTTTGCATAAAAATCCACAAGTGGTAAGAGGAGCTTGCCAAGTATCTTTCCCTTAGAGCCAAGTGGCATTAGCCATGCAAATCAAATGATTGCAAATGATGAAGGGGAAAGAAAGAGAGGGAGAGTGGGTGGATTGAGAGAGAGAGAGAGAGAGAGAGAGAGAGAGAGTGAAATCGAGAGAGGGAGAGTGAGCGTGCGAGGAAGAAGGAGGAGGTTCGTTGCTGCCGTCGAGCCACCGGGTCCCGCCGTCGAGCTGCCATTTGCTTGCTGTGTTTTGCTTGGATTAGAAGCAAGTAAAGTCCATTAATCTATCCTTTGCTTGCTGTCTTTTGTGTGTGATGAATGGTGAATTTCGGATGTGGATGAAGTGTGAAATTTCAAAGTTATAGGAGTTGTGTTCTAGCTTAGTATTCTATTTCTGGAAAAACAATCCGACCTTTGATGATTTCGTGAGTTCCATGCGATGTTCTAGTTAGAATCTGACTTCAACTTCTTGATAAAAGTTATAGAGGAATTCTTGAAGATTAACATACTAAAAATTGAGATGAAATGGACAAGTATTGGTTGGTGAAATGATTTTTCTTTAAAGAAACTAGATTTGGAAACTGTTATGTCGACCTTTGGTGATTTCGTGAGTTGCATGCGATGTTTTAGTTGGAATATGACTTTGACTTCTTGATGAAAGTTGTAAAGGACTTATTGGAGAAAAACATATCAAAATTTGAAAGGAAATTGATAAGTATAGGTCGATGAAACCATTTTTTATTTTTATTTTTATAAAACTAGATCTGGAAACTGTTATGATGATCTATTGTGATTCCGTGAATTTCGTGCAATTATCTAGTCTGAATTTGATCTCGTGTTCTGATGAGAGTTGTAGAAGAAATCTTGAGAAGAAACATACTAAAAATTTAGGACAAACGGACAAGTAATGATTGGGGAAAACAATTTTATTTCAAAATAATAAATTTGGACAGTGAACTGAGAGATAGGAAGAGTTATAAAAATTATATCTTTAATCCAGAAGGAATTAAATTTAGATTTCTTCATGAGAATTTTACCCCTATGTCTCAATTATAACATATTAAAATCTCATAATTTTTGGAGTTCATTTAAAGGTTTAATCAAAATTATTTCTGAAACTGTGCAAAAGTGGTGTTAGAATTTCTTTTGTTGTGATGTATTGATCTATGTGATTGATGTGGAACTTTCTTGACATGGTGTTCTTCATGAAATATCTTCCTCTGGATCTTTTTTACATCTTGTTAAATTTTCAGAATTTATTGAGATTGTTTACCAATTTTTCCATAACTTTTATTAAAGAAGTGCATTCTACTTTATCCGAAATTTGCTGTATTTTCAAGAATAAATGGACTACCTTACGAAATATGATGTCTTGAGTGGTTGTATATGTTGCATATATGGTGATGTTTGGCATATCATGTGACATTAAAAGATGGTTTAGATCTTTGATATTGTTGCATCAAATGCCATGATGAAAATGAGACATATATGAGAATATATATTGTGATGATAACGAGACCGTTAGAGGTGTGAGCCAACGATGCCCTGGGAGTATTGGGATGCCCGAAGTGTGTGTGTTGGATGTCATCGAGAGTTTCGAGATGCCCGGTAGTATACGGTACATAATGTCCAAGGAGAATGCCTGGTGATATGGCGCTATGTAATTCCAGAAACGCTGGAGGTATGTGTCGGGGGGATTCCTCGTGATGCTAGTTAGGATACGAGATATGCAGAGGTGTGTGCCGGATGTCCGGAGGTGTGTGCTAAAGGCCCTCGCGATGCCAGGTTGGATGCAAGCAATAAATTGTGGGATACAAACATTGGTCCCTGGATAAAAATAAATGATGAGATCCTTATGAAAGATAATAATTGAAATTGAATCATGTGCATGGGTGCATGCATATGGCATGTTGCATGATCTACTTATGAAAGTAAATTGATGCTATTTGATATTGAAAATGTGATCATGAAGGCGTGAATGGATCTTATGGTGATGTATACTTGATAGCATAGATGATATGAATCATGGTAATATATGCATGATGGCATGGTGAGATATGCATGACTGTATGGTGATATATACCTGGCTGTAAGGTGAGGTATGCTCGAATGTATGAATGATATGTGTTTTATTCTTGATACCTTGATTGTTCTGTTTGACGCAATATGTAATTTGGTGGATCTATACCCACTTTGTTTGGGGACTAACATTTTAGACTAGATAAAATACCTGTGCTGCCACTGCCACCGGTAGATGGATCGAGTGGTTGGATATGATCATGAGAAGGAGGATAGCAAAGGAAGGAACTTTTGAACGTCGACACTATTGATGGACTTTAAGTATATGATTGTTGGAGAAGATGTTGGTCATCTTTTGAAGTATAGCCGAGTATAGAAGACTACAACATTTTGATGTACCAATGAATGATGTCCATTTGGTTTAAGTAAATAAAAGTGTTCGGCTTTTACCTATAATTGTCTTAGTTGGTGTGCATTGTTTTCTGAATATAGGGAAGTGAGTTGATGGATGTGCTTCCGCCATATAAATTGCGTAAGGACCAATCTAAAAGATGTAAACCCTCAGGATTCATGAATTATAATGAAATTCCTTGGTATCAGAGTATTACATTATTAGGTCAAGTGAAAGAGAAGCGAATAGTGGCGACTCTAACGGATTGGGGGCCGTCGAGGGGTGCCACATATCCATATAGGAATGCTGACTTTACATATAAATGATGAATCTTCCATTCTTTTTGTGCTGCTAGGGTTATGAGTGCCTGAATAGTATCAAGGCGAGTAATAGGAGCGAAAGTTTCAGTATAGTCGATACCTAGTTGTTGCAAGTAGCCTTTCGCCACAAGCCTTGCTTTGTACTTCTGGATTGATCCATTTGTGTTGAGCTTCGTCTTGTAGATCCACTTGATGCCAATGATCTTTTTGTCTTTGGGTTGATTGACAAGCTCCCAAGTTTCATTTTTCTTAATCATCTTGATCTATTCCTCCATGGCTTTTATCCAAACTTCTTCTTTGGACGCATGTTCGTAGTTTTCTGGTTCTAAAGCAGCAAAGTTGCATGTGTTGTAAATTCTTCTAAAGGTTTTTACTCTTAGTACTGGTGATTCTAGAGTATGTTCTTCTTGCGTCACTCTTGAAGAGGTTGGTGGAGTTACTTCGTAAGTGGTGGAATCCGGCACTTCTCCTTCTTCTTGTGACACTGACTCCTCTTGAGCAGGTGGTATGTCTGGTAAGATGACGTACTTCTTCTCGATCTCATGGTCCTCCTAGTTCCAAGTAGCATTCTCGTCGAACTCAACGTCTCGACTGATCACGAGTTTCTTAGTTCTTAGGTTGTAGACTCGATAGCCTTTTGATTGGTCACTATAGCCACGGAATATTCCCTTTTCTATCTTTTCATCAAGCTTACTCCTTTTTTGGGTAGGGATGTGAACATAACATATATAGCCAAACACCTTGAGGTGCTTTGCTGAAGGCTTCCATCCACTCTATGCTTCGACTGGAGTTTTATTTTGGACTGCTTTAGTTGGACACCTGTTTAAGATGTATATGGTCATGTAGACTGCTTCTGCCCAGAACAAGTTAGGAAGTCCTTTTTCCGTTAGCATAGACTTTGCCATCTCTATGACGGTTCTATTTTTTCTTTCAACTACTCCATTTTGCTCTGGGGCATAGCCAACAGTTAGTTGATGATGGATTCATTTTTTTTTTTTGGGTAAAGGTAAGAGATATATTAACTATTGCAAAATGCTATACAATTGTACAACAAGGGGGGCCCTAGCACCAGCTTGCACTCAGAGAGAAAATCGCAATGAGTGGAGGGGTGCTAGGGGGAAAAAAAAAGAAGCTGCGACAAGGATATAGAGCATGGGGACCACAAGCAGCAGAATGGCAATAAGGAGGCTAGCAAACAAGAAAAGAAAAAGAGAAGAGCACATGAACAATTGTGGCCCACACAAGGAAAGAACTACAAAAAGCGGGTCAACACAAAGGATCTTGGAGCCTCAGCTAGGTGGAGCATCAAGAAGGAGGATGCCAAAGCACCCCTTAAGCCACAAGGGGAGGCACAACGAAAGCCTTGAGAAGTCTGGCAGTAGTAAAACCAAATCACAGAAAACAACCTCTATTAAATAAGGAAGGGTGAAGGCCCTAGCTCAATTGAAGTCTCCTATTACAGGGAATATTCGGGACCTTGGAGAAAGTATAAGCCTTGTCTTTAATGGCTTTATAGAGGTGCTCTTTTAATGCCGGGAAAGATAACCTTTGACTGCAAAATAGAATGTTATTCCTCTCTTTCCAAATGATATAACATAAGGCACCAAAGGCAAAACGAGCCAGGGAATGGTGGAAAGTAGCATCCGAAAGGTGATCAATAACCCATTGGAGATTTTCCTTCGAAGATTGATTATGCCAAGGTAAATTACAATTGGCCGCCCAAAAAGAGGTAAGGATGCTAGTAATATGGCAATCAAAGAAAAGGTGGTGCACCGAATCCGGCCTAGCCGCAGAATGCACAAGAAGCATTCGATATTCTCAAATAAGCTAGCAACAATACCTGAGCAGGCAAGCGATTGCGAGCTATCAGCCAAAGGTGGGACTGGTACCGAGGAATAAGGGAGGAGTTCTACACAAGTCTTGACCAAGAAACTGTAGGACCCCTTGGCCTTAGTAGGCTCCAAGCCGAAGTAGTAGAGAAGACTCTTAAAGAATGACCAGTCCATAGGAGGTGGTCATTAGCCTCATTGAGGCTCGGCAGAGGATCATCCCAACTCGCAATGGAGGTTGCAACGGCAAGGGTAGAGGCAACGCTGTTAAGGTAGCCGCAACAGATGCGAGGCGGGGAATTCTAGAGCGATAAATTTCACGATCAGAGAAGAGTTTATAGAGAGGTCCACAAGGGTGCCAATAATCGAACCAAAAGGAAACCGAAAGACCATTTCCAATATGCCACTTAAAATGATTCTGAATAAGATCACGGAGGCCAAGTAATTTCTTCCACGCCCAAGAGCATGAGGTAGGTCTTGGGGCAATCCAGAAGTTTTTGCGCTTCAAGAAATTTGAATGAATCCATTTACACCAAAGTGATTCCTTATCAGTAAAGAGGAGCCAAATGTGTTTGATCATGACAGCAATGTTGTTGATCCGTAGTGAACGGATACCCAGCCCACCTTCCTCCTTGGGTAGGCAAACTTCTTCCCAAGCAACCTTTGCTCCTCTAGTTCATAGGTTGGGGCCTTTCCAAAGAAATTGCCGGAAGATCTGTTCAATTTGCTTAGTGACCGAGGAGGGCAGGATAAACACAGTAGACCAGTAGACCTGGATAGAGTGGAGGACCGATTTAATTAGCTGCAGTCCACTCGTTAAGGAGAGAAATCAATTGGTCCAGGATTGAACTCTTGCAATTATTGCATTCACCAGGGAAATGCAATCTTCCTTGCCCAATCTAGATGAGATAATAGGCACACCAAGGTACCTAAAGGGGAGAGAGCCTAGAAGAAAGCCGGAGATACTTACTAGGGTATCTTTTAAAGAATTCGGGCCGCATGAAAGGAAGATTTCGCTTTTGTTGATATTAGGATTTAATCCAGACCAATCAACAAAATAATGAATTCCATCCATAAGAAGACATAGGGAATTCATATTAGCTTCCGAAAATAGGAGGACATCATCTACGAAGAAAAGGTGAGAAAGCCTAGTATTTTTACATCTCCAAGAGAGCTTAAAACCTGGTTTCTCGATTTGGGAGTTGAGAATTCCGGTAAACACTTCCATCACTAACGTGAAAATATAGGGGGATATTGGGTTGCCCTGTTGAATACCCCTTCCACTTGAAAAAAAATCCATGAAGTTCACCGTTAAGGGAGATGGAGAACTTAGGAGAGCGAATGCAAGACATAATGCGGTTGACGAATTTAAGAGGAAACCGGAAGGCTAATGGGGTTAACTCAATAAAGTTCCAGTCAACTGAGTCATATGCTTTGCAAAAATCAACCTTAATGATACATTTGGGTCAATAAGGTTCATGATGGAAGTCGCAAAAGAGCTCCTGGGCTAGCATAATGTTATCACTAATGCATCTTCCTTTCACAAATGCATTCTAAGGAGGACTAATGATCGAAGGAAGAATAGAGGCTAACCTGTTAGCCATAATTTTGGTGATGCACTTATATAGAGTGTTGCAGCAAGCAATGGGCCGGAAGTCATTGACATTCGACGCATTAGGAGTCTTCGAGATTAAGGTCAGAATAGTAGCATTGATCTCTTTAAGAAGCTTACTAGAATTGAAGAAGTCATGAACTACCAATAGAACCGAGGGGCCTACAATCCCCCAAGAACGCTTGAAGAAATCTACATTAAACCCATTCGGGCCAGGTGCTTTGCCACTCGCAAAGAGGAAGAGAGTATCTTTAATTTCCTGGTCAATAATAGGGCAGGAGATAGCAATAACTTGAGCATCATCAAGGGTACGATTCAACTTAGCTTAGATCTCCTCAATCATGGGAACACACGAAGGGGAGGAAGCCGCCAAAAGGGCTTGAAAATGAGATACAAAAAGCTGTTGTACCTCAGAAGGGTCAGAAATCAGGTTGTCCCCATTGTGAATTGATATAATACGATTCTAGAGGTGTCTACGTTTGACCGAGTGATGAAAATGTTTCGTGTTAAGATCTCCTTCCTTAAGCCAACGTACCCTGGATTTTTGTCTAAAGAATGATTCATCCTAAAGACGAAGCTTAGAGAACACCCGAAGGCAATCCTGCTCCAAGTCTGCTAGCTCCTGGTTGAGAGGGTCCATATGAATAGCAAATTGGGCAATAGAAAGCCGTCTTTTAGCCTCAGCTGTTTTTGCTGAAATGTCTGCATAAGCTTCCTTGTTTAGACCTTTTAACCTGTACTTGAGAGCCCGAAGCTTGCAGCAAAGAATAAACATTGGCGTGCCCAAGAAGGAAGAGCCCCAAACCTGGGAAACCAAGTCAAAAAACTCGGGATGGGACATCCAGAAGTTGAAAAATTTAAAAGGCTTACGAGTGCTAAGGATAGGCAAGATCCTGACAACCATTGAGGAGTGATCCGAGACTCCAGGATTCAAGAAAGAGGCTTCAGAGAAGGAAAAAGCCGAGTTCCAGCTAGCATTAACCAAGACTTTGTCAATTTTCCTTTGTCGACGAAGAGGACCAGAGGACATTGCCCAAGTAAATCTATTACCCACAAACCTAAGATCATCCAGCGTAGCTTGAGTAAGACACTCACCGAAATCATTAAAAGCTGGGATCTAGTAATTGGATCTATCAGCCCTGTCAGAGGGATACCGAATAGCATTGAAATCGCCTGCAACGATCTAGGGCGAATCCGAGAGGTGGATACTAGTCCGAATCAAATTAGACCAGAGAGGTCTTCTCAGGACAAACGAATTTTCCGCATACACCACTGTAAGATTTAAGGAAATGCCACTATTCAGACACACCAAACGGCCATGGATAGCCTGAGACGAGCAAGAAGACGGCGTAAAAGAGGCAGCAATAGGATTCCAACCTACCAACACTCTACCTCTAGGAGAGTGGATATTATTTATGCACCAACTCCAACCGGGAAGAAGGGCTTCGGAAACCATAGGGAACGCCACAGGGGAAACTTAGTTTCCAAAATACCAATATAGCTAAGGTGATTAAAATTAACAAAATGCCGGATCTTAGTTTGCTTGAGAGGAGCCCCAAGTCTTCTAATATTCCAAACTCTAAAAAGCATAATAAAAAAAGAGGGGGGGATAGTTACAGCTTCTTGCCCCCTCGATTCTTCACCGAGGTAGGCAAAGGTTTGGGGCACGGAGGTATATCCGCATCAGCACGAGGCATATCGAAAAGTACCTTTTTGGCTGGCCAGGACAACCACCAAGGGTTCCGGAGGGATCTAAGGAGGGAGAGTCTCCATTGGGATAGAGGAAGCAACCACTCGGGGGGAGTCTAAGTCACTACCACCATAATTGATCTCACCTAAAACTTCTTCATCCAAGGATGTGGACAACTTCGGCACAATATTTTCAGGCGCATTTACTTGGCCCATAAGAGGAGGGACTAGGGACGTACCATGGATAAGGTCAAAAGAAAGAGGGGGAAGTCCTTCTTCCCTGTCTTTCGCTGGTGCTGCTAACTTAGGAACCACCACTTGTGGTGCAGAAGGGTGAATTTCATTTCCACAGAGAGGAGGAGCAATTGAGCGAGAAGAAGGGGGAGCTTCATCTGGAATAGGGATTCTAACATTTCGCTTTCCACGAACTTCTCACCATTCACTGGATGGAAGAGCCGAAGGGGCCTTAGAAACTTTAGGACCAACTTTGGGGAGGTCGAGTGCTTGAGGGTCAGCACATCTATGGCCAAAAGTACATCACTTGGGACAAAGCATTGGCAGCCATTCATACTGGACATCCACTAATCTAGGGTCCCCATTCAACAAAAATTCAATAACTTCAGGGAAGGAACTTGAAGCTTCAATCTCAACACAAACCCGAGCATAAGCCACCATCGCCATTTGTTCAGTACGATTGTCAACATAGTGGGGTTTACCGAATGCACTCGCAAGAGTACTAATACCAGAAGTAGACCACAGATTAACAGGAATATTTCTAAGGCGAACCCAGACTGGAATTGATTTATGGCATTCTTTCTCAAGCTTCATCAAAAAGTGTCATTACTGAAGGACAAGTGGTATTTTCGCAACCATGATTGGCCCCCCGTCTAGCACTTTCCTCCTAAACTCCTTATTAGAAATGTGAAAGTAATAAAATCCCAGACCAGCAACAATGACTTCAACTAGGTGATTACCCTAGGCATGCTTGAGGGCGTCCTCAGTCATTTTAAAAGGGAGTCTCTTCCTAATATAATAGCCGACTAGACAATCATCCCATTTATGGTGAGCAACTTGCAGAATCTCATTAGAAATTTGCACTACAACCTTATTATCAATGATACCAGATGGAATATAGGAAATGCTGTATCCTTTAGTAGCTGAACGAGTGACAGCAACCCACGAACGGGTGGGAAGTTGAGCAGCAACATTAGAGGAGGGGGCTCGATGGGCTATATCCGCTTTACTTGCACCAACCGCAGGTACCTCACATCCTTGCTCACGCTGAGCAAGGGACGATCGAGAAGGGGCAGCAATCGAATCACCACCAGCAATCCTTTTAATCTTAGCATTTTGGCCCAAAGAGGAGGAGAAGCCATCAACATTCAAGGGGGGGCATATTACCCAGGAGAGCTCGAGCCTTTCTTGCTCGGCTACGTCCTCTACTTCGCGAGTGTCCACGAACACCACGAACAATCGAAGAGAACCGAGCATGGGAGGGGCGAAGGGGGGGGGAGAACAGAACCATCTTTAGGGTTCTCTTGAGGGCCTTTGCCCAATAAACTAGCTGGCGTAGCATAAGAGGACGCCATTTTGAACCAGAGGCAATTTTGCAGAATCGAAGCCCTAAAAGAGCATAATGTGATTCTCGACAGAAGGAGACATGCCAGGCGAAATCGCTTGGTGAAGGGGTAGATTGGTTCTGGAAGGAGTTCGTCTCAAAAAATTGGCCTCACTGGATGGCTGGATTGGTCGGAGCCAATAGCAGCCCCTTCCGGTGAACAATAGCATGCGGGAGCAGCTTGAAAGCACCAAGATGAACAGTAGCAATTGACACCGTCTTTTTAGTGATTTGATGATGGATTCCTTCATTTTCACAAAATTTATTAAACTCATTTGAATTGTATTCCATGCCTCTATCACTCCTTAGGACTTTGATTTCTCGACCACTTTGATTCTCAATGTGGCTCTTGAATTTTATAAAGATAGAGAAAATCTCTGATCTTTCTCGAAGAAAGTATACCCACGTCATTCTTGTGTAATCATCAATGAATATGATGAAATATTTATTTTGATCGAGTGTGGGGGTTCTCATTGGACCACATACGTCCGTATGAACTAGCTCCAATGGCTTCTTAGCTCTCTATGCACTTCCAAATGGGAAGGACTATCTCTATTGTTTTCTAAGGAGGCAACCTTCACAAATATCTGAAATTTCTGAAATAGCTAGAAAGTCTCTCATTATATTTTTTTGATGGAGAGCTTTTAGCCCAACAAAGTTGAAGTGACCAAATCTTCAATGCCATAGCCATGAATCATCATGTTGAGCTTTCATGGCTATATCTTTGACATATTTCCATCGAATAGGAAAATTCTTTTTTTTTTTATCTTAATAGAGACAATGATATTTTTATATTTATCATAGATAATGTAGGCATCTCCTCTAAAGTATAGAGAATACCCACTTTGTATCATTTGGCCCACACTCAAGAGATTTTGTGCAAGACTAGGGACTAGATATACATTATGTATATATCTTGGGCCTTTATTTTTTTTCCACAGTGATGGTGCCTTTTCCTTTGAAATCTACTAATGTACCATTGCCCAATTTTACTTGGGATTTCACCGACTTATCAATATCAGTGAATAGATTCATTCCCTGTCATATGATTGCTACACCCACTATCAATGTACCATGTTTCATTTTTATCATCATTTGCCGCTTGGCCTGTGTAGAATGTATTCTCCTCACTTTCTTTTTTCTCCACATAGTTTGTTTGATTATTTGTTATCAAGCAATAATCTTTTTCTGTGTGGCCATATCTTTTACAAAAGCAGCATTGTTTTTTTATTTTTAAACTAGCAATCATTCTCCAAATGATTTGTTTTCTTGCAAATACCACTAGGTGGATAATTTATCTATTGTGCAGTTTCTCCTCCTCTTTTATATTTCCATGAGCTCCTTCCACCATTTTTAGATTGATGAGACCGTATGCTTATTTTAGATTGAAAGGCACTTTCAACTGAATCTTCATCTTGTACCATTAGTCTTTTCTCATGTGCTTCTAGAGAGCCAATTAATTCACTCACTGATAAGGTCGTCAAGTCTTTAGTTCATTCGATAGTTGTGACAATGGGGTTGTATTTTTTAGTAAGTGACACAAATATTTTCTCAACAACCCTTTGATTAGTTATCCCATCTCCATAGGCTCTCATTTGATTAACTATTTCCTTTAATTTTCCACAATATTCTTGCACGGTCACCTAATTTTTCATTGTAGAATTCTCAAAATCTATTCTCAGAGTTTGAAGGTGAATAGTACGTGCCTTTCCTGATTCTTGAAATTCTTCTCGTAGTATTTCCCAAGCTCCTTTTACAGTCCTTGCTCCAATTATTCTTGGAAATACCATTTCTGAGAGTGCTTGCTGGATAAAGTATAGTGCCATTGCATCCTTCTATAGTTGATCCTTTGGAACACTTGCACCTTCTTGTGAAGTCTCGTAACCTTTTTCCACAATATCCCATAACACTTGGGCCATCGAGAATGTATTCATTTTTATGTTCCAAAAGTCATAGTTGTTCACATAAAAAATGGGAATGAGAAATGAGGATGAGGTAAAGTTGGCCATAGTTTAGTCGTTAGTGTGACATCCTGATAATTTGATCATGTTTCGACTAAATGAACTGGGCTTTTTATCGATGCGCCTATGATTCTTTTTCTCTTAGCTGATCACTCATGAGATAACTGATCTACCAAGTGAAGCCGTTAAGGGATATAAACTTGAGAATTTGATCAGAAATCGATTGCTCGACCGTGCTAATTGGCAAGGGTTAATACGGCACCGGTAAAATCAATTAGAGACTAGCAATAGGTTGATTTGACAGAAGCACGTAATTAAATTGTGGGCGATTTCACTTGATTGCAAAATTCGCGTTGAATAGCATTAAACCAATTTTTCTGTCGATTCTATACCCGGTACTCATAATTAAAACCTTGAGATTTTTACGACAACTGAGAGTTACCGATGAGTCGAAGATGCACAAACGTGGATTGAGAATTATCAACCACGGGTTAAATGTGATAAAATCCCTAAAAGCTACCTAGTAAGTTAGGTCGCGCTAAAATCGCGTTTGATCGAAATTAACCACGAAATTAAACTCGGTTTCAGGAATCGAAAGTTCAAGCGTGTCATGATTTATTTTTAGGACCTCGTCTCATCTTTTGAGAAATTTAGCCCGAATTTTTACAGAAAATCAATTGCGGACAATTCGGAAAAAAAAATTCGGATGGGAGAGGAATTTGGCTATTTTGCTATCCAAAATTAGTTAATTGCGGGAAATTATATGCAAGAAAGTAATTGGGACCAAGAAGATTGGCATGAAGATTTTTTGACTAAGAAATGATGATTTTGGGATATTTTCCCTTGACTTTCAAGGTTCTTGCTCCCCCTCTCTCCTCCCCCCCATCGTTGTGCGCATCCTCCCTAGCCGACTGCCCCCCTTCGCTGGTTCTGCTTCCTTTTCATTTCCCTCCTTCAACGTTCATTTCCACCCCCACCCCCCCTCACGCAACTTTCATCAGCCCACTCTCCCTTTGCCATCACTACCCAACTGCCTTCCACCCACAACGCCAGCACCATCCCCTTCATGTCCAGCAGCCCCTTCACGCCATCTCAACCCCACGTTCATCATCTTCACTCATGCCTGCCACTACCGCCCCACAACACGCTGTAGCTCCCATTCACCGTCCACTTCACTAGCGTCAACCTCACGAACAGCCGCCGCCACAACCCCACCAATCTAGCCGTCCACCGCAGCTTCGCACCATCACGATCGCACCCTCGTTAGCCCTCCACCATCCGCAGCCACCACTAGCTAGCCATGTCCAACCCCTACAACCCTCGGTCTAGCTCAACTCAGAACCAAATTTCAGTTGGGCTGTGAGCCTTCCAAGGCTTTTTCACCTTGGTTTGGCCTCCTTTGGAGCCGCCGTTGACACAGGAATTCACTACCGTTGTGCCGCCATCACCGTGAACCCGTTTTTGTGCTAAACCGGTGAATTGACACCATAATCTCTAATTAGAGGGTTAATTGCACTTAAGGGGGATTAGCTAAGGTTAATTAGGTTTAGGGTGATTAGTTAGTGTAATTAGTTATGTGGTTAGTCCGTTAGATTAATTAGGTGGTTAGATTAGTTTAGTTAGGGGTTAATTAGGTTGTGTAGTTAATTTAATTAGATTAGCTTAGTTAGCCTAAGCTGGATTAAATAATTAGTCTAAGTAGATTAGCTAGATTAGCTTATGTAGACTAATTAGTGTTTAAATTTAAATAATTTTCAATTTATTTAATTAATTATTAATTAGTGTAAATTATATCGGGATAGCTGATTGTCAGAATTTTACGCTAATCGTCATGGTGACGTTGATTTGTGAAATCGAGTGCAAAATTGTGCAATTGGATGCTCGGTGATGATTTTGAATTATTATTTCAAAAATATAAAATTTTGGTATTTAATTAGAAAAATACCGGATGTCGGATTTTGACACCAAAAACATTTTAAGTACTATATAAAATCGTGGAATTTCTAAAAGGGAGTATATCAAATTTGGTGGTCCAACTTGACTGTGTGTCCACACATAATTATTTTACTAAGTGTTTTATATGAAGAAAATATGCCAAGTACATTATTTGAAATTGAGGCATTGGAGTGCAAAGCATAATGTCCTTGATCGAGATTGGATGTGTGTGTGATCGCTATTGGAACCTGTCACTCGATGAAAGTCGAGGGCGATGCCATATTAAGTTCAGATACTCCACGTCAACGGATGCCGGTCGCAGTGGAGGCTGGGTCGATGCTCTTTCGGGAATGCCATCTAGATGTAAATGTTGCTGTGTCTGACGAAGTGGGATAATACCCGGTTATGCCGGATAACTGCTGACTGATGAGCTGGCCATGGCTGTTGGGTTGTAATTATTTGGGACATGTGTGAGTGATTGATATAGCCGCACCTGATTATGGGACAAAATCATGTGGCACAAAATGGGACGTGTCATAATGATTTGGTCTTATAATCAGGACCCATATAATTGATTGATATATGAAAGTAAAGTGTTCCAATTATTGAGTGCATTTACTATATGCATATGTTATATGAGTTGTACTAATGTGCAGGGAGATGTTGAGGCGAGGTAAATCTAATATGATGCGTGTTTAGGCTGCCTCTAGGTAAATTCTCATCCTAATCGAGGTTTAGGTTGTAGACTCGCTAAGATTTATCTCACCCTATCATGGTTTAAACTTTTACAAGTCCTTAGATGGAGGTTCAATCAGTTCATTTTGTTTGGCCGCGAGAGGCCGAGACTCAGCATACTATTCTCCCTATCCACAGGTCTACCTGAACCCGTGAGCTCGTCATTACTACCATTTGGGTCGATGAGGGCCTACACTAGCTGGTACCTCATCGATTCAAAGCGTGGTTCCATCACGGGCCTAATAGGATACGGGAGGGCCCCTTGGATGGTTTTGACAGGCTTGCCGTCGATGACGAGTACATGGAGGAACTCAACCCTGTCGTGCATGCCAATATTTTGGTTGATATCAAGGCGAACCAGTTGCCCGAGGCTAATGAAGTAGAGGAGGTAGCTGATCCTCTAAACCTCGACATCCCTGACGGTGTTGTAGTGGACTCGGATCCCAAGTAGGAGGGTTTGGGGTAGGTTTAGTTTTGTAGTCCTTTTTGGGTCTTGACCTTCTGTATATAACTTTGTATGACTAATCTGGTTTGTTTATAAAATATGTTTTGTATTAATTGGCCATCCTGTTTCTTCTATCCCATGTGTTTGTTGTTTGTAGATTGTTTAATTTGCTTTCGCGTGTGCGATAAAATGAATGGGTTGGCGATGCCTCCTGAGAACATTGTAATTCTATCGACCACCAAGGAATGTTCGTGCGCTTGAGATTCGGGATGTGACAGTTAGTTATTTGAAAATGGTAGTTTTAGGAATGGGTAGACAGGACAAATGCCCAATACCAATCAAAGACGTGGCTCTGATACCATTGTTGGTATTTGCAGAAACGAGTGTTTGATGTGTGTGGAAGAGAGTGTTTTGTGTGTGAACTATCAAGAGAGCAAAAGAACTAAAAATAATGTGGGCAAGAAATGATTGGGCAAAGTAATAATAAGAATTTGTAAAAGAGTGGCAGCAAAGAAGCACAAGGGAACAAAAAGAAGTATTTTATTAGTTAGTTTTAGTACAAAGGGAAGGGGAAGGGAAGGGGAAGGAGCTTGCTTACGCTGTTGGTCTGCTGCGCTCCCCCCTTCCTATTTGTAAGGGAGCTCCACCGACTTATGGCCCACCATCTTTGACTTCTAGTAGATTTTTTGCACTTTTTTTCTTGAACAACCTGACACTTCAAGGGAAAAGTCTTTGCCATTTTCAGAGATAATTTTATGGACTCTTCTAGGATTTTTCTTGACTTCTCTAACTCATGTCTATCTTGAAGTTTCTAGAAATTGGATCAATAATTTAACAGTTCTAATTATCTGAGCCTAGACAAATCCTTCTCTGCAGTTGTCACGAGAGGTTGGCTCCTAGAAGGCAAGCTGATTGATCGGAAATGGCCACTAATTTTTGAGGTCTCAATTGTTGAAGTCATCTTTGAGAGAAGGTATTCTGTCAACTTCTCTGGAAGTAATTTTTTCTGTGAGAGCAGTTAAAGGCAGGTCAACCAAACTCGTTTTTTTTATACCGAGCAAGAAACTGTCCACAATCCCGTTCTTGCGGCCTCGCATTACCTGTCATGTCATGGATCTTCCGACAGCCTCCCGACAATGCCTCCGCTGGTTTTCCAATCCATACGAAACGAGAATCAATAGTAGCGATCTAAAGGTTTAAAAGAAACTCGTACACACGTGTAGCGTGTCTTGAGGATTCTCAGACAGAGGGGCGACCATACTATAGTGCATTAAATGCTGAACTTGAGCTGTGGGCTCGAAAAATATTCATCTAATGGCAGAGCTCGGAGACAAGTGGAATCTTTACATAGTGGAGTCTATGCATTGCACATGTTAGAGTTCATCCAAAAACCTCTCGTCAGTGTTTCCTTCGGGTTCCCGGTCTCTGAAAAAATGAAATTTTACATGCTTTCAAAAATAACACATACGAGCAGCTTGCTTCCAGGATCTCAGACAGGAGGATGGCAATGGAAGATCATGCATGCTTTAAAGTTGAAGTTGAGCATGTGGATGACGACAATTCATGTGATAAAAGAGCTTGGGGACAAACAGAATCTTTACAGCATCGCAGCTTCTGATAAACTAGAAGTCGTCTCTTATCATCATCTCTATTCATGAGGCTCACTAATTGTTGGCATCTCTTCAGGAGTGATAATAAGGACTAGTTTAGGAGGACTCTGAGAAGGACAGTCAGTAGGAAGCTGCGGTTCTCAATTGTTGATGTGCACTCCTATGGCTTTTGAGGACCGCTAGTTACAGGACCACAATCATCCTAGAAATCAAATATCATTCCATCACTATCGACAAATGAAGAATGGGTTCTATGCTTATATTTCCTGGACACCAAAATTAAATTAGCCAGAGATGCATATTTGCCTAATCCAGCAATTTTCTGAGATTTGGTCGAGAAGGCTGCAGCACGAAAGCAGGGCCTGCAGCATGAGCATGGCCCACAATCAGATAGTCGCATTCTATGCTTCCATCAAAGCATTTTCCAAAGCACATGACCCGCTTGAAAAGATCCGGGGCCGAATATTAAAAAAACCAGAAAGTCTAATTTTTGTTGCCTTTCCATTTCGTTGTTAAGGATGGTAAGTCTCGCCTCTAAATATAACATTTAGATTGCAAAAGCTTGGAAGGAAGAATCTAATTCCAGTCCACAATACACGTTTAAGCTCCAGAGTAAAAGAAAGTTCTGCCACGTCAGTCTGTCATGCTGTAGCTCGTACATGGTAGCGAGGCAATCGGATTTTTGTCATCCTCCAAACTCCACAGATGACGATAGTAATTTATTTTCCTTTTCCTGAGTCGCATGGATAATTTAGATCAACTCTATGAAGTCGAAAACTCGTGTATAGAAGCAGAATCATTATGCGACTACCAGGAGAGAGACATTGCATAGATCATTAATCTGCAGGTTTTGATGTATATATTGATTGTCGATTTCGAATGACACAATGCCGTGCTGTACATGTTACAAAAATCTTACTATAGATGCGGTTGTCAAAGTGGCATCCCTAGAGACTATTGTTTTCTAGTGGTTAACAATGTTGAGAAGCGAAACCCTCAATTTCACCAGGCGCCTGAAAATGCATTCCAACTCATCCTCAATTTCTTGAATGCTCGCCTCTAGTTCCTCCAATCGCTTTGACAGATCACCTACTTGATTATTGATGTCTTTGCTCGATCTGAGGGAGAGCACGAGGGCATCCAAGCCTTGCACTTCATTGGTTTCCTTTCCTCCGTCACATGATACGCGTTTAGGTCCCAGCAGTTTCGACACTCGGGACCAGCCTCTAGGCTTGGTGCTTGTACTTGTCAGAGCAAGGAAACCTAAGAGGGACCCGAATACGGAAACACTAATCTCTCCAGCTTCAGTTAGTATGCTGAGGGTAGCTTCATTGTGAGAGGCCTTCTTAGAGCCTTCCTTCTTCAAATTTCTCAAGTACTTGCTGATTACTTTGTTCAACTTTTTTCTAGAGTTGATGTATGCTTCTACCTCTACGGCGAAGCTGGAATCTCCTCCTTTCCTTCTTCTCAAAGACGATTTGAGCTCCTGGATACATTCCTTCGTCTGTGAGAAAGCTTCTCTCACGTTCCCGCAAATGTCTAAGTGCATGAGAGAAAGGTCCAACGACTCTTCAGCGGGACTTCTCAGGTGGGAAAGAACCTGTTGAGTAAGAGGCAACTGAAGCAAGTCATCGATGCAGTCATACAAGCTCTTGAGTTCTCTCAAACTTTGGGATGCTGATGAGGACGAGGACACCGCTTCTGACGATCTGAGCCTAGACGAATGCTCCTCTGCGGTTGTCACGAGAGGGTGGCTCCTAGAAGGCAAGCTGATCGATCGGAAATGGCCACTAATTTTTGAGGTCTCAATTGATGAAGCCATCTTTGAGAGAAGAAGGCTCGTTAACTTCTCTGGATGTAATTTTTTCTATGAGAAAGAGTTGTTCCAGGCAGGCCTCCCACACCCTTGTATATTTATACCGAGCAAGACGCGGTCCACTATCCCATTCTTGCGGCCTCGCATTACCTGTCATGTCATGCATCTTCCGACACCCTCCCGACAATGCCTCCGCTGGCTTTCCCATCCATACGAAACGAGAATCAATAGTAGCGATGTAATGGTTTAAAAGAAACTCGCCCACGAGGGTAGCGTGTCTTGAGGATTCTCAGACAGAGGGGCGACCATGCTATAGTGCATCATTAAATGCTGAACGTGAGCTGTGGGCTCGGAAAATATTCATCTGATGGCAGAGCCTGGAGACAAGTGGAATCTTTACATCGTGGAGTCTATGCATTGCACATGTTAGAGTTCATCCAAAAACCCCTCCTCAGTGTCTCTTTCGGGTTCCCGGTCTCTAAAAAATGAAATTTTATATGCTTTCAACAATCACACATACGTGCATCTTGCTTCCAGGATCTCAGACAGGAGGATTGCAATGGAAGATCATGCATGCTTTAAAGTTGAAGTTGAGCATGTGGATGGCGACTATTAATGTAATAGTGAAGCCTGTGGACAAAAGGAATCTTTACAGCATCACAGCTTCTGACACGCTAGAAGTCGTCTCTTATCGTCATCTCTATTCATGGGGCTGACTAATTGTTGGCACTCTTCAGGAGTTATAATAAGGACTAGTTTAGGAGATTCCTGAATGGGCTAGTATGAATACCTAGAGGACTAGGTGATAAAGAAATTTTTACGAAATTTCAAAATAATTTGCTAGCGACGTAATCAGTAAGAAACAAATATATGAAGCTGTAAATTAAAATAAGGATTTTAGGGAAAAGAGAATAGAAACACAAAATTTATAGTGATTTAGCTTAGATCAAGCGTACTTCCACTCTCCCGCGCTGACAACCCACTGGCTAGATTTGACTACGGATCAAACGAGATGTTACAATCTTACGTCATTGACTTTATAGTGTAGAGACTACTATACTTTTTCAAATTCTCACAAGTGTTTGCTCTCTCTTTTGAGTACTAGTAAAGCTCTACAATTGAAATAGCAAAGAACTAAGAGCTTCAAACTTTGGAATTGTTTTTTCACGCACACACTTGATTAACTTGAGAGTCTTCCTTATATACTCCATCATACCTTCACAACCGTTGGTACTTTCCGAAGGAATTCTTCCAATCTACCCGTTGGATCTAGGTTTCTATAATTAGAATTTTCCAAGTATACTTCACATTTCAACAGATCTGATTATCAAAATTGATTCCAGTAAGAATAATTCATCTCAAGGTGTTATCTCCAGCTGTAAGATCTTCTACAAACCGTACAAACGAATCCTTGAAGATAAACTCGCATCTAGATAAGTCTTCTCTTCGTCGGTCTGGAAACTCTCAGTGAGGTACTTTGAGTCTTGAGTTTTGCGGTCTTCAGACTTTAACGACAAAGTCTTGAATTCTTTAGACTTTAACACTTGAGTCTGGAAGTCTTCAAACTAGACTTATGGAAATGTTTTGTTAACTTTGAGATTGCAATTTACTGTGCATGCATGTGAGGCTCCTATCTGTCGTAGCTTGCAATTTAAGGACGTTGTACAAGCACTCACCAAACACGCAATAAATATAAAGAATGAAGAACCTAAATTGCAAAACTTGAATGATTGAATGATTTGTACAAACAATAAAAGAGTTTTCTCCAACAATCTCCCCTTTTTTGATGGTGACAAAACTTTCCTGCAAATTTAAAAACTTTTGTCCTGCAAAACAAAACTTACGCAATACATAATAACTTATAAAAATAAGATGATTAGGACTTGGATAGTTTCAATTCTGCAACCACATAAAACATGTTAATCCTGCAAGATAACTATCCATCCACAATTAATATCTCAGGCTAAGTTATTGCAAGCATCAAAGATTCAAATCACAATAACAGTCAAGCAGTTAAGATCCAAAGTCAAAAGTTCACAACCAAACAGAAATATCAAAGTCTAAAAGTCATCAGTAAAGACAAATCTGCGCAGCTTCTCCCCCTTTTTGTCAACAGCAAAAGGTGGAGAATAAGCAAAAGTTTTTAATGAAAAGAGTGGTGTGAAAATCATGGCTATTTTGGCAAGCGAGCAAACTGGAATTCCCCCATAGAACTCACTGTCTTCTCAAGCTTTCCAATAGTCTCCTTCAGTTGCAGTAAATATTCACCCTTCACAATATTTTGCACTTGATTCTTCATGGTGAGTAATTGTTCTTGCAATAAAATTGAAGTAGCCAAGAAAGCCTTTTGAAGATCTTTGATCTCATACTCCAAACCATATTGACCATTCTTTAAATCCAATAAGATATCCATTATTCAAGAAAAGTCCGTTGAAGGTGCTAGTGCATCACTGGGTTCAGCTGAATTTGTTCATTGAGTCTTGAGATTGGAGTGATCTTCAGCAGTTCATCTACTATGACTAGGAGTGAATGCCTCAAGGTCCGGTTCTGAATGGAGAGAGGCATACACATCCTCTGGATCTACTGTAGATCGACTAACAACACTAGTTATAACAGGTGAAGAAATACCTCGATTTTTAGCAGCTTCCCCTGTTTGTGTGCCTTCAAGTGGAGAAGTGAAATCTTCTTCTTATTTTGCTTCAGCAAAGGAGTGATGTTTTTCTTTTCCGTTTGCTCCAGCAGTTCCACTCATTGTCTGTTATGAGTTGCTTGACAAGGATACAGCCAAGGTAGGCTCAAATGAATCACCTTGAGTCTCTTCTTCTTCTTTATCTCTTCTTTCATCCTCTTCCTCTTCTTTTCTTCTTTCTTCCTCTTCCTCTTCTTCCTTCATCTATTTTCTCTGTCTCTTCTCTGGTCTCTTGTTCATCTTTCTCTTGAAAGCTGACAAAACTTTTCAAGTTCCTTGAGGCTGAAAAAGTCATCTTGTCCTCATCTTCTTCATCCTACAAGATGAGAGTTCTCTTCCTTTTTGCTGGAGCACCCATGGGCTCCCTGCCTTTCCTTTTGGTTGTTGCAGAGTTCTATTTTGCGTTGATGGGAGACTTTGTCTTCATGTGCTCTAACACTTTGTTAAGCTCTTTCAAACACATCTTGGTGACCATTTTAAATCCAATCACCATTGGAGTAATGCTTGTCAAACACAAAGATGTAGAAATGTGAATCTTGAAATGTCTGAAAAGGCGCGTGATAAGAGCAGAATAAAAAAGTTGTCCCTTGTCTTTCACTACTATTTTGTACATGTGAGACAGGATGATGTGAGGTAGAGAGAATTTGTAGCTAGCATTGAACTTTGCTTCAGAATGAGACACATCAGTCTTGGATGTTGATTTTGAACGGATGTAGTTGATCACGATTTTATGTAGCAAGATGTTGGAGGCATTCATCCTAGAGTAGGATAGATTGCCATACGCAAACCTGTCTTTTATCAATGCCAGTGTAGCGTGAGCAATTGACACACTGATTGATTGAAAACACGCTATTTCCACCCCCAATCAAGCCAGCTAAAGTGTCCATATCCACCAAAAACTCCTTATCCTTGACTGTGAAAGAAAATCTATTTGCATCCAAAAAGGATAGATTCGAATAGAAGTAGGCTGAGAGTTATGAATAAGCAATTGTAGACTTATAACAAAAAAGCCCCAATTAAAGAAGTGCAAACTTCTCCCTCAGATTTACTTGCACAGAATCAAGAAAATCAAAATCAACGCCTCTAGGGTTCACAACTCCTCTCTTCATCAGTTTTGAATAAACCTTCTTGTGGTCCTTAGACCGGAATAAACTCGCTTCATTACCAACAACATTTACAACCACTTCCATCCGAGGCTGGAAATGTGTGCACATCCATTCATCGTCGTCTTTTCCTTCTGGCTGATTAAACGTGCCATAAAACGGGTCACTAGGAAAGTTAGCAAAAGTCTTTTCAGTCGACCCTTTTTCTGCAATGCGCATCTTCTCCATATTGCACAAGAATAGAATTTTATTCTTATAGCCTCTCTCTCTCAGATACTCATCGATCAAAAATATGGCAGTACCTCATTCTTTCAACTTAGAATAAAGTTTGAAAGCAGCTTTAGGTGTTAGCGTTCTTACAGGTTCAATTTCTTCAATTATTTCTTCTTCTAGTTGAGTCGGTGGAGGGCACTGACGTTGTTGAGAAAGTTGTTGTTGACTTAGTCGTTGCAGTTGAGAAGAGTCTTCTTCCTCAGTCAAATCAAAATGCGTAGGACCCTCAGGCATGTGCCGTGGTCCCATGCTTGCGATTCTTGAAAACTTTCTTGAAGAAATTGTCCCTTTAAGGGAGAAATTCTCAAGCTTGCTCAACAATGTGAAAACTTTTTGGAATAAACTATAGGGAAAGTGAGAGCATGTGCGATTTTTGTATTCTAAGGTTTGAGAGTGAAAACGGACAAGAAGAATCTCAACAGTATATAAAGCGAGGTAAACAAATCGTCATAAAGGAAAAATAAAACTGCCTTTTTGAAAATGAAAAACTGCCATAATTTTAAAAAACAAAAAGATAATTGCTAAAAGTAACATAAGAAAGTAGCAATTTAAAAAATAATCGTAGCTTTTAAAATTTATATCTAATAACTAAATTGCTAGTATCGAAATAACTTACAGTCGTAACTCTTAGTAATTCTGAGTCTGAATACCTTCAGACTTTACCTCTGAGTCTTGAACACTTCCAAACTTTACTCGATAAAAGATATGATGTTCAGTCTGGTGCGAATAGACTCAAATAGGATTTTCTCCAATGGCTTTGTAAATATGTTTGCCAATAAAATAATGTCAAATCTCTATATGCTTTGCCATTGAATGCATAATTGGATTCTTTGTGAGATTTATAGCGCTGGTGTTGTCACATTTGATCTCAGTGCATGATTCTTCAATTCAAAAATCCCTTAGCTATTGTCGAATGCGCAAAATTGGAAAGCAGCAACTTCCAAGAGCTATACATTCTACTTCAACTGTTAAAAGAGTTACATTACTTTGTTTTCTTGAAAACCATGATACCAGCTTGTTTCCAAGCAATTGACATGTACCAGAAGTACTATTTTTGTTCACTTTGCAACCTGCTAAGTTTTTGTCTGAATATTCAATGAGAGTAAGGTCTCATTCTTTTGGATACCACAGTCCTAACTTTGGAGTTGTTGCAAATTATTTGATGATGCGCTTTGCAGCAGTTACGTGAGATTCTTTGGGATTTGATCGAAACCTAGAACCAATGCAAACACTAAACAAAATATCAGATATATATGCAATAAGGTAAAGAAGTGAAGCAATTGTGCTCCTGTATAGCTTCTGGTCTACACTCTTTCCTTCTTCATCTTTATCTAGTTTTGAAGAACTTAACATAGGTATCTCAGTCTTTTTGTAATTTTCCAAACCGAACTTTTTGATGAGATCTTTCACATATTTTTCTTGGTGAATGAAAATTCCCTTCTTCAATTGTTTGACTTGTAATCCCAGAAAGAAGGTTAATTCACCCATCATGCTCATCTAGAATTCATCTTGCATAGACTTATAATACTTCTTGCACAGATTTTCATTAAGTGATCCAAAAATGATATCATCAACATAGATTTGAGCAAGTAGAAAATATTTACCTTCTCTATTAATTAACAATGTAGTATCTACTTTATCTTTATCAAAACTATTTTGAGTTAGAAATTTACTTAACTTATCATACCAAGACCGATGTGCCTGCTTTAATCCATAAAGAGCCTTTTTCAGTCTAAAGACTGAGTCTGGTTTGCTTAGATCTTCAAAACTAGGTAGTTGTTCAACATAGACTTTTTCTTGGATAAATCCATTTAGGAATGAACATTTTACATTCATTTGGAATAAGCTGAAATTTTTATAGCAAGCAAAAACAAGTAATAATCTAATTACTTCTAACCTTGCTATCGATGCATATGTCTCGTCATAGTCTATCTCTTCTTCTTGCGTATATCCTTTGGCTACGAGTCTTACTTTGTTCCTGACCACTTTTCCTTTCTCGTCCAACTTGTTCCCGAAAACCCATTTAGTTCCAGTAATAGACTCACGTTTAGGTTTATGAATAAGTTCTCAAACATCATTAATGTTGAACTGTCTGAGCTCTTCTTACATAGCTTCAATCGAACTTTCATCAGCTAAAGCTTATTCTACAGTTTTGAGTTCAATTTCAAAAACAAGTGCTAAAGCACTAGGCTCTTCACACATTTTGGATTTGGTGCGAATTCCTTCATCGATGTTGCCAATGATGAGTTCCTTGGGATGACCTGACTTATGTTTCCAATTGTTGGTTGGTTTGTGAGTCTACTAATCCTTTAGTTCAGTTGAATCTTCTAGGTCATCTTGTTATTAAACTTCATGAGTCTGAGCCACTTTAGGAGAAGTAAACTTTGTAGGATTTGGAGTAGGTTCAGATTCTTCGAGTTGAGCCTGATTCATTTGATTTTGGATTTAGTCTTGAAATTTGACGTTCATAAATTCTTCCACAGGCTAACTCTTCTTGTTGAATACTCTGTAGGCTTTGCTTGAGGTTGAGTAGCCAAAAAAAATTCATATGTTCGATCTTTCTTCAAACTTACCAGTTCGATCATTTGCATTTTTTAAAATAAACACTTGCAACCAAACATGGAAATAAGAAACAATTGATTTCTTTTCTTTAAATAACTCATAAGGAGTTTTCTCCAAAATAGGTCTTAAGAATACTCTATTAATAATATAACAAGCTGTAGAAATTGCTTTAGCCCAAAAATAAGAAAAAATATTACTTTAAGTTAAGAGTGTTCTAGCCATTTCCTGTAAATATCTTTTCTTTCTTTTCATAACTCCATTTTGTTCTGGAGTATATGAAAAAGAGAAAGCATGCTGAAAACTAAAGTCATCACAGAAGTTTGCAAAATCTTGGTTTTTAAACTCATCTCCATGGTCTATCCTAATACTCGAAATGGCATATCATTTTTCATTCTAAACTTTCTTTGCAAATTTTGAAAAATAAGAAAAGATTTCAGACTTACTTGCCAAGAAGCATACCCATGTAAAACGAGAATTCACAATTACTATGGAGTATCTCTTTCCACCAATACTTTGAGTTCTGGTTGGTCTAAAGAGATCCAAATGTAGAAGCTGCAAAACTCGATTAATAGAAACTTTGTTTATAGGTTTGAAAGAACTTCTAACATGTTTTCCCAAAACACATGGTATGCATAAGTCACATTTTTTATACGTCAGGTTGGGTAGTCCACGAATAAGCTTCTTGGATGAGATATTGGCAATTTGCTTCATGTTAACATGGCTAAGTTTTCTATGTCAAATGTTTGCTTCATCTTGAATGGATATTAGACATTGAGAGCTTTCTAGTTTTATATTGAAAAGATAGATATTTCCATATCTTCGTCCAGTGAAAGATTGAAATAAATCCTTGCTAGTTCCCGGACAAATGTCTTCTTGGAAGTTACTCTTGAATCCAATGTCACATAATTGAGTGATGCTGAGTAGATTGTAATTCAGACCTTTCACCAGGGAGACATTGTTGATTGTGAGATTTCCAATTTTTACAATTCTACATCCAACAATTCTTCATTTGCTATTTCCACAAAAAGAAACTTTTCCTCCCTTTATTCGCATAAGCTTTACAAAACAACTTGGATCTCCTATTATGTATCTTGAGCAGCCACTATCCAAATATCACTTTATCATTTTCTTGATAGTGACATGTAATTATAAAAAGAACTCAAGCTTTCTTTGGTACCCACATTTTCTTGGGTCCAGGGTGATAAGACTAGTAAAAGTACATAGAAAGGGGGTGAATAGGTGTTTAAAAAGTTTTTGCAAGGCTTAATAACTTAATTCGACTTTTGAGAATAATAAATTGAAGATGTAAAATACTGTAAACTATGTAATACTACGAATTAAAGCAAAGAGTTTAGGGAAAGAGAATTAAAATGCAAGATTTATAATGATTCGGCTTAGACTAAGCCTACGTCCACTCTTTCGCACTAACAGCCTACTGGCTGGATTTCACTATGGATCAAAATGAGATCTGTACAGTCTCACGTCCTTGATTTCATAGAGTAGAGACTCTACTATATTTCCTCAAGGTCTCACAATTATTTAATCTCTCTTTTGAGTACAATTTAAGCTCAACAATTGAATCAACAAAGAACTAAGAGCTTCAGATTTTGAAAATTTTCTTTCATGCACACACTAAAATAACTTGAGCGTCTTCCTTATATACTCCTCCATGCCATCATAACCGTTGGCACCTTTCAAATGAATTCTTCCAATCTACCCGTTGGACATAATCAATTATGAAGATCTCGAGTTATTTAAAGAATGTGATAATAACCCACCAATACTGCTCGCCCATACAATCAGGATCTAGGTTTCCATAAGGAGAATCTTCCAAGTATATTTCACCACTCAACATATCTAATTATCCTTATTGATAAGAATAATTGATCACGAGATGCTATCTCCAATCGTGAGATCTTCTTCAACCATACGAACTAATTTCTTAAAGATATATTTGCATTTGAATAAGTCTTCTTCATCGGATAAAACTTTCCTTCATTAGTCTGAAAGCTATTAGTGAGGATAGACTTTAAATCTTGAGTCTTGAAATCTTAAGACTTTGATGATAGAGTTTGCATGTCCTAAGACTTAGACTGATGGAAACGTTTTGTCAACTTTAAAACAAATAAGAAAGTTTTCTCTAACACAGGGAAGTTAGTGCAATATACAGTTTTTGCCCGTTCCTTCTTAATAGGTCTCCAAACCATGTGACATTATTTCTTAAAATGTTCTGAGCTATTACGCTTTGAACATTTGAGAGCACTTCGGCCAACAGGTTTTACAAAAACTTTTTGAAAATGATTTCTGTAAAATGTTTTTGTAGGTCTTTATTTGATTATTTCCTTTACTTTTGGAAAATCAATTAAATGAATAGTTTCTAGTGTCATACTCAACCCTGATTTGTTGAAATATAGTTTCTAAATTGAAAGAATCTTTTCCAACTTCTCTGATCCTATTGAATTTTTTTTTTTTTTGTAATATTTGAAATATCCTCTTTCAAGAATGTGTTTTCCTTTGAAATAGAGTCTGCATTTTCTTTTAAAATAACAAAACTTTTGTCTAGATTTTCAAACTTTTCTTTCCAAGAGATTTCCTATTGCTTCAGTTTGGAATTCTCCCTTTTCAGTTTAGATATCATTTTAAGAGAGTTTTTGAGACTAAGACAAAGTTCATCTATGTACTTCGAGGCTTTAGC
Organism: Eucalyptus fibrosa; assembly: GCA_017140475.1. Lineage (NCBI taxonomy): Eukaryota > Viridiplantae > Streptophyta > Magnoliopsida > Myrtales > Myrtaceae > Eucalyptus > Eucalyptus fibrosa. The sequence goes on from CM029510.1 coordinate 20,723,085, forward strand.
AGGAATATTTAAATTACTAACATCGATTTCACTTTCTGAGTCTGAGTCTGAATATGTTCCAAAATCTAAGTCTGATTCTAAGTTTGCCATTAAAGATATGTTGGCATACTCTTCATCACTTTCCTCACATTATGTATCACTCCATGTATATGCTTTGAGAGCCTTCTTGAACTTTTCATTTTTTGCTTTATTCTTCTTCAACAGAGGGCAGTTGGGTCTAATGTGTTTTTCTTTTTTTTTTTAATATTCAAAACATACCACGTCTTTGTTAACCTCGTCATCCTCAGCTGATTTATTCTGGAATTTTTTAGAGCCTTGCTTCTTTCAGTTAAATCTTCTTCCATTTTTGTTCAATTTCTTGAATCTCCTTATCATGAGTGCTAGCTCTTCATCATCCAAGTCATCTTTAAAATCTGTATCATCAAAATCATCCTTAGATTTTAAAGCAATTGACTTCTTACGTTTGGGATCTTCTTCCTTACTGAGTTGCTCCACTTCGTATGACTGAAGTGTGCCTATGAGTTCATCAACTGTAAGAGGCATAATCCTTTGGGTTTCTCTTATTGAAGTCTTCACGTGATTCCAATCTTTGGATAGTCCACACAGCAATTTATTGACCTTCATTGGTCCTGAGATTGGATGTCCCTAATATGATAGACCGTTTACAATTTCTGTGAAACGACTAAATATGTTAGTAATGGATTCTCCTATTTTCATCTTGAAGGCTTCATACTGTCCGAGTAAAATATTGGTTTTTGTTTATTTAGCTCGATCAATTCCTTCATAGGTAACATGTAACACACCCCAGATTTCTTTGGCTGTTTCACAAGATGAATTCTATTATATTCAGTAGAAGATAAAGAACAATATAAAGAGTAGATTGCTTTAGCATCGAGAGCTTGTCTCTTGGTTTTTTTTTTCTTGTGCCATTTTGCTAGCATCTACAACTTCTTTCCTCTTTCTAAGAATCATGCAGCTTTAAGAATGATTCCCTTTTCTACCACATCCAATTCCAAGGGATCTTTCAATCTTAGGAATGCCTTCATCTTGTTTTTCCAAATATTGTATTCTTTTCCATCAAAGTAAGAAGGTCTGGTATTGCTTTGGCCTTCAACTAAACTAAGCCAAAATACTAACCATAGATCTTTAGCTCAGAGGTAAAAACACTTCAATAAAACGAGCACATAAACTCTGATACCAATTGAAAATGGTAGTATGAACACCTAGAAGGGAGTGAATAGGTGATAAAGAAATTTGTACCAAACTTCAAAATAATTTGCTAGCGACGTAATCAGAAATAAACAATTATATAAATTTGTAAATTGAAATAAGGAGTTTAGGGAAAAGAGAATAGAAACACAAAGTTTATAGTGGTTCAGCTTAGATCAAGCCTACATCATTTCTTCCGCGATGACAGCCTACTGAATGGATTTCACTAAGGATCAAAAGAGATGTTACAGTCTTACGTTCTTGACTTTATAGTGTAGAGACTCTACTACACTTCTTCAAAGTCTCACAAGTGTTTGCTCTCTTTTTTGAGTACAAGTAAAGCTCTACGATTGAAATAGCAAAGAATTAAGAGCTTCAGACTTTAGAATTATTCTTTCATGCACACACTTGAATAATTTGAGAGACTTCCTTATATACTCCTTCATGTCTACACAACCGTTGGCACTTTCCGAATGAATTTTTCTAATCTACCCGTTTGACAGAATCAATCAAGGAGATCTCGAGTCATTTAAGGAATGTCATGATAGCCCACCAATTATCTTTGCCCATACAATCATGATCTAGGTTTCCATAAATAGAACCTTCCAAGTACACTTCGCCTTTCAACAGATCTAATTATCCAAATAGATTCCAATAAGAATAATTGATCTCAAGGTGCTATCTCCAGCCGTAAGATCTTCTACAAACCATACAAGGAATCCTTGAAGATAAACTCACATCAGGATAAGTCTTCTCTTTGTCGGTCTGGAAATTGTCAATAAGGGTAAACTTTGAGTACTGAGTCTTGCAGTCTTCAGACTTTGACGACAGAGTCTGGAATTCTTCAGACTTTAACACTTGAGTCTAGAAGTCATTAGACAAGACTGATGGAAATGTTTTGTTAACTTCAAAACAATAAAGGAGTTTTCTCCAACAACTCTAAGGACACTCAGTAAGAAGCTGCTGTTCCCAATTTAGTTGTACACTCCTTTGGCTTTTTAGGACTGCTAGTTACCGGACATCTATCATCCTAGATATCAAATATCATCCGATCACTATCCACAAATGAAGAATGGGTTATATGCTTATATTTCGTGGACACTAGAATTATATTAGCCAGAGATGCATATATTGCCCAATCCAGCAATTTTCTGAGACTTGGTCGAGAAGGCTGCAGAACGAAAGCAGGGCCTGCAGCATGAGCATGGCTCACAATCAGATAGTCGCATTCTATGCTTCAATCAAAGCATTTTCCAAAGCACATGACCTGTTTGGAAAGATCCGGGGCCGAATATTAAAAAAACCAGAAAGTCTAATTTTTGTTGCCGTTTCCATTTCGTTGTTAAGGATGGTAAGTCTCGCCTCTACATATAACATTTAGATTGCAAAAGCTTGGAAGGAAGAATCTAATTCTAGTCCACAGTACACGTTTAAGCTCCAGAGTAAAAGAAAGTTCTGCCACGTCAGTCTGTCATGCTGTAGCTCGTACATGGTAGCGAGGCAAACGGATTTTTGTTATCCTCCAAACTCCACAGATGACGATGGTAATTTATTTTCCTTTTCCTGAGTCACATGGATAATTTAGATCAACTCTCTGAAGTCAAAAACTCGTGTATAGAAACAGAATCATTATGCGAATACCAGGAGAGAGACATGGGATAGATCATTAATCTGCAGGTTTTGATGTATATATTGATTGTCCATTTCGAATGACACAATGCCGTGCTGTACATGTTACAAAAATCGTACTATAGATGCGGTTGTCAAAGTGGCATCCCTAGAGACTATTGTTTTTCTAGTGGTTAACAATGTTGAGAAGGGAAACCCTCAATTTCACCAGGCGCCTGAAAATGCATTCCAACTCATCCTCAATTTCTTGAATGCTCGCCTCTAGTTCCTCCAATCGCTTTGACAGATCGCCTACTTGATTATTGATGTCTTTGCTCGATCTGAGGGAGAGCACGAGGGCATCCAAGCCTTGCACTTCATTGGTTTCCTTTCCTCCGTCACATGATACGCGTTTAGGTCCCAGCAGTTTCGACACTCGGGACCAGCCTCTAGGCTTGGTGCTTGCACTTGTCAGAGCAAGGAAACCTAAGAGGGACCCGAATACGGAAACGCTGATCTCTCCAGCTTCAGTTAGTATGCTGAGGGTAGCTTCATTGTGAGAGGCCTTCTTAGAGCCTTCCTTCTTCAAATTTCTCAAGTACTTGCTGATTACTTTGTTCAACTTTTTTCTAGAGTTGATGTATGCTTCTACCTCTACGGCGAAGCTGGAATCTCCTCCTTTCCTTCTTCTCAAAGACGATTTGAGCTCCTGGATACATTCCTTCGTCTGTGAGAAAGCTTCCCTCACGTTCCCGCAAACGTCTAAGTGCATGAGAGAAAGGTCCAACGACTCTTCGGCGGGACTTCTCAGGTGGGAAAGAACCCGTTGAGTGAGAGGCAACTGAAGCAAGTCATCGATGCAGTCATACAAGCTCTTGAGTTCTCCCAAACTTTGGGATGCGGATGAGGATGAGGACGGTGCTTCTGATGATCTGAGCCTAGACAAATGCTCCTCTGCGGTTGTCACGAGAGGGTGGCTCCTAGAAGGCAAGCTGATCGATCGGAAATGGCCACTAATTTTTGAGGTCTCAATTGATGAAGCCATCTTTGAGAGAAGAAGGCTCGTTAACTTCTCTGGATGTAATTTTTTCTATGAGAGAGAGTTGTTCCACGCAGGCCTCCCACACCCTTGTATATTTATACCGAGCAAGACGCGGTCCACTATCCCATTCTTGCGGCCTCGCATTACCTGTCATGTCATGCATCTTCCGACACCCTCCCGACAATGCCTCCGCTGGCTTTCCAATCCATACGAAACGAGAATCAATAGTAGCGATGTGATGGTTTAAAAGAAACTCGCACACGAGTGTAGCGTGTCTTTAGGATTCTCAGACAGAGGGGCGACCATGCTATAGTGCATCATTAAATGCCGAACCTGAGCTGTGGGCTCGAAAAATATTCATCTGATGGCAGAGCCTGGAGACAAGTGGAATCTTTACATCGTGGAGTCTATGCATTGCACATGTTAGAGTTCATCCAAAAACCCCTCCTCAGTGTCTCCTTCGGGTTCCCGGTCTCTAAAAAATGAAATTTTTTATGCTTTCAACAATCACACATACGTGCATCTTGCTTCCAGGATCTCAGACAGGAGGGTGGCAATGGAAGATCATGCATGCTTTAAAAAGTTGAAGTAGAGCATGTGGATAGCGACTATTAATGTAATAGTGAAGCCTTTGGACAAAAGGAATCTTTACAGCGTCACAGCTTCTAACACGCTAGAAGTCGTCTCTTATCGTCATCTCTATTCATGGGGCTGACTAATTGTTGGCACTCTTCAGGAGTGATAATAAGGACTAGTTTAGGAGATTCCTAAATGGGCTAGTATGAACACTTAGAGGAATAGGTGATAAAGAAATTTTTACAATACTTCAAAATAATTTGCTAGCAACGTAATCAGTAATAAACAAATATATGAAGCTGTAAATTCAAATAAGAAGTTTAGGGAAAAGAGAATAGAAACACGAAATTTATAGTGGTTCAGCTTAGATTAAGCGTACTTCCACTCTCCCGCGCTAACAACCCATTGGGTAGATTTGACTAAGGATCAAATGAGATGTTACAATCTTACGTCATTGACTTTACAGTGTAGATACTCTACTATACTTCTTCAAATTCTCACAATGTTTGCTCTCTCTTTTGAGTACTAGTAAAGCTCTACAATTGAAATAGCAAAGAACTCAGAGTTTCAGACTTTGGAATTTTTTTTTTCACGCACACACTTGATTAACTTGAGAGTCTTCCTTATATACTCCTTCATGCCTTCACGACCGTTGGCACTTTTTGAAAGAATTCTTTCAATCTACCCGTTGGATCTAGGTTTCCATAAGTAGAACCTTCCAAGTATACTTCACATTTCAACAGATTTGATTATCCGAATTGATTCCAATAAGAATAATTGATCTCAAGGTGTTATCTCCAGCCGTAAGATCTTCTACAAACCGTACGAACAAATCCTTGAAGATAAACTCACATCTAGATAAGTCTTCTCTTCGTCGGTATGGAAACTGTCAGTGAGGTACTTTGAGTCTTGAGTCTTGCGGTCTTCAGACTTTGACGACAAAGTCTTTAATTCTTTAGATTTTAACACTTGAGTTTGGAAGTCTTCAAAATAGACTGATGGAAATGTTTTGTTAACTTCGAGATTGCAATTTAGTGTCCATGCATGCGAGCCTCCTATCTGTCGTAGCTTGCAATTTAAGGATGTTGTACGAGCACTCACCAAACACACAATAAATAGAAAGAAAGAAGAACCTAAATTGCAAAGCTTGAATGATTGAATGATTTGTACAAAAAATAAAAGAGTTTTCTCCAACAATCTGTCCCTTTTTTTATGGTGACAAAACTTTCCCGCAAATTTGAAAACTTTTGTCCTGCAAAACAAAACTTAAGCAATACATAATAACTTATAAAAATAAGATGATTAGGACTTGGATAGTATCAACTCTGCAACCACATAAAACATGTTAATCCTTCAAGATAACTATCTATCCGCAATTAGTATCTCAAGCTAAGTTATTGCAATCATCAAAGATTCAAATCACAATAACAGTCAAGTAATCAAGATCCAAAGTCAAAAGTTCACAACCAAACAGAAATATCAAAGTCTAAAAGTCATTAGTAAAGACAAATCTACGCAGCTTCTCCCCCTTTTTGTCAACAGCAAAAGGTGGAGAATAAGCAAAAGTTTTTAATGAAAAGAGTGGTGTGAAAAGCATGGTTGTTTTGGCAAGCGAACAAACTGGAATTCCCCCGTAGAACTCACTGTCTTCTCAAGCTTTCCAATAGTCTCCTTCAGTTGCTGTAAATATTTACCCTTCACAGTATCTTGCACTTGATTCTTCAGGGCGAGTAACTGTTCTTGCAATTTTGAAGTAGCCAAGAAAGCCTTTTGAAGATCTTTGATCTCATACTCCAAACCATATTGACCCTTCTTTAAATCCAACAGGATATCCATTATTCAAGAAAAGTCCGCTGAATGTGCTAGTGCATCACTGGGTTCAGCTGAATCTGTTCATCGAGTCTTGAGATTTGAGTGATCTTCAGCAGTTCGTCTACTATGACTAGGAGTGAATGCCTCAAGGTCTGGTTCTGGATGGAGAGAGGCATACGCATCTTCTAGATCTACTGTAAATTGACTAACATCACTAGTTATAACAGGTGAAGAAATACCTTGATTTTCAGCAACTCCCCCTGTTTGTGTGCCTTCAGGTGGAGAAGTGAAATCTTCTTCGTATTTTGCTTCAGCAAGGGAGTAATGTTTTTCTTTTCCTTTTGCTCCAGCAATTCCACTCATTGTTTGTTATGAGTTACTTGACAAGGATACAACCAAAGTAGGCTCAAAGGTATCATCTTGAGTCTCTTCTTCCTCTTTATCTCTTCTTTCATCCTCTTCCTCTTCTTTTCGTCTTCCTTCCTCTTTCTCTTCCTCTTCTTCTCTTCTCCCTTCATCTCTTTTCTTTGTCTCTTCTTTGGTCTCTCGTTCATCTTTCTCTTGAAAGCTAACAAAACTTTTCAAGTTCCTTAAGGCTGAATGAGTCATCTCGTCCTCATCTTCTTCATCTTGCAAGATGAGAGTTCTCTTCCTTTTTGCTGGAGCACCCATGGGCTCCTTGCCTTTCCTTTTGGCTGTTGCAGAGTTCTATTTCGCCTTGATGGGAGACTTCACCTTCATGCGCTCTAACACCTTGTTAAGCTCTTTCAGACGCATTTTGGTGACCATTTTAAATCCAATCACCATTGGAGTAATGCTTGTCAAACACAAAGATGCAGAAATGTGAATCTTGAAATGTCTGAAAAGACACGTGATAAGAGAAGAATAAAAAAGTTGTCCCTTATCTTTCACCACTATCCTGTACATGTGAAATAGGATGATGTGAGGTAGAGAGAATTTGTAGCCAGCATTGATGGCATACATCAACTTTGCTTCAAACAAGACACATCAGTCTTGGATGTTGATTTTGGACGGATGCAGTTGATCACGATTTTATGTATCAAGATGTTGAAGGCATTCATCCTAGAGTAGGATGGATTGCCATAAGCAAACCTGTCTTTTATCAATGTCAGTGTAGCGTGAGCAACGAAATTGTGGCAATATAAATTACATTGGCTTATTAAGTTCCACCAATAATATAAATTACGACCATTTAATAGAGACAAAAGCATATAAATTTGCATATTATGATCCCATCTTTGTCACATGTATTTCAAATTGCTGAATTGAAATACATGTGGCAATAGACAAATGTACTAATTTGAGATTTTACTCTCTGTTCATCATAGTTGTACTAATTTATGGTTTTTCGTGATAATAATTCAGTTTGAAGTTTTTAATGATCAAAATATTAGTTTAAATAAATTTGTTACATGTGTATTAATTTGGGATTTTTCTTAATATTAACCCAAAAGAATGTGACCTAGATTGCAGCACTTCACATCAATATTGTTCATGTGCATGATGAATCTGCACATTGCAGAGGCCAGGAGTGATGAACTCTTTGAATCTAATTCGAGTCTCTACCTTTCCCGCAAAACAGGGATTATTACCAAGAAAGTCCGGAGCTTATTGTATTTATGTAAAATCAATTCTAAATATTTTAATTTGTCTAATTTAGTTCTAAATCTATTTATGTTGTGTTAATATAGTCTATCTAATTAATTTTGGTGAAAAATCATTTACGCGAAAGTTAACCATTTTATGTTACATAACTAACGTCGATGTGAACATTTTTTAATATATTTTTTCTATAATTATTTATTTTTTCGTTCTTTTGTTTTATTTTTTTCCTTTCATTGTGGCTAATGAGGGTCACTGTCCTCACCCACATTTAGATGAGACAATCACAATTACAGGCAAGGCCACCTTCACCTGTGGAGGGCCGTAACCCTCACCAGCTCTAGTGAAAAGAAAAAAGGAAGAAGGAAAATTAAAGAAAAGAAAAAAGAAATCAGGAGCATATCTGCATAAACACTGAACATTTTCCATCAGAAATTAGATAGGGACTCTTGGGGCTAAAGAAAGTCCATCGACTTCATTAAAGTCTTTCCACAGAGTGTATAGAAAGATGACCAATCAGCACAGTATATTCAATAACACTCTCGCCTTCAAAATGATAATGAAGTGCAAACACCTATTATATATGTATTGATTCAGTTAAAAACCTTCCGATTTTATCAATTTAGCCTTAAATTCTAGACTAGAACTTCAATGAAAACCTCTACAAGAAAGAATAATGTGACGTATTATTGAAGGATACCAATTTGGTCCTAAACTTTTTCAATTTTACCAATTTAGTTATAATTATTTGTTTGAAATTTCAATCTAGTCATTTCAATCAAGTATTGACTGGCGTCGACATATGGGTCCAGTCATCGCTTGAGCAATTTCTAGCGAAAATTAGTAGAAGAGACTACATTAGAATTTCGCACAAAGATTTAAGACTAAATTATTAAAATCGGAAAGTTTATAACTGAATCAATACATATATAATATTAAACCTTATTATATATTGTTGTTGTCATGTTCTTTGACTTTATTTAAATAGTTTGAAAACTGATGAGGACACGATATTCTTCTTAATCCTCATTCAGCGAGCAAAGAGTCATGACATAACGGTTCAATTTCTACTAGACTTGGTGCAATCCCCACAGGAGATGCAGCTCCTCCATTCTTCGTTTAGGGCAAGTGCGCAAGTCCTCCGGCAAGTGCCACTTCTGATACATAGACAAGAATTTTAATGAATTTAATATTATAAGTTGGAAGAATGCTTTTAAGGAGACTTGCGTTAGGAGATTGATTGGAGACTGCTTCATGAGGTCTGAGATGGTAACTTTTTGGCTTTCACCTTTGTGATAAGTGAGTGGTAGAATGAGTCATACGAGATCCTAACAACGTCATGGCATGCTCAGAAAGAACTTGTTCTTTCTTTATTTAAATTTTGAACCCCAATCAAGTCAGCTAAAGTGTCCATATCCACCAAAAACTCCTTATCCCTGACTGTGAAAGAAAATCTATTTGCATCCAAAAAGGATATATTCAAATAAAAGTAGGTTGAGAGTTCTAAATAAGCAATTGTAGACTTAGAATAAAAACACTTCAATTAAAGAAGTGCAAACTTCTCCCTCAAATTTACTTGCACAAAAACAAGAAAATCAAAATCAACTTTTCTAGGGTTCATAACCCCTCTCTTCATTAGTTTTGAATAAACCTTCTTGTGGTCCTTAGACTGGAATAGACTCGCTTCATTACCACCAACATTTGCAGCCACTCCCATCCAAGGCTGGAAATGGGTGAACATTCGTTCATCATCGTCTTTTCCTTCTAGCTGATTAAACGTGCCATAAAACGGGTCACTAGAAAAGTTAGCAAAAGTCTTTTTAGCCGACCCTTTTTCTTCAATGACCATTTTCTCCATATCGCACAAGAATAAAATTTTATTCTTGTACCCTCTCTCTCTCAGATACTTATCGATCAAAGACATAGTAGTACCTCATTCTTTCAACTTAGAATAAAGCTTGAAAGCAACTTTAGGTTTCAGCATTCTTACAGGTTCAATTTCTTCAATTATTTCTTTTCTAGTTGAGTCGGTGGAGGACACTGACGTTGTTGAGAAAGTTGTTGCTGACTTAGTTGTTGCTGACTTAGTTGCTGCGGTTGAGAAGAGTCTTCTTCCTTAGTCAAATCGAAATGCGTAGGACCCTCAGGCATGTGCCGTGGTCCCATGCTTGCGATTCATGAAGACTTTCTTGAAGAAATTATCCCTTTAAGGGAGAAATTCTCAAGCTTGCTCGAAAATGTGAAATTTTTTGGAATAAACTATAGAGAAAGTGAGAGCAGGTGCGATTTTTGTATTCTAAGTTTCGAGAGTGAAAACGGAGAAGAAGAATCTCAACAGTATATAAAGCGAGGTAAACGAATCGTCATAAAGGAAAAATAAAACTGCCTTTTTTAAAATGAAAAACTGCCATAATTTTAAAAAACAAAAAGATAATTGCTAAAAGTAACATAAGAAAGTAGCAATTTAAAAAATAATCGTAGCTTTTAAAATTTATATCTAATAACTAAATTGCTAGTATCGAAATAACTTACAGTCGTAACTCTTAGTAATTAAGGGTCCGAATACCTTCGACTTTACCTCGAGTCTTGAACACTTCCAAACTTTACTCGATAAAAGATATGATGTTCAGTCTGGTGCGAATAGACTCAAATAGGATTTTCTCCAATGGCTTTGTAAATATGTCTGCCAATTGATTCTTTGAGTAAATGAACTAGATCATAACTTCTCCATTTTGAACATGATCTCTAATAAAATAATGTCGAATCTCTATATGCTTTGCCATCGAATGCATAATTGGATTCTTTGTGAGATTTATAGCGCTGGTGTTGTCACATTTGATCTCAGTGCATGATTCTTCAATTCAAAAATCTCTTAGCTATTGTCGAATGCGCAAAATTGGAAAGCAGCAACTTCCAAGAGCTATACATTCTACTTCAGCTGTTAAAAGAGTTACAGTACTTTGTTTTCTTGAAAACCATGATACCAGCTTGTTTCCAAGCAATTGACATGTACTAGAAGTACTATTTTTGTTCACTTTGCAACCTACTAAGTTTGTGTCTGAATATTCAATGAGAGTAAGGTCTCATTCTTTTGGATACCATAGTCCTAACTTTGGAGTTGTTGCAAATTATTTGATGATGCGCTTTACAGCAGTTAAGTGAGATTCTTTGGGATTTGATCGGAACCTAGCACAAATGCAAACACTAAACAAAATATCAAATCTAGATGCAGTAAGGTAAAGAAGTGAACCAATTATGCTCCTGTATAGCTTTTTGTCTACACTCTTTCCTTTTTCATCTTTATCCAGTTTTGAAGAACTTGACATAGGTATCTTAGTCTTTTTGCAATTTTCCAAACCGGACTTTTTGATGAGATCTTTCGCATATTTTTCTTGGTGAATGAAAATTCCCTTCTTCAAATGTTTCACTTGTAATCCTAGAAAGAAGGTTAATTCACCCATCATGCTCATCTCAAATTCATCCTACATAGATTTATAAAACTTCTTCCACAAATTTTCATTAAGTGATCTAAAAATGATATCATCAACATAGATTTGAGCGAGTAGAAAATATTTACCTTCTCTATTAATGAACAAGGTAGTATTTACTTTACATTTATCAAAACCATCTTGAGTTAGAAATTTACTTAACTTGTTATACCAAGCCTGATGTGCCTACTTTAATCCATAAATAGCCTTTTTCAGTCTAAAGACTGAGTCTGGCTTTCTTAGATCTTCAAAACCAGGTAGTTATTCAACATAGACTTCTTCTTGGATAAATCCATTTAGGAATGCACTCTTTATATTTATTTGGAATAAGCTGAAATTTTTATAGCAAGCAAAAGCAAGTAATAATCTAATTGCTTCTACCCTTGCTATCGGTGCATATGTCTCATCATAGTCTATCCATTCTTCTTGTGTATATCCTTTGGCTACGAGTCTTACTTTGTTCCTGACCACTTTTCCTTTCTCGTCCAACTTGTTCCCTAAAACCCATTTAGTTCCAGTAATAGACTTACCTTTAGGTTTATGAATAAGTTCCCAAACATCATTAATGCTGAATTATCTAAGCTCTTCTTGCATAGTTTCAATCCAACTTTCATCAGCCAAAGCTTCTTTTATAGTTTTGAGATCAATTTCAGAAACAAGTGCTAAAGCACTAGGCTCTTCACGCCTTTTGGATCTGGTGCGAATTCCTTCATTGATGTTGCCAATGATGAGTTCCTTGGGATGACTTGACTTATGTTTCCAATTGTTGGTTGGTTTGTGAGTTTACTGATCCTCTATTTCAATTGAATCTTCTAGTTCATCTTGTTGTTGAACTTCAAGAGTCTGAGCCACTTTGGGAGAAGTAGACTTTGCAGGATTTGGAGTAGGTTCAGATTCCTCAAGTTGAGCTTGATTCATTTGATTCTGGATTGAGTCTTGAAATTTGATGTTCATAAATTCTTCCATAGACTGACTCTTCTTGTTGAATACTCTATAGGCTTTACTTGAGGTTGAGTAGCCAAAAAAAAATTCATACGTCTGATCTTTCTTCAAACTTACCAGTTTGATCATTTGCATTCTTTAAAATAAACACTTGCAATCAAACACATGGAAATAAGAAACAATTGGCTTCTTTCCTTTGAATAACTCATAAGGAATTTTCTCCATAATAGGCCTTAAAAATACTCTATTAATAATATAACAAGTTGTAGAAACTGCTTCAGCCCGAAAATGAGAAAAAATATTACTTTCAAAGAGTGTTCTAGCCATTTCCTGTAAAGATCTATTCTTTCTTTCCATAACTCCATTTTGTTCTAGAGTATGTGGAGAAGTGAAAACATGCTGAAAACCAGAGTCATCACAGAATTTTGCAAAATCTTGGTTTTCAAACTCAGCTTCATGGTCTGTCCTAATACTTGAAATAGCATATCATTTTTCATTCTAAACTTTCTTTCCAAATTTTGAAAAATAAGAAAATGTTTCAGACTTACTTGCCAAGAAGCATATCCATGTAAAACGAGAATCCACAATTACTGGGGAGTATCTTTTTCCACCAATACTTTGAGTTCCGGTTGGTCCAAAGAGATCCAAATGTAGAAACTGCAAAACTTGATTAGTAGAAACTTTGTTTATAGGTTTGAAAGAACTTCTAACTTGTTTTCCCAAAACACATGGTGTGCATAAGTCACATTTTTTATACGTCAGGTTGGGCAGTCCACGAATAAGCTTCTTGGATGAGATATTGGCAATTTGCTTCATGTTGACATGGCTAAGTTTTCTATGCCAAATGTTTGCTTCATCTTGAATGGATATTAGACATTAAGAGCTTTCTGGTTTTATATCCAAAAAAAAAAAAAAAGATATTTCCATGTCTTCGTCCAATGAAAGATTGAAATAAATCCTTACTAGTTTCCGAACAAATGTCTTCTTGGAAGTTAATCTTAAATCCAATGTCACACAATTGACTGATGCTGAGTATATTGTAATTCAGACCTTCCACCAAGAAGACATTGTTGATTGTGAGATTTTCAATTTTTACAGTTCCACATCTAACAATTTTTCATTTGCTATTTCTACCAAAAGAAACTTTTCCTCCTTTTATTCACATAAGCTTTTACAAAACAACTTGGATCTCCTGTCATGTATCTCAAGCAGCCACTATCCAAATATTACTTTATCTTTTTCTTGATAGTGATATGCAATTATAAAAAGAGCTCAAGCTTTCTTTGGTACCCACATTTTCTTGGGTCCAAAGTGATAAGGTTAGTAAGAGTACCTAGAAGGGGGTGAATAGGTGTTCAAAAATTTTTGCAAGACTTAACAATTTAATTCGACTTATGAGAATAATAAACTGAAGATGTAAAAGACTGTAAACAATTATATAATACTACGAATTAAAGTAAAGAGTTTAGGGAAAAAGAATTGAAACGCAAGGTTTATAGTAATTCAGCTTAGACCAAGCCTACATCCACTTTTCCGCACTGACAGCCCACTGGCTAGATTTCACTATGAATCAAAAAGAGATCTATATAGTCTCACGTCCTTGATTCCATAGTGTAGAGACTCGACTACACTTTCTCAAGGTCTCACAATTATTTAATCTCTGTTTTGAGTACAACTTAAGCTCAGCAATTGGATCAACAAAGAACTAAGAGCTTCAGATTTTGAAATTTTTCTTTTACGTACACACTCGAATAACTTGAGCATCTTCCTTATATACTCCTCCATGCTATCATACCATTGGCACATTTCAAATGAATTCTTCCAATCTACCTGTTGGACATAATCAATTAGGGAGATCTCGAGTAATTTAAGGAATGTGATGATAGCCCACCAATATTGCTCGCCCATACAATCAGGATCTAGGTTTCCATAAGGAGAATCTTCCAAACATACTTCACCAATCAACATATCTAATTATCCTTATTAATAAGAATAATTGATCACGAGATACTATCTCCAACCGTGAGATCTTCTTCAACCGTACGAACCAATTTCTTAAAGATATATTCGCATTTAGATAAGTCTTCTTCATTGGATAAAACTTTTCTTCATCAGTTTGAAAGCTATCAGTAAGGATAGATTTTAAATCTTGAGTCTTGAGGTCTTCAGACATTGACGATATAGTTTGCACGTCTTTAGACTAGACTGATAGAAACGTTTTGTCAACTTTAAAACAAATAAGGAAGTTTTCTCTAACACAGGAAAGTTAGTGCAATATACAGTCTTTGCTCGTTCTTTCTTAACAGGTATCCAAACCATGTGACATTCTTTCTCAAAATGTTCTAAGCTATTACACTTTGAACATTTGAGAGCACTTCGGCCAACAGGTTTTACAAAAACTTTTTGAAAATGATTTCTGTAAAATGTTTTTATAGGTCTTTATTTGATTCTTTCCTTTACTTTTGGTAAATCAATTAAAGGAATAGTTTATGGTGTCATACCCAAACCGAATTTGTTGAAATATAGTTTCTAAATTGAAAGAATCTTTTCCAACTTCTCAGATCCTATTGATTTTTTTTTTTTAATATTTGAAATATTCTCTTTCAAGAATGTGTTTTCCTTTGAAATAAAGTTTGCATTTTCTTTTAAAATAACAAAACTTTTGTCTAGATTGTTAAACTTTTCTTTTCAAGAGACTTCATATTGCTTCAGTTTGGAATTCTCCCTTTTCAGTTTAGAGATCCTTTTAAGAGAGGTTTTGAGACTAAGGCAAAGTTCATCTATGTACTTCAAGACTTTAGCAGGAATATTTAAATTAGTAACATCGATTTCACTTTCTAAGTTTGAGTCTGAATCAATTCCAAAATCTGATTCTGATTCTGAGTTTGCCATTAAATATATGTTGGCATACTTTTCATCACTTTCCTCACATTCTATATCACTCAATGTATCTGCTTTGAGAGCCTTCTTGAACTTTTTAGTTTTTGCTTTCTTTTTCTTCAACAAAGGGTAGTCGGTCTAATATGTCCTTTTTTTCTTATATTCAAAACAGACCACATCTTTGTTAACCTCGTCATCCTCAGCTGATTTGTTCTGGAATTTTTTAGAGCCTTGCTTCTTTCAGTTAAATCTTCTTTCATTTCTGTTCAGTTTCCTAAATCTCCTTATCATGAGTGCTAGCTCTTCATCATCCATGTCATCTTCATAATCTGTATCATCAAAATCATCCTTAGATTTTAAAACAATTGACTTCTTACCTTTGGGATCTTCTTCCTTACTGAGTTGCTCCACTTCGTATGACTAAAGTGTGCCTACAAGTTCATCAACTGTAAAAGGCATGATCCTTTGGGTTTCTCTTATTGAAGTCTTTATGTGATTCCAATCTTTGGATAGTCCACATAGCAATTTATTGACCTTCATTGGTCCTAAGATTGGATGTCCCTAATATGATAGACTGTTTACAATTTCTGTGAAACGACTAAACATGTTAGTAATGGATTCTCCTGGTTTCATCTTGAAGGCTTCATACTGTTCGAGTAAGATATTGATTTTTGTTTCTTTAACTCGATCAATTCATTCATAGGTAACATGCAACATATCCCAGACTTCTTTGGCCGTTTCACAAGATGAATTATGTTATATTTAATAGAAGATAAAACACAATATAAATAGTAGATTGCTTTAGCATCGAGAGCTTGTCTCTTGGTTTTTTTTTTCTTGTGTCATTTCGCCAGTATCTACAAATTTTTTTCCTCTTTTTAAGAATGATGCAATTTTAGGAATGATTCCCTTTTCTACCACACACCACATCCAATTCAAAGGGTCTTTCGATCTTAAGAATGCCTTCATCTTGTTTTTCCAAATATTGTATTATTTTCCATTAAAGTAAGAAGGTCTGATGTTGCTT
The DNA here is from genome assembly GCA_017140475.1 of Eucalyptus fibrosa. Taxonomy (NCBI): domain Eukaryota; kingdom Viridiplantae; phylum Streptophyta; class Magnoliopsida; order Myrtales; family Myrtaceae; genus Eucalyptus; species Eucalyptus fibrosa. The sequence goes on from CM029510.1 coordinate 20,739,292, forward strand.
TGACTTTCATCCAAACTTGAAGCTAAAACACTAGTCATAGATCTTTAGCTCAGAGATAAAAACACTTTAATAAAACGAGCACACAAGCTCTAATACTAATTGAAAAGGTTAGTATGAACACCTAGAAGGGAGTGAATAGGTGATAAAGAAATTTGTACCAAACTTCAAAATAATTTGCTAGCGACGTAATCAGTAATAAACAATTATATAAAGTTGCAAATTAAAATAAGGAGTTTAGGGAAAAGAGAATAGAAACACAAAGTTTACAGTGGTTTAGCTTAGATCAAGCTTACATCCACTCTCCCGCGCTGACAGCCTACTGGATGGATTTCACTAAGGATCAAAAGAGATGTTACAGTCTTATGTACTTGACTTTATAGTGTAGAGATTCTACTACACTTTTTCAAAGTCTCACAAGTGTTTGCTCTCTTTTTTGAGTACAAGTAAAGCTCTACAATTGAAATAGCAATGAATTAAGAGTTTCAGACTTTAGAATTATTCTTTCATGCACACACTTGAATAATTTGAGAGTCTTCCTTATATACCCCTTCATGTCTTCATGACTGTTGACACTTTCCGAATGAATTCTTCCAATCTACCCATTTGACATAATCAATCAAGGAGATCTCGAGCCATTTAAAGAATGTGATGATAGCCCACCAATCATGCTCGCCTATACAATCATGATCTAGATTTCCATAAGTAGAACCTTCCTAGTATACTTCGCCTTTCAACAGATCTGATTATCCAAATTGATTCCAAGATCTGATTATCCAAATTGATTCCAATAAGAATAATTGATCTCAATGTGCTATCTCTAGCCGTAAGATCTTCTACAAACCGTACAATGAATCCTTGAAGATAAAATCGCATCAAGATAAGTCTTTTCGTTGTCGGTTTGGAAACTATCGGTAAGGGTAAATTTTGAATATTGAGTCTTACGGTCTTCAGACTTTGACGACAGAGTCTGCAATTCTTCAGACTTTAACACTTGAGTCTAGAAGTCTTCAGACAAGACTGATGGAAACGTTTTGTTAACTTCAAAACAATAAAAGAGTTTCCAACAACTGTAAGGACACTCGGTAAGAAGCTGCTGTTCTCAATTGTAGATGTACACTCCTTTGGCTTTTGAGGACTGCTAGTTACCGGACATCAATCATCCTAGATATCAAATATCATCCGATCACTATCCACAAATGAAGAATGGGTTATATGCTTATATTTCCTGGACACTAGAATTAAATTAGCCAGAGATGCATATATTGCCCAATCCAGCAATTTTCTGAGACTTGGTCGAGAAGGCTGCAGCACGAAAGCAGGGCCTGCCGCATGAGCATGCCTCACAATCAGATAGTCGCATTCTATGCTTCCATCAAAGCATTTTCCAAAGCACATGACCTGCTTGAAAAGATCCGGGGCCAAATATTAAAAAAACCAGAAAGTCTAATTTTTGTTGCCGTTTCCATTTCGTTGTTAAGGATGGTAAGTCTCGTCTCTACATATAACATTTAGATTGCAAAAGCTTGGAAGGAAGAATCTAATTCCAGTCCACAATACACGTTTAAGCTCCAGAGTGAAAGAAAGTTCTGCCACGTCAGTCTGTCATGCTGTAGCTCGTACATGGTAGCGAGGCAATCGGATTTTTGTTATCCTCCAAACTCCACAGATGACGGTAGTAACTTATTTTCCTTTTCCTGAGTCACATGGATAATTTAGATCAACTCTATGAAGTTGAAAACTCGTGTATAGAAACAGAATCATTATGCGAATACCAGGAGAGAGACATGGGATAGATCATTAATCTGCAGGTTTTGATGTATAAATTGATTATCGATTTCGAATGACACAATGCTGTGCTGTACATGTTACAAAAATCGTACTATAGATACGGTTGTCAAAGTGGCATCCCTAGAGACTATTGTTTTCTAGTGGTTAACAATGTTGAGAAGGAAAACTGTTAAAAAAGTGATCCATTTTTTAAAAAAATTCTAGACTACACTAGAGAAAAAGTTGGCGGAAACAAACCGGCAAAAAGCAAGCCTAGAAGACTCTCAAATGCTGAAGAATTTTCTGGTACGTGGGCAGCAGAACACGTGGACAGCAAATAGGCCAAAGAAAAGTCAACAAAAGTGGCTGAGAGTTGGAGAGAATAGAAAAATGCAGAAAAATGGAGGAGAGACCAGAAGAATCGGGAGAAGCCGCAACATGCAGGGACAAAGAAGCAAGCTGAAATTTTTTATTTCTTGTACTCAATGTCGGTGAAGAAGAGGCGGTGCTCACGCCTATAAATAGAGGTGTGGTGTCTAATTTAGTTGGCTGAAAAAACCAAAACCACTCCTTCCTTTCATAATAAAAGTTCTGTTTTTTTTTAACCCATACACCCTTGCCTTTGTAGCCCATATTTCACACATACACACTTGCACACACACGCTTCCGCAAAAACACCAACAGAAACCCTCAATTTCACCAGGCGCCTGAAAATGCATTCCAACTCATCCTCAACTTCTTGAATGCTCGCCTCTAGTTCCTCCAATCGCTTTGACAGATCGCCTACTTGATTATTGATGTCTTTGCTCGATCTGAGGGAGAGCACGAGGGCATCCAAGCCTTGCACTTCCTTGGTTTCCTTTCCTCCGTCACATGATACGCGTTTAGGTCCCAGCAGTTTCGACACTCGGGACCAGCCTCTAGGCTTGGTGCTTGCACTTGTCAGAGCAAGGAAACCTAAGAGGGACCCGAATACGGAAACGCTGATCTCTCCAGCTTCAGTTAGTATGCTGAGGGTAACTTCATTGTGAGAGGCCTTCTTAGAGCCTTCCTTCTTCAAATTTCTCAAGTACTTGCTGATTACTTTGTTCAACTTTTTTCTAGAGTTGATGTATGCTTCTACCTCTACGGCGAAGCTGGAATCTCCTCCTTTCCTTCTTCTCAAAGACGATTTGAGCTCCTGGATACATTCCTTCGTCTGTGAGAAAGCTTCCCTCACGTTCCCGCAAACGTCTAAGTGCATGAGAGAAAGGTCCAACGACTCTTCCGCGGGACTTCTCAGGTGGGAAAGAACCTGTTGAGTGAGAGGCAACTGAAGCAAGTCATCGATGCAGTCATACAAGCTCTTGAGTTCTCCCAAACTTTGGGATGCCGATGAGGACGAGTATGCCGCTTCCGATGATCTGAGCCTAGACAAATGCTCCTCTGCAGTTGTCGCGAGAGGGTGGCTCCTAGAAGGCAAGCTGATTGATCGGAAATGGCCACTAATTTTCGAGGTCTCAATTGATGAAGCCATCTTTGAGAAAAGGAGGCTCGTTAACTTCTCTGGATGTAATATTTTCTATGAGAGAGAGAGTTGTTCCGGGCAGGCCTCCCACACCCTTGTATATTTATACCGAGCAAGAGACGGTCCACTATCCCATTCTTGCGGCCTCGCATTACCTGTCCTGTCATGCATCTTCCGACACCCTCCCGACAATGCCTCCGCTGGCTTTCCAATCCATACGAAACGAGAATCAATAGTAGCGATGTAATGGTTTGAAAGAAACTCGCACACGAGTGTAGCGTGTCTTGAGGATTCTCAGACAGAGGGGCGACCATGCTATAGTGCATCATTAAATGCCGAACCTGAGCTGTGGGCTCGAAAAATATTCATCTGATGGCAGAGCCTGGAGACAAGTGGAATCTTTACATCGTGGAGTCTATGCATTGCACATGTTAGAGTTCATCCAAAAACCCCTCCTCAGTGTCTCCTTCGGGTTCCCGGTCTCTAAAAAATGAAATTTTTTATGCTTTCAACAATCACACGTACGTGCAGCTTGCTTCCAGGATCTCAGACAGGAGGGTGGCAATGGAAGATGTAGGAAGATATGCAGGATCTATTTTTGGTTATGATCATGCATTAGATCAATTAGGGATTAGATTGATTAGATTGAGATATTGATACGATTGTAAAAATATTTCTTTTCCTTTTATTCATGTATCTTTTGTATTATAATTATAGTGTAATGAACATTGAATGACATACAGAAAAACAGAAAAATTCCCAAAAAGCTTTACGATCTCCTCTTTCCTTCTGTCTGTTCTTTACTTCTCTTCGTCTTCTGACAGAAGATCATGCATGCCTTAAAGTTGAAGTTGAGCATGTGGATGGCGACATTTCATGTGATAATGAAGCTTGGGGACAAACGGAATCTTTACAGCATCGCAGCTTCCGACAAGCTAGAAGTCGTCTCTTATCACCATCTCTATTCATGAGGCTGACTAATTGTTGGCATCTCTTCAGGAGTGATAACGAGTACTAGTTTAAGCGACTCCGAGAAGGAGAGTCAGTAAGAAGCTGCGGTTCTCAATTGTTGATGTGCACTCCAATGGCTTTGGAGGACCGCTAGTTACAGGACCTCAATCATCCTAGAAATCCAATATCATTCGATCACTATCGACAAATGAAGAATGGGTTCTATGCTTATATTTCCTGGACACTAAAATTAAATTAGCCAGAGATGCATACTTGCCCAATCCAGCAATTTTCGGAGACTTGGTCGAGAAGGCCGCAGCACGAAAGCAGGGCCTGCCGCATGAGCATGCCTCACAATCAGATAGTCGCATTCTATGCTTCCATCAAAGCATTTTCCAAAGCACATGACCTACTTGAAAAGATCCGGGGCCAAATATTAAAAAAACCAGAAAGTCTAATTTTTGTTGCCGTTTCCATTTCGTTGTTAAGGATGGTAAGTCTCGCCTCTACATATAACATTTAGATTGCAAAAGCTTGGAAGGAAGAATCTAATTCCAGTCCACAATACACGTTTAAGCTCCAGAGTAAAAGAAAGTTCTGCCACGTCAGTCTGTCATGCTGTAGCTCGTACATGGTAGCGAGGCAATCGGATTTTTGTTATCCTCCAAACTCCACAGATGACGGTAGTAACTTATTTTCCTTTTCCTGAGTCACATTGATAATTTAGATCAACTCTATGAAGTTGAAAACTCGTGTATAGAAACAGAATCATTATGCGAATACCAGGAGAGAGACATGGGATAGATCATTAATCTGCAGGTTTTGATGTATATATTGATTGTCGATTTCGAATGAAACAATGCCGTGCTGTACATGTTACAAAAATCGTACTATAGATGCGGTTGTCAAAGTGGCATCCCTAGAGACTATTGTTTTCTAGTGGTTAACAATGTTGAGAAGGGAAACCCTCAATTTCACCAGGCGCCTGAAAATGCATTCCAACTCATCCTCAACTTCTTGAATGCTCGCCTCTAGTTCCTCCAATCGCTTTGACAGATCGCCTACTTGATTATTGATGTCTTTGCTCGATCTGAGGGAGAGCACGAGGGCATCCCAGCCTTGCACTTCCTTGGTTTCCTTTCCTCCGTCACATGATACGCGTTTAGGTCCCAGCAGTTTCGACACTCGGGACCAGCCTCTAGGCTTGGTGCTTGCACTTGTCAGAGCAAGGAAACCTAAGAGGGACCCGAATACGGAAACGCTGATCTCTCCAGCTTCAGTTAGTATGCTGAGGGTAGCTTCATTGTGAGAGGCCTTCTTAGAGCCTTCCTTCTTCAAATTTCTCAAGTACTTGCTGATTACTTTGTTCAACTTTTTTCTAGAGTTGATGTATGCTTCTACCTCTACAGCGAAGCTGGAATCTCCTCCTTTCCTTCTTCTCAAAGACGATTTGAGCTCCTGGATACATTCCTTCGTCTGTGAGAAAGCTTCCCTCATGTTCCCGCAAACGTCTAAGTGCATGAGAGAAAGCTCCAACGACTCTTCCGCGGGACTTCTCAGGTGGGAAAGAACCTGTTGAGTGAGAGGCAACTGAAGCAAGTCATCGATGCAGTCATACAAGCTCTTGAGTTCTCCCAAACTTTGGGATGCCGATGAGGACGAGGACGCCGCTTCCGATGATCTGAGCCTAGACAAATGCTCCTCTGCAGTTGTCGCGAGAGGGTGGCTCCTAGAAGGCAAGCTGATTGATCGGAAATGGCCACTAATTTTCGAGGTCTCAATTGATGAAGCCATCTTTGAGAAAAGGAGGCTCGTTAACTTCTCTGGATGTAATATTTTCTATGAGAGAGAGTTGTTCCGGGCAGGCCTCCCACACCCTTGTATATTTATACGGAGCAAGAGACGGTCCACTATCCCATTCTTGCGGCCTCGCATTACCTGTCCTGTCATGCATCTTCCGACACCCTCCCGACAATGCCTCCGCTGGCTTTCCAATCCATACGAAACGAGAATCAATAGTAGCGATGTAATGGTTTGAAAGAAACTCGCACACGAGTGTAGCGTGTCTTGAGGATTCTCAGACAGAGGGGCGACCATGCTATAGTGCATCATTAAATGCCGAACCTGAGCTGTGGGCTCGAAAAATATTCATCTGATGGCAGAGCCTGGAGACAAGTGGAATCTCTACATCGTGGAGTCTATGCATTGCACATGTTAGAGTTCATCCAAAAACCCCTCCTCAGTGTCTCCTTGGGGTTCCGGATCTCTAAAAAATGAAATTTTTTATGCTTTCAACAATCACACGTACGTGCAGCTTGCTTCCAGGATCTCAGACAGGAGGGTGGCAATGGAAGATCATGCATGCTTTAAAGTTGAAGTTGAGCATGTGGATGGCGACATTTCATGTGATAATGATGTTGTAATGAATTGGCGTCTCAGCGGAAGCGGATCGTATATTTGCAATTATATCGAGAGCTATAGAAATCGATCGAAATAAAACGAGGAACAATAAAATGACAGGACACCAGAAATTTACGTGGTTCGGTCCGAATGTCGGAACCTACGTCCACGGGGAGAGCCAGCAAATCAATCCACTATAAATCGGAGAATTATAGGACTACAATCACACACATACACTCAAGTGTTTCCCAGCCCTACTTTATACCCGATACCCACGGTGTTTAACAACTCAACTCACTCGCTGGACTCGACTCCGCACAAACCTCTCTGAGCTCTTTTCTCTCACACTCTCGAGCTCTTTCTGTTTGCTCTCTACCGAGCTCTTCTGTTTTCGCTCTACTTGCATCTTCGGACGTCTTCTCTTTATATAGAGAGAAGGGCAGAGAACCAAGACAAAACAAATGAATGGCCTCATTAAATGCTGCAGCGCAGGCGCCCACAAGACAAGCCGCAATCGGCACCGAACGCCCACCATATATTTCGGGCATGCATGCAGATCATGCATGTGCATGGGCGAGCATTTAATGAGGCGGCAGAGATGAGGGATAATTGTCAGAAACGTGTGCCATTGATCCGTGAAGATAACCATGAGCTGAGGTGGGCGGCCGTCTTCGAATTTCTTCTTCATGGAGAGAAGCAAGCATATGATCATGTGCACTGACACACCTAGAATAGCTTCTGCCTTCTCTCTTTCTTTATTCTGTCATCCCTCTTTCTTTATCAATAAAATAACAAGAGAAACCCACAAAGAGAAACCGTGAAAGGAAGGGAATTCGGCGCCTACAATTGTTGACCAATTTTCTACGTGCATGGCCATGTGCATGCAGCAGGTGATGGGTTCTTTATTTAATATATAATATTGTTGATCCCTTCCTTTGCTTGCATGCTAAAACCCCATGCAGCTTTTGGCTTCTTCCTTCTACGTATACGCACGGAGACATGGGATTAACGCCGGAACAAAATTCGAAGACATCACAAAGTCTCCCCTGAACTTTGTTTAGTCGGCCAAATTTATGCATATTAATTTAACGGGCTCAAACTTGAGACATAATATAACAAATAAAGCTTGGGGACAGACGGAATCTTTACAGCATCGCAGCTTCCGACAAGCTAGAAGTCGTCTCTTATCACCATCTCTATTCATGAGGCTGACTAATTGTTGGCATCTCTTCAGGAGTGATAACGAGGACTAGTTTAAGCGACTCCGAGAAGGAAAGTCAGTAAGAAGCTGCGGTTCTCAATTGTTGATGCGCACTCCAATGGCTTTTGAGGACCGCTACTTACAGGACCTCAATCATCCTAGAATTCCAATATCATTCGATCACTATCGACAAATGAAGAATGGGTTCTATGCTTATATTTCCTGGACACAAAAATTAAATTAGCCAGAGGTGCATACTTGCCTAATCCAGCAATTTTCGGAGACTTGGTCGAGAAGGCCGGAGCACGAAAGCAGGGCCTGCCGCATGAGCATGCCTCACGATCAGATAGTCACATTCTATGCTTCCATCAAAGCATTTTCCAAAGCACATGACCTGCTTGAAAAGATCCGGGGCCAAATATTAAAAAAACCAGAAAGTCTAATTTTTGTTGCCGTTTCCATTTCGTTGTTAAGGATGGTAAGTCTCGCCTCTACATATAACATTTAGATTGCAAAAGCTTGGAAGGAAGAATCTAATTCCAGTCCACAATACACGTTTAAGCTCCAGAGTAAAAGAAAGTTCTGCCACGTCAGTCTGTCATGCTGTAGCTCGTACATGGTAGCGAGGCAATCGGATTTTTGTTATCCTCCAAACTCCACAGATGACGGTAGTAATTTATTTTCCTTTTCCTGAGTCACATGGATAATTTAGATCAACTCTATGAAGTTGAAAACTCGTGTATAGAAACAGAATCATTATGCGAATACCAGGAGAGAGACATGGGATAGATCATTAATCTGCAGGTTTTGATGTATATATTGATTGTCGATTTCGAATGACACAATGCCGTGCTGTACATGTTATAAAAATCGTACTATAGATGCGGTTGTCAAAGTGGCATCCCTAGAGACTATTGTTTTCTAGTGGTTAACAATGTTGAGAAGGGAAACCCTCAATTTCACCAGGCGCCTGAAAATGCATTCCAACTCATCCTCAACTTCTTGAATGCTCGCCTCTAGTTCCTCCAATCGCTTTGACAGATCTCCTACTTGATTGTTGATGTCTTTGCTCGATCTGAGGGAGAGCACGAGGGCATCCAAGCCTTGCACTTCCTTGGTTTCCTTTCCTCCGTCACGTGATATGCGTTTAGGTCCCAGCAGTTTCGACACTCGGGACCAGCCTCTAGGCTTGGTGCTTGCACTTGTCAGAGCAAGGAAACCTAAGAGGGACCCGAATACGGAAACGCTGATCTCTCCAGCTTCAGTTAGTATGCTGATGGTAGCTTCATTGTGAGAGGCCTTCTTAGAGCCTTCCTTCTTCAAATTTCTCAAGTACTTGCTGATTACTTTGTTCAACTTTTTTTCTAGAGTTGATGTATGCTTCTACCTCTACGGCGAAGCTGGAATCTCCTCCTTTCCTTCTTCTCAAAGACGATTTGAGCTCCTGGATACATTCCTTCGTCTGTGAGAAAGCTTCCCTCACGTTCCCGCAAACGTCTAAGTGCATGAGAGAAAGGTCCAACGACTCTTCCGCGGGACTTCTCAGGTGGGAAAGAACCTGTTGAGTGAGAGGCAACTGAAGCAAGTCATCGATGCAGTCATACAAGCTCTTGAGTTCTCCCAAACTTTGGGATGCCGATGAGGACGAGGACACCGCTTCCAATGATCTGAGCCTAGACAAATGCTCCTCTGCGGTTGTCGCGAGAGGGTGGCTCCTAGAAGGCAAGCTGATTGATCGGAAATGGCCACTAATTTTCGAGGTCTCAATTGATGAAGCCATCTTTGAGAGAAGGAGGCTCGTTAACTTCTCTGGATGTAATTTTTTCTATGAGAGAGAGTTGTTCCGGGCAGGCCTCCCACACCCTTGTATATTTATACCGAGCAAGAGACGGTCCACTATCCCATTCTTGCGGCCTCGCATTACCTGTCCTGTCATGCATCTTCCGACACCCTCCCGACAATGCCTCCGCTGGCTTTCCAATCCATACGAAACGAGAATCAATAGTAGCGATGTGATGGTTTGAAAGAAACTCGCACACGAGTGTAGAGTGTCTTGAGGATTCTCAGACAGAGGGGCGACCATGCTATAGTGCATCATTAAATGCCGAACCTGAGCTGTGGGCTCGAAAAATATTCATCTGATGGCAGAGCCTGGAGACAAGTGGAATCTTTACATCGTGGAGTCTATGCATTGCACATGTTAGAGTTCATCCAAAAACCCCTCCTCAGTTTCTCCTTCGGGTTCCCGGTCTCTAAAAAATGAAATTTTTTATGCTTTCAACAATCACACGTACGTGCAGCTTGCTTCCAGGATCTCAGACAGGAGGGTGGCAATGGAAGATCATGCATGCTTTAAAGTTGAAGTTGAGCATGTGGACGGCGACAATTCATGTGATAATGAAGCTTGGGGACAAACGGAATCTTTACAGCATCGCAGCTTCTGACAAGCTAGAAGTCGTCTCTTATCACCATCTCTTTTCATGAGGCTGACTAATTGTTGGCATCTCTTCATGAGTGATAAGGAGGACTAGTTTAGGAGACTCCTTAATGGGCTAGTATGAACACCTAGAAGAATAGGTGATAAAGAAATTTTATGAAACTTCAAAATAATTTGCTAGCGACGTTATCAGTAATATACAATTATATGAAGCTGTAAATTAAAATAAGGAGTTTAGGGAAAAGAGAATAGAAACACAAAGTTTATAGTGGTTCAGCTGAGATCAAGCGTACTTGCACTCTCCCGCACTGACAATCCACTGGCTAGATTTAATTAAGGATCAAATGAGATGTTACAATCTTACGTCATTGACTTTATAGTGTAGAGACTCTACTATACTTCTTCAAATTCTCACAAGTGTTTGCTCTCTCTTTTAATACTAGTAAATCTCTACAATTGAAATAGCAAAGAATTAAGAGTTTCAGACTTTGGAATTGTTTTTTCATGCACACACTTGATTAACTTGAGAGTCTTCCTTATATACTCCTTCATGCCTTCACGGCCGTTGGCACTTTTCAAAGGAATTCTTCCAATCTACCCGTTGGATCTAGGTTTCCATAAGTAGAATCTTCCAAGTATAGTTCGCCTTTCAACAGATCTAATTATCCATATTGATTCCAATAAAATTAATTGATCTCAAGATGTTATCTCCAGTCGTAAGATCTTCTACAAACCGTATGAACGAATCCTTGAAGATAAACTTACATCTGAATAAGTCTTCTCTTCGTTGGTCTGTAAACTGTCAGTGAGGTACTTTGAGTCTTGAGTCTTGCGGTCTTCAGACTTTGACGACAAAGTCTTGAATTCTTTATACTTTAACACTTGAGTCTGGAAATCTTCAAACTAGACTGATGAAAATGTTTTGTTAACTTCGAGATTGCAATTTACTGTGCATGCATGCGAGGCTCCTATCTGTTGCAGCTTGCAACTTAAGGACGTTGTACAAGCACTCACCAAACAAGCAATAAATATAAAGAAAGAAGAACCTAAATTGCAAAGCTTGAATGATTGAATGATTTGTACAAACAATAAAAGAGTTTTCTCCAACAATCTCCCCATTTTTTATGGTGACAAAACTTTCCGGCAAATTTGAAAACTTTTGTCCTGCAAAACAAAACTTAAGGAATACATAATAACTTATAAAAAATAAGATGATTAGGACTTGGATAGTATCAATTATGCAACCACATAAAACACGTTAATCCTGCAAGATAACTATCCATCCACAATTAGTATCTTAGGCTAAGTTATTGCAAGCATCAAAGATTCAAATCACAATAACAGTCAAGCAGTCAAGATCCAAAGTCAAAAGTTCACAACCAAACAGAAATATCAAAGTCTAAAAGTCATCAGTAAAGACAAATCTGCGCAGCTTCTCCCCCTTTTTGTCAACGGCAAAATGTGGAGAATAAGCAAAAGTTTTTAATAAAAAGAGTGGTGTGAAAATCATGGCTATTTTGGTAAGCGAACAAACTGGAATTCCCCCATAGAATTCACTGTCTTCTCAAGCTTTCCAATAGTCTCCTTCAGTTGCTGTAAATATTCACCCTTCACAGTATCTTGCACTTGATTCTTCAGGGTGAGTAACTGTTCTTGCAATAAAATTAAAGTACCCAAGAAAGCCTTTTTAAGATCTTTGATCTCATACTCCACACCATATTGACCATTCTTTAAATCCAACAGGATATCCATTCTTCAAGAAAAGTCTGCTGAATGTGCTAGTGCATCACTGGGTTCAGCTGAATCTGTTTATGGGGTCTTGAGATTGGAGTGATCTTCAGCAGTTGTCTACTATGACTAGGAGTGAATGCCTCAAGGTTTGGTTTTGGATGGAGAGAGGCATACACATCCTCTGTATCTACTGTAGATCGACTAACATCACTAGTTATAACAGGTGAAGAAATACCTCGATTTCAGCAGCTCCCCCTGTTTGTGTGCCTTCAGGTGGAGAAGTGAAATCTTCTTCCCATTTTGCTTCAACAAGGGAGTGATGTTTTTCTTTTTCGTTTGCTCCAACAGTTCCACTCATTGTCTGTTATGAGTTGCTTGACAAGGATACAGCCAAGGTAGGCTCAAAGGAATCATCTTGAGTCTCTTCTTCCTCTTTATCTCTTCTTTCATCCTCTTCCTCTTCTTTTCTTCTTCCTTCCTCTTCCTCTTCCTCTTCTTCTTCTTTTCTTCCTTCATCTCTTTTCTCTGTCTCTTCTCTGGTCTCTCATTCATCTTTCTCTTGAAAGCTAACAAAACTTTTCAAGTTCCTTAAGGCTGAATGAGTCATCTCGTCCTCATCTTCTTCATCTTGCAAGATGAGAGTTCTCTTCCTTTTTGCTGGAGCACCCATGGGCTCCTTGCCTTTCCTTTTGGCTGTTGCAGAGTTCTGTTTCGCCTTGATGGGAGACTTTGCCTTCATGCGCTCTAACACCTTGTTAAGCTCTTTCAGATGCATCTTAGTGACCATTTTAAATCCAATCACCATTGGAGTAATGCTTGTCAAACACAAAGATGCAGAAATGTGAATCTTGAAATGTCTGAAAAGGTGCGTGATAAGAGCAGAATAAAAAAGCTGTCTCTTGTCTTTCACCACTATCCTATACATGTGAAACGAGATGGTGTGAGGTAGAGAGAATTTGTAACCAGCATTGATGGCATACATCAACTTTGCTTTGGAACGAGGCACATCAGTCTTGGATGTTGATTTTGGACGGATGCAGTTGATCGCGATTTTATGTAGCAAGATGTTGGAGGCATTCATCCTAGAGTAGGATAGATTACCATCAACAAACTTGTCTTTTATCAATGCCAGTGTAGCGTGAGCAACAGACACAATGATTGGTTGAAAACATGCTATTTCCACCCCCAATCAAGTCAGCTAAAGTGTCCATATCCACAAAAAACTCCTTATCCCTGACTGTGAAAGAAAATCTATTTGCATCCAAAAAGGATAGATTCGAATAGAAGTAGGCTGAGAGTTTTGAATAAGCAATTGTAGACTTAGAACAAAAACGCTCCAATTAAAGAAGTGCAAACTTCTTCCTCAGATTTACTTGAACAGAATCAAGAAAATCAAAATCGACACTTCTAGAGTTCATAACCCCTCTCTTCATCAGTTTTAAATAAACCTTCTTGTGGTCCTTAGACCGGAATAAACTCGCTTCATTACCACCAACATTTGTAGCCACTCCCATTTAAGGCTGGAAATGTGTGAACATTCGTTCATCATTGTCTTTTCCTTATGGCTGATTAAACGTGCCATAAAACGGGTCACTAGGAAAGTTAGCAAAAGTCTTTTCAGTCGACCCTTTTTCTGCAATGACCATCTTCTCCATATTGCACAAGAATAGAATTTTATTCTTCTAGCCTCTCTCTCTCTCTCAGATACTCATCGATCAAAAACATAGCAGTATCTCATTCTTTCAACTTAGAATAAAGTTTGAAAGCAACTCTAGGTGTCAACATTCTTACAGGTTCAATTTCTTCAATTATTTCTTCTTCTAGTTGAGTCGGTGGAGCAGACCGGCGCTGTTGAGAAAGTTGTTGCTACCTAGTCGCTATGGTTGAGAAGAGTCTTCTTCCTCAGTCAAATCGAAATGCGTATGACCCTCAGGCATGTGCTGTGGTCCCATGCTTGTGATTCTCGAAGACTTTCTTGAAGAAATTCTCCCTTTAAAGGAGAAATTTGCAAGCTTGCTCAAAAATGTGAAAACTTTTTGGAATAAACTATAGAGAAAGTGAGAGTAGGTGAAATTTTTGTATTCTAAGGTTTGAGAGTGAAAACATAGATGAAGAATCTCAACAGTATATAAAGCGAGGTAAACTAATCGTCATAAAGGAAAAATAAAACTGCCTTTTTGAAAATGAAAAACAGCCATAATGTTAAAAACAAAAAAGATAATTGCTAAAAGTAAAATAAGAAAGTAGCGATTTAAAAAATAATCATACCTTTTAAAATTTATATCTAAAAACGAAATTGCTAGTATCGAAATAACTTACAGTCGTAACTCTTAGTCATTCTAAGTCTGAATACCTTCAAACTTTACCTCTGAGTCATGAACACTTCCAAACTTTACTCGATAAAAGATATAATGTTCAGTCTGGTGTGAATATACTCAAATAGGATTTTCTCCAATGGCTTTGTAAATATGTTTGCCAGTTAATTCTTGAGTCAATGAACTGGATCATATCTTCTCCATTTTGAACATAATCTCTAATAAAATAATGTTGAATCTCTATGTGCTTTGCCGTCGAATGCGTAATTGGATTCTTTGTGAGATTTATAGCGCTGGTGTTGTCACATTTGATCTTAGTGCATGATTCTTCAATTCCAAAATCTCTTAGCTATTGTCAAATCCACAAAATTTGAAAACAGCAACTTCTAAGAACTACATATTCTACTTCAGCTGTTAAAAAGAGTTACAGTACCTTGTTTTCTTGAAAACCATGATACTAGCTTGTTTCCAAGCAATTGACATATACCAAAAGTACTCTTTCTATCCACTTTGCAACCTGCTAAGTCTATGTCTGAATATTTAAGGAGAGTAAAGTATCATTCTTTTGGATACCACAGTCCTAGCTTTTGAGTTGTTGCAAATTATTTGATGATACGCTTTGCAACAGTTAAGTGAGATTCTTTGGAATTTGATCGGAACCTAGCACAAATGCAAACACTAAACAAAATATCAAATCTAGATGCAGTAAGATAAAGAAGTGAACCAATTATGCTCATGTATAGCTTCTGGTCTACACTCTTTCCTTCTTCATCTTTATCCAGTTTTGAAGAACTTGACATAGGTATCTTAGTCTTCTTGCAATTTTCCAAACCGAATTTTTTGATGAGATCTTTCGCATATTTTTCTTGATGAATGAAAATTCCCTTCTTCAATTGTTTGACTTGTAATCCTCGAAAGAAGGTTAATTTACCCATCATGCTCATCTAGAATTCATCTTGCATTGACTTATAAAACTTCTTGGATAAATTTTCATTAAGTGATCTGAAAATAATATCATCAACATAGATTTGAGCGAGTAGAAAATATTTACCTTCTCTATTAATGAACAAAGTAATATATACTTTACCTTTATCAAGACCATTTTGAGTTAGAAATTTACTTAACTTGTCATACCAAGCCCGATGTGCCTGCTTTAATCCATAAAGAGTCTTTTTCAGTCTAAAGACTGAGTCTTGCTTTCTTAGATCTTCAAAACTAGGTAGTTGTTCAATATAGACTTCTTCTTAGATAAATCCATTTAGGAATGCACTTTTTACATTCATTTGAAATAAGCTGAAATTTTTATAGCAAGCAAAAGCAAGTAATAATCTAATTGCTTCTAACATTGCTATCGGTGCATATGTCTCGTCATAGTCTATCCCTTCTTCTTGCGTATATCCTTTGGCTACAAGTCTTACTTTGTTCCTTACCACTTTTCCTTTCTCATCCAAATTGTTCCCGAAAACCCATTTAATTCCAGTAATAGACTTACCTTTAGGTTTATGAATAAGTTCCCAAACATCATTAATGCTAAATTGTCTGAGCTCTTCTTGCATAACTTCAATCCAACTTTCATCAGCCAAAGCTTCTTCTACAGTTTTGAGTTCAATTTCGGAAACAAGTGCTAAAGCACTAAGCTCTTCACGCCTTTTGGATCTGGTGCGAATTCCTTCATCGATGTTGCCAATGATGAGTTCCTTGGGATGACTTGACTTATGTTTCCAATTGCTGGTTGGTTTGTGAGTCTGTTGATCCTCTATTTCAGTTGAATCTTCTAGTTCATCTTGTTGTTGAACTTCAGGAGTCTGAGCCACTTTGGGAGAAGTAGACTTTGTAGGATTTGAAGTAGGTTCAGATTCTTCAAGTTGAGCCTGATTCATTTGATTTTGGATTGAGTCTTGAAATTTGACGTTCATAAATTCTTCCACAGACTGACTCTTCTTGTTGAATATTCTGTAGGCTTTGCTTGAGGTTGAGTAGCCAAAAAAAAAAAAAAAAAATACATACGTCCGATCTTTCTTCAAACTTACCAGTTCAATCATTTGCATTATTTAAAATAAACACTTGCAACCAAACATATGGAAATAAGAAACAATTTGCTTCTTTCTTTTGAATAACTCATAAGGAGTTTTCTCTAAAATAGGCCTTAAGAATACTCTATTAATAATATAACAAGATGTAGAAACTGCTTCAACCCAAAAATGAGAAAAAATATTACTTTCAATTAAGAGTATTCTAGCCATTTCCTGTAAAGATTTATTCTTTCTTTCCATAACTCCATTTTGTTTTGGAGTATATGGAGAAGAGAAAGCATGCTGAAAACCAGAGTCATCACAGAATTTTGCAAAATCTTGGTTTTCAAACTCACCTCCATGGTCTATCCTAATACTCGAAATAGCATATCATTTTTCATTCTGAACTTTCTTTGCAAATTTTGAAAAATAAGAAGATGTTTCAAACTTACTTGCCAAGAAGCATATCCATGTAAAACGAGAATCCACAATTACTAGGGAGTATCTCTTTCCACCAATACTTTGAGTTGTGGTTGGTCCAAAGAGATCCAAATGCATAAGCTGCAAAACTCAATTAGTAGAAACTTTGTTTATGGGTTTGAAAGAACTTCTAACCTATTTTCCCAAAACACATGGTGTGCATAAGTCACATTTTTTATACGTCAAGTTGGGTAGTCCATGAATAAGCTTCTTGAATGAGATATTGGTAATTTGCTTCATGTTGACATTGCTAAGTTTTCTATGCCAAATGTTTACTTCATCTTGAATGGATATTAGACATTGATAGCTTTCTGGTTTTATATCCAAAAGATAGATATTTCCATGTCTTCGTCTAGTGAAAGATTGAAATAAATCCTTACTAGTTCCCGGACAAATGTCTTCTTGGAAGTTAATCTTGTATCCAATGTCACACAATTGACTGATGCTAAGTAGATTGTAATTCAGACCTTCCATCAGGGAGACATTGTTGATTGTGAGATTTCCAATTTTTACAGCTCCACATCCAACAATTCTTCATTTGTTATTTCCACCAAAAGAAACTTTTCCTCTTTTTATTTGCATAAGCTTTACAAAACAACTTGGATCTCTTGTCATATATCTCGAGCAGCCACTATCCAAATATCACTTTATCTTTTTCTTGATAGTGACATGCAATTATAAAAAGAACTCAAACTTTCTTTGGTACCCACATTTTCTTGGGTCCAAGGTGATAGGGCTAGTAAGAGTACCTAGAAGGGGAGTGAATATGTGTTTAAAAAGTTTTTGCAAGACTTAATAACTTAATTCGACTTATGAGAATAATAAACTGAAGATGTAAAATACTATAAACAGTTATATCATACTACGAATTAAAGTAAAAAAGTTTAGGGAAAGAGAATTGAAACGCAAGGTTTATAGTGATTCGGCTTAGACCAAGCCTACATCTACTCTTCCACACTGACAGCCCACTGGCTGGATTTCACTGTGAATTAAAAAGAGATTTATACAGTCTCACGTCCTTGATTCCACAGTATAGAGACTCTACTACACTTCCTCAAGGTCTCACAATTATTTAATCTCTCTTTTGAGTACAACTTAAGTTCAGCAATTGAATCAACAAAGAACTAAGAGTTTCATATTTTGAAATTTTTCTTTCATGCACACACTCGAATAACTTAAGCGTCTTCCTTATATACTCCTCCATGCTATCATAACCGTTAGCACCATTCAAATGAATTTTTCCAATCTACCCATTGGACATAATCAATTAGGGAGATCTCGAGTTATTTAAGGAATGTGATGATAGCCCACCAATACTACTCGCCCATACAATCATGATCTAGATTTCCATAAATAGAATCTTCCAAGTATGCTTCACCAATCAACATATCTAATTATCCTTATTGATAAGAATAATTGATCACGAGATGTTATCTCCAACCGTACAAACCAATTTCTTAAAGATATATTCGCATTTGGATAAGTCTTCTTCATCGGATAAAACTTTTCTTCATCAGTCTAAAAGCTATCAGTGATGATAAACTTTAAATCTTGAGTCTTGAGATCTTCAGACTTTAACGATAGAGTCTGCACGTCTTCAAATTAGACTAATGGAAACGTTTTGTCAACTTCAAAATAAATAAGGAAGTTTTCTCTAACACAGGGGAGTTAGTGCAATATACAGTCTTTGCCCGTTCCTTCTTAACAAGTCTCCAAACCATATGACATTCTTTTTCAAAATGTTTTGAGCTATTACACTATGAACATTTAAGAGCACTTCAACCAACAGGTTTTACAAAAAAAATTTGAAAATGATTTATGTAAAATGTTTTTGTAGGTCTTTATTTGATTCTTTCCTTTACTTTTGAAAAATCGATTAAAGGAATAGTTTCTGGTGTCATACCCAAACTGGATTTATTGAAATATAGTTTCTAAATTGAAAGAATCTTTTCCAACTCCTTAGATCCTATTGAAATTTTTTGTAATATTTGAAATATCCTCTTTCAAGAATGTGTTTTCCTTTGAAATAGAGTCTGCATTTTCTTTTAAAATAACAAAAAATTTGTCTAGATTTTCAAACTTTTCTTTCCAAGAGATTTCCTATTGCTTCAGTTTGTAATTCTCCCTTTTCAGTTTAGATATCCTTTTAAGAGAGGTTTTGAGACTAAGATAAAGTCCATCTATGTACTTCGAGGCTTTATCGGCAATATTTAAATTACTAGCATCAATTTCACTTTTGGAGTCTGAGTCTAAATCTGTTCCAAAATCTGAGTCTGATTCTGAGTTTGCCATTAAACATATGTTAGCATACTCTTCATCACTTTCCTCACATTTTGTATCACTCCATGTATCTGCTTTGAGAGCCTTCTTGAACTTTTCAATTCTTGCTTTTTTTTCTTCAATAGAGGGCAGTTGGGTCTAATGTGTCCTTTTTTTTATTATATTCAAAACAGACCACATCTTTGTTAACCCCGTCATCCTCAGCTAATTTGTTCTGGAATTTTTTAGAGCCTTGCTTCTTTCAGTTAAATCTTCTTCCATTTCTATTCAGTTTCCTGAATCTCCTTATCATGAGTGTTAGCTCTTCATCATTCATGTCATCTTCAAAATCTGTATCATTAAAATCATCCTTAGATTTTAAAGCAATTGAATTATTACCTTTGGGATCTTTTTCCTTACTAAGTTGCTCAACTTCGTATGATTGAAGTGTGCCTACGAGTTCATTAACCGTAAGAGGCATGATCTTTTGGGTTTCTCTTATTGAAGTCTTCACGTGATTCTAATCTTTTGATAGTCCACACAGCAATTTATTGACCTTCATTGGTCCTGAGATTAGATGTTCCTAATATGATAGACCATTTACAATTTTTGTGAAATGACTAAACATGTTAGTAATTGATTCTCTTGGTTTCATCTTGAAGGCTTCATATTGTCCGAGTAAGATATTGATTTTGTTTCTTTAGCTCGATCAATTCCTTCATAGGTAACATGCAACATATCCCAAACTTCTTTGGCTATTTCACAAGATGAATTATGTTATATTCAGTAGAAGATAAAGCAGAATATAAAGAGTAGATTGCTTTAGCATCAAGATCTTGTCTCTTGGTTTTTTTTTTTTTTTTTCTCGTGCCATTTTGCTAGCATCTACAACTTCTTCTTCCTCTTTCTAAGAATGATGCAACTTTAGGAATGATTCCATTTTCTACCACTTCAAATCCAAGGGATCTTTCGATCTTAGGAATGCCTTCATCTTGTTTTTTCAAATATTGTATTTTTTTCCATCAAAGTAAGAAGGTCTAGTGTTGCTTTGGCCTTCAACCAAACTTGAAACCAAAATACTAGCCATAGATCTTTAGCTCAGAGGTAAAAACACATCAATAAAACAAGTACACAAACTCTAATAACAATTGAAAGGCTAGTATGAACACTTAGAAGGGAGTGGATAGGTGATAAAGAAATTTGTACGAAACTTCAAAATAATTTGCTAGCGACGTAATTAGTAATAAACAACTATATAAAGCTATAAATTGAAATAAGGAGTTTAGGGAAAAGAGAATAGAAACACAAAGTTTACAGTGGTCTAGCTTAGATTAAGCCTATGTCCACTCTCCTACGCTGACGGCCTATTGAATGGATTTCACTAAGGATCAAAAGAGATGTCTTACGTCATTGACTTTATAGTGTAGAGATTCTACTACACTTCTTCAAAGTCTCACAAGTATTTGCTCTCTTTTTTTAGTACAAGTAAAGCTATACGATTGAAATAGCAAAGAATTAAGAGCTTCAGACTTTATAATTATTATTTCATGCATACACTTGAATAATTTGAGAGTCTTTCTCAAATACTCCATTCATGTTTTCACGAACGTTGGCACTTTCAGAATGAATTCTTCTAATCTACCCGTTTGATAGAATCAATCAAGGAAATCTCGAGTCATTTAAGGAATGTGATGATAGCCCACCAATCATGCTCGCCCATATAATCATGATCTAGGTTTCTATAAGTAGAACCTTCCAAATATACTTCGCCTTTCAACGAATCTGATTATCTGAATTGATTCCAATAAGAATAATTAATCTCAAGATGCTATCTCCAGCCATAAGATCTTCTACAAACTGTACAACGAATCCTTGAAGATAAACTCACATCAGGATAAGTCTTCTCTTTGTCGGTCCGGAAACTGTCAATAAGGACAAACTTTGAGTGTTGACTCTTGTGGTCTTCAGACTCTGACAATAGAGTCTGGAATTCTTCTGACTTTAACACCTGAGTTTAGAAGTCTTCAGATAAGAGTGATGAAAACGTTTTGTCAACATCAAAACAATAAAGGAGTTTTCTCCAACAACTCCAAGGACACTCAGTAAGAAGCTACGGTTCTCAATTGTAGATGTACAATCCTTTGGCTTTTGAGGCTTGCTAGTTACCAAACATCAATCATCCTAGATATCAAATATCATCCGATCACTATCGATAAATGAAGAATGGGTTCTATGCTTATATTTCCTAGACACTTGTCGCGACCTTCCCGAGAGTGAATTACTTAAAGATGGCTAATGGATTACTAAATCCAAAGACTTGGTACGGACCCTCCCAAGTCCTACCAATCGCGACTTGATGTTAAGAAATTAATCTATTTAAACATGCAATTAAATTCAATTTGGAGCCGCCATTAACCAATTAGGGTTGGTTAGAAACCCAAGTAAAGTATAGGAGAATACTTTACTTTTACGAACCAAAGATTCAGTAGGTCTGGGGACATGGTTACGTTAGATTAGTCTAACGCCCTTTCGGTACCTTTTATTTTAATTTTAAAAATGTTTTGCAGGCAATGTTGATTAATTTAAACTTAAGCTACTAACATGCAAATGGTCATGCGGGTGCACAATCAATAAAATAACATTCAATAAAAAAAAATGCTAATAAAAATGCATGCCTTAAACATGATTTCTAAATGACATGACACCTAATTTTTCTTTTTCTTTTTTTTTAAATGTTAATTATATGCTATCTTAATCTAAATTTAATATGCATGGATTTTAGTTTAATGATATGTGAGATGCAATTCATATGGTATGACTTAAACTTATCACTATATGTATGCAATCTAATTTATATAATACTAAATATGCATGTGCTACGTGATATGGGATGAAAGACATGGTATTTCTACATGCATGCTCTTTTTATGATTTTTTTAATGATTCATTTTCTTAATGCATATATGCAACCTATGCTAAATAATGATGATATGAATTGAGATTAATTAACCTATTGACTAATTAGACTAAACTAAAGTGAATGATATTCTAATTTATTTTAGGAATCAATTTAACTTAAACTATATTTTATCTTAAAAGCTATATAAAAAAATCAAGACATGCCAACATTATTAGCCCTAACAAAAATCACCCATCTAAAAGTATAATCTAAAAATTACAATCCTATAAATGCAATTCTAATTTACTAACCCTAAAAATACAGTCCTAATTTATTAAACCTAAATGCTCTAATGCAATACTTAGATTTTTATGTACTTTTTGATTTTTTTTTTTATCTTTCCAAGCAAGTAATTATTTAAAAAGAATGAAGATAAGAATTAAAATAACCGAAAAAATAATCCGTTGTCTCATAGATTAAATTAACAATTATTTTAACTCTAAAATTTTTTAATGATTGAAATGTTATCAAAATTCCTAAAAATTAAAGTAATTAAAAAAAATGACCCGACGTCTTACGGGTCAAATTAATAATTACCTTAATTTGAGATAAAACCCCTAATGTCTACAAAGTCTACAAATATTAACATACAATACTACAATTCAAATAATTAAACTTAAAAAAAAAAGTTAACATAACATGGAATAAGTAAAAAATAAAAATAATAAAAATAAATAAAAATAAACTACCTAAGGCTTGGAAAATGGGAGCAGCAACGGTGGTTCGGTGATGGGTCGTGGTGGAACGGCTCCTCAGCAGCGAGCACGGCGAAGAAACTCCGGTGCGGGCGGCGGCAAGGGAACTCAGAGACAGTGAGTTGCGACGAATAGAGGCATCAGGGGTCACTGCTGGACGGAACAGAGGAGCAGCAACGTCACAGGCAAGGATGTTGGGCTACTGGGACTGGTTTCAGCAGGTGCCGGTGCTGGCGGAGCGACAGGTCGGCGTCGGGAGTGGAGCGGTGAGGTGCGCTGCGGGCGTCGTGGCGATCCGGGCGCAGGGGTGACGCGGGCAGCTGGCTTCGAGCGCGAGTGGATCGGACAGGCGGAGCTGCAATCGTTGGCTGAGTGTCGGAGCTCAAGCAGAGGCGCCGAATTCTGGTGTTGCTGGTGAAGGGCACGTCGGAGGCAGAGTAGCGCAGCAGCAAAAGGGGCTGTACAGACGTCGAGCGCCGGGCGAAAGATGGCAGCGGGGCGTCGCGGGGGGTTAGCGCGGACCACCGACGAAGGGCGTCGCAAGCCGAAAGACTCCAGGTGCAGGTGCTGATCGGAAGCGAGGCCGCCGTGGGATAGGCGCAGCGAGATCTGGTAGGCGGCTAGGCGGACGGGGTCGCTGTGGCAGTGCGGCAAGTTGCTGGCGTGCGGGCGACGACGAACGGAAGCGGCGGAATGGTGCGATGGCGCGGCGAGGAAGCTGCTGTGAGTTGCAGAAAAAAAAACAGTGCGGACGGCGAGTGCAGGGGAGGAAGACGATGCCCCCTTTTTCTTTGTTTGACTGGTCACTCTCACCTCTCTCTCTCTCTCTCTCTCTCTCTCTCTCTCTCTCTCTCACGTCGCTTTCACGCCTTCCCCTTCTGTCTCTCTCTCCACACTTCTTCTCTTTTCAGCAAAAAAGGACGAAAACTTTTTGACTTACCTGTCATGAATACTCTACTCTTCTTTGTCTACATTCCCTACACTCTCTCTCTCCACAGAAGCAAAAACTTCTCTTCACTTTTCCTTTTTTTTTTCTTCTTTCTCCTTCGACAAAGAGAAGCCGCCCCCTCTTTTCACGTAACGCATCCTCTGTTTATAAAGTGAAAACTCGAATTCGTTTCGCCGGCGGAGATTTTCTCTCAACCTCTCAACAACAAAGTGACTACAAAATCCCACGGTTGAGTTTTTGAATTCAAAAAAAATTTTCCTCTAATCAAATATAATCTTCTATTTCTATTTTTTAATTTTAAATGAGGTATCAACAACACTAAAATTAAATTAGCCAGAGATGCATACTTACCTAATCCAGCAACTTTCTGAGACTTGGTCGAGAAGGCTGCAGCACTAAAGCAGGGCCTGCAGCATGAGCATGGCTCACAATCAGATAGTCGCATTCTATGCTTCCATCAAAGCATTTTCCAAAGCACATGACCTGCTTGGAAAGATCCGGGGCCAAATATTAAAAAAACCAGAAAGTCTAATTTTTGTTGCCGTTTCCATTCCGTTGTTAAGGATGGTAAGTCTCGCCTCTACATATAACATTTAGATTGCAAAAGCTTGGAAGGAAGAATCTAATTCCAGTCCACAATACACGTTTAAGCTCCAGAGTAAAAGAAAGTTCTGCCACGTCAGTCTGTCATGCTGTAGCTCGTACATGGTAGCGAGGCAATCGGATTTTTGTTATCCTCCAAACTCCACAGATGACGATAGTAAGTTATTTTCCTTTTCCTGAGTCACATGGATAATTTAGATCAACTCTAGGAAGTCGAAAACTCGTGTTTAGAAACAGAATCATTATGCGAATACCAGGAGAGAGACATGGGATAGATCATTAATCTGCAGGTTTTGATGTATATATTGATTGTCGATTTCGAATGACACAATGCCGTGCTGTACATGTTACAAAAATCGTACTATAGATGCGGTTGTCAAAGTGGCATCCCTAGAGACTATTGTTTTCTAGTGGTTAACAATGTTGAGAAGGGAAACCCTCAATTTCACCAGGCGCCTGAAAATGCATTCCAACTCATCCTCAACTTCTTGAATGCTCGCCTCTAGTTCCTCCAATCGCTTTGACAGATCGCCTACTTGATTGTTGATGTCTTTGCTCGATCTGAGGGAGAGCACGAGGGCATCCAAGCCTTGCACTTCATTGGTTTCCTTTCCTCCGTCACATGATACGCGTTTAGGTCCCAGCAGTTTCGACACTCGGGACCAGCCTCTAGGCTTGGTGCTTGCACTTGTCAGAGCAAGGAAACCTAAGAGGGACCCGAATACGGAAACGCTGATCTCTCCAGCTTCAGTTAGTATGCTGAGGGTAGCTTCATTGTGAGAGGCCTTCTTAGAGCCTTCCTTCTTCAAATTTCTCAAGTACTTGCTGATTACTTTGTTCAACTTTTTTCTAGAGTTGATGTATGCTTCTACCTCTACGGCGAAGCTGGAATCTCCTCCTTTCCTTCTTCTCAAAGACGATTTGAGCTCCTGGATACATTCCTTCGTCTGTGAGAAAGCTTCCCTCACGTTCCCGCAAACGTCTAAGTGCATGAGAGAAAGGTCCAACGACTCTTCCGCGGGACTTCTCAGGTGGGAAAGAACCTGTTGTGTGAGAGGCAACTGAAGCAAGTCATCGATGCAGTCATACAAGCTCTTGAGTTCTCCCAAACTTTGGGATGCCGATGAGGACGAGGACGCCGCTTCCGATGATCTGAGCCTAGACAAATGCTCCTCTGCGGTTGTCGCGAGAGGGTGGCTCCTAGAAGGCAAGCTGATTGATCGGAAATGGCCACTAATTTTCGAGGTCTCAATTGATGAAGCCATCTTTGAGAGAAGGAGGCTCGTTAACTTCTCTGGATGTAGTTTTTTCTATGAGAGAGAGTTGTTCCAGGCAGGCCTCCCCCACCCTTGTATATTTATACCGAGCAAGACGCGGTCCACTATCCCATTCTTGCGGCCTCGCATTACCTGTCATGTCATGCATCTTCCGACACCCTCCCGACAATGCCTCCGCTGGCTTTCCAATCCATACGAAACGAGAATCAATAGTAGCGATGTAATGGTTTAAAAGAAACTCGCACACGAGTGTAGCGTGTCTTGAGGATTCTCAGACAGAGGGGCGACCATGCTATAGTGCATCATTAAATGCCGAACCTGAGCTGTGGGCTCGAAAAATATTCATCTGATGGCAGAGCCTGGAGACAAGTGGAATCTTTACATCGTGGAGTCTATGCATTGCACATGTTAGAGTTCATCCAAAAACCCCTCCTCAGTGTCTCCTTCGGGTTCCGGGTCTCTAAAAACTGAAATTTTTTATGCTTTCAACAATCACACGTACGTGCAGCTTGCTCCCAGGATCTCAGACAGGAGGGTGGCAATGGAAGATCACGCATGCTTTAAAGTTGAAGTTGAGCATGTGGATGGCGACAATTCATGTGATAATGAAGCTTGGGGACAAACGGAATCTTTACAGCATCGCAGCTTCTGACAAGCTAGAAGTCGTCTCTTATCACCATCTCTATTCATGATGAGGCTGACTAATTGTTGGCATCTCTTCAGGAGTGATAATGAGGACTAGTTTAGGCGACTCCGAGATGGACATTCAGTGAGAAGCTGCGGTACTCAATTGTTGATGTGCACTCCTTTGGCTTTTGAGGAACGCTAGTTGCCGGACCTCAATCATCCTAGATATGAAATATCATCTGATGACTATCGACAAACAAAGAATCAATTAAGTTTCCCCTTGAAACATCAAATTGTTAGGGAAATCTCTTATGATGTTTTGAATATGACAAAATAAATCAAAGGACTAACATATTTAATGGTTAAATAATAGACTATGCAGATGATAGAACATGTAAATGATATTATCAAAGTCTATATTTGGAAGAATCAGAAGACAGACTCTATAATATTTTCAAAGTCTATATTTAGAAGAACTAGAAGACATACTCTATACTTAAAGTTGAACTTATTCAAACTGTGTCTAGATCTTATGGCTAAATATATTCAGAAGCAGATTATGCTCAAACTCATATTGTAAAGTCTATTGCACTCAGACTCATATTGTAAAATCTATTATTACACTCAGACTTTACATTCACAACTCGACAGAACGTAACACAAGCCCCAAACATATAAAGGCTAGTGATCTAATTTTGATTCTACATCAAAGTAGATTTGATTGATAATTGGATCTTGAAGACAAGAACTTTCTATACAAAGAAACTCTACTTATGAAAACCAAGATTCTGTTTGTATGAGCGATCACAATCAATTTGGGATTCTATTTCTATCACTCAAGGGCTACCAAATCTTCTAGATACAGATCTATCGAATGGGTAGATTGGAAGACGATTATCTAAGTACTGTCTAATGGTTAGTTTGGATGTGAATGAGTATTTGAGGAGATCAATGACCGATGAGCAAGAAATAGACGGAGTGTAGAATTTATAATTCCAAAATCCAACAAATTTCTATCATACACTTGTCTCTTATGAGTTTAAGCGTTTGTGATCATTAGAGAAATACCAAAAGATTGACTTAGTGAAATAGTGTGATCTATCATTAAGTGTTTGTACTCAAAATTGTAATCTCTTGTTGATTGCATAGTGAAATTCAGCAGAAGGTTATTAGCATGGGAGAGCGGATGTAGGCTTGATCTAAGTCAAAACCACTATAATTTATGTGTTCTTATTCTCTTTCCTAAACTCCTTTATTTTGTTCGTAATTCTATTTAACTGCTAAAGTTTATTGTTTTTCAGACTCAATTTCAAAATAAAAATATTTTTATTATTCTTTGTCAAAAAATTTCTTCACACCTATTCAGCCCTCTCTAGGTGTTCGTACTAGCACTTTCAATTAGTATCCGTCACACCCCGATTCACAAGAAGAAAATGGGCATGACACGGCCGTCCTTTTACCAAAGGATGCAGCCTCAACGTAACCAAAAATTCAACCCAATATGAACATATATACATCCACATATATATATTTGACAAAATATATATATATATATATATTTGACAAAAAGGGGCAATTGGTTACATTATCAAAGTATATCTATAATCCACAAAAATCAAAACATAAACCTTCTACAAAAACTAACTTATAAACCTATTAACTATGCATAAGTCATACCAAAAAGTTTTCACCACAAAAGTCCTCCCCGAGCGAACACTCATGCCTACTCGCGACTTGCTAAAGAACCTAAAAAACAAGTATAAGAAAGGAGTGAGCTACCACGGCTCAATGAGTAACACATTTCTTCTAAGCGGATCGAGAAATCACTATGCACATTTAAAACATAACTCAAATACATAATCATAACTCAACTACCAAATATACCAATGGTCTAGTCTATTAGTCAATCTCATAAAACATGCATCAATGGTCTATTCCATTGATTAATCTCATCAAATCACATCGATGGTCTATTCCATCAACCAAACTCAAATCACACGTCAATGGTCCACCCCATTGACCAATTCATGCTAAAATGTCTAACCATGGTCACGTGTAACGCCCGTGACAAGATGACCAAGATTCTCTCCTTGGCAAGGTCTCCACCTATTATTAGTCGGTGGCTCGGCCCACAAGAATATCCTAGAATAGTATGCGCATACCCACACACCCCTCAAGGTCCACAATGACATTGAGCACCAACCACCAATCATAATATTCAATAATCCAACATCAGAAATGAAGTCATATCACAACTCAAAATTTGATATATAAATATCAAAATATTCTCCAAAACATTTCAAGATTATTTCACAAAAATTTTCACAAATACTTTTTCAAACAAGCATTCAAATTAAAGTCAGAATATAACTCCTTTGAACAACAAAAATGGCAGTAATAGCTCGATCCTATTTTATGCAATAAAATATGCTTTTTATCAAATCATAGAGTGTTTAATTTATCATGTTTCTCAAAACATGAGTTTAAAATATAAAGAATAAATAGTGTCACTCATCTGGGAAAAACCAAAATCAACTACGACGCTCACACGAACCAACGCGTTCGGATTCCTAACAATTAATAGAAAAATAATATCAAAAGGCTGAGTAAAAAGGATATTCACATAATGACTCGTCTATACTAGGCATATTTGTCGATAAAATGACACCTATATGCCCCAAAAACTCACAATTTAGCGGAAACCCATCATTTTTAGTTAGGCGCGGCCCATGTGCCAACTTCATCACACCATAACTTCCTCCATAAAATTCCATTTCAAGCCGTCTTATAGTATTTAGAAAGCTCTCTTAACATACAATAACAACCCCAACTCAACCAACCCAAAACAGTACCGAAAACAACAAAAAAAAAGAGACTCAAAGCCACTGCTCGCTACAGGATCAGAATGCGCCCTCAACTTCAAAATTCCGTTACCGCAAGCTCAAATCATGATTTATAAGATGCTATAGCTTCACAACATCCCAAAGTACCATTTCTATAAAAATATACAGCTCCGACTCAAAAATCGGGCTTCGCCACACAAATATCCAAGGAATCCGAATTTCGAGCCTTAATTGCGGCGATTGCTTCAAGTAGGTGATTAAAGACTTCGATTTCTTACCGGCATTGCTAAAAACACTTGAGTCGGCTTGATGAGGCATCCGGATCACGAGTGCACCAATTTTTTTTCCTTTTTTTCCCTTTTTCCTTTCTATACTTTCTCTCCTCTCCTGTTTCTTTCGTTGCTGCCCGTGCTCTTCTTTCTCTCCCTCTTTCTCTCTTCTTATAACCTAGCCGAAGGTTCCACACTTCTCCCTCAGCTTCCTTTTTTGACTTTTCAACCCTTTCTTTTCCTTTTTCTTTCTTTCTTTCTTTCTTTCTTTCTTTTTATTTAATTAAAGAGCCCATATATTACAATATCAGAGCCAAGTGCTCATTTTATTGAAGTGTTTTTACTTTTGAGCTAAAGATCTTCTATGGCTAGTATTTTGGCACCAAGACTTATGGAGAGATAGAGCAACACCAAGCCACCATATTTTGATGGAAAGGAATACAACATGTGGAATAACAAAATGAAGGCATTCCTAAAATCCAGAGATTCCTTGCAATAAGATATTGTGGAAAAATGAATCAATTTCATTGCTACGTCTACATCAAATAAGAATGGCAAAGACAAATAAACCAAACCACATGCTCCTATGTCTCAGATGAGATGTCCAAAAGAGAAGCGCTTAATGCAAAAGCCATTTATTCTTTATATTGTGCCTTGTCTCCTATTGAATATAACATAATTTCTTCATGTAAAATAGCTAAGGAAGTCTATGATAAACTTCATGTCACTTATGAAGGGATTGATCGTGTAAAAGAGACAAAAGTAAATTTCCTACTCAGCAAATATGAATACTTCAAGATGAAGCAAGGAGAGTCGATTGGAGATATGTTTAGCCATTTCACAGAAATTGTAAATGGTTTAGCATATCAAGGTCATCCAATTTCTTCCCCAATAAAGGTCAACAAACTCTTGTGAGGTCTCTCAAAAGATTAGAACCATGTCAAGACCTCAATCTAGGAGGCTTAGAGGATTATGCCACTTTCCATTGATAAACTCATTGGCACTCTTCAATCCTACGAAGTGGAACAAATCAATGATGAAGATCCTGGAGGTAAGAGTTGCGGATCATGTCTAGCTGGCAACAAGGAACATTATCATCCCATCCCCCTTCGTTTACGTATAAACGCAGTAATGAGAGAGAGGCTGCTTTCAAAAAATTACATGAATGAAAAGTTAATGGTTTGATTATGATTAACTTTCAAGCTTAATCCATATCATCTTTTAAAATTGATGGAGCCGTTTTATTATTAGGTCTACTTAGATTGGGGAATTTTCTTCCTCTCAGCCACATACAATATTATTTTTTATTATAAGCAAGTGACCAGCCGCTACGTTTCAGATTTGCACTTGACTAAGAAAGAAAGCACAGGAGGGAAGCAAATACTGAGAGGCTGATTTCTTCAACTTGTCTTAGCTTCCTTGTTAGAGTCCTTGTTCAGGCTGTTCTTCCTCTCCATCTTCTTCAAATGCACCAAGTACTTAAAAATGATTTTCTGCGACCTCTTCCTAGTACTCATGTAGGCTTCAACTTCCTTGGCAAGACAACCATCTCCTCCTTTTCTTCTCTGGAGAACCGACTCGAGTTCTTTAATGCATTCCTTCATCTGTGAGAAAGCGTCTTTCATATTCCCACAAACATCCAACAGCTCCAGAGATCCATTCAACAGCTCTTCCACTGAACTTCTTAGGTGTGCATTTGAAAGAGCCTGTTGGGTTAGAGGCAACTTAAGCAAATCTTCAGTGCAGTCATAGAGATCCTTTAGGATTCCCAGCTTTTGAGAGGCCGAGGATGTGGATGACGCTTCTGATGATTTGATTCTGTTTAATTGCTCCTCAATGTTCATGCTAAGAGGATGAACCCCACAAGGTAAGCTATTCGAGCGAGCATGGCTAGGACATTTCGAAGTATGAATGGAGGCCATCTTGAGAAACAGGATGTTCTCAATGTGATGGATTAAAATTTGGCTCAATTCGTTAAACAACCTTCGACCCTTGTATATATAGAAGATAGAGGAGTATTAAGAATGCAAATCCACCCTTCCAGAGCTACATTACTGTCATGTCACAGATCCTCCAACATTGCCAAATGCGCCATCAAAGCAGATCTCATGCAGATTACAATATAAAAGAGAAGTTTTAAACAGGTTCGAGTATCAAGCCTCACAGGGTGTTCTGCAACAACGATCGCCTAACAAAATAACACGAACTGGCCGTTCCTAACTTTTCTAGCTGAACTTGATCATGTGGGTCACAGAGATATGCCAAATGCCAATATGGTTAGGGAACAAGTGGAATCTTTACATCCTCAAGCTCAAGTGATGGGCTCGAACCCATCTCTATGATTGATTCAGCAGCAATAATCACCATTTGTTTCGGTTTTTTTTTATAATGCCCAGTGATGCTTCAATCAACCAAAAATTCAAAAGCAAATTTAAATATTTACGTACACCATGCCTTGCCACCATGACTCAATGCAGAAATGTGACAATCTCTTGGGGCATTGATGAGTATGTCAGATGAACTGCACTCATCTCCATTCAAATTTGAATTGCTCCCGATATTTATAATGTAGGCAAAAAATGGGCTCGTGGAAGCCCCCAGCCAGCCAGCACCACCCCCCCCCCCAACCCCAACTCATCGGTCATCACCCTGTTAAAATGTCAGAATATTGATTATACGAAATGGGGTCTGACAACACTATTCCCTGCCGCACAAACGAGTAATAACACTCTTCAATAAATTGGAAAAGAAAGAAACCTAGAAGCCTGTGTTCATAAGTATCATGTCACCGGAATAGTTAAAGGATTTCTTCAGCCTTTCGGGACTTGTACAAAATAGTAGCTCTGGTCTTGCAATTGACGACAAAAACTTGGCCAACTAGTATCTGTACATGTTGCTAAATTCCTTGTATTGTTTTCAGGGTCTAGAACTTAACTACTAAATTTCCGTAGATCTTCTATTTGCGGGGGATGCACATTTTAAAGTATTTCAACACTAATGTTTTCCTCCTCATTTTCGGCCTGATATATACTAACGAAATTGTATCTTTATGTTTTTCTGAGCTAGAGTCTGTAGTACTGGGACCATACTAACCAGTTCTCAGTGCTTCTCAATGTTTTGGACCGACACTGACCTGTAAAACATTGGCTTTTACTGTTCATAATCTAGGGACGGTAGTGTATGTACATGTAATGATGGTCAACCTTGTCGCGGCTCTTGTATTTAATAATAATGCTCATTTGTAATGTATGGGTAAATAATATATCATTTGTTCGACAAGAACTCTCATATTGTAACGATCCGATCCTATAAGGACAGGAGTGATCACTATAGCTAGAGAGAACTTGGACAAGATGTGGCTCCAACTCTAGGATGACGTGGGAGCAAGAATGAACTAAATCCCACATTGCCTGAATAGGACAAGTATCATCTATGGGATGACACTTGTCCTAACTTACATCAAGGCATTTTCTAGAGGGAAGCCTAGAGGAACAAAACCATGCGAGCTTTGGCCCAGAGTGGACAAAATCGTTGCAAGTGAGGCCTGGGCTTAACACCTATTAGATGAGACACCAGAGAAAATTCACACAGAGGCAAGCTAGTTAGGTTCTCTGTATACGTGAAATGCTCTGTGAAAACTATGATTTCGAAGATGATGGTGTTCAAAGTTGAATTCTTTCATCATGTCATGGTGCTCAGTGTCTTCATTGAGGTTTGATTCAACGTCAGCATCAAATCATATGTAAGGCTGTATAGTTCCTTCGTCCGAGGACGATCTCCTAATTGCTAGTACAAATTAAGGATCGAAGTCTGAACTCGTGATATGACGGAAGCTGTATAGACTATAGTTCTTCACTACTTCCTCCATAAGGACTCTCACTGTGAGAAACTCCGTATGCCTTGACTTTGCTTACCAGACTCAAGTCTTTTCTTCATCCAAACGATGATTCAAGCTGAAGGATGCATTCCTTCATATCTGAGAAAACGTCTCTCACTGTTCCGCATCCAACAGCACGAGAGATCCATCCAACAAGTCTTCAACACCCATTCTGCAGCACTGATAAGTAAGCCCTTGCGGGGTCAGAGGCATCTCGAGCAAATTTTCGATGCAAAAGCAGAGATCTTTAAGGTCTCCAGCTTTCTAGATGCTTATGATGCTGAGGAGGATGCTGCTGCTTCGGATAATCTGATTCTGTTTAATTGCTCCTCAACACTCATAGCAATCGGATTACTCCTGGAAAGTAAGGGCGCGTTTGGTTGTGTTTCTGTTTAAAAATTGTTCCAGGGAACAGAAATAGAAAAAAGTATTTCTGTTCCGGGGAACAATTTTTGAACAAAAATACGCGTTTGGTAAACTTGTTCGGGAATAAAAATAAACAGAAACATGTTTGGTAAATTTGGATAATTTTTTTATTTCTTTTATTTTTTCTATTTTTTTCTTATTTTTCCTTTTTTTTTTTTTCTTTTTCATTTTTTTTTCTTTTTTTGGCCGGTCGCCGGCCAAGGCCTTGGCCGGCGACCGGCCGGCGAGGGCCGAGCTCGCCGTGCCACCGCCAAGCGAGGCCGAGGCTCGCCGGCGGCCGGGCGAGCTCGGCCTCGCCGGCCCGGGCGAGCTCGAGGCCGGATATGGGCGAGATCGAGCTCGCCCGGCCGGCGCGAGGTCGGCCTCGCCTTGATCCGGCGAGGCCGAGCTCGCCCACCGCTGGGCGAGCTCGCCCGGAGCCGGCGCGAGGTCGGCCTCGCCATGGCCGGGCGAGCTCGAGCTCGCCCGGATCCGGCGAGGCCGACCTCGCCCGGCGGCCGGCGAGCCTCGGCCTCGCCCGAGCCACCGCCAGTCGGCGTCGCTGGCGGTGGCTCGGCGGCCCGCTCGCCCGGATCCGAGCGAGGCCGACCTCGCCCAGCGGCCGGCGAGCGTCGGCCTCGCCGGGGGCCGGTGAGCCTCGCCGTGGCTGGGCGAGGCCGCCGGCCCTCGTCGGCCGGTCGCCGGCCATGGCCGAGGCCGGCGACCGGCCAAAAGAAAGAAGAACAAGAAAATAAGAGAAAAAAGAAAAAAAAAAGTGTTTCTGATTTGTGTTCCAGAAACAAGAAACACAAAATTTGTGTTTCTTGTTTCTGTTTCTTTTTTGTTCCTGGGAACAAAAGAACAAAAAAGGAACAGAAACGCACCTAAACGCGTTTCTGTTCCTTTTTTGTTCCCAGGAACAAAAAAACAGAAAAAGTGTTTAAAAACAAAAAAAATAAACACAACCAAACAGGCCCTAAGCTAACATAGCGGGCATGACTAACGGATATAAAAGTTTTGGTTTCTAAGGCCATTTTGACACGGTGAGTCTTTCGCTAATCTGGAATTTTAATTGGCTTTGATAATTGAAAGGGCTTGTGAAGCATGAGCAACCTCTTACCTTGTATATATAGAAAGGCTAAAGTTATCAAAAAGACCATCCTCCCAGTCTCTGCTTGGTAGCATGTCATGGATCCTCCGACATCTCCACGAACGCGTCATTATTACAATGAGATTAGAGCAGATATGGAGCTCGAACGAATTTAATTATTGATGCGCATGGATGGTATTGCTGTCCCGATTCCGAAACAGAAGGATGATTAGTTGTCTTTTCTCTGTTGATCTGAGTCTGAACTTGATCATGTGGGTCACAGAATATTCACAGCATTTAGCTAGGGAGGGAACAATTAGAATCTTCCCAACCTTGAGCACAAATTATAAATTCATGTGCTCCAGTTAAAAGACTCCACTCAAACCTGCTCAAAAGGCCGTCGTTGCCCATTAGATAATCGTTTGCATTTTACATCAGTAGAATTAGCATTGTTCTTGGGCCAAGTGACACTAAACTAGATCCTTGGGAGTGAAGAATCTTCACATGCTTGAACTCTTTAAATCTTGTTAGCTGTTACCTCATGAAACCCAAGAGAAGATTAAGATATGAAGGAAACTAGGCATTGCCTCCATGACCTCCAGACAGAAAACAGACCATTTCCAGGCACATTTAATGAGTTTATGAAGCCTGCACATGAGCTGTACTCATCTCTATTTTCAGATTTCAGTACTTCACTTGTAGAAAATGAAGACAAATGAAGATGCGCATAGAAAGACTTCCTGATTGTACTCAGCTCATTCCCTCCGGAGTTGAGTAGTCTGCTAAACAGGTCTCTGGCAAGATCTTTTCTGCTAAGCAAGCAATAGTCTCTGCACGACAAGAACAAAAAGAGGGTTGTCTTGGAAATTAAACCACACACCATTCTCTTGCAACTGATTGTTCCCCTTTATTTCCATGGTTCATATTGGACATGGCGTAAAAGAAAATTGATTCTTTTAGTGTAAAATACGGACTTTTACTAAGTCAAAAGGGGAAGAGCAAACAGAAAGAGAGAGAGAAAGCTTTAAAAAGTCAATAAAGCAGAAAGGTGCTCATATCATAAAACGGACCGAGAGCTCGCGCGAGAAAGGGAGAAAGTGAAGACAAAAGAAAGAAAAAGAAAGAAGAAAGAAGAAGACGAAGAAAGAAGACGAAGGGAAAAGAAAAGTGGGTTTCGCAATTACAGGAATTTCGCTAATCCAATTCAATTTCGATTCGTAGATTCGG
Organism: Eucalyptus fibrosa; assembly: GCA_017140475.1. Classification (NCBI taxonomy): domain Eukaryota; kingdom Viridiplantae; phylum Streptophyta; class Magnoliopsida; order Myrtales; family Myrtaceae; genus Eucalyptus; species Eucalyptus fibrosa. The sequence continues at coordinate 20,775,173 of CM029510.1, forward strand.
TAAGTGATTAAACCCTCCATTCATCGATTAAGAGAAGTTTTCGGAATTAGGGTGTCAATTCAAAGTTTTGAAAAATTCAAGCTATGAAATCTGATTTTTGAATTGTTGAGTTATGAGATTTCATGGAAATTGTGGTTTATAGCATTGTAAAGCCGTGAGTTTTGACTGGAGTCGATTTGGAGAAATAATTTCATTATAGAGAAATTTTAGGTTTTCGCATGTAAATTCCATGTTATGTGTAAGTTTCAACAATCGCTTCGAATGCAAGTAGAAGTTGTTTTATTAGCAAGCATAGTATAGCGGTTTCATAGTTAAGATAGAGTTATCCTTGATTTTAACGATATTTCTTATTTAATTGATAGGATTGTGAGTTTGACGGTTCAAATAATATTTGTTGTTTGCTCATAAGAATTCTTAAGGAATTGGTACTATCTCTTATTCAAGCTTATAAACTCATTTTTGTTGTGTAAAAGTCCGGATCGAGTATTTATTAACTGCTTGAATTTATGAATGATTTGAGAATAGTTTTATGAAAAATACTGCAAAATGATATATATTTGTGTGTGTGTGTGTGTGTGTGTGTATTGGTTTATGAAATGAGTTCTAAAATGAGAAATGCTTTGCAAAAGCTATTTCTAGCAAATGAGTTGTGTTGCAAAAAGTTATTTGTTTGGTTTGTGAAATGTATATTAAATTGGATTTATAGCATTGAAGGATGGTTGCTTGATGCTTAATATGATTGTGAAGCCAATTAGGGGTTTCTAGGCATACATACTAATTTAGAATATTTTTCTCGGTTGAGCCACCAATTTTGTAAGTGGAGACTTTGCTAGGCGGATTTACCAAGTGTTTTGTCATGATATGTCATGATGATAATTTGAAATTGAGTAATAGATTATTCAATAGAATGGCCATTGCCATGGTTTTTTTATAAAGATTGATCAATGAACTTGACCATTGACATTTGAATTGTGATAGTAGATCTAAATGAATATTCCCAACTTGTATAAAGTTTGGTTGAAATGAAACAGCTCAGCATTTCGTTACCTTTTTTGTACCTTGAGTTTAAAATTAAAGTTTATGGTATTGCTTTATGTATACATATGATGGTTACTCGATCTACTTAAAAGAGATATATTACTAGTTGGGCTATGATTGCTCATTCCATTCCTTTCAAATTATATTAAGTTCACCAATTAGCAATTGATAGTACGAAGTGCTTTCACCTGGGACCTTGGGGAAGTTGTACTTTCTGGTATGGTTTGAGGTTTTGTGTTTCAGGTGGAAGGATGGCAATGTTATTAGCCCTATCCCTATAGAATTCAGAGCATAACACTTAAATTTTGCTTTGGATCTCAATTTGTACTTTATTCATTCCGTCTTAGTTACATACTTGAGGGACTTAGAGATCTCTATACTTGTAAAAATGATTTAAAAAAAAAGAGTACAGTTAGGGTTCAATAAAACCATTTTAAAGTTGCCCACGAGTGTCGTGCCCTCCTACTTGCCCGAATAAGCCATGAATTTTATAAGGCATCTTGCAGATCTCAAGAAAACTTGGAATCTTGACAGCGAAGCTAATGTTCTATTTCGAAATAATAACGCGGATGGGTCGGTCTGTATAAATATGTTGTGGTATTTATAAAAGGTGTGGACAATAATCAACATACCATTTCCCCCATCCTATCGAGTAACAATGCCACAGATGACTCTAATCAGTACGTTTGGTTAAGTTTAGAACTTGACATCGAAGTAACGACTGAAACTCTCACATTGGTTGAATGACGACTCTGTTACAACATGAACAAGATGAGGCGACGGGAAAAAATGCATACGCATGTCACGATTAAGTCCTTTCTGATGATACAGATCCTAACTTTTCCAACTCCACTGGTTTCGCAGAGGCAAGCCGCAAATCCTTCCATTCCACGTGCGTCCTGTCAATAGCCCTCGAAGTTAATCGATCAAAGTTGATCAGAATGATCAATTCAAACCATATCAATTTGTACACTTAAATCACTCAATGCATCTCCTTTCGTTCTGCTTCATACACAAATAGGATTGACTGATACATGTACAATGCTGATGTGATATTCTTTTTCAGTACAGTTTCCCAGCATGGAGAGCATACGCTACATAACCAGAAGCAAAATCACCTTGATTCGCTTCTCCTGCAGAAAAGACTACCTTAGTAGGCTGTTTGTGATTGAAGCACTGCACTTAGGCCCTCGAAATGAAGAGTAATCGCTTGCTCTTAAAAGTTTTGAGGGAGCAAAATCTGCACGGGTTGGTGAAGATCAACCATGATTAACCCTCATTGGCAAGTGGTTTTTCACATGAATAATTGCATCCAATTTCCAATTATACAAGAATACCGTGTTTTTTCTTTTTGTCACAATAACAATACCACCACCTCAAGGACAAGGAGAAAGACAAGGGCTAAAAAAAAACAAAAAATGACAAAAAAATGGCCATCTCTCAAGATCCTTTTCCGCCACGTTGCCGCTTTTCTTCAAGGGCAGACGCCTCATGCAGCATGTCAGCCGCATCCTTGTGCATGTCCAGCTTCGCAAGTGCGACCGCCTGCATGTAGAATGCAGTGGACCAATCTGGGTATACACATTGCGCCTGCATTGCATCTCGGAGTGCGACATCGGGTTGATCGCACATGAGAGAGCAAAGACTCCGGCGAGCAAAAACAGTCGGTGACACCATGGTTCCTACATCAATGAACTGCAAGAAAACATCGTGAAAACAGAACTTAGTCACGTAATGTAATTTTTGTTTGCTCCTGTTCAATTCTAATTATGCCATTGCTACTATAAGTTCATCTGTTCAGATGAAAAAATTGTGGATGGCACTACAGATTTTGGTCAACCATTCGCAACCCACTGACGGCAAGAAAATTCACCAGGTGGATTTAGATGAACTAGCTATTTCAATTGCTTGGTATCCTTGTAACACTGACAAACAAAATCGCAACTCAGGTTCCACTGCATTTCAAGTTTCCAAGAATTTACAAGCTGCAAAATTGATCCACTTGAGGGTTTCTTAATTCGAAGTTTCTTCATTTGTATCTTGGTCTTCCCTCACTTGAATAATTAAGCAACTCACCAATGGCAGAATCTTGTACAAAATGACTATTCTAAGGTAACAGTATCAGCAAGTAGAAAGCATACCTGAGAATAACAGTCAATTGCTGTTCTAAAATCTTTATCACGAAATGCCAAGTCCCCACGCTTTCTCGCCTCCAGCATATCCCTTATTTGTTGAGTCCATTCTTGGAAGGACAACTGAACATTTCATGAAATGAAGTTACTTTGTCTTCTTCCAAATCAAAATGCAACAGACCATACAGACCATAATGCCACACCCAAATTACCTCATTGGTTCCTTCATCGTCTTTGTAATGTGTCGTTACCAGAATTTGATGAATCGCTGTGAGATCCATTCGTGAACAAGCATCACCCATTGGAGAAAGCGGGTGTGGGGGAGTAGGAGGCGGTTCCTCATGCTTTGGAATCCCCAGCATCACATGAGACGGAACCTGAAAGCTAAAAGTTATGATCAGTACCACACTCCATAGAATGAAGACAAGATGGAAAAATCAAGATATTCAGAATGCAATGGCATCACATAATGTCTTTTGAAAAGGCATCAGAGAGTTGGCCATTAAAAGATAGAAACATCGGAAAGGTGGATGCTGCAAATAAGAATTCAAGCAGATGCAAAACATGAGTTTTATCGAAGCAAAGCTGGCAGCTTACATCGGGCTTATTTTGCAGCGGTGCAAGGGTTGCAACTAGGTCTTTAGTGTTTGGACGCTCCCTAGGCTCATACTGCAAACACCGTGAGGCAAGCTCAAAGACCAAAGTAGCTTCTTCAGTTGAAAAGTTACCCTCCAAATGCGAATCCATCAAGAGGAGGATGTTTTTGCCACGGATCATGTCAAGAGCCTGTCCCAATGCAGAGAACACTTAAGGGCAGTATACAACATCGTTAAGAACACACCATAAGAAACCAGGCTCATCAAAGAAGAAATGATAAAGATTAAATTACTTAATACATCAACACATCTTCCCTAATCTAGTATATTAAAAAAAAAGGAGCAACCACATCACAAGATTATGTGAAAAAATACAAAATTTGTTGCAATTGGTGCAAGAAATGCTTGAAGTTTATACTTCCCTGTTGGTATATCTTGCCAATGAGTAAAGTTTGCTCAGTCCAAGCCATGAGGAGACATTAAATTGGACTGCTAATCATATCAACATTTATTGGAAGAGTTCACATTCAAGCATTGCACAATTGAGGCCATTCAAGAAGTGGGGAAAAATTCACACAGCACAATGTAGGCTGCAGCGTTTATAAGTAATCTTAGACAACTTCAGGACTCAGCAATTAAGAGAAACTTCATTCCTTGTAAGTTGCTAAAGCAACGCCCACAGCTTCAGAATGAGAAGCTAAACTACTGAGATATATCGATTTATCAGAGTTCCATAAGCCTGGAACAAGTTACGGTTCAGATTGTATGTAGCATTTAGAAAATGCGTACATGCCTAACTGTAGGTTGGCAATCCATTAAAGGTACATACTTTTTAAGCTCAACACTGATAGGGCAGCCCTTCCTCATAATAACTGTAACAATGAGCAGAAAACAACTGCGCTATCTCAAACTCTTCTAATACGACTGCAGCAAAACTCTAGTTGCTCTGTCTAAGTTTAGTATCTGCTTAAAACATCCTTAAAATTGTTCATACCACAGTATGTCAAGTTCTTTATGGTTGTTGAACAGACAAAGAACTAGAAGTACATAACATATATAAGGCTACTTACATGAGTTGGAGGAATGTGCTTCCCACTAAGAAGATCCAAAAGAACTGTTCCAAAGCTGAAGATAACACTTTCTGGGGTTACACGTCCTGCAGGCATTGCAAAAAGTGAGCCAAAAAAAATGCATGTTGTGTCACCCTGCAAAATCCACCTAGGTGAAAAATGAATGAGACATGCTTTGAAGAGGGGTTAACAGAATACTTTTATCAATGCATACACAAGCATCATTATCTGCCAGATAGATCCATGCTTTAACCATAGCTAATAGCTGCAACAAGTTTGACACGGGCAGTTTCTATCATTTTTAATCTATTGTGATGACTAAATCCTAAAAGTCACTGTCTGGGATCTTTTTGGCCCCATAACAAGCATGCACAATTAAATCCATGAGGTGCTGGGTTGTGACCAACCCTCAAACAGAGTATCTGTAAATGAGAGATGATGTTCACCCAAATCTCAGAGTCTACCCTCTTTTCACTAATTCAAGGCGACATTGAGCAGATAATAGTCATTGTGTCCTAAAAGAACTGATTTTAACAATCTTCCAAGGAAAGCAGCTGATAACCTTTTTTGTGAAAATATTAATTAGTGTCAGATGTTCCAAACAGCTTCTTTTGATTATGATAGAAACTAGAAAACAATCTATAAGAGTAGGGCCTCATTCAGAAAGATATAAATATTCCATGACTTCCTGCAAGACAAACACCAGATAGAAGTTTGCTATGCACCCTTTTGAAATCCTCACAAAAGCTCCTCCTTGCACTCTCTTCCATGCAAAGAGATATTCTCATGACAAACAAGCCCACTTAATACAATTGAAAAGTGGAATAAATCCTAGGTCTCATGCACCAACGATTGGAGAGAACTCATCAATAAATATAATTTATAAGTATAAATTACCAGGAAACTGCAGATGTCTTGGCAAGGAGTATTCATAAATGAGATGAGGGGAATGGATTTACCATTTCTTAAATACTCAGGTGGAGTATACGCAAGGTTTGTGCTATAACTTTTCCCATCTCTGCTATTTTTCATCAAGCCGAAACATGAGAGTCGAGGATCGCCATTCTGCGAAAAGAACCTATATATCAGCTCACCAATTTTGCAAAATCATTTGGTCGATAGACCATCCAGATCTTATCCTTGTCATTGAGCCAATCAGTTAAATCACATCGTTAAGTAACAATCGAGCACTATTTCCATAATTACACTGTGATTATTAAAAGCAGTCATTACCTAATACATGTCATACCTCATCAAAGAGAACCCTATATGCATTTAAGTCATGGTAGAGCGGACGGCCTTCGTTACTACAATAATCTAGGGCTTCGGCAATGTACAGAGCAACTCTAAGACGCATAGCCCACTCGATAGTTTGATTTTCCCCTGCAACAAAATGATCAAAGCAGTTAAATTTACTCGAACCCAGCAACTTAACCAATGTACCGGTATGGCAAATGTCTTGTCTAGCAGTAGAAAGAAGCTTCCGGTAAATGACTCGTTAACTAAACATGCCATAAACAGGTTGGTGCGTTATCAAACTAAAAGCTCTCTGTCCACTCATTTTAACAGGCGAATCTATCAAGACTTTGTTGTGGCTACTCGCATGCTAAAAGAGTAATAAATGGTGGGCACCGCTCAAATGAAACGGACAAGTGCTGAAACCTAAACAAACGCAGTTAAGAGACAAAGATGCGGCGTCATGATATAAGCAAAATCAAACTCAAAAACACTCGAAAGGAAAACTTCTGCAGAGAGCTACATACAGTGGAAGAGGTGCTTAGCAAGAGTGTCATTTGGCATGTACTCTGCAACAAGCAATCTCTCGTCCCCATCACAGCAATAACCTATCAAATTCGCCAACCTCTTGTGCCTCAACTTCCCAACTCCCCATGCCTCTTCCTACAAAAGTTCCGAAGCAAACATCCAACACAAAACTCTTCAAAATAAATCGAGAACAAGAAGAGAAGGGTGGAGAAAACCGGAAGAGACCAAAAAGGGTAAGTACAGCGAACTGTTTCGGATCGGGCCAAGCCAGCTTGGTGAACTTCTTGACGGCGATCCAGCGGCGGTTGTTCTGGTTCTGGAGGCGGCCCTTGTAGACGACGTTGGGGGCCTTCTCGCCGCTCTCGGACACGATGAAATCGGAGCTGAAGTTGTTGGTGGCGGCCCTCAGGTCGGCCAGGGAGAACTCCGAGAAGAACCCCGCCGACCCGACCCCGCCCCCGGCCCCCCCGGCCCCGGCGCCTCCGCCGCCGCCGGAGTGGTCGGTGCCGTTGGCGGGCTGCTGGCGGAGGCTGTTGGCGGAGCCGGGGTAGCCGCCGCGGCGCTGGTTGTGGGGGCGATGGTCCTTGTCGTCGGAGCCGGCGTCCTTCAGGAAGGACGACTCGCAGCAGCCCATGACTCGGAAAGAAACGAAAAAGAAAGCAAAAAAAAAAGAAGAAGGAAAGCCCGAGTTGACTCACTGCAAATAATGGAACCTCCCCACCTGGTCCCCAGCACCCAGCTCCTCCTCCTCCTCCTCCTCCTCCTCTCTCGCACAACCCAAGAAGAGAGAGAGAGAGAGAGAGACAGAGAGAGAGGGAGGGAGGTTACAGGGGAAAGTTACAAGGAGAGATTTTTTATATATCTCTGGTAATGGTAAAGAAAGCACCCGTGTGCTAGGAGAAAGGAGAGAGTAGAAAATGAAAACGCGATGACCAGCAAATCAAGAATTCTCTCATTCTCTCTCTACTCTCTCTCTCTCTCTTTCTTACAACGGAGCACTGACACGAGCTTTCGTCTTTGCTGGTTTTTTTGTTTTTCTTATTTCGGGGGGGTCGGGGTCGCGACCATTTCGTTGTCGTCTTGCGTTGTCCTGTTACGCGACGGGGGGTGACTCGGTGAGCGACGAGAGTTGATCTGTCCTCTCTCTCTCTCTCTCTCTCTCTCTCTCTCTCTCTCGCGTGAATGGAACGTCTCGCCTCGCTCGACCGACTCCACGCGATATCTCGGCGGCCGCTCTTGCGATCTTTGTGCTTCGATGCTCTCTACCATGTTGAGGAGAACGATAAAATTGGCAAAAATCTAACAACAAAGATAAAAGTAACGAACACCCCCGAGTTTAGTCTATAGAATAAAAAGGATTAATATCACACACAAAAAAACCTCAAATTGATAAATCTATGATAAATTTATTTCAAATTGCTGAGTTTGATGATATATGAAAGTTAATTGATATATTAATTTTGGCTTATATCCTCCATTTGTCATAGATGTAATTTTTTGTGGTAAACTAACGAATGATAAATTTATCACTTATATATTAATTTGGAATATTCCATGATATTAACCCAAATAAAAATGCATTGACTTTTCAAATGATTGAATAACACCATGAGAATTTTCTCGAAAGACAAAAATCACAACACGTGACTTGGCTAACAATGACATTCCAAAGAAAACAAGTTGGTAATGCTATCAAATGGGTAAATCAATATATACAATATATACAACTCAAATTGAATTGTTTAACTCATCTTGACCGATTTATAAACAATATAAATTTCATAACTATTATTCAACCCAATCCTAACCCACCCAATCCATTTACTAAAATACTTTCATATTAAATCTAATATGAAAATTCGTTTCCACTCAGCTAACCCACTTTAAATTTTTCATGTGTATTTATTATTTACATAAAATCCCTATTTTGATTATAAGATGCTAAAGAAATGAGTTTCAACATTGCAATGGATTTTCAATTTTTTTCGTTCATGATGAATAACAAAGAGGAAGTTAGTACCTTGTAGTAAATTTATAAATTTACCATAACAAATAACGTGGAGGAGTTAAAATTTTAATTAAATGGAATATAAGATATTGGAAAAGATCATTTCTATTGACCATAAATTGTAATAATAAAAATTAAGATTAGAACATTATATGAAAATAACAATGTCAAATACAACTAAAGAAAGATATACTCCTGTAGCTAACCGATGAAACTTATAAGATTAATAAAAATTAAAAATGGTAGGGAAAAAAGTGGTTTGATATTTTTTCCAAGACCCATCTTACTTTACCACAAAATAAAAAAATAAAATAAAAAAGTTAGACCCATCTTATAGGCCTAGCAAGACTTCTTTAAACTTGAAAGAGTCCGAGAAATTCATTACTTTCTTATATAGGATTAAAAGAAAATCATAAATGTAGATTGAGCTTGGTAAACTGTAAATTCATATAATATTTATATTTTTAAAGTTTTACCATCCTAAATCCATCTATAACCCGTTTACTGAATATAATTAATTCATATAATGACTCAACCTATCAAACATGAGTTAAAAATTAGGTTTTTGAGTTATTTTAACAGGCCTGCAAGGTAATAAAGAAGAGAGAACGGCAATTACTTCAAACGTACTTCAAACGTAACTGAAGCACACTATTTCTAAGAATCGGCGCCTTTTTGCTTTTTGCCCGGGGCAACTTTTGGCTGAAAGGTAGTATGTCTTCTCTTACACATCGACGCCATTAACACGTCATGTTCACATCAACTTTGATAAATAGAAAACTCTTGTGATAGATAAAATTTTGTGATTTTCTTTTTATGGTTTGAAAGGAGGGGTACATTTGTTTCTCGAGCGAAAGTTTGGGCGTGGTTATGAGATTTGGTCAAGAAAAGATGGGAGAAGATAAGAAAAATCCAAAAAACAAAGTTTCAAGCTTGGAAAAATAGGGGCATAAAATAGGATTTAATTGTCAATTTTTTCTTATTTTGGTGAAATAGCAGCACACGAATATTATAGTTTTCTTCAAAAAGCATGAAAAGAAAAAAAGTGTCTCATCAAAATAGCAAAAGAGACCTTCTATAACACGTTTTTTTAATCCCTTTATTTTCAATCAGAATGACACTGGACTAATGTCAAAATTGCGAAATGCTTAGTTTTTGAATAAAATGGAAATTGGAAAATGCCAAAATGTTCTTCCATGAATGCGATCTATAACTTTTCCTTCATAATTATTCCCATTGTCTGAAGGACCCTTTGCTTTGAGCTTCGATTCATCATCTTACCGTACTCTAAAAGGGGGCTTTAATGAAGCCATAGGAAGACGCGTGTCGTGATATTGTCAATTTTGTACGGAGTTTCTTGACATTTGAATCCATTATGGAAGGGCCAAAGGGGGATTTTAGAATGTGGGACAATGTGCAATTCTTCTTGCCCAACCCGTTCTTCTTTTCTTCTCATTGTACTATCGTTCAGCAGACAAATGTGCTGGCGTGCCAAAAAATATTGACCAAAAATCGATAATGCACCAAGACGATCTGAACTTCAGATGGCTGGAGAGCGATCGTGATCACTCCGCGGCTCTGCACTCAATCACAAAAGCGCGCAAATGGGCTTGAATGGAGCGATGAATTCCGTGGAAATCTAAGTGCACTTGAAAGCACAAGCAATTGAAATACATCGAACTGAAAAATGCACAATAGGAATCAAAAGATGCATGAAAAGAGAAAGCACGTGAAAATGAGAAGCAAAGAAAGTGAAAGGATAGGACACTGCTAGACAAGTTTTGTCGAAGTGTGTGCTTCCTCCTTGATTAAGTGATAGCTTTTACAGACCATGAATTTGCAAATATCCATAAAATTCATAATAATAAAAAAGCTAAAATTGTGTACGTCAACATTAGCTATATCACGTAAGATGGCTACATTAATTAAACCAAATTAACAATTTTTAAAAATTGATTGGAAAGATTCAATTGACAAATTATGAAAAGGTATAGGATCAAGTTAGCAATTCATCAAAAAGTTTGGAACTAAATTGACCTAACGAAAGGTTTATAACAAAATTGAAGAATTTATAAAAGATTTGTAACTAAATTGGCACAATTAAAATGTTCATAATTGAATTAGCCATCATATAATAGGTTTAAAACATTTTGAATAATTTTCCCTCTAAATGAAAGCATATGTGTGAAGGTGGACGCTACCATCAACATCGACTGAATCTAGGAAAGCATGAGGTGATGATGGATATCGACATTTGCCCCTGAACATTGCTTTAAGTGGTTTAATTTAAAGTAATGTTTATATTTTAATCAATTGTCACTTGTGTCGACATGCGATTAGTTCATACGAGGTGAATTTAAATCATGCATCTTGCATTTAGGCCATAGCACATTTGCGTGCATCGATTTGGTCCTCTTGAGTCGCAACACACCTTTCTCAAGCACAAGTATTACTAAGTTGTGATATTGAAATTAGAAATCTTACGTGGATCAAAGGTTTTCTATTACAAGGTGTAATCTCCCACAATAGAGGAGCTGAAGCTCCCATGGAGGCCTTTGTGGCTTGTCCATTTGATATAAAAGGACAGTAGATTCTGCAAATGCATTTCTTATTTTACTGTGCTAGTATCCGTACACTTCGTGCTCTCAATTGGTACTATATATATATATATATAGATAATTTTTTTTATTTTACATCTCAATGATCTCAAGATCTAGATGAATACTTATATAAAGTCTTTTAAGGACTTAGGTTTGAAATAGTGTTACTAACTAGGTTGCGATAAATGTCAGTGAATCGTGTTCCCACTACGATCACACAAAACACATTCCGAAAGGACGCAATCATAACTGGCCTGGGGTTCTTTGAAAGTCTACAATCGAAGGACCCACGAAAGAAAATATTCTAAGCACCTCTCCACATTGTCTTTATTATCGTTACTCACATGTAAACTCATTTCTCTGACTGGGGCACTCGCATGGGCATTATCTCCGTCTGAGGGTTAGTGTTTGTTTTTGGAAAAAATTCTTGATAAAGAAAAATGCATTACAAAAAATTATTTTTTTATAAAAATATTTTCTCCTTTTTCAGATTAGGAAATCCATTCTCCTAATTTTAGGTGTGAGTATTTTCTATCATCGTAAATGGTTTTTTGTTAATTAATCATTTTCAGCAAATAAACACGTGAAAAATCCAGAAAATTAATTCGCAAAGAATTTTTCAGTGGAACGAAGACATCCTAATTCTGTTTAAGTCAATTACCCTAGCTAAATGAGAAATGAGACCGCCACTCCCAATGAAATGGGTGGACCTGATATGTGAGCATCTGATCCATGCGATAACTCCTTTCCACCTAAATAGAAATCTCTACCAAGCCAAACAATCATTGGTCATGTCTATCAAATTAAAGTTTGCTTTTGTGGTATATCAAACTCGACTTATCATGGTGAAGCCAAGCAGCAACTTGAAGGCAAGAGCCTCTAAAGTATTTCAAATAGGAGACGCTACAATTCAAACACAAACACATTGTATTCAAATCAAGACATGATTTAACCACACATATACAAATATTAACTGAATTTTGATTTAATATGCAATATGCTTCTTAAATTTTTAGTTTTTTCAATATAGTTCCAAAATTTTAGCTCAATATGTAATATCGTTCTATATTCAATTTAATCATTATATTATATAGAAATATTTAATTTGTCCTTGAATTTGAATTAATAGAAGAACAATTTAAACAATTTTATATAATTTTAATGACTAAGTTAAATATATACTAAAAATTTATGGATCATAGTGAATAAATTAAAATTTTAAAAATTGTATTAAATAAATTAAAGATTTAGAAATTATTTATGTTATTATCTTTTTCGATAAGTTCATTCATTCATGTTATTTGAAACTCGCAGCGAAACGAATGATCGACCCGTCGTCTAATAGATTGGCACGGCGCTCGTATGAGAAGAGAACGAATTAGACGAGAAAAAGCATTTAAAAATCTCATGAACGAATCGCGACTTCTTTGCCTCAAAAACTCCTCCACCTGCGCAATAACTTCGGTCGGACGGATCTCACACTTGAAAAAAACATTAATATATCTGTCTAGGGTCTAGGGTACTGACATCTCTACGAGCCATAAGCCTCACTTCCATTTATTGTCATCTTCCTAATTTATCAAATATCAAACCATTAAAATTTTAAATTCGCCCACGAATCCATTTTTCAATCATCAAATTCAAATCCACGAGTTCGAGTCCCTTAGGTATAAATAATGAAAATTACTGTAGCATGACACTATTTCCAAAAGTAAAAAACCAGCATACGAGGCATCGGCAAGGGTCAAGTGAACCCTTTCTCTACGCTCTCTTATGGAAAGTCAATTTAGGCTTGATGGAGACGAGATCGTCCATATCAACATTAATTGCTGACGGAACATGATGACTGACTCGAATAAAGCCATGAAAAGAAGACGTCATTGATAGGTCAAGGATTGTTACATTAAAGTGAATCGTGTGATTAGTCAATAGCTACCAACATAGGTTGAATTTCTACCGAGAAAAGAAGAGATAAGAATAGAATTATACGCAAAACTTGTTTGATTTAAAATACAAACGGATTGCAGTTAGGCAATTTTAACAGAGAATTGATGCATAGAGAAACGCAGGCAAATTGGCTACTTCAAGCAGATAAATCAACTCACTCAATTGACAACTGTGATCTTTTAGGTGATCACGTTAAGAGTTTAGGTCCAAAAGTTGTCTTGTTATGGATTTGGTCTTGATGGACCACCTTAATTAATTCTCCACCATTAGGGTGGACAAAAGAGTTTGCTGGGGTTTCCATCATCTGACATGGCTGTTGATATGATCAACATAGTTCATTGACCTCGCTAGCTTAGTCATTATTGGGGCAAATCCTAAACCAAAAGATTGGAACGCGGTGTGGAATTTTGTAAGCTTCGGGACCAGCATGAAAACGATCCAAAGTGGAATGTCCAGCTCTAGTTTTTTATACTTTTTGCAACGACCTTTAAGATGATTAAGAATTACGCCGGTTTGTGCCGTGAAAGAGGCATTATTGGACTAAGACGCATCACTCTAAAAATAAGAGACTCAATCCATGTTGTCAAGATATAGGCAAGACGTTATGATTCTTGTTGATGTGTGAGTTGGGTCATTTGGGTAATCATATCACATATTTTCCTCATTCATATTGAATTCCTTGTTTTGCATCAAAATGGTATGAATTTTTTTCCTTAAATTATAATCACTAAATTCATTCTCAAACCTAACATTTTAGTGTCGTTTACAGCCTTTATTTGTGTTACATTTTTACGACATGAATATTTTGAATTTCACTTCCACTAATCTAGACATAATACCCAAATCATATTGTCCACGTGCAATGGATAAATCTCCACCAATAGACTAGTTAGCATGGCCCCCAAAAAGGCTACTTTTAGTTAGAAGTTGTATTTTGAGCTGGGATTTGTCAGAGCCAGTCAAACAATCTTTGAGAGTTAGATGTGTTTTGCAAGAGATAATTAAGAATTTTTCTTTTTTTACTATAGTCTTGAGAGACATTAAGAATTGACAAAATCATCAAATATCTCTAATAGAGGAAATTATCCTAGAGAAATTCTCAATTTATCTCTAACATGTTCCATGGTTCTCAACTTTGATTTTGAATATTGGAGATTAAAGTCTTGTTTTATGTGAAGTGTGTAAGCGTGTGCGTGCATGTATAATGCAATGCCAATAGTGTTGTGTTCCTAGATCAAATACATGTCTTGTCGCAACACAATAAAAATGAAGGTCTTCACAAAACAATCTAGCACTATATATATATATATAAATTTCTTCACAATTCAATGATATATGTTTTCAAATAAATTAGAATCTAATTGGGCATGTTTAATAGGGTTGAATTCGGATTTTTCTCAACAATCTCCAGCTTTGACTCTATTTTTGAGCGATTTTTTGATGACCATTTAAAAGACACAATTTCATATTCGATTCTATTTGATGGACGTAAAGGAAGGTGAGGAGTTGCGAACACATAATAAAATGAAAACCATTTTACTCAAAGGAAATCAAACCTTCACATTTATCATAAGTTGTCCATGTGTCACATATTAAATAAATTTATCCCTAACGGATATATGTCACCCACCACGAATGAAAATGTTTAGACAAAACATCGAATTAACTCCACCATATCCCTCTTGTCATATTCCAAAGAGGAGTAGATGTGACTGACAAACCACTGTTTTTTATTTTTTTTTAATCACTTGAGCGTGTTGGGTTTGCAGCAAGCTTTGGCAACGGAATCTCGCATTCGGTCGCTCATGGTTGCGGCACGTAAGTCGAAAACCGAGGTCGTAGAAATCGAGAGGTATCATAGGTCTTGAAATTTGGACGTTTGGCGACGAAATAAGGGCGCAGCGTACCCGGAGATGGAGTTGATTTGAGGAATAATTAGGCGCCTCTGTCTCTCCACGTTTCGTTTGACAGCTGTCCAGGGATTACTTGGCATTCGCGCCTATCTTTTCGGGAGGGGAATATTCAACGAATTATCGGCCGACATTAGGGTAAGTTTCCAAATCCGTTCGGTCTTTAGGTTAGGAAACGTAGGAGAGCATCCAAAGCGCTGCTTCTCAGGGATATGGGAAAAAAGGTCAAGGGGTCATCTTTCTTCCGTTAGTTGTCTATCCTGTTGGGCAAACTCACAATGATTGATTATCTTTAGATAAAGCCATGGCTATTGCTCGCTAGCTAGCATTTGAAATTTGACGAGGATTATAAAATTATCTAGGAGTCTTGAATCTATAATATTTAAGTTAATTTGATTTTAAAACCTTTTAATTATTTTAATTGAGTCCACCTAACTAATTTAATTGGAAATCGTAGATATGGATGGCGGTAGTGCCACATAAAACAACTAGTGCTGATGTAGATAATTTTTTAATAATTATTTTTTTATTTTTTTAAATTTTTTTTTTTTTTCCTTTCGAGGGCCACCCAACCCTCAAAAAGGAATATAAAGAAAGAAAAAGAAAATTAAAAAAATTCTTAAAAGATTATAAAAATTAATTATGTCTACGATTTCCAATTAAAATTGGCTAAATGAATTTAGTTGACAAAATGTGAAAATTATTAAGATTCAATTGGCACAATAAAAAGATTTATGACTAATTTGCCCAAAGTAAACTATGTTTAGGATTTTTTGGATGAGATTTGAGGAATGCTTTATTGTGCTCTAATTTGTTCACGCGTCGAATTGAAATGAGTAGCATATTGATATGAAAAAATCAATAATAAATTTTTTGATTGTACTAATTGAATCTTAAGCATTTTCACATATTGCTAATTAAGTTCATTCAGCCAATTTTAGCCGAAAATTACTAATATAGATAATTTTTATAATCTTTTTAAAAAGATGTAATGTTGTTGTTCATGCAACATGTTATGGTAGATGTTACCATATTGTGATTAGACAAATTTGGATGACAACAAAGAAGGATGCCATAAATAGAACATGAGACCTCCTCATTAACTATAAAGTCGCCTTAGACATCGATCAAAATTAGACCGTTGGAGGACAACGTGAGATTATGGTCTGCATATAACTTCATATAAAACCAAACCCACATGAGTCGCATCAGGATTTTTGAAAAGCATATACATGATCTCTCGCGAGATCAATCCACTTTTGTAAACTAAGTGCATTTCGTTGTAATTTTGTAAAGTCTTATGTACAAGGGTTGGCGTTTATAAGAAAAAGGTCTCCTTTTGAGGCTTCCCCCTAAACTGAAGATATTCTATTGTACATATTGTAGCACGACAAACGCTTACAAGCTTTCAAAAAGCAAGTATTATCTATATTTATTTGTGATCAAATGACTATAAAATCTCTCGAGCAATAGCTTCTCGAGTGATTCCAGTAATTCTTCTTTTTAAGACTAGACGATTTGACCCGTACCTAACTATTTTATCTGCTTAAAGTCCTATTGGTGATTTCACTTCAACGATCGGGTGAGATCAGCTTGACCAAAGCGCAGCTTTCATGATTTCTCCGCCGGAAGGCTTTTTCCTTCTCCATCTTGCTGCATGGTTTTCTGCATAACTTTCGGCGTTTTCCCCGTTCAAAATCTTCGCATTACTTTCCCGACCCATATCCTGTTGTCTGCAAATTTCTTTACTTCAGTGCATGTTGGGACTACGCTTCTTCGGATACCCGGTCTCGATAAGCCCAAAGCTGTCCTAGACTTCGTCTAATAAATGTCTGCAAAAAAAAACAACCGTCGCAATTGGTTGAGTGATCCAAGACTTAATTTGCGAGTCCAGGATCACAGGTTCGATTCCCCAGTCTATCCTCATTCTCAGAAGACCGTGGTTAGTCTGCAGAGGACCGTCCTAAGCATAGACATATCCCCGGTCGATACTCGTTCTTGGGAAATCTCGGTTAATCTGCTTAGGATGTGCTTGGGCCCTGGAGTGTCCCCGGTCTTGGGGTTTTGACTCTTGTCATGCCGGGGCAGGGACGGCGGGCTTGCCTAATTAAGCAACAGTTGTGAGTGGGCAACTCTGCGGCCTTAGACCGAGCCTTCTTCCGAAGTTGCTTCAAAGTTTGCCAAAGCTGGACGGACACCCTTTTATTTTTCCAAAAGTTGTCACAAAAAGAAGCTCTTTTCTTCTCTTTGGGCTGAAGGGTAATGTCTCGAGATTTATTATATGGTGTTGCTGGATTTGGATCTTAAATCCGCTATTACTTGTTTGGGACCTTGCTGTATTTGGTGATCTACACATGAGTCCGTTTGTGCCTTTTCGGGCTTGGGCTCAAGGAGCTAATACCGACTTAAGGAAAATCTCTGCTCAAGGTCTATTAACCAAGGATTAATTTGAAAGCTCGTTAAATCAATGTATACTTTTTGAAAATAAATCTCGAGGTGAATAAGAAAAACCCAGCTCGTGTTTTTTCTTTTGGTCACGAAATTTGATTGATTTTTGTGAAGAAAAAGTTGTACGTGCAAAACAACTTTGTAAAACTAGGATATTTAGATATGAGTTAATGATTTTTTTGCCAAATAACTATATTTTAGACAGTAGAGAACCATGGTTCTAATATCAATATGAGAATCTTGGAAAGAGCTTGTCACAGGGTTGCTAGTGATCGGCTCACCACGGATTTTATTACTTAACGATATTATCGATCAGGCTGAATTCCATGTGTTACTTAACGGTTGCCATTGCATTTGATCAATTGACCCCGACTAGTGTAAACACAATGGCCATTCCATTCGTTGACGTTCTTAATCATGTAACCTTAATTTCTGTATGGGAATCGCTGGAGACTAATTCGGAGAAGTCTTATACTCCACGCATGCATCACACTAAGCTCTAGATATATCAAACGCGTCTATTGATTGATCATCTTTATATGATCTCCTAAAATGGAATTGGAACCGATAAGCACACTTTTTTTCCCTCTCTAAGTGTAAATGTTCTAGTATCTTCAAGAGAAAGGGAGAGAGAATCAATAAAAGTTACATACTTACTTAATTAACTTCACATTACACTTTATTAGAGAATGGTATTTATACTCAAACAACATGAATTGAAGTAATATATCTAAAAAGGAAATAATTATCTTAGAAAATAACAAAATATCAATTAATTATATAATATCTAAGGATATCTCTAACAATATTTTCTAATAGGGGGTTCTCTAATATCCATAAATATGCTTCGACACTCACCTTAAGCTGGAGCATTTAGCTTCCATATAATAGGTGCAACTTTCTCCAAAAGTCTCTGATCAAGCACCATGTAAGCTGGACTTTACACTATGTAAGATGGAACTTACATAATAGTTTGAACCTAATTCTCATCATCACCAAATTTGACAAGCATTGAGGAAACACATGATCAGAAAAGTTGACAAATCTTTCTTGTGCGACCTTGATAGATCATGTGGAAACCCAACTTGAATTGAGTTAAACTAAACTGCATCAGCCCAAGGTGCTTAAATTTGGCTGCTCGATGAAGGTATGCTTCACTCCAATGTTCATAGCTATTTAGATACTTTAGGGCATCAACTCAAGCTCAACTTTGAATGCTGATGAAAATGTTCCTGACTCTCATCTGTTTGGATACTTGAGGGCGACTTTGCTACTTGATGGCGCTCTCCATTAAAAGAGAGTCTTACTATAAATAATGTTCAAGGTAGGCATTGCTAAGGGTTGACAAAATAGGGAAATTACTGAAGATGAGATGACTAGCGTTGGTGAGGCATGACTCCCCTGAGGATGAGTCTCTGGAATGAAACTTGACGCCCTGAATGTCATTAGCCATGGGAAGGGAAAAAAGAATCTAATGGTTGCAATAGAAACAATGATTGAGACTGACACCAAGAACAAAGAAAAAACTATCATTTTGATTTGGATCCTTTTCTCTTGGTGCCTCTCATACCATGTACACACTTTATGATCTTTAAGCGGAGGGAGAGAGAATCAATAAAGACCACATTTTCACTCAATGACTTCATATTACATTTTATTAGAGAATGATATTTGCATCAGAACAATATGCATAGGAAAATAAATAATCTAATATAACAAAGAAATCAACTATCATAAAATATAACAAAATATCAAATAATATCCCTAATATCTAATGATCTCTAAGGGGCAGTTTGGCAACTTGCCAAATAGTGATAATTTCTGTTATTTTGTTTTCGGGAGTAGATTTGGAATAGAATCAATTTTTTTTTTTAAAAAAAAGTTGATTCTTTTACCTAGGAATAATTCTAGAATCAAGCACTTATTTTCTCTCTTTTCTTTTCTTTTTCTTGTTCTTTTTCTTTGACTGCCTACACCACCGCCGTTGCCATCCACCGCCATCCACTGCCCACCACCATTGCTAGTGACTGGTCCGGCAAGCTTGTCAAAGGCTCACCCACTAGCGAGGCCGAACTCGCCCAGATTTGGTGATGGCCTAGCTCGCCTAGCCATCGGTGGGGCTTGACCTCACCAGGGCACCGTGAGGTCGGTGTCGCTTGACCAAGGTGAGGCCACTCACCCAGCCAAGGCTTGGCTCAGCCGAGTCTTGCCGGCAGTTGGGTGAGGCTTGGCCAATGAGGCACGGCCTCGCCAAGAGTTGGCAACGCTCGGGTGAGGTCGACAGCCCTCGTCTAGCCGATCGCTGGTCATCCCAAGGTCGGCGACTAGCCACCTTGAAGAAGAAGAAGAAGGGGAGAAAGAAAGGAAAATAAGAAAAAAGAAGGAAACAAAATAAAATTGTTTTAAAAAAAATTTTGAAGTAGAAATTTTGAGGATAGTGCCAAACACAATTCTATTATGGGAATTGAAATTTTGGACGGTTACCAAACGGCTTAGGTGCGCATGATAAAATTTCTGAAACAGAAATTGATTTCTTGCTAGAAATTGATTTCTCAATTTTATTTCGAACGAGAAGCTAAAAATTTTAGCTTTTGATTTCTTCTTCAAATATATTTCTTAATAGAAATCTGTTTCAAAAATAGAAAATCAAATTGCGTTACCAAACGGATTTACATTTCCAAACTTTAAACGAGAAACAGAGAAATCAAGAAACAAAAATTTTATCATGCGCACCCTTAAAAATAAATTGTTCTCGAACAGAATAAAAAAGAATAATTTGTGATTAAAAATTGTTTTCGAGAATAGAAGCATTACCAAATACGCCCTAAGAATATTCTCTAATAGGGGATTCTCTAATGTCCATAAATATACTTCAATACTCCCCCTCAAAATAGAAATCTAACTTGCATGTGACAAGTGCAACTTTCTTCCAAAGTTTAGGATCAAGCACCATGTAAGTCGGACTTTATTTTGCGGGAAGCAAGTGATTGAACAATAAAATAGACAGAACAAAAAAATAAATTAGACATCATTTTACATAATGTAGACATAATGATCTATGTTCACGGAAAGAGTGATAATGAATTTATCTATAAATCAAGCAATATAATAAGATTACAATCATATTCAAGTTACTCTAATCCCTAATTACATCCAATAACTCAAACAATGTTTAGCCATATAATTCCTTACAAAATAATCTCTCAATCTCACAAAAAAAATTAACAAATTTTGCTACAAAATTTAATTAGCTTCAACAATTGAGTAGTTGATGTAATTCCACAAAGAAAATCACGAAGAAAAACTTAGGCCAAGCACTCGTTAAGAACGACGTTTGAACTTTTTTTTTTTCACGGTCAAGTTCAAGAGTAATATACATAGTGCCAAAAGGGAATTTAGGAAAAGGAAATCTGTGAGAGGCATGGTTGACCCAAAGTCCAAGTTGGACTTTCTTCAATTTTCTATTATGCCCATTTTTTTCTTTTTTCTCGGCTAACTCTTGCACATTGGGAAAGCAAATTTCCTACTTATTTCTTTTTTCCTCTTTTATTTATTTATTTCCAAAATTTATATATTAACTTCTAACTAAAACTCAATATATATGCTATAAGGTTCCACGTTAACTCGATATTTGAGTTAAGTCACAATCATTATGCTAGAAATACAAACTTCATTGCTACCACCCTATAGTCCCCAATGGGCTCAAATGCCACAAACATCTTCCAAGTTGAAGTTGCAATCGAATTTCGCCATAACCATGGCTTTCATCAGGACAACAACTCCACCTACACTTTTAACTACTCTATAAGAATTTTTTGACACAATTTCCTCTACTGCAAATATAGCAAAATTGTTGCATTCATAGTTGTCACAAGATTAGACACATACCTTGTCTATATCAATAATTACAATAACTATTGGCTATATATACTCCACTTCACTATAAGCACCATCTGTGTCAATTACTCTATTAGTA
Organism: Eucalyptus fibrosa; assembly: GCA_017140475.1. Lineage (NCBI taxonomy): Eukaryota > Viridiplantae > Streptophyta > Magnoliopsida > Myrtales > Myrtaceae > Eucalyptus > Eucalyptus fibrosa. The sequence goes on from CM029510.1 coordinate 20,796,662, forward strand.
TCCCTTATCTCAGGAGTTTCTTGTTGCAACTCTTCCTCAAGCTAAGTATTGTTTAGATCCATATGAACACTATTATAATCACTCCTAACTAGAAGTACTTGAGAATTGTCGGTTGTGACTTCTCTAGTAATAATAGGTGAATCTAATTTCGGATACCACAACTAATAGGCTTTCTCACCTGGTGTATAACCTAGGAATATACACTTTTTTATCTTCCCATCGAGCTTGCCATCATTTACTTGAACATAACAAGGACAACCGAACATTTGAAGAAAAAAATAATCAACAGCATGATTTGACCACACTGTTTGGGGGTCCGACATCCAATCGAAATCAATGGGATCTATTCATCAAGTTGCTAGTTTTAGAAAGCACATCTGTTAGAAATCTTCTAGCCATATCAACACTATAGAGTATTTTATGGGCTGTCTCTAGTAACATTTTGCTCATCATCTCCATGATTTGTTGTGGTTCATTGGTACTAGTGCGGTGTCTCATTATGCATTCCTTAATGTAGAATTCATTTAATAGCTTCAAGCAATACTCCATGCTACCGTTAGTCTATACATGCTCGATCGTTCTACTATTTTCCTTTTCAATCAAAGGTCTCAATTGCCTAATCCTAAAAATAACATTAGACTTGTACCTAAGCATAAACACCTAGGTCTTCTCGAGTAAACACTATTGAATTACTATCAGTTATAGCCATAACATTAACTGCAGAGTCCACTCTAATTCTCTTACCTTACTAGTTTTTAAGCTCAAAGTAATCTCTTCTTAGATGCCCTCTTTTGCTACAACTCTAATATACAACACTAATAGTCATAGACTGATTTTGTCTATTCATGTTTATACTAATCCTACTAACATAATACTAGTTCACTTTCTATTTTACATAGTAAAGCAATAGACATAAATTTAGTAGATTATCTTCTACATATGTCCTTACTTAGAATCAAATCTCGAATCCCATCAAACATCAAGCTTATTGACCCAAATGAATTATTGGTATCAGTAACAATAGTATTCCAAAAATTAGGTAATGAGGATAATATAATCAATGCATATCCTCATCTTCAAAGTCATTCTCAATTGAACTAAATTGATTGACAATCATATTGAGTTCATTGATATAATCACTAACGCCCCTTTGCCCATCTTTAAGTCAAACAAACATCATATCATATAGACCTTGTTGATTGCAAATGGCTTCTCATACATACTTGATAGGGCTTTTATCAAACCTGCATTGATTTTCTATTTCACAATAGACACAATATTACAAGCCAATGTTAGCCAAATAATTCCCAACCTTTTCTATCCATCAATCCCCATTTAGCTTACTTCATCAACTCAAGTTTCTCCCTAAATATGGGAAAGTGCAGAATCCTTTGGTACGTATAATCCTCAATCAGCAATTTTCAGAAACCAAATTCATTCCCATCAAATTTATTGATTCTTACTTTTCATTCTTTTGTCGCTATCAATATTCTTCAACTTAGCCAAGCCTAGTTATGATACTATTTATTGCGGAAGTAGGTAATTGAACAATAAAATTAATTAGACATCAGATTTATGTGATTTGATCATAGTGACCTAAGTTCATGGGGAGAGCAACAACAAATTCCATTATAAATTAAGCAATGTAATAGAGATTATAATCACACTTGAATCATTCAAACGTTCTTAGTGTTTCCCAGCCCCTAATTAATCCCAATAACTCAAAAAGTGTTTAACCCTATAATTTCTCACAAACTAATTTCTCAATCTCATAAAATAATTAATAAATTTTATTACAAGATTTAATCGGCTTCAATACTTGAGTTGTTGATGTAATTCCAAGGAGAAAATCACGAAAAAGAAAAAACCACACGCCAAGCATTTGTTGAGAACGGCGCTTCAACTTATTTTTTTCATGACGAACTTTAGGAATAATATACATATTGCCAAAAGGGATGTTCATTGTGGCTGAATTCAATAGGGAAAGGAAATTCGTGTGAGATACGGTCAATCCAAAGTCAAAGTTATTGACTTTCTTCAAATTTCAATTCTTTTCCGTTTATTTTTTCTTCTTTTCTTGGCTGCCAACTCTTGCACCTTAGAAAAGTAAATTACCTACATATTTCCTTTTTCCTTTTTTATTTATTTATTTTTAAAATTCATATTTTTACTTTAAGCTCAAACTCAAGACATATTCTAACATCTTACATTAAAAAAGGGATGTGGATATATTGATTTGGACTTAAGATAATGACAATTGTGTAAACTGAATGTTACATGACAAATTGAATGTAATCCACATCATCATTGTATTTGACAAGAGTTGATGAAACATAAGATCGTAAAGTTGACACATCTTTCTCAAATAGCCTTGATTGTACCATGTGTAAACTCAAATTGAATTGCAGTAAACCAAATTACGTCACCACGATGGTCAACTTTGGTTGCTCAATGAAGGTGTGTTCGACTTTGGTGGTCATGGCCACTTGGATATTTGACAGCATCATCTCATGGTGCCCAACTTTAGCTACTTGATGAAGATGTGCTTGACTCTAACGCTCATAGTTGCTTAAATACTTGATGGCGGCTTTGCTCGTCGATGATGCTCGCTACTAAATAGAGCCCCACAACAATAACTTCCATGGTAGGCATTACTAAGTATTGACAAAATTGGGAAGTTCTGAAAATGAGATGATTGACATTGACGGGGCACAAACAAGGTAAGTCTCCAAAAATTATGGAATTGTTTAAGTTTCGAAGGATCCATTGATGAATGCCAACAACATTCTAGCCTTAAAAGCCTTAAAGAACATCAAGAAACCAGATGCTAAGGGTGCATTTGGTAACACTTTTGTTCCTAAAACTAATTTCTAATTAGAAATGATTATTTTGTATTATGTTTCCAAAAACAATTTCTAAGCAAAAGAACGTGTTTGGTAACTGTACAATTTCTTTTTATTCTGGAATAATATTGTGTTTGGTACCATGCTCAAAATTTTTACTCCAAATTATTTTTTTAATTTTTAAATAATTTTTTTACTTTTTTTTTATTCTTTTTTTTTCTTTCTTTTTCTTCTTCTTCTTTTTCAAGTCGTTGCTCATCGGCCTTGGGATGATTGGCGATTGGCCAAACGAGGGCCAATGACCTCATCGGAGCGTCGCCGGTAGCTGGGCAGGCTTGGTTGAGCCACGCTAGTGGTTGGGCTTGCCTTTGGCGATTGGCGGCGACAATGGTGGGTTGGATGGCGGCGGATGGCAACGGAGGCGGTGACAGTAGATGAAGAAGAAGAAAGAGGAAGAAGAACAAGAAAAAAAGAAAAAGAAAAAAAGAACGCCCCTAAGTGTTTGGTTCTAGAATTGTTTCCGGGAACAAGAATCAACTTATTTATTTATTTATTATCGATTTTACTCCGAATCTATTCCCGAGAACAAAATTTTTACCAAATGCATTTCATTCTAAATTTACTCCTGAGAACAAAATAACAGAAACAACTACTATTTGGCAACTTGCCAAACAGGCCCTAAGCCAAGAGGACACCATAACAAGCACAAGCCTATGCAGCACCAGAAGAACAACTACAACAGCCTAAAGACAGCATCTAAAATCGATTATGCCATCTTGAACAAAGCTGAAAAAGCGCAGCAGAGTTAACTTTTTGCGTACGAGCAATTTTGGCTGTAGGAGGGACTCAGATCATTTTCTATAGAATTCCTGCAGACGGGAATTCTGAGCTTCAATGGCTAGAGCAGCGTGCTAAGGGCGCTAATTTGCTGTCCATCTCATTCCATTTTCTTTGTTTTCTTTAAACATTTGACAAACCAAAAGTTACTCCTGTTTCTGCTAAATTGTGATACATGCATGTGCTGGAGCAAAGCATGCCAAGAATGAGCTAAGATCCGTCGAATAAGGGGAGAGAGACCACGTAATGAGGCAACTTGGAGACAAATCATATGAAGTTTTCCCGATTCTCATGATCGATCATCCAGGGAGGAGAGATCATTGTCTTCAACTGCAATATTCTCTTTCTGATTTTTTACTCTTCTTCCACATGATTGATAATAATCACAATTATGGGATCGTTATCTAAACGCATGTGTTATACCCATCAACGTGCAAGCCTGACATCTCTCTATTATGACCGCCACCTCCTTTCCAATAATTGGGTTTCTATCTTTTTGATCATATGCTTATCACTAACCACATGAATCAGACCAGATAATTCGTGGAACAATAATGTTTAATCAATAATGTGTAGAGATTGAATTTGGTCTAAGTTTGGAAAGTGAAGGCAGATTTGTTGATGGTAGAATCTTATATTTTCATTTGATAAAGGACCGGAAAAAAATTACCGTATCGTAAGACATGATCGGTACATTGTTAGTAAGTTATCAAATTTTAAATTATTAACTTTGATTTGTTTGTAGAGATATTACAAACAGTTCCAATTAATCATTAATTTTTATCCGTGTAGCTTTTTGACGTGTTAAAGTTACTACTTTTATATAAAATTAGCTGCTTTAATGTGAGTGAGCAGCGAACTTTTCTCTAATGAATTTATCAGCTAATCATAGGTTATCAATTCTTATTTAAGCGATTTATGACATTCACTTGGTTGGTAACTAGTCACTTTCTTTTACTAATAACTCCAATTGAAGTTACCGACTCTTGCACCAAAATTCTAACTTTATTTGAGTCACTTACAATTTCTTGTGTGATGAAATTATTACTAACTAATTTTAGGTTTCAATCCTTATTTGAGCTACCTGTCAATGTCAATTATATCAAATTACAATTTTTTAAATAACTTGTCAATACTAATTTTGAAGTTACCAACTTTTATTGAGTTATTGACTAACACTTTTCTCCAATAGAGCTACCAAAAAGTATAGATTACCAACTTTTTGCGCCGCTTACCAATGTTCTTTTGATCGGCTCCGAATTACCCGAGATAGGCCTTCTCGTTGTAAAACTAAAATCGTTTAAGAGTTGCTAAAACCTTTGATAAACCTGGATAAGTTATTAAAAAATCGGTCATTTCAAAATGACCCAATTAAAATTAATAAGTGTGAGGCCGTTGAGCAATGTGAAAGATAAGAAGTATTTGATTAAAGTTCGATTTGTTTGTTTTTTTCCTTAAGAGTAATAGGGAGACTTAGGTGGGAGATAATTGTCCAGAAAATTCCAAACCCTATTGAATGGTAGCGAATTCTTTTTTAAACTTTTTAATCGTACCACTTTATTCCTAAATCTTTTCACCATTTATCAATATAACCCATTTTGACTAATTTTGGCCATAATTCGTTGACATGGAGGCTTACCATATTATGTGGCATAATTGTTGTCAAAGTGAACATTTTTTTGCAATTTTTAAAATTTTATGAATTTTATTCTTTTCTTTTTTCTACTATTAGGGGCTGGTGGCCGTTTTGGCCCTTGGGCGAGGGCTCATGATCCTTCTCTTAGGTTGGCTAGAGCTTGGATGAGGGCCGTGACTCCCTTGTTTGTGGCCAATGACCTCCATTGGTCGTTGTTGGTAGAGGGCATAGAAAAAAAGGAAAAATTAAAAAGGAAAGAAAAGAAAAGAAAAGGAAGAAGAAAAAAAAAGCATAAAATTATATAAAAAATTGCAAAAATTATCTACCTTAGTGCCATTTGTACCATGTAAGCTAACTCGTGTCCATGTTAGAACTTTTAGGCCAAAATTATTTAGATTGACTATATTGACAAATCATAAAAATATTTAAGACTAAATTGACATAATTGAAAAATTTATAACTAAATTGGTTGCCGTACAATCGATTTAGGAATTTTTAGAAAATTACCCCACTACATGTCTACCATCAATAAACTCACATATCTCAAGCTCCAACATCCAAGGCTTGCTGCTAGCTTAGACGTCCTCCGAGCAACCTGTAGCTGGGGCAAGTTTCCGACATTTAACGGTGCACGATTGGACGTTCGATATGTCCCCCATATATAACCAGGCATTTGTTTGTAGAAAACATATAGTACCGTGTACTAAATCGAATTTAGAATAATAAGAACCTCCAATTTCATTATGGTCTAAATTCAATTTAGTATATACACAGTGATCATGTAATAATTTCATTTACTGCCACCGAAAAATTATGATTTTTGAGAAGCCTGACTCCGATGGTTCTATACCATCGAATTTCACTGGAAAATCTTTGGAGTGAAAGGACTTGATAGATTGCTTGAGTTGCACATCAAAAGAGTGAAACACATTTGCTCATTCTCTTCATCGATTTCTCTTATCTCCATGCTTTCAAATTCATCCATAGATAATTGAATGTCGCTCATGCTTGTATTGAATGTACAAAATCTGTAACACATTTTTGAATGAAGCGGAACTATGTTATTCGGGTAAGTTTTAGCATATCTCACCATGTCCCTTTCCCTAGACGATCTTAACGAGGCATTCTCCTAGATTGACCAAACACGTTCACGATTACTATTCCTGGTACCGGATGACATGTTTCACCCTTTAGATTAGTTTCTTCATTCAGCTTCCTTGGAGAAATTGCAACACAATCATAGGAGCCCATATGGGGAGCAAAATTGCTGAATGATACTATACATTAAGTTGCACAAGATTCACCACTATACAATATTTCATTCCCATTTCTGATTACACATCTGGATTTGTATATGACTACATTTCACTCAAGCTGTCTTGTTTGATATGATCTACTCAAAATCAAAAGCTACAAATGAAAACAGTTACTTTGATTTTTACAGTGTGAGAGTGTTGAGCAATGAAACCCTGGCGCTGATCAAGCTCCTGAACACTCTCTCACTCACACTCTCTATGCACTCAACGCAACCTTCCAATTCTTCCATCTTCTTCAAAACCTCCCTCACTTCCTCATCCTTCATCTTCCTCAAACTCCACAACCTCTCTTCCGTACACTGGAGCTCCTCGATCGGCTCGTCAACCTTCGCTTTCTTTGACAGCCTGAGCCGGCCGCTCCAGGACGACCTCCTTGCCGCAAATGACAATGCGAAACTGTCAAAAAGTGCCAGGGATACTGAGGCTGTTGCCTTGACGACACCTGATATTGCGGCTGCAAGCTCAGCGTCAGGGACCAGGGAATGATCTGGCTCGCGAAGAATATCGCATTTTGCCACGCATCTGATGCTAGAGGTAAGGCCTCGCATTTCCTTGTGGATCCTCTTCCGGGCCTTCATGTAAGAAGCGATCTTGGACTCGTCTTTCTTCCTTATGGCCACATGAGCTGCCATCTGCGCTTCCTTGAAGGCGAGGACTGAGGACTGGAAGATCCCGTAAGCATCAGCAAAGCGGAGGAAGTCTTCGAGGAGCTTCTCGGTGAGCTGCGGGCGTCCACGGAGGAGGTTTTGGGCTTGGGGGAGTTGGAGGGCATCGTCGAGAGAGTCGAGGGCATTTCGGAGGCGGCTCAAGCCATCGGCAAGCCGAGCAGAGGAGCGAGCTGGTGGCAAAGAAGACCAGGCATCGAGGTCGGAGAGCTGGTCACGGAGGTTGGAGAGCAAAGGGTGGGACCGATTGGGGAGGCTGACGGAACGGTTGTGGTGGGTCATGGGCGGTTTTGGGCGGGCCTGGTTCTTGTTTGGGAAGGAGAGGGAGCGACCAAACACACCCACCATGTTTTTTCACTTTCTTTCTCTTCTCCTGAGGGCTTTGATGATGCTCTTTTGAAGATGTCTGTGAAAGAGAGAGAGAGAGAGAGAGAGAGAGAGAGAGTTTGTGAGGAAGGGAATGGTGTGGTTTGTGAGGAAGGGAATGGTGTGGTTTGACGCCTTTATAAAGGGAGGACAACTCACACGTAGGGTTAGCACGGCTGTTTTGTAGAGAGAGAAAGAGAGGGAGACTGAGAGGAGACGCACGAGGGGGTAGAGAGAGGAAGAGGGAGAGGGAGACGAGATCCGAGAATAATTGGAGGTGGTTTGCAAGTCATGTGAGGAGGAGGGGATGGTGGTTTTCCATTTCTAGTGGAGAGGGGACACCACGTGGGCTCGCCAAGCTGGCGATCCACCACCAAAATTTTGATCTAATCTAGAGTTGCCTAACCTTATAATGTAAGCTTTATTGAGTAATTACTTGATAATACACTTCCCATCATGAAGCAATGTCCAACTAAAAACGACAGGATAATTTTCCAATAAGTCCTAACTTTATTGTATAACGATTGAATTAGTTCTAATCTTTTTAATTTGACTAATTTAATGCTATTTTTTTAATGATTTTCTAATGTAGTACTTCAAGTTAATTTTATGTGAAAATCGCTAATGTGAATGATTTTATATATATTTTTCAAATTATGAATTATTTATCATTTATTCTTTTTTTTTTTCTTTTCGCTTATGTCTAGTCTTGATGAGGGCTGCAATGCCCTCACCTGTGGCCGGTGCTGAAATGAAAAGAAAAGAAAAGGAGTAGAGAAGAAAAAATTTGATTTTTTTTTTAAATAATTGCAAAAAATTGTCTCTGTTAATATTTCCATATCAAAATTGGTTAGAAAGGTTGCATTGAATAATTGTCAAATAATTTAAGACTAAATTAATTAGCCAAATTGAGAAGTTTTTGATTGAATTGGCTATTGTATAATAGATTTAGGGCTTTTTAGACAATTTTCCCAAGGAAGACAGGTTCTAGTTTTGCCGAATGTACAAAGTGGGTGGTCTTCATTCATATAGGAGAGAACCCATGTAACATATTGGATTCATTGAAGAGACTTCAAACTTGTAATGACCGAGTAGTTAAATCATAATTTACAATCTAATAGGGAATGCTAGTTCCATCCTTCGTTCTACATGGATTTAGCGTAATCGATTCTTGGAAGGCGATGAGCTTGTTGGAGCTGTATAAGGTTAGGTGGCGACCAGTGAATTATATAACTTGATAGCTGGTCAGTCCTCTTGATTTACAACTCATGAACTTTGACAGTGCAATAAATGAGCACTCCGATTTCTTGTCTCCAGTAGTCGTTAGATCTAATGCTCAAAATTCGCAAGCCGCGTGAGTTGAAGTCATCACACGGTTTTCCAGCATGTCACGATCTTTATGGGAAATTGGGAACTTGGACACCTCATTTTTAATATGATTAGAGCACCAAGGTTTTGAGAAACCCACATGAGGTTTTTGTCTCGTTCCTTGATATAGAAATATATATAATTGTTAATTGGGTCTCGTTTCAAGAATATTCCCGGCCCGTTAAGCCATTTTTTTGATGTTAATAGGTCTCCACGTCCGTATCCCTAAATTGCCGAAAGTTGTTTTTCGATTCCTTTTCTTGGAAAAACCCTAAGGAGAGCATGATGACTTACTATCCAAGACTTTCTGGTTTTACACAAATTCTGGCCCGTCATTACACGAACAGGGTATACCACGAATTAGTTACTTTGAAGTGTGGATTTTTGTTGGGGGATGCCCGTATTTGTGTAATCCACAAATGAGAGGGACACAAACTTCCCTTTCCTTTTTGGCATATAAGAGGGACATAATCCTTAATTAATTGTTACTTGTATAAGAAATAGCCTCCAAACAACCTCATAAGTGAGCTATCATCCTGCTTGAGAGAATATTATATTGTAACAAGTCACATCAATTATACTCCAATGAGAGGTCATTCGAGATACTATGGATTTCTTATATTTGTTTTTTTGGCAATCGAGAATATATTATCTTCTAGGAAAATAAATGAATCAATTGTAAACCTATTATATAAATATCAATTTTAGTCATAAATATTTCAATTTTACTAATTAAATCCTAAATTATTGTGTAAAATTCTAATCTACTCATCTTGACCAATTTTCGCCAGAATTTGCTACCATGTCTAGTCTAGTTATTGCCGGCCTTTTTATGTGGCATAATGTCACATTATCGATTTCTCGAAAAAATTGGATAGGAGGATTATATTGGGATTTTACGCAAAGTTCTAAGACTAAATTGACAAAATGAGAATAATTTGTATCAAATTGACATCCATACAATAGATTTAAGACTGATAGAACATTTTCCCCATCAACTCTATCCACCCGTTCATGATTTCTTGACTATCATCTAATAGCCAAGTCTTTTCTCATCTGTAGATGATCCCAATTGCATTGTGAGATAGTTTGGTTTGTCAAAGAGAAAATTGCTCAAAAAATCCTAATCCTATTGTATTTTTGTTAATTCAATTATAAACTTTTTAATTATACCAATTAATTTTTAAGCCTTTTCAAGTTTTTTCAATTGAGTTTACCCAGTCAATTTTGATTGAAAATTACTAACATAAATGCTGATCACCTTACGTGGCATAATTGGCATTGATGTAGACATTTTTAATTTTTTCCTTTTCTTTACCTTTTTTTTTTGTTGCAATGCGATGGCGACTCTTGTTGGCTTTGGGCAAAGGCCACAACACCCTCACTAGCCACTAGGCAAGGGCTTATGGTCTCACCTAGTACCAACGAGTGCCGTTGATCCTGCACTCTAAAAAAAAAAGTAAAGAAAAGGAAAAAAGAAGAAGAAAAAATCATAAAAAATTTTAATAAAATATTAAAATATTATTAAAAATGTTAATGTTAATGTATGCTATCTCACGTAAGATAATTGGCATTTACGTGAGTAATTTTTTATTAGAATTGATTAGATAAATTCAATTAGTAAAATATGAAAATGTTTATGACTCAATTGATACGATTAAAATGTTGGCAAAAACATAATAATTTTCAGGATTTTTTAAATAATTTTTTCAATTGTCAAACATGATGATCCTCATCTAAGAGATGATAAGGATGGATCCGCGTTGGCGGCGTGCCAACTGTTGAAAGTCATGGTCTTAACAAGCTCTAACTGTTCAAATTGTGGTCCTGACTCGTGGTTTTGGAAGAAATCAGAGGGTTGGCTAGGAGTTTTGTTTTGTCCTTATTTGTCACCTAACGTTTTCCTAGCGGGCGTATTGGAAATGTTCAAGAGATGAGGTAGCATGCACTTTCACCCCACCTAATTCCCTTGCCATCATCCCCTGACATTAATTAGGATCGTGCAGAATCTTGGAACTCACGCAATTGAGAAGTCCCTTAGATTAATAGCACTAGGGTCCCGGATTGTGACAAACCGTGAGTCGGTATATACATTATAAACATAAAAGAATTATGCAAATCAATTCCAAAATCTATATAGCACTGTATTTTTAGGCAATTGAAATATCTTGAGCTGCATAAGTTAAGAGCTTATGCACGAATCGAGCAATGCGACAATACTAAAACCAACTCATCATTGCATATACTTTAATACAAAAAAAAAAAAAAAGGCCAAGAAATGAAATATTAGTCAAATCTTTGGAGCTACCGAAATATTTCTCATATAAACAAAAGAAAGATCAATCTGATCTATTGTTTCTTGACCTTAGAGGGGGAAGGGGGGGGGGGTTTGTTTGAGTCATATCTAAAAATTCACGTATCTTTCTATGGAACCCTCCATTTGTCGGGATTGAGAGAACTATTTGATGCACGGACGCGAGATGATTAGTGGATCTCAATAGGTAACTGCAAGGGGATCATAACCTAAATTCATTCTGTTCGACTAGATAATTACAAGTAAAACACGAGTCGCTCTAAGATCTCATGGAGAAGGGTTTATTCCTACATGCTTCCCATTACGTGATTAGATCCGGCTATCCCGCCACATGTACTCAATGACACTGGCCACGCCATTAAGCAAGAACGCCAGCAGATGGTGGATAACATTTAGGGAACAGCGATGGGATCAACTTCAAACGATGCAATCGAGCACCAAACCGTGTCGAGAGCACAGAGAGATTCGACATTCCAAGTTGACCACGTTGTATTTCTGACCCGTCAAGGTCTTATGTTTTCTGTCCTTTTGCGGTGGGGGCTGTCAAGCAAGTCTCAACCTTCTCCAATTATTCAAAAGAGCAGCTGTGTAGGCCTGTTGGCACAAATCACAGGTAGGCCACGGAAGAATTGTCCGCCCGAAGCGTTCGTTAATCTCGTCCAATGAATTCCTGGAAAACGACGACGCGGGGCCTGTACGCGAACCCTAACTTATCATAATATCTCTCCATCATTAAAATCACGTTTTGTGTATGGCAGAAGGTCGTGCATTAGCGTCGAGTCAGCCCAAGTGAAGAAGGCGGACTTCATTTGTTTGCTTTCACAATTTTTTTATTTTTTATTTATTGTCAATTGGGTTGTTAAACGTTGTGTTCCTCCATTTTTTATGATGCCCAAACCAAGTCCACTAAGGAAGGATTTTGGCAAATAAGATACGAAAGAATAGAGAAGTAATTTGTAAGTACATGCTTATTAGTTGTTACCAAAGGTCTTTTTTCCCCATATGTAGCATATACTTCGAGCTCCCAATATCGAAACTAATGCATATTTAAAGTAGGGGGTAATTACTAACAAAATCCTAAACTTATTGCACTTGTACTAATTCAGTCCTAAACATTTTAGTTTGATCAATTTACTCCCGAACCTTTTAAAAATTTATTAATATAGTTCATCCAACCAATTTTAGTTGGAAATTGCTGATGTAAACGTTGGACATCCTCCTTGACAACATTGGTGCTGACATGGACAATTTCTGTAAACTTTTATTATTCTTTTCTTTTTTCTTTTTGAATTTTTGTTCTCTTTTTCTTCCTTTTTGTCCCTTCTTCCTTTGTGGTCGCCGACAAGTGATTGGCCGCAGGCAAACGCTAACCTTGTCATCCTCTAGGGAAGCTTGCCCTTGCTAGAATTTGGCGAGGGTAGGCCTCGCAAGCCTTGCGAGGTGAGCCTTCTCTATAGGTGAAGTCGCCCCTTGCCATATCCCAGTGAGAGTGAGTCTCGTCACTTGCCAGCAGCCCTTACCTATGGCTGTTCACTAGCCATCGAGAAGGCCAAAGACCACGATGGAAGGAGGTAAAAAAAGAAAAGGAAAAAAAAGAGAGTTAAAAAGTGCAAAAATAATTGTCGCAAGACCTATCAAAATGGGTTTTATATACGATCAATTTAAAACATAAATGAATCATAAATGAGTCACTTAAATTTTGAAGAGTTTACATAAATAAGTTTAACAATTGAAATCCAAAAACAAATGGGTCTAAAATGAATTGGACTTAGAACCCATTTCCAACCCAAGGCTCACACATTCTCTTTCCCTCTTTAGACTTATAAAAATGTATATGTTTTTATAAAAATAGAAATTATAATTATTTTTTATATTTCCTTTATATTTTCTTATTTTCTGTTTCTTACTTCTTTCCTTTTCTTTTTCTTTCTTCCTCCAAAATCCTCAGGCGGTGGTCGGCAATTAACCAAGCGAGGACAAGCTCGAGCCTTGCCAATTTGGCAAGCTCTAGCTCACTAGCCTTAGGCAAGCATGGCTAGTCACCAGCCCTAAAGAAGAAGGAAAAAAAAAAAAAAAGAAAAAAAAATTAAAAATTATATTTAAAAATATAAATAAATAAATAAATAAAAAAAATTGATTTTCTAAAAAAATAATTAATTATAAATTCAATTTTAAGGAAAAAGAAAAAAAAATTATAATAAGTGGACAAAAGAAAAAAAAAATTCATACCAAATGGTAGCAAAGTATTTTCTAATTTATTTTCATATTTCGTGCAAAAATCAGAAAATATTGTAATTTTCCTAAAATATACTTTTTGATTTTTTTTCCAAGGAACAAACAAAGGCTTATTTTTTTTTTTTAAATTATACAAATTGTTTACTAGTTTTGTATTGCATGAAAGTGTTTTAGCAATACCATTTTTAAAAAAAAATCATAGGAAATAAACTTTCTTAGATTTAGTTAAATGTGTTGAGTATGGAGAAATTATTTTTTTCAATATAATAAATGGGTTATAAACATGTTAAATGGGTTGATTTGGGTCAGACCATTTATGACCTATCCTTACCCTTTTGACAAGTCTAATGTCAGCTCTGGTTGTCGGTTGTGTCATTTAGGACAATTAGCATATCAATGATTTCTAGTCAAAATTACTGAATAGACTATGTTGATAAATTTTTAAAAGGTTTAAAAATAAAGAAAAAATAATCGAATTATATAAATACAATAAATTTATAATTTTTTGGATAAGCTCCATATGGTTGAGCCATGTGAAATGAGAGTTTCCTACGGCTGCTTTCCCCGGGCCATGGGACTTCGATTTCTTCTATGTTATAAATAGGCATATGCAACTTAGGGGAGAAAAGTAAAACGAAAATCTTTTGTTTGAAGTTTCAAAAATTAAAACACAATTCATTCTTCAATTTTAATCTATTTTTCAAATTAATGATAATTCACAACACCATCTCTTTGTTTTCAAATAGTTACATGGACTCATTCGACTTTATGGAAGATTATCTTTATGAAAAGGCTCGCTAACTTTCATCATATCGTCTACACTTTGTTTCATCAGAATTTGTTTTCACGACCTAATATTTTTCATCAAAAGTCGTTTCTCCACAATTTTCTGTCCTATCCACCAATAATTTCAAATTTCAATACCAAAATTGAGTTAAGTGCCATTTAAACGTTCAATTTTCATTCAGAATCTCAATTGATAATTTGTCAAGCCCTTCTAATCAGTACCCATATTGACCAACTATGTCATGATAATCAACAACTAGACAGCATTATGTATTGACAATTGATCCATGGTCATTGATGTATATTAATATCGATGACTATTTTTATGGTCATCAATAGTGGTTCACGTGAGTGTTGATTGTCATTCATCGTTAAATCACATGCCTAAGCACCCTTAAGACCTAGTTAGTTTTTTCGGTGCAAGCATTTGTCCTCCTTTTTAAAAAGAATCGAAAGTGATTTTAATTCTTTTAAACATTTGGAAGACTATGAATCTCTATTCTTCGAATAGTACGAGGTGTGTATTATATCTCTGATGCCTCGTACTCTATGCTCTGACAGCTACTTTTCTCCATCTTGTAGTGATGTGACATGTCGCTTCGATCGACACAATTAACGAATTGTCGTCATCATGAATGGTCGCTTCCTTTCGAAGGGTATGACAACATCCCAGGATTGATTTTTATCTCCATTTCTTCTTCATCTTCAACCTTGAACCTTAACTCTTCTCTGACTTCCATTGTCCTCAGAGTTTTCTTCTGCTCAACTCCACCGCTTCAATGGCTCCCAAGGCCCCCCAAGTATTCATCTACGAATTACATTGCTTACTTTGACAAACTGCAAGAAGATGAAAACCATGACGATTGCCTTCTTGAACTTCTGAATTTGACCTAACAACATAAAAAGATGACTCAGTATAATTTGTTTCTGCAATGAAATACCTTTGATCGAAAGTTATTGTTGATTTTCATTAAATGAGACAATTCCAAACATGAAGTATCATAAATACATAAGGAAATTGACAATTTCACTTAAAACAGAATTGAAAATGCCCAAATTTTACTAGAATTTAATCGATAACAAAGCCTAAGAACCTAAAGATGCAATGCTGAAATTTAATTGATGACGAGGCATCTATAAACTATAACAAAGATGTAAACCAGAATTTAATCAATGACAAAGTATCTAGGAACCACAGCCATAACTATAGTGCAGAAATTTAAAGATAACGATAAGATAACAAACTTGTGTGTTGTGGGTAGAGGGCTCTTCCATAGACGAACACAAATATTTATGGCATTCATAACATAAATGCAGCTTTTGTAGTTTTTTTCAACCTGTTTTTTTTTTTGAGCCATGCTTCCACACCTTCGAGTCACGTTGTCATGATCTTATTTTCAAGTGATTGTTCTTTTAAAATTGCGCTTTTGATCTTTCTGCGTCTATTTGCTGTCATTTTGAATTAACTTTAGTCTGCTTCCACCATTTTCTGGACTCCACTGCCCCATCCATCAAAAATTTCAAATTTTAATACCATAACTAAGTTCAATGCCATCGATAATCTGTAGATTTCTTTCAAATGGTGTAGTTATCGACCAACTCTATCATGATAATCGGCAATCAATCACTGTCGCGTATTGATAGTTGTTCCATGCTTATTGATATATATCAATATCAAAAGTCGTTCTTATGGTTATAAATAATATAGTTCACGTGAGTGTTGATAGCCATGCATCCTTCAAATGACGTGCCTACTCACACCTAGGACTTGGTTAATTTTTTGTGTAAACAACACTATATAACCCAACTTTTGAGATTTGGTGTCCATCCTCCGAATTACTTCGTCGTTTCCACAAATCTAGAATAAAAGTCTAAGTTAGGGAAGTTGCTGAGGAGACAATTGTGACTATGCAATTCCGTTACACATTCATGCTCCCACATCTCACTCGCTGTCCATCGCACCAAATATGAAATGTCGGATGCGCACAGGGCGCGCATCTCTTTCATCGGAGCATCGATAGAAATGGATACGATGGAAATTAAAACTTACCTCCCTAAACAATTGTTATTATGGAAAATAAACCGATGAAGATCAGACGTGAAATAAAACAATGCATCGACAAAACTCAAATGTGTCAAAATTGATATAGTCCCCGACCAAACTCAAATCCAATAGGTTTCGATTGAGTCTTGAGTTTTGGAATTGCATGCACATCTTTTTCAAATGAAGTGACAAAACCGTCCTTGTGTTGGGGTTCATCTTACATTAGTTACGAAAGGAAGGAGTAAATG
Organism: Eucalyptus fibrosa; assembly: GCA_017140475.1. Classification (NCBI taxonomy): domain Eukaryota; kingdom Viridiplantae; phylum Streptophyta; class Magnoliopsida; order Myrtales; family Myrtaceae; genus Eucalyptus; species Eucalyptus fibrosa. Next base: position 20,813,320 of record CM029510.1, read on the forward strand.
GTCAGTTTATAAGTGTAAGAGAAAGCATCATCCTTTGAGCTAACTTTTGAGGTGGGAGAAGTTCAGAACCACCCAACATTGGTATTAGAGATTAGGTAACCAACAAGGAAGATTGTTGGGGTTTGTTCTACATCAATTGTTGAAGGGGCAAGTGGTCCTTTTATAAGGGTAAGGCTACAATTATTGTAGCTTCCAACTTAAGCCCGGTATGTGAATGAGAAATTGTTAGGGTTTATTTCACATTAGTTGTGGAAGGGACAAGTGGTCAGTTTATAAATATAAAGAAAAACCTCATCCTTTTGAGCTAAGCTTTTGGAGTGAGAAAGGTTCAACACCACCCAATACCTTGAACAAATATAATATTCATTTTTTCAACCAAGAAAGATAGCCGGAGCTCCCGTTATTTCTTTTTGGACTGTGGACCATTTGTGTATTCTCTTAGTCTATACATGTTGTTGGATCGAAAGAAGAAGAGAGGTTGCCCTCTTTTCTTTTCCACACCAATTCTTTATTTATTTACTAAATCCATCCCGAGGTCTTGCCGAGGAATTGGGGACTTTTTTTCTTGTCCAATCCCAACCTCACATTCGACCTCCTCGTCCATCAATCCCATTTGTGGATCTTTTATTTATCATGAAAAAACCTCTTTGAATATTAACATTGATCCATACATGTTTGTTGCTAGGGGCAACAAGTGGTAAAGATTAAAAAATTCATTTATTTTTTCAATCATTCCTATGGTCAATGGGCCCCCTTACCATTTTGTATAAATGAGCTATTCTATTTATACGAATATGGGAGAAGGGCCCATTCAAGCCTTGTTTGTTTATTGAGCAACTAAAGGAAGGAAAATCAATTGAGACTCCGTAAATATCCCTCTTCAAGATTCACATCATCAAGTTATACAAGATTTGGAGTTACAAGTTTTCTCTTTAAATGATTCATTCTGGTATATGCTAATGAATTCATTTCGGGGTGATCGGTTTTAAATCAAGATAATTAAATTCAAAGATTTGAAACTTATCACGTCAAAATCGGTTTTTGATCCATTGAGAAATAGGCCTAGAATCGAATTGGTCAGTTCTAGGCAAGTTGCGGGGAGACATTTTTCTTTTTCCCAACTATCATTAATCAGATTTTTCCTTAAAGTTAAAAGTTATGTTATGAATGGAGCATATTTTGTACTTGTAATCTAAAAATTTTCGGAAAAAGAGTGATCTAGGAAAGAAGGGTCAACAACAGGTGCTGGGCCTAGTCGCACATTCCAAAAGAGTTATTGAAGTTCCTCTAAATACGCCCACAAGAGGCCTGAAGTCGATCGTCCACCTAACATTCACGTCCTAGTAGGGCAGGGTCGTGCTCGAATAAGAAGTTTGTCTGACCAAAAGGGGAGGACGACAAACACCTTGTGCACGTTGCCAACTTTTTCGTTTCCCCGTAACATCGGATATCTAAATTCAATTCTTTCGGCGCGTTTAGCTTCCATATATGCACGCGAACCATGTTGTTTGTATGCATTGAATAAGAATGCACCTATAGAATGACGGACATTGCACCTATTATATAAATAACAGTTTAGCCGCGTGTGAATCGATGACTAAATCATTTAGCAATCTCCAGAGAGAATGAAGTTGATGTTAGTGAGTCAGAATACAAGCTAGTCTTGTCAAATTATTATAATCTTCATTATTTTGTGAAGTTGGAGTTTATGGTGACAAATTCTTACAAATATTCTCCTTAAAAATGTAACGTATATTAACCCATGGAAGAACCCAACACGATTTGTATTGAGTAAGTGCTGCAAAGATTAAATTTATTAGATGAACTCAATCATATTTCGAGAATCTATGAGACTCATACCAAGTCACGTCAAAACAAATTGCTGTGCTTATTCCGTCCAACATATCACTCACAATCTAAGCTCAGAAAAGTCTTCTCGTTTTTCTTCTCGCACTTGTTATGAGAACAAGAAGTTTACACACTTCGAAGCGTCCCATGGTGGCTATGGAATAGTAGCGATGTCATTTGTCCGCAACTCAGCTTCGGCTTGAATCATCTATGCTATCATTAATCATGCAATGTATATGGATATATATGCGTGTGTACTTAGACCTCAGTGGAACAGCTTGTAAATGGAAAACGAGGAAGTGGGATTTTCCTATCATATTTTGGGGTGAAACGAGGGCCGAAAAGATGGCAGTCATTACTGTGCTTCTCTCTTTATTCACAATCCTGGTGGGTTCCATCAATTTTTTGAGATGAATGGAACACTTCCTCATCATAGAAGTGGAAGACTCTTATTATACATACATCGTTTGGAAAACCCAAGCTCCTTCGACTGCAAACTCGCCAGAGTTTCAGAAATACTCGGCTGCACCACGCACATGAACCGCTGGACGAGATGAAAGTGTTGCGCTGATCTTATCCATGTAAGTTGAGCTTCCAAGAGGCAGATGCACTTAGTGTTACTGTCAAGAGAGACCACCCCAATTGGAAAAGTTTTGTGATAGGCAGGTTCTCTAGATCTAATGTATCAAACTCCTTTTGACAATTTGCTTGAAACGGCTGTCAATAGTTTTAAAATGCTAGGACTCATCCATTGATCAATAGCTTTCTTATGTGTGAAGACACTTCATATAGGGACTGCGACATAATGCACATAACTAGGACCCGTTATGATATAGGAATTGCAACAAAATACACGTAATAATGACTTGTGTTATGACAGGGAGGCCGGGCTCGAGGGCACGTAGTAGTCCCCATTTCTAAAACATACATTAAACATGAGTTTCTCCGTATATCTATCGAGATAGGTATGCAACTATGCATGATGGCTTCCGAAACAATGATAGCAGCTTGTTCCTATTTGCACCCTATTGAGAGTAAAGAAGAGTTGTGGGAAAAATGGCACTCAGTTGTCATTTAAGTTTCTATTGTATACCATGTTCCCATCTATCCGTTAACTCATCTCCCCAAAAAACAAACCTATAACGAAAGAGAAAACAAAAAATCCTAAGCAAAATATATAAAAAAGAAGAAGAAGTATTGAACCAGAATAACTATACCAAAAATTCCTATATATTATACCTCCTACCTCTGAAAAAATGGGGAGCCCTCAGTTTCCGCTTCACCTCTCTCATCTTGCATAACCCAACCCGACTTTGCAGATCTCGTCTGCATCAGGGGCCTGCCAGCTTATGGTTCGCTGCTTCATCTTCTCGAACTCACTCACACAATCCTTCAGTTTCAAACTCCAAACTCTCTTCCTCTGTTTCGCCAGCGCCTTCCCTGCCACTCTATCAAATAACTTCTCCCACCCAGTTTCCCACTCCCCATGTGCGTCACAGAGATCAAGCGTCCCATTCTCCCACTGAGTCCAGCTCCACCCTTTATCAAGCATCGGCATCACCTTTGCCACGCACGCACCATGGCACACGGGTGTGCATGGCCTGCACTTGGCGCCACTCAATGGACCCTTGCTTGAGATGGCGGCCACTGGAACTCCAAACCGGCTCGGAGGAAACCCATATTGGCGGTCTGTGACAATGCAGAAGGGTAGGCGCTTGGCAAGGTGGGTGATGTTCTGGGTGGTGAGCTGGGCACGGAAGGAGGTCTCAGAGTTAAGTTGGTGAAAACCAGCCTGGTCGAGTTGGGGAATAAGGGCGAGACGGGAGAGAGCAACGGTGGAGGTAGAAAGGTCACCGATGCCAAGGCGGTCATTAAGGCCACCATAGGTGGAGCCTGGCGGGACCACGTAGTGGCCTGGGATGAAGTTGTCAGGGTCAAGTGGGGCGTTCCAGAAGCCGTCGACCCGGGTCCGGACAATCCAGTCATATGTGAAGTTGTGACGGGCTTGGTGCGACTTGATCATGGTGAGGCATCCTTCCACTAGGTTGAAGTATTGCAATAAACCCTGCAGAAAAACCACTTTGTCATAACAAACAACTGTTTGTAGGATTGGCAAGTATGAAGATATTTGACATTCATGAAGGCACTTGGAATTCAGCGTGCTGCAGCAAATGAAAGATGCAGTGTTCTACTTTTTCAGATTCCATGTAGAGTTTTAAAGAGTAAGTCTGTATAATATCTTAATAAGCACCATATCGAAGCATTACATTTAAATTCTGGATTAAAAATCAGTGTGAATAACTAGTTCCAATTAGTTTCAAATACAGTCAATGATAAAATCGCCACCCCTGCATAGTAAAAAGAGTCCTGCAAACGCATCATCATCATCAAGAAGAAAGGGTGATTATTTGAATTTAAATCAACCAGATTCGGTCAACTGAAATTGTCCCTTGCAAAGAAAATAAATCCTTAAATTTCCCATTCAAAGGTAAGTTAGAAAACCGACTAGGACTGTCTTACAGAAAATATTAGGACCTGTTTATAGTCCTGTAACTGTAGTAAATTATCTGGGTCATAACAATCGGTGGCACAAATCTATAGGGCTAAGTAAATAAGTAAAAGATCACCTAAAACATTAAAATAATATCTAAAGCATCAGAAATCGAGAAACCAAATCAAAAAATGGAAATCTTGATGATCATCTACTAGGCTCCGGTGACGCACGAAGAACTAAACTAATACAAATAGTCATCCACAGATCCACATCACATGCTTTAGGTCTGACTTTTGGGTTGGGGGGGGGGGGGGGGGGGCAATTCAATTGCATCTCATTTAATGACTGCCACCTAATGCACTTGTATAATCCGGCCACATACAAGGAACTTTTCCAATCAAATATGATCAAATCCGCTATGTAAGGGGCGGGCTCACACGAGCACGAACCCCCTTAATCTTTCCCTAAATAGTAGGTAGTAAATAGTCATTTACTCGCGAAAGGAATAATGGCATTGCTGGTGGATGGGAAGTGGTAACCCTGTTGGTAGAGAAGGTGGGGGCCCCACTACTTCTTCCTCAATCCGACGTCCGTGAAGCACTTGCCAAACGAAATCAAATGAATTTAAATAAGGAGGGGATGGGTGGGCATCGATTAAAATATTTTTCCCTTTTGACTTTTCTTCATCCGGCACAACAACTCGCAATCGAGAACAGTTTGATACGGCTAAACCCCCTGAAAACCAACTCCCCGAATTAAAAAACTCTTCCTAAAGCCATTAGCCCAAACCCAAGAACCACAAAGAGAAGCACACGGCAGAAGATGCCAGCTCTCGTCAGCTGTAATGGGAACAGAGTCTCTAGTCTTTCGGTTCCCATCTAATCTTACAACAACCCAATGGCGACCTTGTCAAAGTGCAATTCGAGATCAACATAGGAAATGTCAACCTGAAGAAAAATTCAAAGTCCGCATGTAACCCCTCGGGATACACGAGTTTAGCCGTTTCAATTCGTGTAAAACGCCAATCTTTATCAATGGGCTGATGAAAAATATAGCCAATGTAAAGAAAAAAGCAAGATTAATAATGCATTGGAGAAATTAGAGAACGGGGCCTATGTCAAATCCGAGTCGAATCGATAAGGGGGATGAAGCAAAATCAAACCTTGCAGCGGGACAAGAGCGGCAGTAATGAACAAATCATCCTGATCAGTTTGAACTTAATGCGCAGTAAATTATCATCGTGGACCCAACAAAGACATTGCCGTTATCACTTTTGAGACTGCTTCCCAGCGTACCTGAATTCCGTTGGGCGAGTTGCTGGCGGTGAGAACCCGGAGCTCTGCCTCCGTTGCCGCCATCGGCTCCGGGTGAAAAATCCGGACAGTGGCGATTCGCGGCACGCTATTCAGCAGCAGGAACTTGAACGCGTTCTTATCGAAGGGGCTGTGCAGGAAGAGATCGGCGTTGGGGTAGACCTTGAGAATCCTCTCCACGATCGACGGTCCCGTGAGCTCGAACCTCCTGGCCCCGCCGACCAGGCACACCGCCATCCTCGACCGATCCAGCTCCTCCTTCCACGTCCGGGGCGCCGCGGGCGCCGCCGGGACGCTCCCGTTAGCAGCCGCCGCGGCCGCCGGGGTGCCGCCGCCGCCGCGGGGGAACAGGGGGACGCGGAGGGGGAGATTGGAGAAGGGGTTGGCGGAGGAGATGGAGAGGAAGACGAGAAGGGACAGAGGGGGGAGGACGAGGAGGACGAAGCGCCAGTCGAGATCCGCGATCCACCGCGGGAATTGCATGGCGATCCCGAGCGGCCTCTTCACCAGCATCTCACCGCGCGAGCTCTGTCTCCATGAGAAGGCGCTTTTTGCCCCCTCCGGAGAGGTCGTTTGCCCAGCCGCCGCCGCCGCCGCCGAGCGTCCGGATGATCACTTATCGAGGACTGACCCAACTATATTTTCTCTCTCTACTTCTCCTGTCTCTCTCTCTCTCTGTCTCTCTCTCTTCTGGTTTCCGGGCTGGGTCGGGGAAGAAGATGGCGAGTCTTTTTGCGGCCTGAAGATAGACAAGCGAAAGGTGGTTGCGGGGGTACCGCGGACGGTAAATGAGAGGCGCCGCGGGGGGCTTTTCGGGGATTTTATAAACCGGCCGCTGCCCCTCCCCTTCCTTTCGTAATTCTCTCGATCGTCCTCGGGGTCGGTTCGCTTTCGCATTGGACATTTGATTGGTATAAATATATATGTTTGGCGCGTGACTGTCCCTGTCATGACTGCGAGCCGAGACTGCTGACGTGGCCGCTGTCGATTATTGGGGCCCTTGGGGAATTTCTTTCCTTTTTTTTTTTTTTTTTTTAAATTTGCAGATCGAGATTCATCGATCGTTTGAAATCTAATGTGCCCCTCCGGGGCTTTGTTTCTAAGATTCCGTCCTGCCCTCCATCGTAAATAATTTATTTAAATCGCCCCGAAAAAATTTACAGCCTGATTTTTCGTTCATCCATTTTCCAAGCTCCGTCGCATGGATTTGGGCGACGGGCGAGCCGTGCTCGGAACGGGCCGAGGCCGAGGCCGAGGCCGAAGCCTTCCGACGGGGAGCACTTTGCTACGTTTGTTTTCCCTTTTTCCCCGACGCAAGGGTAATCAGCTAACACCACGTTTGAACGGGAGTTGGCGAGAGCAGGCAAACGCCAGAAACCGAAAGTAAGATGTTGCGGTCCCGCACGTCTAATTATGACCAAGCCAACGTGGGCGCACGCTCCTGTCGATCCCACGATGGGATCGCTACAGACCATTTCAACGCACTGCACATGACTCCAGAGCAGTACCCGGCGAGAAGCCGCCTACGACCCAATACGGCCATCAAGGTGATGCACAGGCAGTAATCCTAAGCACGCGTTTCGACGCATGGGAAGAAATGAACTAACTGAGAAAGGGAAATAAATGTTAAAAGAGAGAAAAATGCGATGTGCTGCTTCTTTCCCCTTCTCGCTCTCGGACAAAGAATGTGCGTAATACCTACTTCCGGGGAAAAGAAAATTCCAGGAACAACGTTCTGTCTAGATAATCCTGTAGAACCACCTTACTCACGACACGTCCTCTACGCTTCACCTTGCTACTCACATTCGGATCCTTCGCCGCATTCCCCGGAAATGGACGGAGAATCTTCCATCTCTCCTGTTCAGGTAAGAAAGTCTCGTGCCTTCTAGTGACTGTCATGAAATATTTCCTATGAATGTTGATTCCCAGCACTAATCTTAATATACAGGGTCATCTTGTAGAGCAGGTTGGCAACAGAGCTGCATAATCTCCAGGGAGCAGGAGAAAACTGAATTCGGTGAAAAGATCGGTCTGGTTCCATTGCATAATATTAACGTGGTCAAGACTGCGGTGACTAGTCTGAAAGCATATCTTCCAACTCAGGTTCGTCAGAAGTGACGGCATCGTAGTCCAACAGTGTCCCATTTAATAAATTATTCTCCTGAAGGCCATCTCTGTTGTCCTCATCATCTGGGTCAGACCATTCTGGATCTTCGTTTATATCCTGATCATCAACTACGACATCCTCATCTTTCATGGGGGTGTCCTTACCTTTCCCGAGTTTTCTCGGTCTTGGATCTCTCTTTGCCTTAGCCTCGGAGTCCTCACAGATGCAGGAGGATGGGTTCTCATGAAACTCACCCCTGCCTGGTCTCACTTCCATTGGCTCACCCATGAAGCCTCTCTGATAACTACGGACTTTAGATGCAAATGCTTCCCAAGTCATGTTACTTTTGGCTGAGAATAAGCGATGCAGTTTCTTAGCATTTGGACGAATTGTAGGTTTATGCCCAAAATACCTCCTGCAGCAACAAACAAAAGTGTCACAGACCTTGGAGGGAACTACTAGAAAGATGTGAACAAAGCACGCAAAACATAAGTTATCACATTCTGCATACCTTCGACCAGCTAATATTTTAGCCATATTTCCATTGTTGTTGGTGACAAACACATCACTTTCATCACAAACAATGAAGTCAAGTGCGGCCATACGAGAGGAAAATGAAGAAAATGGGTCCAATTCCTTTTTGCGGGCTAAAGTTTCTTTGGTATAGAAATTGGGGAAGAGTGCCTTCAGAGGTGCAAGAGTCTCTTCCCCTCCATATATTTCACCAGATGCCACATAGATGTGCACATCGCTACCATATCCAAGTGCCCTCAGCATCAGGCCAATTTCTTCAGGAGTGAGTGGGCATTTCCCTTGTCTCCTTGCTCTATCTGGGTTAGTAATCTGCAAATTAATTGACATGCCCACAAGTTCACTAAAGCTTAATGTGATGAATATCAGACAAGCATCATTAATTTCATTTTACACGTTCCTCTAATTTCTCCAGGATAGTTCAACCAAAGCATGTCCAAAGAAATGCATGGATGTAGGAAACTTACATGTAAAGTCTTCCACCTTTTTCTAATTGCACCAAGTTCTTTGATTTCCTTCTCTCCTCCACCATAATAGCAGCCAGAGAATGCAAGCATATCAGGTTCAAACCTATGGGAAGAATCTTGTTAAGATATCAGTCAAAATATATATGTATTAAAATAGCCAAAGCAATGTCATCCTTAGGACAGCAAAAGAATATTAAAATGCCAACACTTAGACATGGCTCGCAAATCAAATTCAGGTGGCAGAAGTCCCCAAAATATTTCCTTATGTTATGAGACTTAAAAATTGTAACGGTCTTTTTGATCATTTACTGTAAGCTATGCATATAGAGTACTACAACTAACAGTTATATAAATTATCATTCAATCCTGAAAAAGAAAATCCTCACAAGGACAAGAAATTGCCATGACACCCCACAAGGGGTATTCAGGCACCTAGAGATGAATCACGGGGTTAAGCAATGGTATAGATAGATTCACCTGTAGGAAATCCTAACAGCACACAAGAATCATTGTAAAGTTGTTAATTTAACACAAAATAAAACATTATTGGGAGATTCAAAGTAAAGGGAACAATGACAAATAACCTAAGAAGTGCACTTAAATTGTCATAACACTAGGCAGATGCCAAGTGGCAGGAGAGGGAGACAAGAGGTTCCGGAAGCAAAACTTGGATCTCACAAAATTTTACTAATGTATTGAAAGTAGTACTGATGAAAGAACCAGTAGGTTAGCAGTATGAGGTTCAACTGGTCTAACTGGTTAAACTGCTATCACCAATTAGTTTAATTAAAGAGGTTTCCTAGGGTCAAATATGTAAGGAATATGAAAAATGGGCAAATTTAACACAAGCCGGGTATAGCTGAGATGGCAAAATGTGCCCTTGTAGAATGATAAGGTCATGGGTTCAGGTTCCATCAGTGCAGGCTATTTTTGTGTTTAAAAGGGTCATCTAAATAGTATATGAATCCTGCAAGAGATTACCAAAAGAAAAACGCTGTGTCCCAATAGTCAAGTGTTGGGTGGGAGTTGGAAAGGGCTAGGATTCAATCCTTATCCAACCACCATTAAACAGTAGTTTTTTCAACGATGTCCCCATTACATCCCCAGATCCAGTTCAAATCAAAACTGGTTTACCAGTTGAACTGGGTCAACCCCAATGCTTGACTCGTACTTAGTCCACACAGTATAGCGTGCTGAACCAGATTGGCGGCCTGACCAGTAATCAGCTGAACTGGTCAAACCGGCTGGCTCAGTCTGGTTTTGGAAACACTGAATTTGAGTTTAAAAAGGATTAAACACAATCTGATTACCTTAAATGCAGGGCGATGAAATTTTTGCTTCTCATTCTCATTCGGTGCACCAACTTATCACCCATCTTGCTTATAGGACTGGTGAACTTTAAAGCATGGTAGTTAACTCTACATCTTAGTTTCTGCAGTCCTGTATCCAATCTGTTTGAGAGTCTGTAATCGAACTTACTAAGCTGCACAACCTGTTGTAAGAATGAATACAAAAAACTGTGACAATCTGGCAATAAAGAATGTGTCATTTAAATTAGAAGATCCAACAGATCAAGCATATTCATCCAGCCCATCCCCATTGGTTTTAATTTACCAAACTAGCGGGGGAAAAAAAGTCAAGCCCACAAAGCTTTCCACTTTGTGGCCATCAATCCAGACACTATTAAAACCAGATTTATGCTAGTAACGAAGTGTCTCAACAACTTGATGGAATAGGTCTCAATTTTTATTTTTTTTCTCTTTCCCATCATACGTGATTCATGGAAAGGACAAGCTATCCACTTTATGAAGTGAAAACCCTAAATCAGGCAGATAGGGAAAAAAATCAAATAAATGCAAAATTGAGTTTGATTTCTTTTGCCATGTCAATCTGCATGATTGTAAACTTTCATGATTCTGTCAAAATTATAAGTTCTCAAGAGATTCAAATTGAAATGCAATTGAATCCATGTTCCCTGGATACACACTTCATCAATTCATCTTACATACAACGAATGGGTCTCTGAAAAAGTTTTCTTCTCTTATTCCATTAGACACTACTCTGCTGAATATGAGCATCAACTTTTTTGAAAAGTTGGAAATATCATGAGCTCTCTACCAAAAGCGTCAACTGAGCAAACAGAACAAGGGAAAGGATCCACAATTACAACTAAAAAGGAAAACGACTGAACAACAGGGCCCAGAAAAGAGAACTTACATGCCTTTTCAAAAGAACAGGCAGTACACGATTGTGATAGCATCTTTCACTGCATTTCCTGGGTACACGCATGGAGCGGAAGCCCCAGGGTTTTCCTCCCTTCTTAGGAAGCTGCTTTATTATTTTCACATCATTTGCAAGAGATGAGATGAACCAATCAACATCAAATATATCCGAGAAGTCACTGTGGAGTGAACAAAATGGTGGTCAATTAAATGGAATGATGCAACCTAAAGAAAACCATTATCGTTTGCAGATACAGCAGCTATCGACAAGAGCTTTCATATTTTGAATGGAGAAAGGAAACTCGTGCAATTAATCACAACAAACCTGCTGTCCTTCCAGAATGACTTTTGGTCTAGTTTAGGAACAACAAGAGTGGCATTCAGAATACGAGCAGCAACAACTGAATCTGTTATCTGAAAAAGAACATATTAGAAGATTGTCCAATGTGTTTAACTGTCAAGGAATGACTAAAATCATTATGGAAACAATAGGCTGCATAACTTGTAATAAAAAAAAATGGTAGCATAACTGAGAACAAAATATCAACTTAGGTATACACTTCCAAGTTACTTCTTCCAAAAGTTAATAGAAATATGGAGTAAGTCCAAGGAAAATAATATGCCTGGCAACCATCCATTGCAATTGAGTACACAGAACAGAAATGAGTACCTTAAGCCACATCATATTCACAGCCTATTGTCTCTTTCTCAAGAGATTCTAAGATAAAGTCCATCAATCCAAGTTTCCCTTAAACAACTTATCTAGTGCAAAGGCCAACAACTTAGAAGAGATAAGGTAAAGTTCAGTGATCAGGGAACAGAAAATTAGAGTAAAGCGCAAAATTGTTGTGCTCGAGTTAGAACTTAATCTTTCATTTAACATGTTGTGAATCAGTAAGGATTAAGAAGATGCATATCTGTAGTTAAAATGAATGACTATGCTTCTTCAATTGGCAGCATCATTTACATTTGGGATCTGAAAGTGTCGAATTTTAGTTCCAATTATTGGGACAGAAATCTTCCAGGTAAATTTTTTGGCCCTCAGAGCAGAAGATGAATGGAAGCACATTAAGCGTGTGGGCAAGCTTTGACTGTTATGAAAGGCACAAGAACAAGAAACTTACCCCGGTCCTTTGTTGGTTCAAGCCTCCACTAGTCGCAATCATTAAGTATCGGTTGGACTGGGTAATGGCTGCAGCTCCTGGACAATAATGACCACATCTGATTCAATTCATTATATATGCCTATTTTACTGAATCATACAAAAGTAGAAGGAGGGATTTCATGACAAGGTAAAAAAAGGCCATAGCACATTTAGGGAAACTTCAAACTTGCCACGAGTGTTAGGATCAACTGCAAAAGCATACAAGCCATGTTTGTACCAACTGCTGAACAAGGTCTAAGTTTGGAAACAAACAGGATATCAAAAACATAGAAACATCTCGCTGGTACATTCAAAATTTTTAGATTGAGGGAATTGCTTAAACTAGTATCCAGACGACACTACATAAATTCACAGAAGTTCGGCAAATGATGACTCACTGGCAAACTTGGTGCTGGCATTGCTGCATCTATAATAGAACTCGGCATTCCTTGAACTCCAGATGTTGCGTTGCAGTTTGCCTCCACTCTTCTGGATCGAAACGACAGGAAGCGAACGTTGAGCGAATTCAGAAAGAAGAGATTAAGCAAAGCGCAACAGGGACAGATCAATAGAGAAGCTAACGACCCACCGGAACACGAAACGACACGGTCGCGGGGAGCCCATTGTCGACTCCATCACTGATCTACAATCAAACCAGTCCCAAGTCAAATTCAATCAGCAAACGATCCTACCAAGCAAACATCCAATCGTCCCCACCGAGACGGAGGGAGACGGAAGGGGTAGGACACCCGGAACACACGCAAGCGTCCTACGGGCGCCGAGATGGGAGCCGCGCGCGTTTACCTTGGAGTGGTGGGGACGGCCGTGGCGGTGGTCCGGCTCGATGGGAGGAGGGGAGAAGAAGGAGAGGAGGGAGAAGAGGAGGAGGAGAGCGCCGGAGAAGGCGAATATCACCGGAAAGTGCCGCCGGAGCCGGTGGTACCAGTGATGGCGCCGCCGCGGCAACGCCATGCGCCGCTGTGGCGCTGGCGAACCCGTCCTTCCCTCTCTCTCTCTCACTCTCGCTCAGCAGCCTCAGATGCACGCGAGCGCGTCGAGCTCCGGAGGGGCGACGGCGGGGAGCGGGAGGCGGATCTCCGGCGAGGCGATCGCGAGACACCCCTCGCGGTCAGCTCGCGGTGGAAGCGCCCAGGCGGGCGGAGGAGACGGCGGCGGCGGAATCTCGCGTGTCTTTCCTTGCTCCTTCCCTTCTGCGCGAGCCTGGGATTTTGGGTGGGGGGGGAAGGGGAAGTTGATTGTGTTTCGATTAAGAGGCGAGTAATTGCTGAGGGGGTTAATCCTAAGTAATGTCCAGCAACAAAAAAAAAGAGAGCTTCCTAGGCGACGCGGATGTTGCTGGAATCCGGTGCGTCCGTTATCCTTTTCCTCACTTCCTCCACTGAAACATCTGGCGTCGTCCAGGATTTGAGATCCATGTAGACATCCCGTGTGTACGCTGTACTATCCCAAGTAACCCGGCCCGGCACCTGAAATTGTTAAATAGGTGGGTCAGATTGAGTCTGGTCGAGCTTGGATTGAATTTATTTAAGCTAGTGATTTATATTGTTAAAATACTTTTTTTTTTTTGTAACCGAGGACTCTACCCCGTACCTGCTCTTGAGGACTAGGTCCCTATATATCGGAGGAAACTAGCCCAATAACCCACTACCAAAGCTCCTCATTTAAATCGTTAATAATTGTGGATTTCGAACTCTTAACATTCTCAATCAACGCAGTTACAAGTGTTAAAACACATTTGTATTTAATCAAACGTAAAAAAAAATGAAAAATCATACTCAATAAGAGTCATAAAGGCAGATTTAGTGTAAGGAAATAAATTCATTTACGACTCATTTATAACCCAGATAATACTTATTGTATGTTTAAATCAATTTATGAGGCATTTATTGAATACAACTAACTCATACAATAATTCAGTCAAATTATATATTAGTTTATTATGCGTTTTGACAGGTCTATGCATATGTCCCTACGAGACCCGGCCCTTGAAACCGGGCGGCTAGACCATTCTATTCCGATGAAACTAATGGATCGTCGGTGAGTGTTGATTTTTTCAGAAACGCCTGTTTTAACGGACTTGTCTGAATAAACCAGTTTCATCTCTATCCGTTAAAAGAAACCGATGATGTGCATAACAAATTGCAGATGATCATGAGCCGAGACTTCACTAATTTAAGGATCCGTTTCGAACGTTTTCAAAATGACGTCTCTCCGCATCCTGATGAGGGGACCTCACGACGATCTCCGTCAGATAAGTGTCGCGTCGATCAAGCAGAGATAGAAACGGTCGCATTGACTGCCGATGATACCTTCCTTGGTGTCTTAAGCAAAGTACGTATGCACAGTCTTGTACAGAGATTCCATTAGTGGTGCACGACACTCGATCTCCCACTCGGAAGCGAAGCCGAAAAATGCCGCCTTTCAATGGCGAGAAGGGGAAAGGTGGAGCATTTGCCACCTTCATGGAACCGCCCCCTCTCTCTCCGTCCATCACCATAGGCCAAACAACTCGAATTCCACAGGACCGCACGCTAATGCCTTGAATTAGCATTTCTAGTGCAGCCCACGTGACCTGAGGCCGCCACCTTTTCACTCGAATCATGGGGCAGAAGAAAATTGTCTGATTTCTCGGGAGATGGGACGGACCACTCGCTGCACACTTCTACCTTTTGAGGCTATCTGCACAGGAGATAGTGAAGAATATTGACCAGCGGAACTGAATGTATTTTTATTCATTCATCGGAAAAAAAAATTATGAGAAGTTCCCTTCTAACACAGCCTTCATCGATCAAACATCGAACCTGATAAATTTATTGCTAAGGGGTGCAAAACCCTAAAGTTCCATGCAATGTTGCATGGAATTGCATGGAACTTAGGCAACCAAAGGAAGAACTATAAATAATGGCACAATTTTACAAAATCCTCCTGCCCTTGGAAAAAGATCTGTGGAACTGTGGGTAATTTGCGGACAGTCCCGAACAAGTCCTTCACACAGCCAAGATAATATGAATCTTCAAGTACAGGAATACTTGTGATTTCAAGATGCTCCTTTCCGACTTCATTTCCATCATATCCAATTTTCAAACCCATGGCAACATGACAGTAACCCATTCATAGCCGTAATCCAATTTGTATCCAGGGAAGGTGCACAACAGTTGGCTGCAGACAGTGCTGAAGTACCAGGAGGATTCAGTTGTATTAAAGGGTAGCTTGACAAAGAATGAGAACCAAGAAAATTTGCTGGAAGAACCAGGGTGATTCGTTAGAAGGCTCCCATCTTTCTGCCCAAGTAGTCATACCACCGGAAACAAATTTGAGAACTCATGAAACTGAGCAGCCAAAATATCATTCTTGTGTACATCTCGCAAGCCTTTGAGCCCAGGGGCTTTGCTCAGGTAACCAATTGATTGGCATCCCTTCAATGGCACACCATCTCAAGTTCAACAAGGCAAAGGCAAGATCATCCTGATTATCTTCAAAGAAGTGAGTTAAATAAGACTCAGCATTGGGGTCTTCGCTGAAGATAAAATCCTCATATTCAGCCCTCATTGCTTGGAGAGGGTTATCCGCTTGACAAATCATTCGCATGCTCAATACCCGCAAGGCCTCAATGGCCGTGCTGTAAAATCCATTGTTCACATATGCATTGTAGACATAGCAGCAGGATGATGGGTCAGGCTGAATTTTCTCTTGATGCATCTGCTCAATAATATGCTCAAGTACATCAAGTCTCCCCTGCAACAGGAGATCCACTTAGTAATT
Organism: Eucalyptus fibrosa; assembly: GCA_017140475.1. Taxonomy (NCBI): domain Eukaryota; kingdom Viridiplantae; phylum Streptophyta; class Magnoliopsida; order Myrtales; family Myrtaceae; genus Eucalyptus; species Eucalyptus fibrosa. The sequence continues at coordinate 20,829,229 of CM029510.1, forward strand.
TGTATAAGTTGTAGAGAAGCAGAGAGCTTCAAATAATTGTGCTCATGAAAAAACAAACCCCAATATAACTAAAGAATGCACATTTTACTTCCTCCATGGCTTATAAGCCAGGATCTGAACTTTCTGTATAATGATGTCAACGCCTATACAGACACAACTAATCTCAAAGAAAGAAGCAAAGCAGCACTCCTGCAGTTAACTTGTGACATTTATTTTGCAACAAGACATCATGAAAATTACCCATTAGGCACCACATACTTGGGGAAGAAACACCTATATCCTATAACATCCCCAGTGCCTCTGCAAGTTGCCATCAACATTTCTTTTGGTTATATTGAAAGGGGAACATTTTACAGGTAGACCTGCGAACTGGCCGCTTCAGATCCAAGCCTACACGGTTCAGTTCCCAGTCCAGAGTTTTTGGAACCTAAACCTACATCATCATTTGAAGTTCCTGTTCTGAAATCAACCAATCTCGGAACAAATCACCTAAATCCAGACTAAAAACTTAACCATTCAGTCAATCCCTCACAAAATTTACTGAAACTCTTCTCCCTAAGTTGCCCAAAACAAGTCTTGTTCCATGACAAGCTGGCAAGTATTAGCGGCAGTTTGGGCATAAGCACATCCAAGTTTGACCTGCCATTTCCAGACGGGACCAAAACTTGGAATGAAAAATTATAGATGCACCAAAGTGCCGGTAACTCACTACCTTCGAAGTCCAATGCAGAAGGTTGGATAAGCTTAATTTATTCTAGTACTATCATAGAAATGCTTTTGGAAGCTAACATTCTCAAGAGTACCCTCAATGAAGTCAGTGATTCAATTATGAACATACTGCAGATGTGAAAGATGCATCATACTGAGTCTGCTAGATGTGATTACATAAGCAAAACATCTGCAACGAGATGTTCTTACCAATAGTGACATGCAGTTACAACCTACAGATGTGAATACATAAACCAAACAAAAGGCTTGATTACTCAATGACCAGACATCATTTCCAAGCATATCCACAAAAAGCTTGAGTGCCTCTAGAAGAGAGGAGAAGAGAGGCTATGACTGCTATATTCTCACGGTAATTTTCTCCTTTTAATTCACAGACAGATGCACATGCCCAGGGAAAGAAATAGAAAAGGAGATAAAGATGCTACACCATTTCACAAGCTTTCAGAAGAAATGTGTTGAATAATAGGAGATCAAATTGAATCCTTTCTTCTTTGGCTTGATCAAGAATATTTAAAGCTTCATCATAATTTTCACAGACCAGCAAAACCTGAAAGAAAGCATCGAGTGAGCATACCATTACCAAAGCCAGAAACTAGATGTTTAGGGGGAACAGAGGATGGGTGGCCGAGGCAGGATTCCGGCAGGAAAAGAGCTGTGAAAGTTGAGATCATTTAGAGTTCACCTTTATAAGGGCTGTGTAAGTCATTATTCCAGGGTAAAATCCATCACGAATCATCATGGAAACAAGTGAACAAGCAGATCTGTAACATTGTATAATGCTACAACAATCAATCATTATACAGTACGTTGCATGATCCGGTGAAAAACCACGCTGCTTCATATTCTTAAAAATGTCCACTGCTTTGCGGTTCTACATCAAAGGCAGAAAGATAATTAGAACCTAGAGAAAAGTCAAAAAGACCACAGTTCAATGGGACAACATACCATGATGATCATACAGGTAAATTAGCACTTACTTCTTTAGCCGCAACCAAGGAGTGCAACACTACATTGAATAATGGTGCTTCCACATAAGTCCCACTACAAAGGAAACGGGTTTCTACCACACGTAGCATCTTTTCTATCATTCCCTCTTGTCCTAGAGCTGCCAGCTGAAGATATCAGAAACAAATTAATGCCATCACAAACATATGGAAAGAAAAGAGTGAGTTTCAGACCTGAATGAGACCCATGTTAAAGCCTCACGACAGTATTGTCAAGAGAGCTGGTTTAATTTGAGGGGGAACATTTCAGATTTAACAACCAAAATGCATATCCATGGTCACTCAAGAGAAGCAATACAGCAGCTATACATTTATATTGTTCATGATCTCTAGCATATGAGCCTAATCTCACAGGCTTATAGCTCAAAACAGTGTGCATTGACTCAACCAAAAAAAACATGCTAATAATCAAGTCCACGGAGCATAGAGAAGCGCATGAAAACCAGAGTACAACCTAAACAGGTTGGTGCTTCTAGAGATATCAACCTGCCCCAAACCCTTGATTTGACAACAACCTCTACAAAATAATATTTTTCCTTGTCAAGAAGTGATGAGAAATCACATTTAAAAGCAGTTAGGCCAAGCATGATATAAAATCATTGAAAGAAGTGGCCTCTCTAAGAGACTAAGGATCCCAGTCCCATGCTTTTACACCCTTATTATATCTTGTGTGATGCAGAGTGAGATTTCTTAAAGAACAGTATTTGATCCAATTACAACCTCTGAATACTTTTTCTGAAGATACCAGTATGCTTCCAACAATAATCAGGTTAGTTCATGTCATTCACAGTGCTGATAAAGAGTGGTTGCATAAATGGCAAGACAAATACCAGATTTTTTAATGAGATAAGGCTATGGTCAACTCCATTTCTGGCCATATCCATTTCTATAGTTTCTATCCTTTTTGCAGCTTCTACCTGGGACAACATATTTCCCTCTTCATATGGAGCATTCACAGTACCAAATAAGGAAAACAGCAGCTCATACGTCTGAATATTTGGTTGAAGTTGTATTTGTTTCATTTTTGCCAATACACGAACTGCCCGCTCAGGTTGATCCTGCACAATGCAAACCATAGGTTTTTTATACTATAGACAGAAATAATGTGCAAGTGAACTTTGAGGATAGCGAAAAGAACAATTATGTGAAGAAAGAAAAAACCAAACATCCTGCAACCGTTCAAAGGTCATCCTCAATAATAACTTCAGAAACACTAGCAGACCTTGCGGGATTGGTGGTGCCCCTGCTTGCTGGCCACCACAATTTATATAGTAAACCCTTGAAACTTCAGGTAAAATCTTTTGCTTGCCCCCACAAACCTAAAATTCTGGGTGCATTACTGATCCCACATTATCAGTTTCTCTTATAATACATTCAAACTGTGATGGTAATGCACAGAGAAAAGCAATTTGTTACTTCTAACTAACAAGCATCCCACATAAGAAGGCAGTTATTTTTAACCTAGAAATCTTTGTTTTCGTCTCATGCTACTTATCAACACTAGGAATTTTCTTCATGGTCTGTGTATGCCGTAAAAGGCATCAAAACCACAGCTAGTTGAGGGCATTGGAATCTCAATATCTCATATCTGTCAAATAAGCCTGAGAACCCACATTAACTGGAATTGCTGGCGACATAACAGTAACCTTTTACTTAGATGATTTATAAGGTGATTGGTGGAACTTGGGAACTACCAAGTACTCTCTTCCCAAGTATTTCTGAACTGAATGATAGAACTAATAATAATAATAATAATATCTTGTTATATATCTTCCAAATCTAATGGAACACGTGTGCCAATGAAGATGAACTGTTCAGTCTACCATAAATAAGAACTGCTAAACAATCCTGTACAAAGTGATGGTGACTCATCATCTTCCTTTGGTAAGATTGTGAATATATTCTTACTCTCCTCCACTTCCTAAAAAAATACAATACTCAAGGTTCAACCCTGTTAGCCACCATAATTCCCATTTAAGTTGTACTCTTAAGCAAACCCAGGTCAGGAACCCTTCACAATTAGAAACAAAGTACTAAGAGCATTCTTCTTCCAATATTAAAAGACATCAGGAACTAAAAATGTTGTGATACATCCACAAAAAAATCTCCTAATAAAAAGCCATGTAGCAGAATATCTGAAAATACCTACTCACCACTGCATTACATGCTGCAAGGAAAACATTAAAAGGATAGGGATGCGGACATTCAGAAATTTGAACCAATAGAGCCTCAGCAAAATCCAGTTCCAAGGCTTCACTGCACTTCACTGAAATGGCTGCTAGAGTAGAGTCAAATGGCCCCAGTTTCTGCTTTTGCATTATTTTCAACTGCAAGGACAAAAATTTTTGTATCCAAGAACATTTTAATAGAAGAATTAAAAGTAACTAGATGAAAGTGACGCAACTGGAGTGCCAAGAGCAAGCCAGCAGATAACCAATACTGACCAGTTCCAAACCATCAGAGAAACCTCTCTCAGTAACAATTGCTTTGATAAATCCATCGTATGTACGACTGGATGGTTGCAACCCTAGGTTTTGCATCTGCACAGATACAGGACTTCTCTCAGTACCTTTTACTATCATTTACACAGAATAAAATACTACATAAAGTAAAAAGTTCATAAAACTGGGCACTCAAGCACAATAGAGGGCCTAATCCAAGGTAAAAATTTCTGCCGCCACAATAATAATTAATCAGGATAGAAAATCATATAACTAAATTCACATGCTAATCAACAAAAAGAGCTCCATTGCACTTGGAGACTTTGTTAATGGATAAAGTTCTTATGTCGACAATTCCATGCGATTCATCATCTAAACAGAGCATTCAAAGTAACAACTCTATCACTAGCAACTTCTATCAGCTTTTATACATGGTAAAAAAGAGGAGATCTCACTAAAAAGGTCCTACTACCTGTTGAAATAACTGCTCTGCCAAGCTATGGTTGCTTGTTAGTGCACAGGTACATATCACATCTGTGAATGATCGACTCAGCAAATTCCTAAGTGCAAGATATTTAGGATTTGGTGTGTCAGTTCCAACACACATAACTTCTTTTCTAGGACCATAAGAAGTGCTTTGCCCCATATTAAGGGCAAGACCATCCTCTTTGTGACATATATGTTCAGTGTCATCCTTGTCAAATCTCTCCAACCGTAGTTCACTCATGGCCGGTATTGGAATATCTAGCTTTGGAGAATGCAAAGCTCTCTCTGCATATCTATTAGATAAAGTACCTTCCGTAGCCAAAGCCACCATAAGTTGCAGACTTTCATACGCAGATTTTAGATCTCTCAACCTTGTAAAAGACCAAATAAACTTCCTTAATGATGTAAGGCAAAAATTGTAGTGCTTGCTATAGTCCTTCCAAATATGATGCACTGCAAAAAGATTTTGCTTCCACACAGCAATCTGAGAGAAGGAGACAACTATTAGAAACAATTACAGCAGAGTGGCATTTTATAATGAATTATAGTCAATGCAGACTTTTAGCAGGTGCACAGAAAACTGTGAATAAAATGAATCTTTTCAGTTATCGAAGAAGCTTATGTGTCAAGATGAAATTCAGCCACCAACTGCAAATGATCACAAGAAAAAAATAAAAGAAGTGAATGCCTTGATAGCGAGAAAAACTAATACTTTCATTTTGGCAAGGTGATAAATGCTTGTAAATCTAACAGCCACATAGAGCATTTCATAATTCAAGAGCCCAGGAATTCCCATTTCTAATATTTGAACTCAGTCCACAGTTCAAGATTTGTTCTTTGCACTCACCTTTTGCATTGTTGTCAACATTACAAAAGATAAATGGTATGTGCTTTGTGCTTCTAGGATGGTAAAAGAGATATACATTTTATTTCCATCTAAAATGTTATCGAAATGCCTTCTGGCATCATGTCCATTCTGCACTCTTCCCATTTTAATTAAAAAATAATATTTTCTTTATGATTAGCATTTGCGAAAGTTTATGCACACCGGGCATTTGGACAGGTGGTATAGGAGGTCACTATAATGATTCAATGATTACGATGTAACAAATCAAATTACAAAGAATCTATGGTGTTCAATATAATCTTGAGTCTATTAACAAAATAAAAGAGGGTCCTATCTGTATACATTTTAGTGGATAAGAAATATAAATCAGCCATATTGGGGAATCTAAGAATCAAGTATCAAGAAAATATGGAATATGTTCAAGGTCACTTGTCCTTGGATGACATTGATAGCATTCTCATTCAAAGACATGGCTCAACTGATCTTTAAGGAGCTGGACATTCACAAAATATAAAATGCCTTAGGTCACTCTAACTTCTTTCTCCCATCAGACAATTATTCGGAAAACTTGGGGCAAAAATCCCCCTGCCCCTGCAATAATCTGTCACTCATCACATGTGCCTTGTCAGATAGCTTTTTTGATTAACATTGGTTTCATGATCATCCTCTATCACTAAACAAAATTAGTTGCCCAAGATGAGTTCATCGGAAACTTTGAAGCATGGTAAACTACACATCTCTCCAGTAAAACATCTGAACTGATCGGCTCTTCTTAAGGAGATTAATCAAAAGCTTTGAAGTGTGCAACACATCTCTCGGATAAAAATATCTGAACTGATGCCACCTTGACTGAGAGAACATTTGAGAGATGCAAAAGCATGTGCATGCATAAAAACAAAAGAATCTACACTAGAGCAAAAACCGATCGACAGAAGTAAGCTTCAATACGTAAAATGCAATGCATTATATGTCAAAACAATCTTATTTTTTGACCCAAAAAAAAAAAACAATCTTGTTCTTGGACTTTGGAATTTTTGCAAGGTACCTTTAAAAGCATGTGATAAGTACAAGGATAAAATGGTGAGAACATTTTACCAAAACCTTTTTGCCTACAAAAATAGATCAATTACCCATATAATTGCGGAAGAGCACACCAAGAACATTGACAAGGAGCCATTAAAAAAAAAAAGGGACTACTCACACTAAAACAGGCTGGGAAATTTTTATAAGCGGACATGAACTTATACTTGGAGAGAAGTAGAAAAAGTGGCACAGTTCGGAACTGGAACTGCAGTTTAATTCTTAGTGCAGCATCGATTTAGGAATCTCTTCAAAGCACAGCATGCTCAATCCCCCCCTGGGGAAAAAACAACCCCCCCTTCTTTTTCTTTTCTCTCTCTCGCACACACAAACATTTTCAGGATAACAATACTTCTATTTGGTACTATCCTGCATTTGCAATGGGAGAGAAGACAAGAAGGGGAAAAAGGCATGACATCCAAAGTGTGAAAAATCCATCACTCTTGAAGGGTAAACACTAGCCATGGACAACAAATCATCTTCACCATCATACCTCAAGGAGTTCCAAATAAGTTGCTTCATTCTTCCCCACAAGCCGGCACTCCATCAGATCTAAGCAATTAGCATATAGTTCACTTCGCACATCAACACAGGCCCTCAGGAAATAATTATACACCTCCAATAAATGAGCCACACGATGATTTTCTCCAAGATTAGATAGTAAATTAAGTCCCTGAATAATGTGCAACAGTGCACGAGGTCAGTGCTCTGATATGAATGAGTACAAGTACCAAATATAATAAATATGATCGTATTATAAACTACAACCATAACATGACTATCACTCACCAGGAAAAACAAGAATATAAACCTCAACCTAGAAACTTGTTTATTTTGAATACCAAGATTCCAAACCTTTCAAGGACTTAAGTTATGGTCCAAAGTGGCAGAATTATTCATCAACAGAGAACCAGAGTTAAGTCTCCTCCAAAAATTAGCTGTACCAGTGAATTGTAGTGTTTTAACTTTTTAAGATAGAGTCAATATGGTTTCTGCAGCAAATATCATATTTTCCGCTAACTTTACCAGGAAGAAATGTTAATCCATCCACAGAAGTTCTCAATGTCATTACACGTCAGAGCACTGACATATTTACATGATAAAGCCTGGAAATTCTACTTGTCCTAATAGTTCCTATTTACCACACCTTTGTCAGCTTAGAATCTTATTTTTCAAAATTCATTTAAACAATGGCTGAGCTTCAGTCCAGATACAAAGTCGACCCCAGGACCTTCAAGAGAGGGAGAGGAAGAATCAATAAAGACTACATCTTGAATCAATTGATCAATGAAAGAGTGCATTCGATGGCTCTATTTATAGAGCATGGGAGACAACAACAAAACCCTAATTTCTTATTTATTACCACCTACTGGCTATTAACTAATATCTCTACATATAATTCAACACTTGCCCTCAAGCTAGAGCATCCAGCTAATTTATGACAGGGGCGACTTCATTCCATAGTCTGTGACTAAAGCGCTGTCTAAGCCAGACTTCACACTAGATTACAGATGTTAATACATCAAACCAGATTTAACACACTGACTATTGTATAAACCAAACATTACACAACAAACTGAAAGTAACACACATTGTCGAATTTAACAGAAGCGTGCTGAAGAGACAACTGGAGACCAGAAAGTCGACATCTTCCTCTTCCTCAAATAATGAAGACCAAATCATGCGAGAACCTAACTTCATGAATTCATCACCCCTTGCGCTCGACTGTGGCTACCCAACAAATGTGAGCTTTGCTCTGGCACTTTGTTGCCTTGGAAACTTAATGACAACTTTGCCCATTGATGAAACTCGCAATAGATGAAATTCACAGTAAGGTTGTTGAGGCAAACGACCAAACTTGGGAGATTTTCTGAAGATACACACACACACACACACACATATATATAGCTTAGGAGGAATTTTAAAATGACAAACCCAAAACCAAACCGGCAAACCCACAAGACCAGAGAGCTTCACTTTAATGGAGGAGCAAACTGACGACTATGTTGGAGAAGGACTGAGGATGACAAATGATAAGGCATGGAATAGGATCGTGAAGGATGACAAAACCTTGATAGAAACAAACACTAAAAACAGACTGGATGTGCTAGCCAGTGACAGGGGTGGAAAATGAGCTCGCAATGACACCAGGAGGACAGCCCTGGAAAGCTGGTGGAGATGCCCAAGACCGATGACTGGGGAGAGAGAAGTGGACAAACCCACAATGGAGAGAACTTGTGACTGGCAAAGGAATGAAGACATGATTCTCCAAATCTGGACAACCTGGATCGGCGACAAGCTCCCCCTGATGACTAGAAGAAATCAAAGAACAGAGGAAACAGCAAGGGAAAAACTCGAATCCTTGAAAGAGAAGAAGATTCTGATGCAATTGACGACTGGTGGCTGAGAACACTAACAGCATGAGACTGAGTAGGGCTTGCAACAGAGAAGACAATGGTTGGCTGGCTTGGTGGCTTAATGGAGAAGACGCCAAAACCTTTCTTTATTGTGTGACAAACCACAAGAAAAACAGGGCTTTGATTTTGGTCCCCCTCTCTTGTTGGCCCTGACACCATGTCAATATTTTAGTATTTTCAAGAGAGAGGAAGAGAGAATTGATAGAGACTACATGTTTATTCAATAGCTTAATGAAAGAGTACATGAGATGGTTCTATTCATAGAGAATGGGAGACACTAATAAAACCCTGATTTCAGCTACTAACTACTAGCTAATATCCAAGAATATATTTCTGAACTGCAAGTTTACATTATTGAAAGGAAAAGAGAATATCACAATATCCTTCCATACAAATATAATCCAATAGATCTCTTTTTCCCAACCTTCCTTTTAGTTCTGTTTTCTACATCTCCCACCTCCTCAGCCGCAAGTAACAATAAATATCTAAAAGGTGTAAAGATGCTGAAGACTAGGTTCAATCAATTCTTTGTCCAGCATATGGTTGATGTAGAGTGATTCAAGTTCTCGGTTGTCCTTCTTTCCCTTGGTAGGTATCAAACTAGAGGAAATCAAAGAAAGCAGCTCACATTGGGACAATCACTCCCAGAATTTCTTGCAACTATTATTGAATGTTCACTGTAGACAATAATGCCTGCTGAAGATTACCTCACATTAATCTGGTGAAGTGCAATAGTGAAAGAGAATACGCAACATAGAAGTTGGTGCCACTGATACCAATATGTTGGACGATCAGTTACAGTAATAACAATTATAGAGCTTTAACCTATATATCTATCCCCTAGATCACAACACAATATGCAGTCTGATAATCAGTATTTGAATGTGTTGGCCATGTTCGTTTTCAACACTTCAAAGAAAATAAGTACAGAACAAATGGTTCGTATTTGAAGCAACAGCATGGCACAACTAATAAATTCTCAGCTTCTAATTGACTAATTCGTTATTGGCAGTGAAATCCAACAATAGATCTTAAAATAAACATTCTCCGAGCATACACACTATAGATAGCACCCAAGGTTATCAGGACCATTTTTTATTGTCAATACTATAGAATGAGTGTATATTTACAAACTTCAAAAATAGAAGAGAAGAGAAGAAAATTCAGTAACCATGTTTAACTTCCTTAATAAGCAACAAGCTAATTACCCACTATGAACCATTTGTGAAGTAAATTCTCATTACTTTTATCCAGAGCACAAAGAAAAAGATCATATACCACTGCCAAGCAACCAGCTTTACAAAGTGCCTGCAAAGTAAGAATGTGGCATCTTTCACCCATGCCGATCTTCTTCTCATTTATCAATTTCCAAGTTTCCATGGCAAACTGCATACATATCAAATGCCACATCAGATTGACAACGTAAAGGCTACCTTGGATGAGATCCAAATACAGTCCCAGAAAGGGATCTCTACACTGACATAACAAGAGATCATGCCTAGCATCAACTGAAAGAGGAAATTAAGTCTCTGTTGCAAATCATCAATGGGATAATTAAATTAATACTATTTTGATGAGTAGAAACGAAAGCCTGCATCTGTAGTATTTTTCTTATAAAGATAATTTATTCAAAATATACATATGAACATATGATAAAGTAGTAAAAATCAATTCTGCTCACAAAATCAATGATCTTTTCAATTTCAAAGTGCTGCAGCCTGAATCAGCAGATTAAAGTTCATAAGATCTGAGTAAGGAAGGCTCTGCGAATGTTATGATCAGTTTCTGGGGCTTTATTTGGATTAAACAAATTTCTTTTCAGTTTAAGTTGGAAACCCCATACAGAAATGAGATATTTGACCAATGATGCACTATGGCACAGCATATCCTATGGTGTGCATGCTCCAAGGGGACAAAAGAACTGATTGCCCATCTCTCTGCTATCTTCATAACTGGGAAACTTAAACATAATCAACAAAAAGTAAAAATCTACTACACTGGACACCTATAAGGAAATTGAATGTTGTCCTCTCGTAGTCATTTGGCAGGTTCCGCTCTGAGCCAAAAGCTAAAGGAAAGAAGTACTTAGTATCTTCCAAAACTTCCAATATTCTCAGCGTGAGTACATGCATGGGATTTTTGCTCATGAGATAAATGGCTTCTCAGGACAATGAAAGTCCAAAGAAATTTACAAAAATTAAGCAAAACCCTCCACAAATGAACAAAATAAACCTCCATCTTGTGTATGCTATGTAAATGAGTAAGAAATATGAACACATAACTGTATACATACCCGTCTGTACAAGAGTCAAGGAAGGGGATTATTCTTAAGTTATCTTCACAAAGCGTGCAAGTTTTAGAGTTCTACAACCCAGCAGGAGCCCCGGATAAAGGAGGGAAAAGAGTGTGTCAGGTAGTCAACAGCCAGCACTCTTTCTACTGTCGAACTTCTATGAATGAATCCTATACACAATGGCACAAAAGCTATGTTGTCACCGTAAGTGATGCTGCGTGGCCTGAGCACAGTGAGAAGTGAGCAAAGGCCACTGCATCAGTGCTTGGGTGCAGTGTCAAATGAGCAAGTGTTCCCTCATCTTGTCAAAGGAATGAGGGTAAAGAAGTTAGTCCAAGAGAGAAGGATCTGGATGGGGACTTGGAACATTAGGACTTTAACATGTAAATCGATGGAAATGGTAGATGTAATGGTTAAGAGTAGGATCAGTATCATGTGCTGTCAAGAAACTAAGTGGGTTGGTTTGCAGGCCAAGGATCTCGAGAAGTCGGGTTTCAAGCTTTGGTATGCAGGCACTTCGAAAACGGAGTAGGAATCATTGTTGATAAGACCTTGAAGCTAGACACAGTAGATGTTAAAAGAATCAGGATAGGATCAATGCTATCAAGATTATGGCAAGCCAGGATATCTTGTAGTTAGTTTCTACGCACCTCGAGTTGGTTCCTTGAAAAGCACTTTTGGAAAGTTCTTGGAGAACTAGTTCAAGGGATCCCCATTCGTAGAAAATTTTTACACGATATTAAAATGGGCATATGGTTAAAGAAACAGAAGTTACATAAGCTTTCGTGAAGGTTATGGCTTTAGAGAGGAAAAGGAGTAGGGGAAGGCCATTTTTTACTTTGCAAGGGCTTATAATTTAATATTAGCCAATACCTTCTTTGAGAAGCTGGAGGAGCATGCAAGCACTTAGAAAAGTGGATCCTCAAGATCGCAAATAGATTACCATTTGCTAAGGAAAAATGTTCAAATAAGTTGTAAAGATTGCAAAGTTGTTCCTGGACAAAGCTTAACAATCCAACATCAGCTAATGGTGCTTGATGTCCACATTAAAAGAGGAAGGCAGAGAAATAAGCCAGTGAAGTGTCCTACAATCAGATGGCAGGATCTATAAGGAAGACAACAATCCCTGTTCAAAGAGGAGTTATTGGCCAGTGTGCATAGGAGGATAGACAGCACCCAAATCGGATTTGCCATTCTTGGGCTAGTTGCATTCGGAGAGTGGCGAAAGCAGTTCTTGGGAAGTCTAGGGCTTGTACACCACACCAAGAGTCTTGGTGGTGGACAGAGGAGATACAACAAAAGATCAAGGTTAAGAAGGAATGCCACAAAGTCATGTGCAAGGATAAAAGTGAGGAAAACATAGCAAAGCAAAAACTAGCAAAGAAGGAGAAGAAGAAAGTCCTACGTGAAGCAAAACCAGCTACTAGTGATGACATTTATATAGGGCTAGACACCAGAGGAGGAGAAAGAGGTTTAAATAAATTGGCTCAAAATGAGGAAAACAAGTTCTAAATCAGGTGAGATGCAGCAAGGACAAAAATGAGAAGGTCCTCCTAGAAAGAAGATGTTGTCAAAGGCAGCTTGGGAAATTATTTCCATAAACTTCTCAATGAAGGATATGAGAGAAGACTTCACCGGAGAGTTGAGTAATTATGAAGAATGCAGAAACTACTCTTTCTACTGATGCATAAGGATGAAATGTTTAGAGCTTTGAAGAAGATGAAGAATGGAAAAGGGGTGAGTCCTCATAGTATACCATTACAAGGGTGAAAAGTTTTCCAGCAGAGATTGGCATATCTTGGCTAACAACCCTTTTTAACGAAATCTTCTTTAAGATCCGACCAAATGCCAGATGAATGAAGAAAAATATGCTTAGGTGCCTATTTACAATAAGAAAGGTGGCATTCAGAATTGTGACAACCATAGAGGGGTCAAGCCAATGAGTCTTACCATGAAGCTTTGGGAAAGCGTAATCCAGCTCAGTTTGAGGCAAGAGACTCGTTGTTCATTTAATCAATTTGGTTTCATACCAGATAGATCAACTATAGAGGTTACTTACCTATCACGAAGATTAATGGAAAGGTATAAGAATAAATGGAAGCATCTGCATTTGGTGTCCATAGTTTTGGAGAAAGCACAGATAGACTACCAAGGGAAATCCTTTGGAGAGTTCTGACAATGAAGGGTATGAATTGCCCATATACAAACAATAAAGGATAAGTATGTGGAGCTGTTACATTCACAAGGACAAACAGAGGAGAAACAAAAAATTCCCTATTACTAAAGGGTCACATTAAGGCTTTGCTCTAAGTCCTCAATCTAGTTGCCTCAATTGATAAGCTGACAAGACATATGAAAGATGTTCCTTGATGTATGCTTTTTGCAGATGGCACAGTGCTGGTAAATGAAACTCAAGTCGGGTTAATGAAGAAACTCAAACTTTGGAGGGAAACTTGGAGTCTAACAGTTTTCAACTCAATCGGACTAAGCCAAAATATATGGCGTGTGACTTTAGCAATGGTAGGAATTCAAACAACCCCTTGGTGAAAATTGGAGTTTAAAAAGTGCCAAGGAGTGAACATTTCTCATATCTTGGATCCATTCTACAAGAAAAGGAGGAAAAAGACAGAGATCTCATTCATAGAGTACAGGCAGGAGGAACTGGTGCATTTAGGGTTTTGTGTGACTGCCAAATGACACATAAGCTCAAGGAAAAGTCCTATGCTGTGGCAGTAAGGCTGGCTATGCTTTATGGCATGGAGAGTTGGGGAGGCAACAGTATGTGCACAAAACCAGCGTAGCAGAGATGAGAATACTTCTTTGGATGTGCGAGCACACAAGAAAAGATAAGATTGAAAATGAAGCAATTAGAGTAAAAGTAGATGTTGCTCCACTTGAGGAAAAGATGAGAAGGTCTGTCTTAAATGGTTTGGTGATGTTGAACAAAGGCCTTCAAATGCCCTAGTGAGGTGTTGTGACATACATTGTTTGAGAGAGAAGGGGAAGGCCTAGAAGGCATGGACAGAGACAATACGAAAAGATATGGAACATCCAACATCTCACAAAGGATTCAATGAAAGATGGAGCACAATGGCAGATTTCATGTAGCCAGCCCCACTTAATGAGTTGTGGCTTGCTTCTTGTTGTGTTCTTTGATTGCTTGTTGTTCATCAATTTCATGCAAAAAAGCAATTTATGACAGTTACTGTCCTCTAATGTGCACTATAAATGCTGCAGGGCACAGATGAACATCCTTCTAGGCAATACTTGATATATGCATCTGGTATAGCAACAACATAAAATCTCATCTTACCGAAGCGTCTGATGATCTGGCACAGTAATCAAGGATATGAACTACATCATTGGCCTCTAGTGATTGGTTCCCATAGCCAAGATATGAAAGAAGATTGGAAGCTCTGGTTCTGTCACCCAAACGTAGTGCATCGACAATTTGATGCCCAAAACATTGACCAGCTGCACTTGGAAAAATGGAAAAGGAAAATTTTTTAATGTTTTACATTAGCTCTGACCACATAACATTGCCATGCACACACAGTTTAGATAAAAGACCAACAAGCCATTCCATCCCCCCACCCCCCCCCCCAAAAAAAAAAAAAGAAAAAAGAAAACAAAAGAAAAGAAAAGAAAGAAAAGCCAAGACATAAAGGAGGGAACCAGGACTCACATAGGAATATGTGTCAATCAAAGGCAGAAGGATATCTTAGTTCATCAAGCATACTTGAAAGAATAGCATACAACTATTAAAGGGCAATAACCATAGATGCCACTGATTTGCCTTAAGAATTATAATGTAATGAAGAGAGCCTAAACAGAACATGCAATTTAACCTTTCATCACAATTGTGATGCTAAATAATTACCTCCCATGTTGCAAAAGTTCTATACAAATACTCCTTGCCAGTGATGTTCTTCCTACCCTGTAAAGGCACTCACTATTAAGCAGGACCATTTGAAACTAAATATATTAGAAGGCATGCATTCACATGTGATATAGCCAATCGAAGACCATCACTCCAGCATAGCACGAGATTCACATAGAAACGAAAGCACTTCAGGAAATTAGCAGGTCGGAGAAATACCCCATTTGTCTTGTCCACCCACCCCTCACACAACACAGAGAAAAAAAAAAGGCATCCACTGTATGTATACAGTGCTAAGCTCAGTAACCCAATTCAGTGCACATGAAAAAATTTCCTATCTTAATTGCACCGTAACTATATGTATCTCCATGCACACAGCTTGACAAACAGGTGATGGCATGAAAAAGAAGATGATGGCAGTCATGTTACAAGAACTGACACACATGAGGACAAAACCAATCATCAGTTGGAAATTAATTAAACGACAATGCACGTTGAACAACCGCTAAAATGAAACTAGCATTAACCCACTATCTCAAGCACGCACCGGAGCACGGCCAGCATGGACAGACCAAAAAGAACCAAAAAAGAGTTCCCAGTGAGCTCGGAGTTTTTTTCAAAATTGTACCCACGGGTTATTCCCAATCACGCTACCGCCTCCGCCACCGCTTCTAGCCCGCAAATGTCGAGTCCATCCAAACCCAATCGCGCTCTCTCCCGACCGCTGCAAGAGAAAAGCAAATGCGATCAAGCAATCACTACGAATCGCAACTGCCCCGAAGTACAAAAATTTAGAAAAAAAAAAAAAAAAAGAACCCATTGGGGATTAGGAGTGCGCACAGCGAGCGAGCTCGTTCTCGGAGAAGAAGGCGGAGCTGCACGTGTCCCTTCCTCACTTGCATTTGCCCGAGAGAGGACCGAATTGCAAGCGCCCAAGCGACGTTCGTCTCCACTTTTAACGGTTACTCCACCCTCCAACCGCCTCAGGCGGCCGGTGATCCACACCTTCCTGCTCAGTGCCTCCGACGCCATGAGTTTCGGAACCTCTCTCTCTCTCTCTCCCCTCCCGGAGGAGGTCCGCAAGATTGCAGATTTCAGGCAAACATAGAGAAGTCTCCGCTAGATGACGCTCCTCGGATGTTCAACGGACAAGGCAACATAGGAAGATTGCAGAAGCCGGAAGCTCACTGAGCGGATTGAAGATTTTCACTTTTCCTAGAGCTTCTGGTGCGCAAATGGGGTAAATAGGAGAGGAGGAGGAGGCTTGGATCGGTGGGGCCGAAACGGCAATGCGTGCGACTACACGTACGAAATTCTGCGGATTAGGGTTTATGAGGACAATCAGAGATTCTGTTGTTGACGTTGTCGCCAAAACATTTTCTGAGGAAAATATTTTTCTATTTTTAGGCTTTTGCTTCGTTTAGAAAAATAAATCAACAAAAAAGATTTTCTAAATAATGATTTCCTTTTTGAAAAAAATCAAAAGATATTCAAAATATTAGGTACTGGTGCTTGAATCTGAAATTCTATATTTTTTATACGAAATCCTAAGGTTGATTCCCAACATTTCAAATCTACCGAGCTCGAGACCTTAGTGCTTCAACTTGGACCTTCAGCAACCACACTAAGGTCCATCAAGGTTGGGCTCTAACTTTTGGTGTTTGTATCCGATACTTGAACACCTGAGTTTGAGTATATAAAGGTCATACTATGGTTCACAACGCTTGTGCTCTGATCTCAACTTTAGGCGTAGGTCCACAAAAGTTGTGCACAAATCCTCTGCGCTCGAGCTTATATTCTTGGTTAATGAAATGTTAGTTCTTACCAAAAAACAATCGATTTTTTAATTATTTTTTACTTTTACACATTCCTTTCTTCTTCTTTTCTTTTTGCCTCTATTGTGGATGGTCGTCGACTATGGCGATGATAAACAATCGACCACAAGTAAGCTCAAAGCTCACCAGCTCCGACTCACAAGGCCTCGAGCCTTGCTTGCCTGTGGTGAGACCTCGAAGCTCACTTGCCTTGGGCAAGCTCGAGCTCACCTATGGCCGATCACCAAGCAAAAAGAAATGAAGAATATAAAATTAATTAAAAATATGATTTGTTCAATTATTTTCCATGTCAAATTTTCCTTACTAATTGACAAATAAAATATATTATAAAAAAATAAAGTCATTTTCCATTTGAAAAATATTTTCCAAAAATGGTACATTTTTTGTGAAACAAACGAATCCTAAGAAGTGATTATTCCTGCCGTATCTTGGTGGCCAATTAAGCTATCGCTTCAAGTTAAGATAGAACTCTCATAAATTAAATCGATTAAAATGAATATTCCAACATATTTATTAGGTAATTTTGAATATTTATTAGGTGTTGAGAACACATTCCGCAATTTGGGCATAAGAGAGGAAAGGGGTGGATAGATAAAATGGGGTCATTAGGTATAATATAGAGTGCATATGGTAACGTTTTTGCTTTTGAGAATAATTTTTGTGTAGAAATAAATTTTTTTATTTTTGTTTTTTGGACGAATTTCTAAGCATTTGAAGGCATTAAGTAATATACAAAACTTCTATTCCTAGAATAGAAATGCAATTGATACAATTCAAATATTTTTTGTGACTTGAAATTTGTTTTAATTTATTAATAATTTTATTATATTTTTCGTTTCTTTTTCTTTTTATTCTCATTCCTCTAGTTAGTTGCCGACCTCAAGGGAGCCTCACCAGCCAACGGCAAGGCCCCCCGAGTCTAGTGGCTCGGCGAGGCAATCTCGGCCAGAGCCGATGAGGCTGAGCCTCGCCTAGTCATCGACGGGGTCGCTAGGCCTCGTTTGGTTGGTCGTCGTTGGAGGGACCGGCTAAGGGAAAGAAGAGAGGAAGAGAAAAAAGAAAGAAAAGAAGAGTAAATACTTGATTCTTTAGTTGTTATCGGGAACAAAAAAGCAATTTTTTTGCTTCTTATTTATGTTCCAAATCTACTCCCATGAATGTTATTCTTGGGAACAAAAACCTACACAAACATATTTTTATTTTATTTTTAGGGATAATACCCTAAAAAACCCCAAACTGGTACACTTGTGACAAATTTACCCCAAACTATTTTTTTGACCACCAAAAACCCCAAACTGATATATTTTTGACAAATTTATCCCAAACTGGTACACTTGTGACAAATTTACCCTATGTTAGTTTTTGTTAAATTTTATTCTCAAATTATTAAGTTAAATGACACGTGACGTTAACCGGTATATCAATTTAGGATTTTATGTTCCGTTTGTCACAGTTTACAATTTTTATGATTTTTTTGTGGTATTAATCCAATTTAGCATAGGGTATATTTGTCACAAATTTACCAATTTATGGTTTTTTGCAGTCGAATAAATTAGTTTGGGGTAAATTTGTCATAAATGTACCGGTTTAGGGTTTTTTATAATCAGTCGGGGTAAATTTGTCACAAGTTTATCAGTTTGGGGTTTTTCATGGTCAAAAAAATAGTTTGGGGTAAATTTGTCACAAGTGTACTAGTTTGGGGTTTTTTAAGGTATTATCCCTTATTTTTATTCCAAGGAAAAAAAAAATAGAGAAACAAGAACATTAACAAACACACCCTTAAACCAGTTCCATGAACGCACAATCAAGTTCCTAAATAAGTTCATGGAACCGACAGCTGATTCACATTTTATGGAACCGGCCCTTAGTGTGCAGTACCTCCGAAACTGATCACCCCTAGCTTGTAGCACATTCTCTACCCATGCTCGAGTTAGGATCCATTTTATTTAGTGTTCGAAGTTATCTAGAAATATCCAGCTTTTTCTCTTACCCAAAGAGTGACTCTCTACTCTTTTCAAAAAACACTCACGTGGCCAAATCTCTTTTTTTTCATCTTCCTCGTCTGGGTGAAGATTTGTCTTTCGCTTGAAGGTCTTTATACATTAGCTATAATCCCTTGAAGTGTCTCCACCAACCCATGGGCTGAGACTTGGCCATCACCGCTGGAAACATCGCCATGGCCACCACCACATTATCATTAAACCACTTCCATTTCTTTTTCTCCTAGAACAAAAAATCACTTTAGACCACTATCAATCAACCATCTGTCGCACTCACATTCACGTTTGATGTATACAAATAAGTCTTCATCGGCAGACAAAACCGCTTGACACCGCCGACCAGTCTTGATCACCTTTGCTCTTCAGCGTTGCTGCTCAACCCAAGATCGCGGTCCTGTCTTGTCGCCCTCGTTGTTGAGCTAAGTTCGGAGCCCGTCACCTCGATTTGATATATCTTGCATCGCTTGACGTATACAGCTTAAACTTATTTGTACTTTTAAAGATGGTATTAGAACAAAGCTTAGTTTCATTTCTTTCGCATGTGCCTCCACTTAGACAAAAGCTTAAGATGTTAAGTAGATGAAACCACATGTATATAAAAGCATTTAACCTATTGTCAAATGATGTATAGAATATTTCGACATTATTTCTTACATGCAACCTAATCATTTAAGTTTATACATATAGTCTCCATCTACTTATAACTTTGACATTTTGGGTTGACCTTTTTAACATAATATTAGAACAAAGTACTTTCCCTTTGACGAGTGTATCTATCCTTGTTTCAAATTCAACTAACTTGCACATGAGAAGGAGTATTGAAGTATCCCATATCACTTAACAAATGGGTCTTATACGTTCTTTGTATACATATGTTCGAGGTGGCAAATGGGTGAGTTGTGTTGGGTTTGGTTGGAATGATTATCAATTTTGAGGATCTTTATAGGCGGCATTTGCTTTTTGTGTACGAATTGATCATGAGATGATGTCACTCTCCTAGTGATGGCCATTGTAAGCCAAAACAATTGATGTTAGAATAGGTTACCTAATCTTTATTGGCAAATGCCAGGAAGAGATGTGTTGTCACATTTCCAATAAGAAGAGAAACCTCCATCAATTTGCCAAGGCAACAACAAGCTGGGTATGCAAAAGAAAATGCTATTGAGGGAGCACAAGACAACACACTTGTTAGGGAGAGCAAAGTGGCTAGAGATTCTCGACCACCTTTAATCGAGAGAAGCAATCAATGGAGTAGAGTGGCATGTTCTATCGGTGAGTGTTTACCATTCATGTAAGTCCCAAGGAGAGAGAGGTGATGGCTAAAGAACGCAAGCAAGCACAAAATAGCTCAAAATGAGCACATTGTGAACATTGGGTAGAGAATAGTGTCATGGTTTCGTACCCATGTGGGCTAAAAGTGGGGTTTTGTGGCAATCGAATGAAGCATGGGAGGTGTAGAAGGTTGACACAACTAGTTCTTAAAAGTTGCATTAGGGTATTATGTTAAGAATTCAAGGATGTGAAAATTATCATATTAGAGATTGGGGCTACCTTCCCTAATTTGGCCAAGAGTTGATACTACTCTCAAAATAAAGGCCATGATATGCCAAAATTAGTGATTGTGTTAAAGTAAATTGTATGTCTCACTTGTGGTGTATTTATTTTACATATTTGATGATTTTATAGATGTGAAAATACATATGAAACCCTACAAATGTGTATTTTTAGTGTACTTTTGCATATTTTCTTGTATTTTTCTATGATTTTGGAATTACAGGTGCTGGTTTACAAGTATATCATCGCATAAATATTGTGTAGATTGTGATTCATTAATAATATATATAAAGTTTAATTTGTATCGATGAATAAAGTAATGTAATTAGCATGATATGTGATTTTAGTGATAAATTGCCCCTATCACTAAAGTCAAAATCATATGTATGTGGTGTATATGAGAAGAAAATTTTATGTCCTTGGTATGAAAGAGTTTCGAGGATTCAGTTGAGTTGTGACCATTAAAGTGATACACTTGATTATGTTTAAGAAATATCGATCTCGTATAATGATGGAATGTCTCCTATTATAATGCGTGGTCATATTCCTAAAGGAGATGATTGTGTATTAGTTCATAGAGAGATACATGATAGTATGATGGATGATTGATTGATCCTAGTAGTTCATATATTCAAAGGTGATGAATTCATAAATGTTGGAATATATTATTAAAGTCGTTATCATGTGAGGAGTATATAACTGCATATCATGTATTCTGTCCAAAAGTGATTATGTGGTAGTGCATGTAGCTTCTAGATGTGTATTTGTGCGTCTTCAAGTTACATAGTTCTCATATGATGCTAAATGTATACATTACTTGTTTTTCAGTTACATTTTATGTAAACGGTAACTCCATTACTATTGAGGTCCTTGCGAGTTCAAACTTTAAGAAATGGAGAGAAGATTTTTTGTCTAGTATGGAAATGACAGTTGTTCATATGGCTCTTACTGCCGATAAGCCACTAAATCTTACTGCTAAAAGTACAAAAGCTCAAAAAGCATATTTTGCTGCTCGAAAAAAGAATAATCGAATTTGCTTACTATCCATGAAACGTTCCATTTAAGAACATTTGAAAAGTGGTATGCATGTAGACTACATTGCTAGATAGATTATGGAAGCCTTCGTGGCTAAAAACTGTGTTTCCTCCAATGCTGAGATAGAGACACACATACAAATACTATTTCATATGAAGTACGATGGTTTTGGTGGAGTTAGGGATTATGTTATGAGAATAGTAAATTTGCAGACAAAACTTCAGGCTCTCAATTTTGTTATACATACTGCTTGCATTTTGCACCAAGCTCTAAATACTCTTCCTCATGATTTTGGGATTATCATGACCAATTATACTTTTCAAGTTGAGACTTGGTCAATTAATGACCATATTGCAGGGGTGGCGGTAGAGGAAAAAAAATGAAGAAAGATAAATGGCTCATTGACAAGGGTAAGAAATTAAAAAATTATACTCATAAGGGTAATTCTGAAGCTACTGGTCCTTCCAACAATAAAAAAAATTCTAAAACTGCTTGTCCTTTTAATAGTTTCGGTCCTAAAAAAGCATTATTCAATAATGATGGTGTTCTTTGCTACTTTTGTAAGAAGATAGGACACGTAAAGAAACGCCGCAATAAATATAAAACTTGATTGTCCAAGAAAACCAAAAGCGAGCCTAAAGTGATTCATAAATCGAAGGACGTCAAATCATGATGAATCAATGGTCATTGTGAGAAACAACATTAAAATTGATGTCGAGTTCACTGGAGATGTTATTATAATTTTAGATTCTAGTTTTAGGATGATATTAAGAAACACATTTTATGTACATTCCTTTAGGCGGAACTTAGTTTTTGTGTCTTGCTTGGACATGCATTGATATCCTTTTGAAATAAAGAGCAATAGTATTTTTATGTTTTTTAATTCAAATAAGGTTGGGTGTTACAATTTATTCAATGGATTGTATCGATTGTATTTATCTCCCAACGATATGTATGTTACTTATTCAGCTAAAAATATTATTTTCAAAAGGCTTTTACTTAAGGAATAGTCTTATGCATTATGATATAAAATGTCTTAGTCACATCTCTAGAGAAAGAGTAGAAATGTTAATAATGGCTAACATCATGCTTACTCTTAAAAGTGATCTAGAGACTTGCATAGATTGTCGTATGTTGACACCTAAATTTTGGTGACTTGTTTAGTCATTTATCGCATTAAAAAATTAAGGATTGATTTTAACCCCTAAAAAAAAAATTAATTGCATAGCATATAGTTTTAGGTATATTTATTTTTAATTTGCATTTACGGTGGGCCGGTGACAAATGGATTCGAATTGATGGTTCAGAACTTTAATTTGATGAGTTGGGCTAAGCCCATGAAAGGAGTAAATTGACCCAAGCTCATATCCTCGGGGATATTTTACGAATTTATCTTTGTGAGATTTCAATTCAAAAATAAATATTGCATTCAGAAAAGCAAATATTACGATTGGAAAAGAAATCTTCGTGGATAATTGGAAAAATTAAAACCCTAATCCGTGGCCTATAAATAAGTTAAAATGCATAAGGTTTTAGGAGGGGCCACACATTGAATACACGGCCGCACGTAGGGGGCTTCTTCTCGGTTTTTCTAGGTCAAAGTTCAACAAAAAAGAAGCAAAGGAACTCGTTCTTTGAGAGAAAGCAAAAGTCAACACAGTGAAAGTACATTGCAGCAGAGAGAGAGAGGGTCGTGTGAGTGTGACTGGGTAGAAGAGGAGAGAGAGAGAGGAAAAGAGAAGAAAAAAAAGAAAAAAAAGGCTCATGTTCATCGTCTTCTTTGAGTCTTTCCTCGCCGTTCCGCCTGCCGGCCTTCGCTGTGTTGGTCGCCGTCGCCGCTACTGCCTTGACGCTCCTTGGGCTTCGGTCGATGCTGCAGTGCCCTCAACCCCACGGCTTGCCCTCCTATGACGTTGCTGCTGCTCCCGCTCGACGCGACCCAACGCTTGCAACACCATTGCGCCTTGCCACCTTGCTAGTCCGCTTGCCTTCACCACGCTGCGCCCTCGGTCTCATTGCTCCGTCCGCACCTTAGCCCTCGTCGACGCCTACGGTGCTCTTCGACTCTCGTTTCTGAGATCTGCTTGCGACCTAGCACTCGGTGTTCCTTGCTCCAACCGCGACGGCGCCCGGCCGAGCCCCGCTCGCTGTCTTCGAACCGCTTGCCCTTCCCGATGCCACCGCCACTCCGCCGATCTCGCCCTCGACTCGCCAGTGACCCGCTGGCCCACAACCCTCCTGCTGTCTCTCTCCCGTGCCGATCGTCGCTGCGCCTCCCCCAAAGCCTGACCCGAGCCAGATCGTAGCCCCTTCCGCTCCAGCGACGTTGCTGCTGTCCCTGCTTTGTTCGTGCTTGCAGCCCTCCGCTAGCGCCGCTCCGACCAGCGACCCGCCAGCGATCTGATGCCTCTAGCCAAGCTTGAGTGGAGTCGCTCCGCCCTTTGCCCGAGCCCGAATGAAGCCGCCTGCTGCCACTCCTCGTTGCGCCATTAGCTGCCGCTCAAGCCTCCTCGCCGAAGCTCCGATGACTGCAACCTCTGATCGACGGCGCACCCACCATGAAGCTGCTAAGGCTCTGTTTGGCAACATGCCAAATAGTGACTGATTATGATTTTTTGTTCTCAGAATCAGTTTGGGACAAGAATCGCGTTTGGTAAAATTTTTGTTCTCGAGAACTTGTCTGCCGCCACCTACCGCCGTCCGCTGCCGCCAGTCATCGGCCGTCGGTCCGGCGAGCTCGCCTAGCCAGGGCGAGGTCCGGCCAACTCACCGAAGGCTTGCCTAGCCACCGGCGAGCCTCGCCGGGGCTATGCGAGGCCCGTCTGGCCACCGGCCGGGCTCGCCTAGCCTGACCGGTGGCCAGGTGGGCCTCGCCCAGCCCCAGTGAGGCCCGCTTGTCCATCGGCGAGGCGAGGCCAACTGGTGGCGGCTAGGCGGGCCTCTAGGTGAGGCCGAGCCTCGGCAGGGCTGGCGAGCCTCGCCCAGCTACCGACGAGGCTCGGCCAATGAGGGCTAGCCTCGCCGAGGGCCGGCAATGCTTTGGTGAGGTCGCCAACCCTCGTCCGGCCGGTCGCCGGTTCGGCGACTGGCCATAAGAAGAAGAAGAAAAATAGGAGAAAAAGGAAAAAAAAGAAAAGAAAAAATGAAAAAAGAAAAGGAAAAAAGGAAAAAGGTAAAAAAGTAAAAAAGTAGAAAAAAATATTTAAAAATTTTAAAAAATAATTTGGAACATAATCAATGAACACGTTATCAAACGCAATTCTATTCCAGAATCAGAAATTTTAGACAGTTACCAAACACATTCTTTTACTCAAAATCAGTTCCGGGAAGAATCGTTACCAAACGCGCTCTAAGCATCGTTTGAAAAGCAAAAGCAAAAAAAAAAAAAAAAACTAAATTAGGTAGTTTTTCTATTTATTTTATTTTACTTTATTTGTTCTTTTTTAGTATAATTATTCCTTAATGTAAGATTGAGATTTCCCGACATGAAATTGCATTTGAAATTTGGGATTGATAGTTTGATTTTCGCGCTCAAAATTCAACTTGCAATCGCTTGGAAAATTGCCAATTCAATCTCACGCTTGAGATTCGATTTGTAATTTATTTAAAATCGGCCAACCTGTTCTCATGCGCAAAATATGGTTCGTCATTTTTTTTGGATATAAATCTTATCTTGCTCTGATTTGTCGTCGTGTCGTTTGAGTTGATTTTACTTTCGTAAAACAAAATCCAAAAAATGTGAGTTAGATTAGGTTTATTTCTTGTTTTAGGGTTCTTACATATTTAGAATAGGAATTTTATTTCGAATTTAAAAAAATTAAAAAAATCATCAATCAATTTAGGATGATAATGTTTTAACTTAGGTTGCATGTTTAATTATTTGCAATTTTTTAATTTCGAATTTAATAAAAAAAATCATCATGCATATGTCATGCAAAATTAGGGCATTCTTTATATGCATTGCATATTATCATAGAATTGCACGTTTCATTCTAAGTTTATATTGATTTTTTTAGATAGATTGCATCTTTGGTTAGAAATTGCAAAGTTAAGATGATATATTATTTTAAATTAGGATTTGGCCTAACCTAATTCTTAATATAAGTTGGATAGAATCTTAATCTAGCTAGTTAATCCTTGTATTTTTCTTAATTTTGAATTTCATGGAAAATACCAAAAATTGCCTTAGAATAAATTAATTTTGTTTTTTAGTATAGAGTGCATTTTATTTATGTCATATAGATAGATCATATTGCCATGTAATACCATTTTATGTTAGATTAGTAGTATGCATTGCATGACTCTCATTAAATAAGTGAAAACAAAAAAAAGAAATTGCGTGCTAATTAGAAATGATATCTAGGACTGTCGATGTGAATTCTGATTTGACACTGCAGATGCTTTCGATGCCATGAGGTAAGTCCTGCAATCTGTTCACTGCTTTATCTAGGTGTTAAATTGGTGGCTTACACACCCGCATGATAACCTCACATGTTAGGGAAGTAAATTAAAGTCAATTCGAGTTGCTTGCAAAACATTTGTTTTTTTTTATCAAAATAAAAGAGAAAGGTACTGAAAAGGCGTTAGAGAAATCTAGCATAACCAAGTTCCCGAACTTACAATATCTAGTTAGTAGGAGTAAAGTAAAAATCTCCCGTGACTTTATTTGGATTTCTAATCAACCCACTAAAAATATATTAATGACGACTCTTAATTAAAAATCAATTGCATGTTAAGAACTTGAATCTAAGTTGCAAATTGGTATGTGTTTGGGAGAGCCCAAGTTAAGTTTTAGCTTATTAATCCATTAGCTAAATCCTAGGTGGTGCATCCGAAATTTTGATCATGACATTGTAGATGTAAGATGACTAAGATAAAGAAGAAAACCGCAGTTTGAAGTTCTGACTTGTTGGATGTTATTCACACTAATATTAATGGACTATACACGACAACTTTGTATAGAAATTTTTATTTCATCACATTTATTAACTATTATGCCCGATATGGATACCTATAATTGATTAAAAAAAGTTCGAGTTTTTTGACAAATTCATGATTTTTTGGATTGAAGTAGAGAAACAGTTGGGAAAAGTTATAAAATTGTTAGATTTGATCGTGATGGTGAGTATTTTGGCAGACGTGGTGATGCTGGAGAATATAAAGAGCTGTTTGCCAAATACTTGGAGGACTATGGGATAGTAACTTAATTTACTATGCTTGGGAGTTCTAAACAAAATGGTGTGGCCAAAAGGCACAATTGCATTCTTATGGATATGATTAAGAGTATGATTAGTATGACCAATTTACATGGTTTTCTGTAAGTTGAAGTTTTGAAAACAACACTTTACATTCTAAGTTGTGTTCCTACTAAAGTGGATCTATCGACTTCTTTTGAGTTGTGGACTGTACGTAAACCTATCTTGAATCATCTTAAAGTTTGGAGATGTCCTTCAAAAGTGAAGCTATATAATCAAACATTGAGTAAGTTGGATTCCAAAACTACTTGTTGTTATTTTCTATCTTAGTTAGATCATTTAGAGGAGTCGGTTTTATAACATTAATAGAGATACAAGAATTGTTGAATCTCATACAACAAAATTTTTGAAATTTGATATAGCCGAAAATTGTAATTGCTCACAAATTATTGGAGATGATAGTATGGTGGGAATTACTAGATCCCTATCTCTTCCTGTGTAGACAATTATGGAACCTTCTACGCTACAAATTGAGCTTATTGTGGCCCAGATCTTATTGTTGAGGCAATTTCTGATGAAATTCCCCAAGCTCATCAAATTAAGAATGAGGTTATAGTAGCTTCACTCAGGAGATCAACTAGGAAAATATGTTCAGCTATATCACCAAACTGTGTAGTCTATCTGGGAGAGCATAATTATGATATCGGCTGTGTTGTTGATCTAGCGAATTATATATATCTTATTTCATGTCCTCAATCAAATTTATGGTTAGATGCAATGAAATATGAAATGCAATTGATTAAACACAATGGTGTTTGAGAGCTTGTTGAATTGTCTGAAGGTTATAAGCCCATTGACTGCAAATGGGTATATAAGATTAAAAGGATTCCAAAGGAAATATTGAGAAGTTTAAAGCCAAATTGATAGCTAAGAGTTTCACTCAAAGAGAAGGAATAGATTATAAAGCAATTTTTTCTCCAGTTTCTTCTAAAGATTTTTTTAGAGCGATTTTGGCATTGGTATTGTCACGACCTAATTTGGCCGCCCTTGATCCTTCACCATGAGGAATGGAAGGGAAAATGTCAGATTTCGGGATACTTGATCACAAGAGTTCCCTTACGGCTCGCGTTCTGAAAGACGTCATCACCTCGCCTTTTGGATCAAGCCTATCATGAGCTCTCCCAAGCTTATATCCCGCGTGACAATGGAGTGTCGTGATCCATATCTACATGGGTGACACACCTCGGGAGAAGAGGTTGGGTGTGGATATTGGATTTAAGGGTACCTTTATCATAGTAACCCTCTCGATAGTACGCTTCGTTTATAAGGATAACATCACTTCATCTTTTGAGGTACTCCCACATCGAGTATGTTAAACCATGGTGAGTTTCATTGAAACTTGTACCTCTCGCGACGGGTTTATTTATACAATCTAGTTGCTTTAAAATAACATAGAAATAAAATAGGAGTTGCCACTAGCCTCATTTCGAGGGTTGGCTAGAAAACCCAATCGAGGGTTGGGAGCAATCCATCGATTCTTACGCAATCAAATATCTAGGTTTGGGGATTTAGGTTACGTTAATATTTCTATAAGTGAGATTTCGGTACCTAAATAGTATATTGTGTTTTTCTAATGTGTCCATACATTTTTCTTACATTTTCAGGATTGTTAGTCCTAAATGGAGTAATTGTGCGTGGTTGGTCATTTTATACTATTCCATTTCTAGAAAAACAAGAAAAGAAAGTAATCAATGGAATTGAAATTACGAGACATTAAGTAAACAATCAATGAAAGCAGTAAATCCACCATGCAATCCTAGAAAATATAAAAGAGAAATACAATTGAAAAAAGTGAGAGGAAGAGAGAAAACCCACAACTCGTTGGGCTTTATACAATGAAGAGAACCTGAGATATATGTCGGTGAAATGAATAGTACATGATAACGGTCAGAATGGATATTGACCTCCACTGTCTTCATGCTTTCTCCATCTTCAAGATCCTATTCTAAAACCTAATCTAGAAACCTATAATTAGTTGCATACAATGGAAAGAAACAAGCATACACATCAAAACAATCAAAAACACAACATCATGTCAAGATCGATCATTTAAAGAAAGTTTAATGCGAAAGTCAAATTTTGGGGCATCAGGGTCGGCCTTTGTTTTTCATGTGAGGTCCCACTAAGACACCTATCCAATCTATTTTTGTGACTTATAGCAATTCCTAACCAGTAGCTCTATGTGATTCCAGGGTTTTTCCCTCAATTTTATGCATCAACCTTATCATTTATCTAAAAGTCACATGCATTGCAGAAATTTAAACATACGTGCAGGTCTTTTAGACCTTATTTCTCAACCAATCAAATAGATGAGTGAGCCGTCAGTGGATCACTTACTACCAAAGTCATGTGTCAATCACAAACACAATCAATTCTAAATGTATGATATAATTGTATGTATGAAAGGTATGTGTGATGTTTCAAAAACATCTTTTGAAATCATTCACAAAAAATTTTGAGACAAAGTGATGTCTCAGCTATGAAAGACATTCAATTGCCAAGGCTAGCTTAAAACTAGCATTTTTAATAAAATTTAAATCGTGACTTTTACGGTGTTAAATTAGGATTTTAAAAGGTTTGAAAATATTTAGGATTAAGGAATATCTAGGCTATGGAATATATTCAATTGCCAACACTAACTTGGGGCTCACATAAATGTACTCACAAGTATCGCGGGCATTTTGAATATGGTCAAAACCACGATTTTTCCTTAAGCTAAATCGAGTTTTGGAGAAGAACTTCTTAGAAATTGTTTTCGAGAAATATCACATGTACCAAAGTATTTTTTGAAAGATATAATTTGAAAAAACCAATTGTTTAATAACAAAGATCGAAGAATTTAGAACAACTTCCATGAAGATGACATGTAGAATTTAGAACAACTTCCATGAAGATGACATAGCCTAATTTCATGCACAAACTAACTTAAAAGGTATAACTAAATAATCATGATCATGTTTATATTAAGAAATTTTAGAACAAACATGTAAAGAAAACAAAATTAAGTAATACCCATCGACAATCTATGGCACCCCTCGACGGCCCCCGAACCGTTAGGGTCGCCATAGGTACTTATCCTACTACATGCCAGTCTAATAACTTTTTAATTAAAGTTGAACCATAGATCATAGGGGTTGATCAATAAAATTCTTTTCCCTTTATCTTTATCTCTCTCTCTCTCTCTCTTTTTTTTTTTTTTTTTCATAAAGGTCTCAGCGTAGCTCATCAACGGAAGCATAAACGAGTTTCACCATCCCTTACTTCAATACCAATCATGCAATGCACACCAACTACGCACCAAATGAAAAGACAAAGTCGAGTCACTTTTATTTACATTTTCACGATGGACATCTCGGGTCGATACAGCAAAAGGCCAATATTTTTAACTATACTTGGCTATAACTCAAAAGAGAACTCAACCCTATATCAAACATGTACACCCTTCCATCAACAAGTGTCGGCTATCCCAAAAAGTATCAACTCCCCACCAGTCATACGTGCCATCACATCGGGCGGTGGCGTAGCATCCCTTGCATCACCCCATTGCGTCGAACATGAACAGACAAAAACTCTTGAATAATAAAGCCATCAGCAAGACCCACATCGCACATCACCAAGACTCGGACTCGGACAAACACCAGACTTGGTATACTAATACATGAATGCTCCGTGCACTCCACATTGACGTTCGTAGGTATGCCATAGAATGTACCACGCACGACTGGTGAAAGAGGCATATTTTTAATTTGAAATGTTAATCCTCAAAGGGGTGAGTACAACCACTCAGCAGTAAAGATCCACCAAACTACGTGATGCGTCAAACCGAACAATCAAGGTATCATGAATAAAACACATATCATTCATGCATTCAAGCATACCTTACCTTACAACCATGCATATATATCACCATACGACATGCATAAATCACCATACACTTGTACTTATATCATCAAGCAGCCATGCATATATCACCACGCAACATGCATATACCACCATGCACCTATACATGTATCATCAAGCAGCCATGCATATATTACCATGCAACGTGCATATATCATTGTGCACTTATATATGTATCATCAAGCAGCCATGCATATATCACCATGCAACGTGCATATACCACCATGCACTCCATGCTTGCATTCCCATGAGGTTCATCCCATGCCATATGCACACATCCATGTGCATGATTCAATTCTTGATCTTTATCTTTCAATTAGATCACATCATTTTTTTCTTTTCTTCCTAGGAACCAATGTTTGCATCCCACAATTTATCACTCGCATCTAACTTGGCATTGTGAGGAGCCTCCAGCATAAACCTCCAGGCATACGGCACACACACTTCGGGCATCTCGTACCTCAACTAGCATCACAAGGATTCCCCCCGGCACACACCTCTAGGGCTTTTGGCACACACCTCCGGGCATCTCAATACTCCCAGGGCATCCGGCACCCACATTCCAGGCATCCCAACACTCCCGGGACATCGTCGACTCACACCTCCGACGGTATCATCATTATCATAATTTATATTCACACATGTATCTCAATCTCAACATGGCATTTGATGCAACATATCAAAGGTCTCATCCAACTTTTTATGTCATATAACATGCTATATGTCACCACATATGCAGCATAACCAACCACTAAAGACATTATGTCACATGGAGCAATTTCATTTATTTTTGAAAATACGGCAAAATTTCGGATAAAAATAGATTGCACTCCTTTGGTCATAGTTCTTGAAAAATTAGTAAACAGCCTTAATAGATTCTAAAAATTCGACATGTTATGTACAAGATCTAGAGGAAAATATTCCGTGAAGAACACCATATCAAAAGAACATCATACAATTCGGTACAGTCCACACTTCACAGTCTTTATAATTTCGGAATATTGTTATACACAGTTTCATTCAAAAATTCAGTAGAAATCCTAAATCAACTCCAAAAATTCTGAAATTTTTATATGTTATAGAAAAAATCTAGAAGTAAATATTTCATAAAGAACTCGAAATCAGATTTGTGATAAATTAAAAACTATAATTACCGTAGCCGTCTCTAACCCTCGGCAACAATTCCCATTTCGGATAAAATTGTTTCACCAACCTAAACTCATCCATTTCCTTTAAAATATTAGTATGTTACTCAACATGTCATCTTCAACTTTCATTCAGAACACGAGATCAAATTTCAACAGGAGAATTTTATAAAATTCACAGAATCACACTAGGTCAGCATTACGATTTCCAGATCTAACTTCTTCAAAGAAAAGTAGTTTCACCGGTCTATACTTATTCATTTCTTCTGAAATTTTGATATGTTACTCTCCAAGAAGTCTTTTACAACTTTCATCAAGAAATTGAAGCCAGATTCCCATTAGAACATCGCATGCAACTCACGAAATCATCAAAGGTCGGACTGGTTTTTTTTTTTTTTTTTTTCTAGAAACAGAACACTAGGCTAGAACACAACACTTATAACTTCGAAATTTCACATTTCATTCACATCTGAAATTCACCATTCATCACACACGAACACAGCAAGCAAAGGTAGATTAACGGACTCTACTTGCCTCTAATCCGAGCAAAACATAGCAAGCAAAGACGGCGGGGCAAGGCGGGACTTGGCGGCTCAATGGTGGCCATTAGGCGGACGATCGGCAGCAATTGCCTCCTTCTTCTTCCTTTCTCTCTTTCTCTCTCGCACGCCCGCTTTTTCTCTTCCTTTCTTTCGCACGACACTCCTCTCTCTCTCGGTTGCTCCTCGCCTAATCCGCCCCTTCCCCTCACTAATTTCTTCCCCTCAATGATTAATCATCATTAGCTTTGCATGCATTGACACTTGGAAGACTCCTCACGCCACTTGCCATTCTTCATGCAAGCAGGTGGCTTCATCTGACTAGGCTTGGGCTAGCCTTGGTCGATGGCCCATTAGACTCCTTGGGCCAGTTGGACGGTAGCTCCTTTCCTTTGGGCTTCGCATGTGGCATTCCAAAATTCAAAGCCAAGCCACAAAGTGTGTTAAAGTCTCTAATTATGTGATAAAATTTCCCTTGGCTTATGCTTTAGTCATTAGTCTTTTTATTGAAATGATTTGTGCATGTGATTGTGAAAATTTAAATTTGATAGATTAATAATCTATGCTTGGCCATAAGATTTATAAATTAAATTTCAATGAACAAAATGTCCCAAGACTTTGGCCAAGATTAAAAAATTAAAAATTAAAAATATTTATAGAAGAATTTAAAAAAATAAGGGGTTAATTTTTGGAATGGGCCTTACGCCCATTGGCCTAAGCTTAATGGGCCAAGTTAGCCGGCCCAATAGAGGCCCAAGAGGGAGTGGTTGCCGGCCATAAAGGAGCCCAAGCCCAAGCCCAACTCCAAGGCCCATGATGCATGTAATTGGACAAGTGGCAAGAAGATTTCATGCATTGGCCTAGACTAGGATGCCATGCATTGGCTAATTTAAGTGGCATGCAATCATTACAAATGATGAGAGTTTGGGGGTATAAGAAGGGAAGAGAGAGAAGGGTGGCCGGCCATTTGCTCGCCCAAGGAGAGAGAGAGAGAGAGAGAGAGAGAGAGAGAGAGAGAGAGAGAGAGAGTTGTGCGAGAGAGAGAGATCGTGCGAGAGGGAGGAGAAGCCGAGAGAGAGGAGGAGCCGCACCGCCGTCCGTCCGCCCGTGTGCCGCCGTGTTCGCCGCCCTACGCCGTCGTCCATTTGGTCTAGAGGCAAGTGGGAGTCCTCTAACTTCTCTTGCATGCTTGTATATTATTTGCATGTTAGATTTTGGGTGTTTTAAGTGAGAAAAACCGAGGTATGGTTGGCTTGTTCTTAAGTCGCGTGACTGTTCTTGCTCGGATTGTGTGAGTCAGTAACTTGTTTGACCTTGCATGTGTGTTTGGAGTCCAATTTTGGCTTCGATATCTTCATGAAAGTTGTAGCTAACATCTTTTACTACAACATACTAAAATTTCGTGGAAAATGATGGAGATTTGAGGAGTTAAAGTCTCATCTTACGGAGACCTCAGATCTGGAGAGTCTTTACTGACCTTTTGCTGGATTCATGGTTGCATGTTGGTTTTTCTTGAGAATCTCACTTCGATTTCTTCATGAAAGTTGTAGGGAACATCTTAAACTACAACATACTCAAATTTGAAGTGAAATGAACAAGTATAGCTTGGTAAATCGATTAGATCTTGAAGACGATGATTCTGGTGATGTATTCCGAGACACCCGAGACTTAAAGGACTAAAATGAGGACTATACTCTGGTTATTTGACTTGGATCTCTTCATGAAACTTGTAAAGAACATCTTGACACATAACATATCCAAATTTCAGAGAAAACGAAAGAGAATAGGTAGGTTAAATCTCAAT
Source organism: Eucalyptus fibrosa (assembly GCA_017140475.1). NCBI lineage: Eukaryota > Viridiplantae > Streptophyta > Magnoliopsida > Myrtales > Myrtaceae > Eucalyptus > Eucalyptus fibrosa. The sequence continues at coordinate 20,863,473 of CM029510.1, forward strand.
ATTTCGGAGATGTGTACACTGGACGATGCGGTAACGGATCCAGAAGCTTCGTGAGGTTGAATAAAATCATATATAAGGAATCTGGCTTGGAGTTCTTGATGAAAGTTGTACGAAAATGTCTTGGCTATAATCTAGTAAAATGGCATAATTTTTGGAGGTCGTATGGATATTTTATTTGAATTTATTCGGAAACCGTGCATTCTGGTTTCGTCCGAGAAGCATAGGATGTTTTGTGAAAATTATAGATTTTGAAAAAAAATTCAATTTGGCCATGAATTTTGCAAGTAATTATCATCCTATGGGTTTTTTTAATAATTTCTTGAATTTTGATAATTTTGGGAATTTATAGTTATAAAAAAAAAAATGAATAAATAAAATGGATTATTTTGTTGGCCATAGATTCCATTTAATTAACTCATGTTGTATATGTGATAAATTCTTGGTATGTGTGTGACATTGAATTGAGATGTATATGTGATAAAGTCTTGGTATATGTATGGCATTGAATTGAAATGCATGTGTGAATTTCATGCCAAGTATGATTTGTTTGATGTCACGCCATGTGCCATGTTAAAATGAGATTAAAATACCGGTAAACATGGATAATGGTAAATGAGGAGATGGTTGTGGTGGCAGATGATGCCCGGAATGTATAGAGATATATTGCCGGAATTCCTTGGGAGATTTAGGATGCTCGAAATGTGGGGGGCCGAAAGCCCTGTCGGAGGTCTTTGCTCGAAGGGAATGTCTCGCGATGCCAGGATTGGGGTGCGAGATGCCCGGCCAGGGAGTGTAAATGTCGGAAGCCCTGTCGGAGGTTTCTGCCCGAAGGGAATGCCTCGTGATGCTAGTTGAGATGCGAGATGCCTGGAATGTGGGGGGCTGGATGCCTGGTGGCTTGGGAGGCCGAATGCCGGAAGCCTCGGAGGTTTTTGCCCGAGGAGATAAATCAAATGATAATATGCATGATGATATGCATGGTGATGATGATATGCATGATAATGAAGATATGCATAATGATATGCCTAATGATGATGTGGTATGATAATATGCATGGTGATATGCATGGTGATGATGATATGCCTGATGATGAGGATGGTGATATGCATGATGATATGCATAATGATAATGATGATGATGATGATGATGATATGGTATGGTGATATACATACTTGATATGATGATGCCATGATGATAACGTGAATGATGTAATGATGTCATAATGATGATGACGTGTATGTTAAGATGATGATACACTTGTACGTGTTATGACTATGATAATGATGCATGATAGTATGCGCATGGTTACAAGGTAAGTAACGCCTGCAATGCATGTATAATTTGTATGATGCATTGAGTTGTTATTGGATCTCCTTATTTGCTGAGTGGTTGTACTCACCCCTTTTGGGGATAACATTTCAGATTAGCCAGTATGCCACTTCCTGCCGTCACGCGAGGTACATTTTACGGGTTACCGTCCGACGTTGAGGTAGAGTGTGAAGAGTTCGGCTATCCTTCCGTGCCTGGACTCACCTACATACGCGTACGCTGTCTTGTCATGTACGACATAGGCCTGGCTAGGGGCCCAGTCGTTCAAGAGTTTGTTTCTGTTCACGTTCACCGCGATGGGGTGATGGGAGGGATGCTGCCACTGCCACCGCTTGACGCACCGGACTGGGTGTGAGACCTGAGCGTGATGAGTAGGGGCTGTGATTTTTTTTGGGAGTTAGTAGCCGACACATATGATGGGGGATTGTACACGTGCGATGTAGAGGGTCGAGGGTTCTTTTTGAGGTTTTAGGCTGGACATGGCTGAGTCCTAGCTTTTCGTTTTGATGTACCAACCCAAGAGTAGTCCCATCTTGAAAATATATGTAAATAAAGTGTCGTGGCATGTTTATAAAAAAATCATGGTGTTTAGTGGTGTGTATTGGTATCATGGATTGGTAGGGGGATAGATGATGATGCTTTATTTTGCTTCCGCTAATGAGTCGCGTTGGGACCGCTTTAAAAAAAAATGTGTCTATAAATTACGATGCATCTTCTAAGAAGAAATAGGGTAATAAGGTGTAACACTGGTGCTTGTGGCGACCGCCGAAGGGTTCGGGGTGTCACATCGCAGGCCAGGCCAAAGGGCCGAATGGTGGGGCTGGTCTTGGGCCTAAAATTCAATCCACTCTTCTCAAATTTTTCCCTTTAATTATCATCTAATTACCCATCATATAATTACCTAATTACACTTATTCACTTGGCCATAAAGCTTGCAACATAAATCCATAAAATCAAATCCATAAGGTGCATAGTCAAGAACAAAATTTCCATTATCAAATTATCCTATAGTACCAACTTTGATAACCCAAGAACATAAGATATCTTTCCATTAAGGTGTTCGGCCTTAATCTATTATAATTCTTTGGTCTAGTGGCCACAATATACTTCAATGACATAACCTTCACTTTTCCATAGGTCGCAATGTCTCTAGAAATTGCCATGAAATTTTGGGATGCCACACATCTAGCTGTGGAAAAATTTCCTAATATGTATGACATGATAATGAACAACTTTGTGAATGAAGCTTTCCTAAACGAGTTACACATGATTTTACAAAAATCAGACAATGAGCAACAACATTTCAGAAATTTGTCAAATTAACAAGACACTTAGCCAATATCACAAGGATTTGTCATATCAAAACAAATCTAAAAATCACCAAATTTTCACATAGCACAATCAATATGTTGAAAATTTTTTTGTTAAGAGGCCAAGTGCAAAATCCTAATAGAAAAAAATGGAACAAAAATATTAAAAGTCTGTCTAAATAGGGGTTAGAACGGGGGTCCAAGTTTGATCCCATGTATAAATTCTAATCTAGTTTTGAGAAAAATGGAAAGTAATCCAAACGAAGAGCGATTTGCATAAAATTTATGGCATTTGAAACTTCTAAGTGTGCTTTTCGACTTCCTAGAAGGGCTCGAGTCCAAACTAGGTCAATTAAGTGCTCTAAGATCAAGATTTCAAAAGGTGCGCATGTCGTTAACTAAAAACCAGAACCCAAACAGGTATTAATAAAACTCAAAATCATTCAAGTAATGCACAAATAACATGAAAAGATCACATGTGACTTTGAATTGGATATGACAAATAATTTGGGCAATCATTTAACCTTAAGTCGACATTAGAAGATGTCATACAATTCGATGACAATATAAGATGACTTAAGATTCATGATGAAATGCTTGAGAGTTTCTTGATGAACATATACTCTTGCAGCACAAATTAATCATGCAAAATGACACTCAAATGCAATGATGTGAACATGTTCTCAAACCTTGTAACATGAAGTTTAAGTGTCAAGAAGATATCATCTCAAAAGTTGAACTCTAAATGACTCAAACAAACATGGCAAGATGCATGTACAACAAGATTTGGTTTCAATATTAGCCCCACAAAATGCGTATAATTTTGGACATCTCAAGACACAAAAATTTTACGAAAAATCCTACACACAGAACATGAAATGATGAACATTTCTCATTCAGAATTTAGAACCTAAATATGATCGCATGAATCGCAGTAAAAATGACAAAACAGAGATGCATATTTAAACTACCTACTACTAAAATACATTTTAACCTTAACTCATGTAATTTACTCACTTGCCAACGTCAAGACTGCAAAGCATGTATCAATTGAACGTATGTATCATATACTTCAACCTTCATGAAAGGTTTGAGACCAAATAATGCATTTGTGGACTCAATTTCATCAAAACAAAATTCGGACCAATGTAGAATAGACTGTCCTATGTTCAAATTTAAGCGATTTTGACCTAGTTAAACATGTCTAAACATTTCAAAAGAAAAAAATACAAGACATGCGCAACACTAATACAACATGAAGGAAATTTATTCGATAACTCAACACACAAATTAGCACAAAAATGACAACCAGAGATCAATATGGAATAGATTGACCTAGGCTTGGATCTGAGTAGATCTGATAGCACATCCAAAAATCGTGAAAAAATTATAGGATATTCTTCATACAATTACAAGCAACTATCATGAAGGAAAATTCTTCTATGACTTAACATAAAAATTAGCACAAAAATGACAAAATGAGAGATCAATACATAATAGATTGACCTAGGCTTGGATTTAAGTAGATCTGACCTAGTTAAGCAAATCCAAAAATCATGAAAAAATTATAGGACATGGACACAATGATTTGGAACAAAAAAACCATGAGGTGAGAGTGTTCTTAAATTATCACAAAAAAGCTACACAAAAATAGTAAAGTCTCATTTTGAAGCAAGGATAGAACTAAAAATCCAATTGAACTACAACAAAATTATTCATCTTTGGAGATATTTTTTGAGCGTTAAATGATGCTCAATTGAGGCATGCAACCTATCATTTCAAAGCTCAGGATGTCTATTGTCTAATTCTAAGAGGACTTGAGTTGAAATGAAGTTGTTTTTTTTTTGGTAAAGGGTAAATATATATTAGATCAAGAACCAGTGAGCTACACACCTATAAAGCAACAGACCCTGGCACCAAGGCTTGCACTCAAAAGACAATCAGCCAAGCGAGTGGAAGGGTGCCGGGGAAGGGGGGGGGAAGGAGCTGCATAGAGAGGAATGAAAGAAACAACAGCTAGAAGAAGGCTAAACAACAGCCAAAAAGGAAGAGAAGGGGAAGGATGAAGGCACCCGCACAGGGGGAAGGAATACAACCAAGAAATTGACGATAGCGAAGAAGGGACACCATGGATGCATCCAAAGCTGAAGAGACTGGACGCCTCATTACTCAAAATGAACCGCCTCAGTCAAATATCGAAGGATGGATTCCCCAACTGAGTTGTAGTCTTCTCTGTTTCGAGTCGTATCCGGGGACCTTCGAAAAGGTAAAGGCTCTATCCTTGATAGCCATGCGAAGATGTTCCTTTGAAGCCGGGAGGGATAAGGTTTGGTTGCGGAAGATGATGTTATTCCTCTCCTTCCAAATAATGTAGCATAAGGCGGCAAAGCCAAAGCGAGCCATCGATTGATAGAAGCTAGAGTCGGAGAGATGCTTGATAACCCAATCTAAGTTATCCTTCCACGTAGAATTTCGCCATGGGAGGTTACACTTATTCGCCCAGAAAGCACCCAGCCTAGCCGTAACCGGGCATCCGAAGAACAAGTGATCAACAAAGTCAGGTCTAGAGGAACAGAACACACATGAGGAAACTGGAATTCTCCCATGAGCAAACAGAATTACCTGGGTAGGTAATCGGTTGCGAGTGATCAACCATAAGTGGGTTTGATACCGGGGGGGAAGAGAAGAACTCCAAATGAATCTCGACCAAGGCACAAGCTGGCCCCTAGCCCTTAGGAGTGTCCAAGCAGAAGCCGTCGTAAACATCCCTGAAGAATGGCCTAGCCATAGGAGTCTGTCATCATTGTCGTTGAGGTTTGGGAGAGGATCATCCCAACCCATAATGGCCGTCGAGACTGCAGAGGGAAGTGATAAGGCAGAAATACCAGCAGCAACAGAAGCAAGCCGAGGGATGCCAGAGCAGTATATGTTCCGATCTGTGAAAAGCTTATAGAGCGGTCCCCGATGATGCCAATGATCAAACCAAAAGGATGTAGATAATCCATTGCCTATTCGCCACATAAATTGATGCTGAATTAAGTCTCGAAGGCCTAGCAACTTTTTCCAAGACCAAGAGCATATGGTAGGTCTAGGGATGACCCAAAAATTCTTATGTTTGATGAAGTTGGAATGGATCCATTTGCACCAAAGCGATTCTTTATCGATAAAGAGGAGCCACAAGTGCTTAATCATTGAAGCTATATTGCTAACCCGGATGGGTCGAATTCCCAAGCCACCTTCCTCCTTGGGTAGACAGACTTCATCCCATTTGACCTTCGCCCCTCCTGATCCAAGGGTCGGTCCTTTCCAAAGGAATTGGCGAAATATTTTCTCTATTTGTCTTATGACCGAAGAGGGGAGGATGAACACACTAGACCAATAAACCTGAATCGAGTGCAAGACCGATTTGATCAGCTGCAATCTACCGGCCAGGGAGAGGAACCGGTTCGTCCAGGATTGGACTCTCGAGGTTATAGCATTCACCAGAGATATGCAATCCACTTTGCCTAGTCTAGATGACACAATAGGGACACCGAGGTATCTAAAAGGGAGCGAACCCAACTGAAAGCCAGAGGTACTAACCATGGAATCTTTTAGAGCTTGAGAGCCACCTGAGAGAAATATTTCGCTTTTGTTGAGGTTTGGCTTAAGCCCAGACCAGCTCGCAAAGGATTGAATCCCATCCAATAGCAGGGACAAAGAAGACAAATTACCTCCGGAGAACAATAGTACATCATCTGCAAAGAAGAGGTGGGAGAGTCTAGTCGTTTTGCATCTCCAGAAAAAATCAAAGCCCACCTTGGACGTTTGGGTATTGATGATTCCAGTAAAAACTTCCATAACAAGAGTGAAGAGATAAGGGGACATAGGGTCACCCTGCCTGATTCCTCTCCCACTTGAGAAAAAACCATGTAATTCACCATTAAGAGAGATAGAAAACTTAGGCGACTGAATGCATACCATTATGCGGTCGATAAAAACTGCAGGGAATCCAAAGGCCATCAAAGTAAGCCGGATAAAGTTCCAATTAATGGAATCGTAGGCTTTACAAAAATCAACCTTAATAATACATTTAGGCCGATAAGGATTGTGATGGAAGTCACTAAACAATTCCTGGGTTAGCATAATATTATCGCTTATGCGTCTTCCTTTCACGAAGGCATTCTGAGGAAGACTAACTATAGAAGGGAGCACAGCAGCTAACCTGTTAGCAATAATCTTAGTGATACACTTGTATATAGTGTTGCAGCATGCTATGGGCCGAAAGTCATTAACCGTTGACGCATTAGGGACCTTCGGGATTAGAGTCAGGATAGTTGCATTGATCTCCTTTAGAAGCTGACCATTAATAAAGAACTCTCGAATTGCCAGCAGGACCGATGGTCCTATAGTCTCCCACGCTCGCTTGAAGAATTCAACATTAAAGCCATCTGGGCCAGGGGATTTACCAGAAGCAAGGGAGAACAGAGTAGACCGAATTTCCTCATCCGAAACAGGGCGAGACAATTGCTGGATCTGTATATCATTAAGAGTGTGCATCAACTTCTCCTGGATTTCGGCAACCAAGGGCACCGCGGATGGAGGAGAGGCCGCCAATAGATCCTGGAAATGAGAGATAAAGAGCTGATGCACCTCAGGCGGGTGAGAGACCAAACGTTCTCCATCATGGATTGAAATGATTCTATTTCGCAGGTGGGATTGTTTGACGGATTGGTGGAAAAATTTTGTATTTAGATCTCCTTCCTTAAGCCACCTCACTCTCGACTTTTGCCTAAAAAATGATTCCTCTTGGAGGCGAAGGTCAGAAAATATTTGTAACTTCTCCTTCTCTGTATCCGCCAGGGCTTGGTTAAACGGATCAAGTTGAATGGCTTCCTGAGCCAAAGAGAGTTGGGCTCTTGCTTCATCAGTTCTCATAGTTATGTCCGCATAGGCCATCCTATTTAGATGCTTAAGCTTGCATTTGAGCGCACGAAGCTTACAGCACAGGGAATACATAGACGTACCAGGAAATTCAGAATTCCAAGTTTGCGAGACCATGTCAAAGAAGGAGGGATGGCTCATCCAAAAGTTGAAGAACTTGAACGGCTTGCGGGTATTGGGAACAGGCATGATCCTAACAACCATTGGGCAATGATCCGACACCCCTTGGGCCAAAAAGGATGCTTCCGAGAACGAAAACATCGAATTCCAGGCTGAGTTGATCAAAACTCTATCGATTTTCCTAACCTGCGGTTCAAACCCGAAGATGTTGCCCACGTGAATCTATTCCCCACATATCTCAGATCTTCCAATCCAGCTTCAGCAAGACACTCTCCAAAATCATTGAACGAGGGGATCCAATAGTTAGAAGAGTCGGCTCTATCCGATGCATCCCGAATTGCGTTGAAATCTCCAGCGATAATCCATGGCGAATCCGAGAGCACTAGACTAAGGCGCATAAGCTCATTCCAGAGGGGTCTTCTCAAAACGAAGGAATGTTCCGCATAAATAATAGAAAGATTGAAAGAGCTGCCGCTATTGAGACAAAGCAACCGACCATGAATAGCTTGAGCCGAACAGTCAGAGATATCAAAAGAGGCATTATTAGGATTCCAACCCACCCATACTCTCCCCCTATGCGAATGAGTATAGTTGGAACACCACCGCCAACCTGGAATAAGGGCTGCAGAAATAGTAGAAAAAGCGAAGCGGGAGAGATTTTGGTCTCTAAAATGCCCACACAACTAAGGTTGTTGGTTCTCACAAAATGCCTAATTTCAGCTTGCTTAAGGGGGAGACCGAGACCCCTAATATTCCAAACTCCAAAAAACATAGGACACAAAAGATAGGAAGGGTTATTTCTTCCTTCCTCCTCGTTTTCTAACCGAGGAGAGCACCGGCTTTGGGCTAGGTGGTATACTCGCATCAGCAGATGCATATCGAAGAGGTCCTTTCAGGCGAACAGGAACATCTATCAAAGGATCTGGGAGAGGTGGGGGAGGGATAGTCTCCTCCAGAATAGATGAAGCTACCACAAGCGGTGATTCCGAGTCGCTCTTACCCGAAGTAGTTTCATCCACCCCTTCTTCATCTGAAGATGATGAATCCGAAGATGATTTCCCTGAATCTTGACCTTGAATCGCTAGACGAGGGGCGAGAGGGATATCAGGCATTAATTCAACGGATGGAGGGGGGAGATTTACCTCATTCGTAGGTACCGGATTTGCCATTTCAGGCTCCATCTGCTGATTTGCAGAATGTTTACTACCTTCTGACTGAGGGGGAACCATAATGCTAGTTGAGGGAGGGGGGTTTTTTGGTTGAAACAGGGGTCTGTTGTTACGCTTCCCCCGCACTTCCCTCCACTCGTTTTCTGGACGAACCGAGGTTGGATTAGCATCTGCATAGCCAGACTTCGACTTAAGTTCACCAGGCACAGCACATCTGTGCCCAAAGGTGCAACAAGAGGGGCAGATAGTTGGCACCCATTCATAATGAACATCTATAGAGCGACTCTCACCATCAAGGGAGAACTTAATGACTTCAGGAAAAGAGCTTGAAGCATCAATCTCCACACATATACGAGCAAAGGCAACCATAGCCATCTGTTCTGTTCTGCTGTCAACAAATAATGGCTTACCAAGAGCACTAGCAAGAGTGCTCAACCCAGGTGCAGACCAACATACAACTGGAACATTCCTTAAACGGATCCATATAGGCACAGAGTTATGACAATCTTTCTTGAGTTCCATCTTGGGATGCCATTGATGGAGAATAAGTTGGATTTTTGCTACCATAATCGGCCCACCTTCGAGAATTTTCTTCCTGAACTCCTCATTCGGAATACGCAGGTAGTAAAAACCCATATCAGCTGCAATTACTTCAACTAACTCCTCCCCCCAAACGTGCTTAAGGGTGTCTTGCGTTAATTGATAAGGCAGTCTCTTTCCGATATAGTATCCAACTAAACAATCCTCCCATTTAGGATGAGCAGCCTGCATAATCTCAGGTGTAATTTGCGGCATAAATACATTATCCACAACAGCAGGCGGGTAATAAGACAATTTATACCCCTTAGTAGCTGAACGAGTAACTGCAGCCCATGATCGAGCAGGGGGAGGAACATCAATCGATGGAGAGGCTTTGTGGGTTATCACCGGTTTTGCAACAACAGTGGATAGACCAGCTCGCACAACATCACGCATACTCGGGCCAGGGGGGGAAGAGGATGAACATCACTCAATTTCTTCCCCGCATTGGTGCTATTCTTCGGACCCTTGTCCGATGGAGGAGCGGGCATTTTGCCAACAGCAGATTGATGAGGGCCGAAGCCTAGGCGTGAGCGAGCTTTCCTTGCTCTGCTTCGCCCTCTGCTTCGGGAGCGACCCCGAGCCCCCTAGTGCCCGAGGGAAATCGAGCCGGGGAAGGACGAGAGGGAGGGGGGATAGAGGCATCGATTGGGTCTGAAGAAGGACCCTTGCCGAGGATGCTCGAATGAGAAGCGGATGAAGAAGCCATTCGAGCGCAGCAGCTCGCACAAAGCAAACCCTAGAAGTTCAGATCGCGATTCCAGATTTCAGAAGACATACCGGGGAAAACCGATCGGAGGGAACTCAGGTCAGGTCCAGGCGCAGCTCCTCTCCGAAAATGAGCGTCACCGGACGGCTAGATTGGCCGGAATCAGCAAAAAAACGAACTCCAGTGAACAGTACCGGTCGCATCAGCTAGAGAGAAAGAAGGTGAACAGTACCGGTCGCATCAAGGTTCTATATTGAAATGAAGTTGTTTCGAATCTCTTTTTGGCAAAAAAACAATAAGTCAGTCCTAAGGCTATGAAATTGTAGATTCAAGGCTAATCAACTTCAATCATCCAAATTCATTCAATCAATCACATTCAAACTTTAGCAAAATCATTTATGAGCATATATAACTAATATTGAACCCTCGCCCCAGCCAGCTAATGCAGCCTCGCTTCACGGGGCTGGGGACCGAGATTGTTACCTTCATTATGACTTTCGTTGATTGTAACAACGATCAATTGTATCAAGCTCCTCGAGGATCGTAAGCAAGTTAATGTGGAACATCTAGAGGCTGGATCAAGTTCCAATCGAGCCAAATCATCACCGATTTGTAACTACCAAAGGAACCGGTTCGACTAAACCAGTCTTCAAAGTGTCGATGAAGATCAAGTTGATCGGATTCCTTCTAGCTACTAGACTGTGAAACTTCGGTCACCTAGGGCTCGTGGACGAGCTGAAAAGAGGATAAAAACTTCACAGAACTTTTAGTAGCTACTGCATAGATCCGGAACAAGACCTGTTCAAGAATGAACCGGTTTAGGTGCACCGATCGAGGTTTGGACGCCGGAATAGAGAGAAATAGAGAGAGCAACCTCTAAAAAGAGAAAATTTCGTGCAAAATGAAAAGCCCACTGAAAATGGAGGGAAATTTCATTTATAAACTCCCCAAATTAAGTGATTTTGGTTGTCGGTTCGATCCGACGATCGAAATTTCAATCCAATGGTCAAAAATTGATTTCAAAGGCTCCATCATGATCTTGAAGTGTCGAGTAATTGATCTAGTGGCTTTGATTTGCAAAAAACCAAACCAAAATCGGGAATTGTGTCAAAATGTCCGATTATGGGTTAACTTACAATTTGATGAAATTCGAAGATCAATCTATAAAATTTTGGAAAATTGAAGGTGAAAAAGTGAAATTGATATTAAGAGGATCCCGGAATTAGCGCCAGAGTTCAGGAATTGGCTAGCAAGGGGCTGAACCGATTAGACCCGTTGACGGCCGGTCAGACTGGTTCAGTCGAGTTCGATGGATTTTGACCAGCTCTTGATCGGTTTGGTCCAGTTCTTGTTGTTTTGTCCACTTGGGACCTCTGTGAGTCTAAAATTTATGCAATTTTGTCCATAAATGACCAAATTGAAAAGTAATTTTACCATATTTAAGAAGAAATTTGCCAATTAAGGTACAATTAAGCTAATCAAATCATATGAACATGATCTAGGGGTCTCCCATTGATCTAATTGAATGATTATCATGAAAAACACTGAGTTAAAATCATGGGTACTTTGAATTGGGCCTAAAGGGCTAAAATAGCAAAATTTGCAATTCAATGGGCAAAATTGTAAATTAGCCGATATTGAACTCAATTAGTGTCACAATTGCCCTATCTAATGAACTATCTATGTGCAAGATCACTTATCGCATTCAAATTGACATTGAATTGAAGGGCTCGAGCTTAGGTAAAAAATGGATCTAAGTCTAATATTAAAATTGGACCTAGATTTATGAAATTAAACCATAGCCATAAATGGGTCAATTCAAATTTTGATAATTGAAGCTTAATTGCTTAACTTTCTTATGCTCGGGAGAATAAAATCCTTCAAATTGATGAATTTTGATGTGAATTTTCCAAAATCGATTCAAAATTTGGACTTATCTAAAGGAAATGAACAAGAAAAAATTGTCCGTTCGCAAGTCATGAATGATCAATTTTGGTCCCCTAATTAGGGCTTAAAATGACAATTCGCATTTTGACTCGGTAAATCATGAAATTGAGTGTGCAAGCAGATTTTAGATAGTCCTTAAACTAAGGGCGCACATGACCAAATTTATGTTTCTCAATTTCTCTGTTTTTCGTTCCTTATAACAAGTTTGTATTAAAAATCCGTTTGGTAACACAATTTCATTTTTCTATTTCTCGAATAGATTTCTATTCCAAATTAGATTTGGAGCAGAAATCGAAGTTAAAATTTTTAGCTTTTCTAATCTTGGAATAGAAATGAAAAATCCATAATTAGAAAAGTTAAAAATTTAAAAGCTAAAAATTTTCACTTCTGATTTCTCGCTCCAAATCTAATTTGGAAGAGAAACGAAAAAAAAAACATAGAAATGAAAAATCAAAATTTTTCTCATCGTTCGCTCTCGTCACTGCTCGTTGACTACTTGCCGCTCGTGGGATGTCAAATGCTCGCTGTCGGTTGCCACCTGACCGCCATTGGCTGCCAATTGCCGACCACTAGACGTCGTCTGCCAGCCACCGCACTCTGGCCGCCGGTCGCCAATCGCCAGTCACTGCATACCAGATGCCCATTGGTTATTGGTTGCTCATCGCCAATCATTGGATGTCGAAGGCTCATCACCAATCATCGGATGTTCGCTGGCGATCGTCTGCCGCTCGCCACTGACCGTCGGCGATCGCCTGCCACAGGTCTCTTGTCACCGAACTCTGGATGTCGGACGTCGGATGACGAACTTTGGACGTTGGAGGCTGGTTGCCGGTCGCCTAACTTTGGTGTCAGACTCTAGACTTTGGCCGCTCGCCGTTGGTTACTGGACTTGGTGCCGGACGCTAAACGTTAGACTTCAGATTTCGGCCGCTTGCTGTCGATCATCAGATGCCGAATGTTGGTCGCTGAACGTTGGACTTTGGCCACAGGACGCTGGTCGTTGCCACTTCTAGAAATAGAAATTTTGAATTGTTATCAAATGCGTTTATTTACTCAGAAACTCGTCTACGGAATAGAAATTAAAAAATCAATTTTTGGTTAGAAATTGAAAAATCAATTTCTAGCTAGAAATTGATTTACATTCTAGAAATTTTGTCATACGCGCCTAAATATCAAAGAAAGAACCATGCCTAATTATGACTAGAATAAAAGTAATTTTATTTTTGGTCGATTTAGAACCTAAAACTAAAAAATTTAAAAATCAAGGTCCTTAATCGAATTACGTGAAATTTTTGACACAAAAGTCAAATTGACATTAAAATAAATGTTTTTATGCATTTTTGATTTTTTTTTCCATTTTTTGTCAAAAGTTTGACTATTTAGTTGACTTTTACTAAAAGGTTGATTTTTGGTCAAATCTTTTAGGTTAAAAGTCAATTTTTGACATAGGGTTGACTTTTGGTCAAAGGGTTGACCAAAAAGTCAACTCGAAAGTCAATCATTTGACTTTTCGGGTTTTTCTTGAAAATGAGCTATAAATTGCTTTAAAATAGTAATACAATAGAAAGAAAAAAATGATACCTTTCGACCAAAAAATGGGCTTTTGTTGTGATTAGAAAGTCAAATCTTGATTTTTTTACTTTTTAATGATGCGTTGATTAAAAATCAAGTGTCAATAGGCCATTTTGATATGAAATTATAATGGATGGATGTTAAAACTACTTTTCTAGATGGAGACCTTAATGAGGAGGTCTATATGATGCAGCCTAAAGGTTTTGTGGCAGATGATTTGAGTAAACTTATATGTAGATTGAAAAAATCTATTTATGGCCTTAAAGCTTCTAGACAATGATAGTTAAAGTTTCATAGTATTGTTATTTCATTTGGATTTGTTGAGAATAAAGTAGATCAATGTATATATTACAAGGTCAGTGGAAGAAAATATATTTTTCTCATACTTTATGTAAATTATATCATACTTGCAAGTAGTAACATTGGATTACTACATGAGACAAAGCGAATGTTATCGAAAATTTTTGACATGAAAGACCTTGGTAAGGTGTCTTTTGTTCTTGGCATTAAGATCCATAGAGATTATTCTTGCCGTTTAATGGGTTTGTCTTAGAGGGCATATGTTGATTGTATTTTAGAAATATTTTATACACAACATTGTAAGTCAGGAATTGCTCATGTCATTAAGGGTGATAAATTGAGTCTCTTACAATACCCTAATTGGGATTTTGAGAAAGCCTAAATAAAGGATATACCTTATGCTAATGTGCTTGGAAGTATTTTGTATGGTCAAGTTTGCATTAGACCATACATTACTTTAGCGACAGGACTTTTAGGCAAATATTAATCAAATTCAAGACATGATCACTAGGCTGCTGCCAAATTTTTTTTTGATGTATTTAAAGAGAACAAGAGACTATATACTGATTTATAGACATGTTCCGAACTTGCAACTAGTAGGGTATTCGAATGCAGATTTTGCCAGCTGTTAAGATGTTATGAAGTTAACAACATGATACATATTTATGTTGATAAGAGGTGCAATATTATGGAAGAGTAAGAAACATAAATCTATATTTTCTTTTACCATGCAAGTGGAGTTTGTAACATGCTTTTCAAGTGCTACTTAGGTTATTTGGCTCTAGAACCTCATTAGAGAGTTAACCGTTTTGAATTTTATGCATAGGCACTATTGTGACCTAAATCTCGGGTGCAACACCTAGGATTTAGGCTAATGAACTACTAAATTTCAGACTTAGCTCAGGCTCTCCCAAGCCCATACCAATTTGCAACTTAGGTTTATGTATTTTTAACATGCAAATAAATTTATTTAGGAGTCACCACTAATCAATTTATGGTAGGTCGATTAGATACCTAAGTAAAATAATGTGATGATTATTTTACTCCTACAAACCAGAGACTTTTGGTACGAGGACTTGGTTACACTATACTTCGTTGATGCCCTTTCGGTACTATTTTTTTTTTAAAAATGTTTTTGCAGGCGGCTTGGATTAATTTTAACCTAAATTACTATTATACAATGAAGGTGCTGCAGTGTTGAGCGAAGGTGCTGCCGTGGTGATAGTGCTCGAAGGCAGAGCATTGCTAGCTGATGGATCGAGCAGATGTGTAGGTGGGCAGAGGGGCTTCGAACACTAGAGAGCAGTGGCGTCGGTGTTGCTCAGGCAGAGGTGGCAATGGAGATGGTGTGGGGTCAATGGCGGAACTCGGGTGTCGGCTGGGTGGCGCTTGACGGAAGAGTGGCCGCTCCTGGCGTCGGGCGGAGCAAAGCGGTGGTGGTTGACGGCTTGGCTGCCAGCGTTGGCGATGCTAGCGCAACGCTCATGGACGGAGGCCGCAAGGGGGGGTGGAAGACGCCACGCGTGAGAAAGACGATTTGCTTACTGCTTTTCTCTTTTTTTTTTCTTTCTTTTCTACCTGTGCACGTCTTCTCACGGTCTCTTCCCTACAAGCTTTTTAGAAAATAAAACAAAACACTTTTTTGACGTTTGACTTCTTTTTTTTCCTCAGAAAACAATCTCTTTCTTTTTGCATGAATTTTCTCTCCAAAAAATTTTGTGTTCTCCGAATTCGCTCCCCGGTCACAAAAAATGTGGCTCTTTTTATAGTGATTCCCGACGGCCGCTTTCCATGGCAATTTTCGAGTTTCCATCTTTTGTTGCATTAATTCATAGTTGTAAATCGGAGTGTGATCTCGCAATCAGCTCAATTTTGCCTCGATTCCTTCCATTTTATTAAAATTATTGCCCTTTACTCACTTGATTTCTTAATTGCTTCTGCATATACCAAAATTTGAATATTCATCAAAATTTTCAATTTCCATGCATAATCAATGAGATTGATTTTTTCCTTTTTTCCCTTTTATTTGTTTTGATGTTTTTTTTTCCTTAAAGTTGCCAAAAATTTGGTGTCAACAGCTGCCTCTCTTTGAAGGTGAGCTCGTAGAGGTGACCTTCAAAGACAAGTTGAGACCTAAAATTTTGATCATACACATGCACTTAATGATTTTTTTTTTTTTTGGGAAAATGAACCCCATTTTAAAATGCAATTTATATGATGCATAGAAATGCTAATGCAAAATGAGAGAACGTACCTATAGTTACTTACCAATCAGTGTGGTAGAGCTTCTTGAGGTACATGATTAATCTTCATTTACTCCACAAGTACCGGGTCTTCATTCAGGTTCCTTGAAGAGTTTAGTGGTTATATAAATAGCTAGATTTTAGACTAAGGTATAACGAAAAGGATCGAAAAATACTCATATCCAGAATGAAATGTTCAATGAAAAGAATTATGACATTCAGATTCATACTGAAATGTCAAGATTTTGGGACTCAAAATACCTAGATCCAGACTAAGGTATAATGAGAAATATTGAAAAACATTCACATCCAGAGTGAAATGTTTAGATAAGACATCCAGATCCAGACTGAGATGTCAAGATTTTGGGACTTAAAATACCTAGATCCAAACTAAGGTATAATGAGAAATATCGAAAAACATTCACATCCAAAGTGAAATATTTAGATAAGACATCCAGATCCAAACTGAGATGTCAAGATTTTGGGACTCGAAATACCTAGATCCGACTTAAGGTACAACGAGAAAGATCGAAAAACATTCACATCCAAAGTGAAATGTTTAAAATATTTTGTGACATTCAGATTCAAACTAAGATGTCAAGATTTTGGAACTCAAAATACCTAGATCCAAGCAAAGGTATAACGAGAAAAATTGAAGAACATTCATATCCAAAATGAAATGTTCAATGAAAAGAATTAAGACATCAAGATCTAGACTGAGATGTCAAGATTTTGGAACTCGAAATATCTAGATCCAGATTAAGGTATAATGAGAAAGATTGAAAACATTCACATCCATAATGAAATGTTTAAATGAAAAGAATTAAGACATCTAGATCCAGACTGAGATGTCAAGATTTTGGAACTTGAAATACCTAGATCCAAACTAAGGTATAACGAGAAAGATTGAAAACATTCACATCCAGAATGAAATGTTTAAATGAAAAGAATTAAGACATTCATATCCAGACTGAGATGTCAAGATTTTGGAATTCGAAATGCCTATGTCCAAACTAAGGTATAACGAGAAAGATTGAAAACATTCACATGTAAAGTGAAATGTTTAAATGAAAAGAATTAAGACATCCAAATCCAAATTGAGATGTCAAATGAACCTACCTAGAATATCTTACCTTCAAGAAGGGTAGAGTGATTTAAAGTAGTTGGTGTTACCTGTCTAGGACTCATACCTTTGTATGATCACCTAGTGTTGCAACATAAATTACCTGACTAGAACCCGAACCCTTCTTCGGTCATCTTAATCATACTGAATCTAGAGAAAATCTCTAGGGGACAGCTTGATTGAGTCGAGTGTCAATGCACTTGAGAGAGAATACCTGCCTAATGACAAGTATTTAGAGTATGGGTAGAGATATACTTACCTAGTAACAGCTCTGATCCTCGGGAATATGTTTCCTGTAAAACAATAGTTACGAGAGAGATAACATGCATTTATGGTCATAGACATGCATCACTTCAAGGGAGGTTCATGCGTGATGGTTTCTATCAATCTTGCATCACCTAATTTCCTTTGGAAAGAGTTTCAAAAGAATATTCCAATTTGAACACATGAATGTCATGGATGTGTTAAATGAGGGATCTTTCGGTCTAAAATGACTTTTCACTCATTCTCACGAAAAGGCTAATTTGTCTCGACCTTTTATGCAGGAATCTGACAATCACTTTGTCTTTCTATTATCATGCTGAACGAGGGTCTGAGCTATTTTACAAGTGGTACAACCTTACCAATCTAAGAGGTCTTTAACATAGACTGTAATGTGGGCTTGGTCAACGGCTTAAGGAATGAGACTTTTTGAGTCGAGTCTTATTGAAGAGTGATATTGCTGCAATCATCTTTGGGTTTACACATTAAGAAGCATACAAAATGAGGTAAAAATTATCTTACTTGCACTTCTTTGAACGATGCTTTCGAACATATGAACTTTTACGTTAATTCAAGTGCCATAATCTAAAGAGACTTTGCAAGGGACGTAAGGTAGGCTTGGTTCATATGTTGAGAAGTGAAAGGATCATTAGGCTCAAAAAAGTGTTTATGGGATCAAAGTTGGTGATCATCTTGATATTTCCACCAATTTTCTTCTCTATCAGCGAAGATTTTCTTCACATCACAACTCCATTGATTGTAACATCTCAACATTTGAGTTTTTTAGTACTGCCTTGTTGGGGATACTACTCACTACATCAAGTGTTTGATTTTTCTCTTTGGGTATTGGCCTTACTTTTACCAAGCATACTGTTTTTTCATGCCCATTTTTTGCACTTATTTTCTTTGGACTTACATAGCATTTATCTTTTATCATTCTAGACCATGCCATTTGAATCGTTTGTTTTTTCTTGCCTTGCCCTAGTATAGGGGATGATCACCAATTGGGTTTAATATGAATTCGTAGGCTCAAGTGGGCTGTGCAATGGATAAAAGTATATAGGATAAAGAAAGAACTACTCTTCGTCATCTAAGGCACTTAAATTACCACATAAGTTGCACCAAAAAAGCGATGCTCGAAGATCGATACAAGCGTGAGCAAGAAGATTCCTACCATTCATTTCAAATTTGCCCCAATATGAGATGATTCTTGACAGGGGTAATTTTAAAAGAATCTCCATAAGTGTATGGGGCTCAAAGGGGTTAAGCAATGGATCACTTGTAGTGTTTGGGATAGAGAAAAGAATGCCTCCCATCACCTTGGTTGATGTACCATTTGTGAGATAGCCCTCTTCTTTGTAGGCATGAAATTTTTCACACAACTCACTGGGGATTAGTGTATGAAATAGTGTATGGAATAAGGTTTGCCTTTCATCATTCCAAAGTATCCCATTTGACACATTCAATTTATCTCATACAATTCATCAAGGAAAACATGCAAGATTTACAACAAATTTGGACAATTGAATTTGCAATTCAATGGGGAAATTTATAAAAGTGCTTGCAGTTCAAAACATGATACAGCAAATTCTATCATGGGTAATTTTTTTTACAGCATCGAAATTAACTGGAGTGGAAAATTCACGATTATCCATTTTTGCCAGGATCAAGACACTTCCAAGAAGTACCTTCTTCACCACATATGGGCCACTGTAATTCGGAGCAAACTTGCCCCTAGGATCTGGAAAAATTGGCAACAGCTCCCTTAGAACAAGATTATTTACCTCACTGGCTTCTTCAGTGTCATCTAAATTAATAGTGACGATTTGCTCGAATGTAAGAGCCTTGGTTTTTTTTTTTTTTTATGTTGCTCCCAGCCACGTTGCTCCTCAATGGAATCTTCGATCGAGTTTTCGAGATCATCATTAGATTGGACCATTTCTACACCTTTGCATGCTACATGATTGTTCCTGAAACAGGAAGTAGGAGGACAAAAAAAAGACAAACAGGGCAAAACATTTTTTTTTTGAAATATTTTTTTTGAATTTTTTTAAAAAACATTTGCAAAAACATTTTGAGATGAAAAAGCATGATGAAGCCCAGGCCTTAGAATTCTTCTTGGATTTTTCTTTTCTTTTATCAGCTGGATATCATCACTCGGCTGGTTTGGTGTACCTCATTATGCTCTCAAAATAAAACTTGTAATTTTATTGAAATTCATTAATCAATTACATTTATTGAATGGGAAATGCGATTCTCAAGCCCTAAAAAGAAAGCAAAAAAGAAGAAATTGAAAACAAATCCTAGAAAGTAGTAAAGATTCCCACACAGGGGAATGTGGAAAAGCAATTAATGAGTTACTCTTGTGGGCCAAGGCCCATTTCTTCTGGAGGTCCTTCATCAATGGCTCTTATGAAGAGGTCATCGAACAGACTTGTGATTCCTTCCAGGGCGTCATTAGAGCTCTCTATGTTTGGAGACGTCAAATTGTCCATGCCATCCCATCCATCACTTGGCTGCCCTAGGGTGTCCATCATGTGCATTTTCAAGCTCTTGATTTGACCGACGTCATGTTGGAAAATAGCATTCACCCTATCCTCATGCTTAGGTAGAGGATTCGATTGAAGCGGTATTGAAGGCAAATGCCTTGGTGTCTAATAAGTTGTGGACCTTGTGCTTCAAGGTCATGCACTCATCAATCGAATGTCCTACTTCCCCCATATAGTACTCGCATTTCTTGGAGGGGTCGTAGTTAGAAAATTTTTCAGCATTGGGTTGCTTTGGCTTGTAGGACAGCAACCCCTTCTTTTGTAAGACCTTCAAGACCTGGGACAGAGGGCCAGGAAGAGGAGTGAATTGCCTTCTAGTAAACTTCCGAGGCGCGGTTGGATGGACACCGCTTTGTTGATTCTTAGGGACATGAACAATCGGAGGCTTGCTAGATTGTGCATACGCAACATTGATTTCCGTGCTAGGTTCTTGGTCTTTCTTCATGGTGAACCTTTTTCTTTGATGGGTCGGCTCGTTGAACCATCCATCTTTTAGCCCAATCTCGATTTGTTCTCCCACAGGAATAAGTTGATTGAAGCTCTCGACATACGTGCTAGCCATTTGGATACGGAACTTAGATGGGAGAGTCTTGACAAACAACTTCATTTACTCCTTGTTAGTAGATTTCGCCATTTCATGGCATACTCCTTGAATGACTCGCTTCTCTTTTTCTCCATCCTCTTAAGATCTTCTCGGGAAGGTGCAATGTCTATGTTGAACTTGTACTGCTTAAGAAATGAGTCAACCACCTCATTCCAAGTCTCGAAAAGATTCACATTCTTCATCACATAACAGTTCGGCGTGGGCCCGGTCAAACTCGCATGAAATGATTGAATCATGAGGGGCTCATTCTTGACATACTGGGCCATGCGTACGTGGTACATCTGCAAATGAGATTTTGGGCAGGAAGTACCATCGTATTTCTCGAATTCGGCATTTTAAACTTCGTCGGCATTTTGACCTTCTTGTAGACTAACAAGTCAAATGGGAGTGAGCTCTATGACTCCTGCAGTTGTTTCACTTTTTCTTCTAGTTTCACTAAGTGTTCATCCTGCTCTATCTTAAGGACGTTGACAAGCTTAGCCTTTTCCATATTGATCGGGAATGGGTCATCTTCCAAATCAGGCATGTTGTCATCACCTATTTGGGTCTTGTTTGCCTGCTTCGGGACAACTATCTTGGGGAGAGCAGGTGCAGGAGTTGAATTCACCTAGAGGGATTGGATTTGAGCTGACATGAGTTGCATAAAGGTGAGCAATTGTTGGAGTTGGTCTTTCATTATGGAGATGCGATCACGCATTTTAGTTTGGTCGGCCATTTTAGCTCTCGATCAAGTGATAATGGACAAACATGGCGGCTCCATTGTCACCTACGATAATAAAAGTAATGTAAGAACCAATGATAAGATAGGAAAATGGCCCATGACAATGTTCTAATCGCCTCATTTTATTCATGATTTATTTGAAATTTGAACTAAACTTCCTAACAATGAACTAAGAATTGAAATTCAAGTCCCTAAACATTGAACTAAAAATTGAAACACTGAATTAAAAATTGAAATCAAGGTCCCTAGACATTGAACTAAGAAACAAAAACCAAAACATCTCATTTTATATGCTTTCGGGAACCCAATACCTTGCGAAACTTCTTATTTTCAGCTTCAATCATTTCCACTTTTTCCTTAAGATGCTCACTTTGTGTTTGCTGAGTGGGCTTCTCAATCACATCAGGGACCATTGGACGGCTTGGCCATCTTGATTTTAACTGGTCTAGCCACATTTTGAGCTCTTTTTGGGAGTCGAAATGAATTGTGTGTCGGTTTTCCCCATCGCATATAAAATAAGACTGATGACAAAACCTATTGTTATGGACCGACGAAATTGCAATAAAGTAGTAAATTACGAAGTGAGAATTTAAACAGCGTACTTTCACCGGAAAGGGATGACAATCACATAGACACACGCATGAAATGTGAGGCTCGATTTATACCTAGACGGCTTAAAAAAGTGGAGTTAAGAGGATGATCTGACCACCGTAGTCTCGCGTAACGTGTTAGTTCCCCTTAACTCCGGTTTGGTCGAATGGAATGCCCAATAGTCACACAGTTTCGCGATATGGACAAACACATTTGACACCATGAAAAACTTTTGAGGAAGAGAAGATCAATTTCTACATAGCAGTCTCGCTTTGGAGGAAGTATCCTTCTCAACACCATCCTAAAAATCTTATTGCAGCCCAGGTTCGGCAGCAGGTTGTGTGTGCAATAGTGTAGTGCTAAAAGAAATAAAACATGCACAACATTTTAAATGCAAACAACACTTCTATAAATTAAATTCAAACATTCATCCCTAACCAACCTGCAAGGCAAGGGTTAGCAAAGACTACTCCCCTTATACCTCACATCTGCAAGAACATTTAACACTTAAATTAGGGACGCACTTGGTATCCTCGCTTCCAAACAAAAACATTTTAAAAGGAAAAAGAAAAATTGGCCTAAGTCCGCTAAGCGTTTTAACACAATTTCCCAGTGGAGTCGCCAAGCTGTCGCAACCTAAATTTCGGGTGCACCACCTAGGATTTAGGCTAATTGACTACTAAGTTTCAAACTTAGCTCGATTCTCTTAAGCCCATACCAAGTCGCAACTTAGGTTTCTGTTTTTTTAACATGCAAATAAATTTTATCTATGAGTCACCACTAATTAGTTTATGGTAGGTTGATTAGACACCTAAGTAAAATAATGTGAGGATTATTTTACTCCTACAAACCAGAAACTTTGGGTACGGGGACTTAGTTACACTAGACTTCTCTAATGCCCTTTCGGTACCATTTCTTTTATTTTTAAAAATATTTTTGCGGGCGGCTTGGATTAATTTTAACCTAAATTACTATCATGCAATGGGATGATCACACAGATGCTCAATCATTATTAAACATTCAATGCATCAAATAAATTGCACCAAGAAATAAACAAACAAAACCAACAATTATTTTTTGGTTTTTTTTTCTTGAAATCGGAATTTTACCACATAACATGCACTTAAATTATGTGACCTAATTTTACTAATAAGCAATTGAATGAACCTATTATGCAACAATTTGACAAGCACCTAATATTTTTTTGTATTTTTTTTATTAAAATTCGTAATTAATAAAAACCTTAATTAAACTATTTAAAATGAATAATTTTCTAATTTATTTTAGGGATTAATTTGACTTATACCCTATCCTATCTTAGAAAACTACTTTTTTTTATAGAAAAAATGAGTTTATCTAGGCCCTTAAAAAAATGTTATTTAGATCTCACCCTAATCTATGTGAAATTTTATTTAATTTAAATAACGGAGTCCTATTTATCCTAACATGCAATTTAATGCAATGCAAGATTTTGATTTTTTTTTTTTTATATTTTTCAATGTTTTTCAAGACAAGTAATTCTGAGAGAAACATTACATCTAAACAATCAAGATATTCAACAAATAAATAATTAAAATAATCGAAAAAATAACCCTTTGTCTCACAGGTCAAATTAACGATTACTCTAACCCTAAACATCACGACAAAAAGTTTAAAATAATTAAAAATCTAATTCGAAGTCTTACAGATCAAATTAATAACTATAATGATTTAACAATTAAAATACTATCAAAATGCCCCAAAAATTAATATAATTAAAAAATGATCCGACGTCTTACGAATCAAATTAATAATTACAATGATTTTAGGCAAAACCCTACAGATAATGCCTCCAAGATTCATGAAATGAAAATTGACATCCATTATTCCGATTTAAATAACTAAACTAAAATATAAATAAAATAAAGTAAAATAAATGAAAAATAAAGATAAAACTAAACCACCTAAGGGGGACTCAGGAGGACGGCACCGCAATGAGATTAGGCACGGGTGGACTAATAGAGGTGATGGGCGAGCAGGTTGTAGGCGGTGGCGTTGGTGTGTTGGTTGCTGCTGGGTTCGCCGAAAAGAGGCTCGGAGGTGGTACTGTAGGCGGCGATGGAGGTGCTGCAAGCGGTGGAGACAGAGGGGGGACCGACGCAGGCTGCTGCAGCTGGCGGTCAAGGCAGAGTGGCAAGGGCATTGGGTGTTGCTGTAGGCACGGTTGTCGAGCATAGGCTAGCAGTTATGGTGGCAGCTAAGTGTCGGCGCGGCGTGGTGGTCGGGCGAGCGGTGCTAGATAGCTGATCACTGGTCGTCGGGTGCCACAGGTTGAGGAGAGGCGGAGGTGGAGTCACGGGTGAGGGGCGCAGTAGAGTTAGGTTCAGAGTGGCGGTGTTGCAAGAGCAGCAATGGCGGCGTCGGATTCGGATGCTCGTGGCGTCAAGCGAAGGTGCTGCCGTGGCGACGGTGCTCGGAGGTAGAGCGTTGCTAGCTGATGGGTTAAGCAGATGTACAGGTGGGTAGAGGGGCTTCGAACACTAGAGAGCAGTGGCATCAGTGTTGCTCGGGTAGAGGTGACGACGGAGATTATGCGGGGTCAATGGCGGAACTCGAGCATCAGTTGGGTGGTGCTCGATGGAGGAGTGGCGGCTCCTGGCATCGGGCGGAGTGAAGCGGCGGTGATCGATGACTTGGCTGCCGGCATGGGCGATGCTGGCGTAACGCTTGCGGACGGAGGATGCAAGGGGGGGGGGGCGAAGGACGCCCACGCGAGAGAAAGGCGATTTGCTTACTACTTTTCTCTTCTTCTTTTTTCTTTCTTTTATGCCTGTGCACGTCTTCTCATGGTCTCTTCCCTACAAGCTTTTCAGAAAATAGAACAAAAAACACTTTTTTGACGTTTGACTTTTTTTTCCTTGGAAAACAATCTCTTTCTTTTTGCTTGAATTTTCTCTCTAAAAAATTTTGTGTTCTCCGAATTTGCTCCCTGGGTCACAAAAATGTGGCTCTTTTTATAGTGATTCTCGATGGCCGCTTTCCATGGCAATTTTCAAGTTTCCATCTCTGTTTCATTAATTCATTGTTGTAAAACGGAGCATGATTTCGCAATCAGCTCGATTTTGCTTCGTTCCTTCCATTTTATTAAAATTATTGCCCTTTACTCACTTGATTTCCTAATTGCTTATGGATTTATCAAAATTTGAATATTCATCAGAATTTTCAATTTCCATGCATAATCAATGAGATTGATTTTTTCTTTTTTCCCGTTTATTTGTTCTAATGTTTTTTTTTTTATTTCCTTAGAGTTGCCAAAAGTTAGATGTCAACAGGCACATACAATTATATTGTGCCAATAACTCCACAGTGTTATTTATTAACAACAATGAAAGTCTTAAGGGGTCTAAGCACATGGAGGTCAAGTTTTTGACCATAAATGAATCACTACAGAATAGTGACGTTGTAGTAGATCATATTTCTACAAATGATATGATTGTAGATCCACTAACTAAAAGTCTACGCCATTGTGTGTGTGAGCAACATGTTTTTAGCACGGGCTTAGGAGCATCATGGGATACTGTTATGTAGTGGGGCCTCTTTTAATATTTTCTCTAATAAAGTTTACGTTTGTGTTTATTACATTTATTAATGTTCAATAAAATATTTATGAATGAATTATTATTATGTTGAATACATATTGATAAGAATCTCAATGTATTGTATAAACCTTGAGTGAAAGTTGGGAACATTTGGTTATTAGCCTTGAGCACATGTCTTATTACACATAAATAAATGTTAACCATAAAGACATGACATATGTGGGTTTACTAAAACCGTAAAGACATTTTTAAGATAAGAGAATTGTGACTGACAAATGAGATCTCTCTATGAGAGGTGTTATCCATTTGTCATATTACCATATTGAATCCACAACAATAAAGTTAAAAGCACTCGTGATCATAGAAGAATCTGTGTGTATATATGCAGTTGCCACCATGATTTGGTGTTTGAGACCAATGTGCGCACATATAGTACAATTTCAATTAATATAGCCCAAGTGAGAGAATGTAAGAGTTTTCTTAATGTGGGCTACATTAATTAATATTTTTATTTACCGTTTTACGGGATTGGTTTAAGGTAAGATAAAATGTTTCTTAATTAGTCTAATTTGTGGTTGGTTAGTGTGGGCTAAGTTGAACTTAGCCTATAATGAGAGGTTTGTTTAGAAACTCTATAAATAGTGCTCAAATCTCTCCTTTAACCCTAATTCTCACAATTATCCTCATAAAGGAATGTTTACATAGCGCTAAAGGGTGAGGGGGTTGTTTCATTGAACTAGTGATACAGAGGGCAATAGAGGAGAAATGTGCTTGGATCATTGCTTTTCCACTTTCATATCGAGAACGATGGATTCCAAAATAGGTGTGTTAATCTTTCCACTTAATTATATGTGTTCTTGTTCTAGTTATAAAGATCGTGGGATTGCGCATTTTAGTGTCTAACGGTTTCTTCTTGTGGAGTTGGGGAAAATATTGTCGATAGTTCGTTTGTAAACTAAACAAAGAGATGACAGGTGCCCTAATATCCAATGCCATATGTGGATCTTCCATTCCTTGACTGCCGAAAAAGCCGGATGAATGTCTAACATCTCTCGATGATTATGGATTCTAATAGATCTTTACCAGGCTAGTTCCCATATAACATATTGTGAAGAGAAGAATGTTATTGAGTATTGCAAAGTCTAACTTGGCTTTTCAACAAAAAAAGATTGCACTTAAATATTGAGACATATATCACATTGTGTAACACAAACTCAAAGGCTTAATAAACTCGCCTCCTTCAGTGGTATGAGTCACTTTTCAAATAGGGTTTTGTATAGGATATGGATTTGTGATATTCCTTAGTCCATTTAGAAGCAAAGGCTGCCTATCATATGTTGGGGTGGCCACTATTGATAATTCAACATGTGGAAAGATCATTGGGCTGATGGATCTTCACCTATGAATTTATGATATGAAGTGGGCACCTTCATCATTGTGGACAAATTGACCAAATGCTAGTATCAATCTTGCTCATTGTTGCTATTGTCTCAGTTGTCTCAATCTCTTGCAGACCTCCCCAGTTGCTATTGGGTCAATTTTGAGTTGCAATAGTGTTGTAACCACTGCTAGTTGTCCACTAGTTTATATCGAGTGTACAGCCGTTGTGAGAGAACTCCCTCGGGTTCCAATTTGGAGGATGTCCAATCATCTCCATGCAGTGACTTTTCTTGTGCTTGATCTTCCTACAATGGTGACTTTGGAATTTCCTGACCGGTACCTTTCTAGGGCATGCACTTACAATAGAGCAGCACCATCGATCTTCTCTTTCCTCCCCTAGACAATTTATCATTGGCATTCCTTCTGCTTGATCATAAAATAAATCTTACTGGGTGACAAGAGTGGCTTGAGGTTGAGAATTGAATAACAAAAATTCTCATAGGTCTTAGCATTGGGACTTCATCATAGTCATTGAGTTCATCAAGGTTAAAAGTGGTAGATCTCCTCCACCTCTTTCTTCTTCGCATTCTTCATGATTACATCACATTTATGCTTTGGGACATCATCATAGTCATCAAGTTCATCCTATAAGACTTTCAATTTGGTGTAATATTCCACCAACGAGAGTCCTCCTCATTGTAGCAGCTCCATCTTAAGTTTTGATCTAGTTGACGTGAGCTCTATTATGAGCAAATCTCTACTTCAGCTTGTAACACCAAAATGGTAGATGTCCACCTCTTTCTTCTTTGCGTTTTTCATGGCCACAACACATGTATGCTTTGGGACACCATCATGTAGAAATTATCCACACAAACAACTAATTAATCAAGAACAATTAGATCCATATATGACTGTGAAACACCAAAATCGATATGCATAACGGAATTAAAATGTACTTGTTTAAGCCAGTCCTTTACTCGAAGAAAAACATATCAATCTGATTATAATCAGTGATCTATTGGAATGCCAGATCTTCTTCTCTATAACCTATTTTAGTATAATGGCTTTTAATGGAATTAAGTGACTGATAGGTATAGCCTACCATTTTATAGGCTAGAGAGATAACCTAGCAAACCCTAATCAATAGTGTGTTAATATGGCCCATTCCATTACGGGTTTCAGTTAAACACAATTGCCTACACTTTGCTGCACAACTAGGCTTGTTATTAATAGATGCAAAAACCCAATTCAATAAGATCACTTAAAGGTTTAACATATATTGGAATATCCATTAATCCGATTATTTAAAATAAAAAATCAATTAATTAATGCAAGCACATATTATAGAAAATTTTCAACATTATTCCATTTGGGCTATATTAATTGACTTTTTTTTAAACGATTTTATATTGAAAACGACACTCTCGGGTTAATAACTGAAAATTTGGTTTATGTGACCACAATTTAAAAAATAATAATATTTCAATAATGGCATCTCAAAACTAGTCAAATCCTATACAATCTTAGTATAGGATTATGTGGATCAATGTGTTAAAAAAATACCATAACACATGACCTTTAGTAATCACATATAACAAGCATTATAATTTCATGGATCATGGGTCTAGTAGTGTAGTAAGAAATAGTGCTAACATATATGATCAAAATATATACTATGTATTATCGATCCCCAATGTAATTTCTCAATGACATGAAATTGCATTAGCGTAATTTCTAAATAACATGAAATTGCCTCAGTATGATTTCTAAACTACATGAAATTGCACAACTATGTCACAATCCAAAATGAGATCTCATAATTAGTGACATCCAGTTGTCTTTAAACTAAAATTTATTTAAAGATATTGTTTTATACTTCCATTTCTCAGTTGATAGGAGAAATGATAATAATAGAATCAACAATAATGATCACCAAAAGTAAATGATTTAATAGACATCATAAACGCATTATCAATTTGCATATAACTATAATATCTAGAAATACAAATTATATAGCTCTCTCTAACAAAAGAGATAAAAAGAATCTAAAACACTAATATTCTTTATATGTTCTTTAAACAAAATGGGTCATAAACCTTTTGTTAGAGGATTAGCCAATATGGACTCAGTTATGATATTCTCGATCACAATGTCTCCCTTTTTAAACAAGTCCTTAACAGTATAATATTTAGTCTCCATGTATTTGGACGTATTGCTGATCTTGTCATTCTTGGAATAAAACACAGCTGCAGTGTTCTCACAGTAGATCACTATAGGTCTAGCAATAGAGTCCATAACTTGCAATTCTGCTATCAAATTTTTGAGCCAAACAGCTTGAGTTGATGCACCGTAATATACTACAAACTCAGCATATATTGTAGAGTTCATAACCAAGGTTTGCTTTGTGATCTTCCAAGAAATAGCACCTCTAGCCATCATAAAAATATATCCAGAAGTTGATTTTCTATTATTTGAACAATTAGCAAATGTATATGAATATCCAATCACCTTTAAGTCCTCTACTCTACTATACACAAGCATAAAATCTTTTGTTCATTGTAGATATCTCATTACTTTTTTAGTTGCAACCTAATGTTCATGACCTAGATTTGACATATATCTTCCAAGAGTATTTACAGCAAAATTAATATTAGGTCTAGTACATACTTGTGCATACATAAGACTGCAAATTGCACTAGCATATGGAACATTCTTCATTACTTCTTTTTCAGTATCATTCTTGAGGCATTGTTCCATGCTCAATTTATCTCCTTTCACAACAGATGTTTCACCAACTTTGCAGGTTTGCATATTGAATCTTTTCAAAACACAATCTATATAACTTTTTTGAGATAACCCCAGAACCTTTTTAGATCCATCACAATAAATCTCAATGTCTAGAACAAAAGATGCTTCCTCAAGGTCTTTCATATCAAACTTTGTAGATTTTTTTTTTTTTTTGTGTCATTCAATAGATCAACATCTCTACTAACAAGCGAAATGTTATCTACATAAAGTACTAAGAAAATATATTTACTCCCACTTGCTTTCATGTAGATGTATTGATCAAACTTGTTTTCTTCAAAGCCAAATGATCTCATAACCTTGTCAAATTTCAAGTACCACTGATGTGATGCTTGTTTGAGACCATAGATAGACCTCTGAAGTTTGCACACCATATGTTCCTTTCCGACTTCTTTAAACCCTTTAGATTGCTGCATATATACTTCTTTATCCAGATCTCCATTTAGAAAGGCTATCTTGATATCCATTTGGTGAAGCTCTAAGTCAAAATGAGCCACCAATGCAATGATTATGCGAAAGGAGTCTTTAGTAGACACTGGAAAAAATATGTCAATGTAATCAATGCCTTCTCTCTATGTGTACCCCTTTGCAACTAACCTTGCCTTGAATCTCTCTATGTTGCCTTTATTGTCTTTCTTGGTTTTGAATACCCATTTGTAACCGATTGGTCTATGCCCATAAGGTAAATCAATAAGTTCCCATACTTGATTTTTTGACATGGAAATCATCTCGTCATTCATCGCTCTTAATAGTAACCATTCATCTACCCGATCACTATTAAGAGCTTCTTTGAAGGTCACCATATCAACTATATGTCCAATGTTAAAATCACCTTCTCTAAGATAGACATGATAATAATTTAGAGGCATTGGTCTTCTTAGTCGCTGTGATCTTTGCATAGGCATTTCTAGAGCCGCATCATTCATTTGGGGAATTTCGTTTGTAATAGGATGATCTACTATCATATCTCCAGTATCTGCTTCTTGCTGAATTTCCACTTTACAAGGCTCTCGCATAGAATCATCATTCAAGATGGGCAATGGAATAGAGATTGTTTTGTTTGGTTCTTTCCTTTCAAAAGATTGAGAAAAAGTCTCTTCAGCAACATCTAATTCCAAGAATTTGGCAGTTTGCGATTCAACGATTCTAACGCCACGAGTAGGACAATAGAACATATACCCTTTGGAATGGTTAGGGTATCCAATAAAGTAACATCTTGTAGTCTTGGGTTCGGTTTTCTTTTGAGAAGGATCATAAATTTTCACCTCTACAGGACACCCCCAAACTCGAAAGTGATTCAAGCTTGGTTTCCTCCCTATCCAAAATTCAAAAGGTGTTTTTGGCATTGATTTATTAGTTACCAGTTCAATATATAAGTAACTGTTTTAATTGCATCACCCCATAAGTATTTAGGTAAATTAGAATTGCCCATCATACTTCGTTTCATCTCCATGAGTGTGTGATTGTACCGTTCAGCTTACACCATTCCATTCAAGACTCCTAGGCATTGTATACTAAGCGACAATACCACAGTCTTATAAAAATTTAGCAAACAATCCCATTTGTTTTCCAGTCTTGGTATACCGCCTATAATACTTACCACCACGATCATATTTGACAATCTTGATGATTTTTCTCAATTGTTTCTGAACTTCAGTGCGAAACACTTTAAACATGTCAAGAGCATCGGCCTTCTCCTTAATTAGATTAAGAAATTGAAAGAAATACTATGTTACAAAAAAAAGATTGTGGACTGTACAAATCACATTCCTGTTCTTTTTCTATTTCAAGAATAAAAATTTTGTTTAGTTACAAAATGTCTTCTTTTACTTAGAAATTGTTGAACTGAAAAAAAAAAAATAAAGAAGACTCCTTAAAAAAAAAATTTACCGAAACAAAAATATTATCAAATAGGCCCTTAACTAATTGCTTACGTATATAGCAATTTAAAAGTATAAAAATTCAAATCATGGAAATTAGATTTCAATGTGTAACCAAATGCAACTGTCTTTCTATCTTATTTTGGTTGTCCTCTCATTGCATATTGTCATGACCTAACCTCGGGTGTATCATCTAGGGTTTGGCTAATAGACTACTAAACTTAAGACTTAGCTTGCAAGTCCATATCAATTCGCGACTTAGGTTCAAGTTTTTAGCATGCAAATGAATTTTATCTAGGAGTCGCCACTAATTAGTTTATGGTAAGTCAATTAGACACCTAAGTAAAATAACCAGAGAATTTGGTTACATTAGAATTCTCCAATGCTCTTTCCAAACCATTCTTTTTATTTTCAAAAATATCTTAGCAGACAGTCTAGATTGGTTTTAGCCTAAATCACTATTATGTAATAGGGTGATGTGTGCAACTATTATTAAACACTCAATGAATCAAATAAATTGCACCAGAGTAATTAAACACACCATGGCAATAAATTATTCTTTTGGTGTCTTGAAATTAAAACATATATGACATGCACAAACTATTTTTGTATTTTTATATTAAAATTCGAAATTAAAAATTACTAAAAATAAAAATCTATCTAAAGTGAGATATTATCTATTTTAAGTTAGGAAATAGACTAACCTAAATCCTATCTTAACTTAGAAACTTCTCTCAACATGCCATTTAATTTAAATTGGTAGCTAGCCTAGATATTATCTAAAAATGCATTCTAATTCTAAATGATATGATATGCCATGCCATCTTTTCTTTGTATTTTTTTATTCATCAAAGCTTGCAATTCTATCTAAAGAAAATTTCAAATATAGCACAAATCATTCAAGATATCCATCAAGATTCAAATAAAAGATTACAATATCCGGAAAAATAATATGTCGTCTCACATCTTAGATTAATGGATATTGCAATCTTGACAAGACACTTAGAGTCAAACATAATAATAAAAAAAATGATCCATTGTCTCACGACTCAAATTAAAGATTATGGCAATCTCAGAGAACGCAATTATCCAATAATAAGTTGAAATAATTAAAAAAATGATTTGATATCTTTACATACAAATTGATAATTAAATCAACTTTATCAATAAGCCCTAATTGGGTATGCTTAATATCAAGTATCAGATAATAATCAAACATAATTAAGGATTGCTTTATTCCATTTGAATTGAATAAAGATTGTTACCTAATTCGAACACGCGTAATCCAGATCGAAATCGGACCGGATCATGGCTTGTGGATGATGCTCGAGGGATCATTGGGTGCTTGGCTAGCCAAGATGGTGGTGGGTTTCACCGGAAAGCTTCGATTAGTTTAGAAATCGCCAAGGGTAAGGACTCCGAAATCTCTTTTATTATTTCTTCTTCGAGCGTGTTCTGCATGTGACTAACATAAATGGGTCCTGGGGAAGAAAGTCAAAACATAATGGCATATAGATATCAAATAGAGATGAAGAATCGGTCTCCACTTAATCCATTTTTTTAATCTCAGTTCACGGGTCCCTCGGATGTTGGTCAAGCACGTGGAATCACATGAACAAGTGGAAGCCTACAACTCCTTGAAGAATTCGAACGCTGCTGGGAGTGGCTCAAAACAGGAACATCAATTGGGAGGCGATGGGGTGGCTGATCTACTTCGTCATCGTTGTGGATCCCAGTCAGGTCAGCCCTCATCAATGTAATGGACAACATAAGGAGCAACGACGTCCATGGGCGGTGGACTGCAACATCAACTTGTCCTTCGGAAGCCGCAGCTCGTCACGAGCCTACTGGTGGTGTCAATGGGCTTGGCTCGTCACATGACCGGTTCATGGCGGTGCACAGCAAACTCGGCTAGCCAGCTTTGTACGTCGTGAGGTTGTGCTTCAGCCAAAGATTCCCTCAACAAACCTGCAAAATAGAAACGTGGCTGGATCGGTGTCGAGGGAAAGCAGCAGCTTTGTCGAAGATCCATGGGACTGCTGGTGTGGGCTGGTGTCATTGCGGCTGGCCTCGTCAGGCGATCCAGCAAGAAGCCACTCGTTGTGTCGACGGGAGGCGGCAGGGATCGGAAACAACAACTGTTAATCGTCGAAGAAATCGAGTTCGCTGAGAACCTGGCTTTTCGTATGGGACTCCTTGGTCAGCAATAGGAGGTCTCGCGGTTCCTGATGTTGTGAAGAATCGGCAAGTGGGTCAACTTCGTGCGTATGTGGGGCTCTCTTCCAACTGTAGACTAAGTGTAGCCTTTTTAGCTTCTTTATTCAATCTCGCTTTTACGAGCACTGTTAAAATATGTCTCGAGTTTGAGCCCAATGCAAAATTTCAAATATTTCGAATTGGATATGTTGCGAACGTTTGAAATCGAGCAAAGAAGATCCGAAGATCAACTCCCAAAAATTTGAATCTGCGTTGGAGAATCTAGTCGCTAAAATAGGAAAGTCCAACTTTGACTTAGACTTGGATTTTGTTTAGAACATATAGAGATATGTCTTAGATAAAATCGTTTAAGATAGGAAACATAATCCTATGAAAAGTCGGCAAAAGAATAAAGGTCTCACTTGTGTATATATATATATATATAGGCTTGTGGCCGTGGGTGGCAGGAGGTTGATCATGAAGAAGTGTTCTTGAAGCACCGTCTCGTCATCGAGTGCTTGGGAGGGATTTTTCTTTGTCGTTCTTGTCCGTGAATTGCATCCAAGAAAATTTAGTATTTAAGCCAATTAGATCTTGTGGTAAGATTTGTGTGTAATTCATTCGTGAGATTGAGAGATTATTTTTTGAGGAATTTCGGGACTAAACATTGCATACGTTAGTAATTCCTATGGGTCAATAAGTTTGACGTTTGATGAGGTTCAAGATTTAATTATGAGTGAGGACATTTGTAGAAGAGAATCCGACGAACCTGTATTTGTTGCTATAATAGGTGATGAGATAGCTAGTATAAGCACCTAGAGGGGGGTGAATAGGTGTAAAAACAATTTCTCGAGATACGAAAGTGATACTAGGCAGATGATATAAAGGAAGTTCTCCTCTGATTAACAAAATGAATTACGATCAAAGTAAAGTAAAGAGTAGGGAAGAGAAAATTGAACATAAGGTTTATAGTGGTTCGGCTTATTCCAAACCTACATCCACTCTTTCGCACTAACAGCCCATCGGTTGGATTTCACTATGAACAAAAGAGATGTTATGGCAAGGTTCTCCCTTGGTTCCACAGTGTAGATATTCTACCACAATTCCTCAAGGTTTCTCACGAATATGGACTCTCTTTTGCGTACAAGATTTCGCTCAAATGAATTGACTAAAAACATGGAGCTTCAGACTTTGGAATTCTTCTATCATGCACACACTCGAACAATTAGAACGTCTTTCTTATATACTCATTTATGCCATCATACCCGTTGGCACTTACCAAAGGAATTCCTCTAATCTACCCGTTGGACGGAATCAATTAAGAAGATCATTCGAGCTATTAAAGGAATATGTTGATAGCCCATCAATTATGTTCACCCATACAATCAGGATCTTGGTTTCCATAAGTAGAACCTTCCAAGTATACTTTGCCAATAATCGGATCCTTAATCTTCAAATCAATCATGATCAAATAAAGGATTTCGTTATGTCATATCCAGCCAAGAGATCTTCTCCAGTTGATAAAGTTACACTCTTAATGAAACATCCAGTTCTGGATAGCCTTTCTTCAACGGATTAGAAACTGTCAATGAGAATAGACTTTGAGTCTTAAGTTTGGCTGTCCGGAGGTCTTCAGACTTTAAATAGCAGAGTCTGCAAATCTTTAGACTAGACTGATGGAAACGTTTTGTCAGCTTCAAAACACTTCAAAAGATTTCTCCAACAATCTCCCCCTTTTTGATGGTGACAAAACTTTCCTTCAGATTTGGATAACTTTGACCTACAAAACATTACTCAAACAAATATGGATATCTTATAAAGATAAATGGCTTAATGAATGATAACACTAGAATCTGCAACCACAGAAAATAGGTTAGTCTTGTATATAATAAAGACATCCATAAGATATCAATAGTAGTTAATATAAGCAGTCAAATCCAAATCCTAAATTCAGTTCATATCCAGACACAAAAGTAAAGTCAAACATCAAAACAATCCAAGTCAAACAATCTAAACGATTAAAAAGTCAAAGTTTCAAATCTTGCATCTCTCCCCTTTTTTGTCAGCATAAAAAAAAGGTTGAGATGAAAATGGAATAGAGTCAAGATTGCTTGGGAACACGAACAAGCTGGAAATCTCCCATTGAATGAATGATGCCTTCCAGCCTTTTCAAGTCTTCCTTCAGTTGTGCAACCTTCTCACCCTTAGCATTAGCCTGAATCTGAAGAGAAAGAGCTTGGATCTGATCATTCAAGGAACCTAAAGAAGTTTGACCTGTATTCTGCAAATTCTGAACTTCGCATCCCAGAGCATATATCTGACCTCGCATTTCTAAGAGAATATCCAGAATTCTGCGAAAATCTGCTGAATTATCGGTCTGCGTACTGGCTTTGGCACAATCTGATGGAGTAAAGGCAGATGATGGAAAGTCAGCATAATCATGCAGATTTGGCAAAGAAACATCATGTCCTTCCTTAGGAAATTGAGAGGCATAAATGTCCTCTGGATCTGCTGGAGAGCGACTGACTCCCTCACTGGTAGCAGGATATGAGGACATTCCTCTTTTCTCATGATCTCCCCTTGTTTCCATGCCTTCAAGTGGAGAAGAGTGTTCCTCATGTTCTCCTTCCTCTTGATCTCTTTTCTCTTCTTATTCTTTTTCAACTCTTTCCTTCTCAGCATCTCTTTCTTCTTCTTCTCTCTCTTCTGTTTCTTTCTCCTCTGCTTCTTTCTTTTCTCTTTCTCTATTCCTCTGTTTTGAGTCTTTCTCTGGAACAGAACGATTTAGATTCTTCAATACCATTACAGAAATGGTGATGTTTTCCTCATCATCTTTATCCTTAACGATGAGAGCTCTTCTTTTCTTGGATGGAGCAACCATGGGCTCCTTCCCTTTTCTTTTTGCTGCAGAAGAGATTTGATGAGATTTGACAAAAGTCTTCTCCTTGAATTTCTCCAACGCCTTGCTTAGTTCCTTCAGATGCATTTTAGTCACCATTTTCAGTCTTACCACCATATGGTCATACGATCGAACACAGAGAATTTGTGGAGGCTGAATATTCAGATGTCTGAATAACTTCGTCACAAGACCTGGATAAGGAAATTGACCTCTGTCCTTCACCACTGCTCTATACATGTGGAACATAACAGTGTGAGGAAGAGAAAACTTTTTCCCAATGATGATGGCATACATCAACTTTGCCTCTGAACTTGAAACATCAGTCTTGGAAGTTGATTTCGGTCTAAGGCAATTGATCACAATCTTGTGAAGCAAAATGTTAAACGCACTCATCCTTAAGTAGGAAATCTTTTCATCTGTTCTTCTATCCTTAACAAGTTCCAATGTGGCACGAGCAATAGAAACATTGATCGGTTGATATCTCCCTCTCTCAACCCCAATCACATTCGCCAGCATATCCATATCCATCACAAAGTCTTGATCTCGGACACTGAAAGAGATTCTATTCGCATCCAAGAAGCTAAGATTCGAATAGAAGTATGCAATTAATTCAGCATGGGCTTCTGTGGTGTCAGAACAGAACTGCTCAAGTTGAAGAAAACTGAACTTTTCCCTTAAATTAACATTTACAGCATCAAGGAAATCAAAATCCACACTCCTAGGGTTTTTTTTTTTTTTTTTTTGGTGAAAGGTAAGAATATATTAATAACTTTGGACAAAACAAGAAACGGCGCCAAACTTACACTCTGATCGCGCAGCAGGAAGAGTGGAAGGGAGTCGAAGGGAAAACAAAAGAAAGAAGAAAACGCCCACAACCCGGGCCAAGGCAAAAACCAAACCTAGCAATCTCGACTACACACTTAAAAGTGGGACGAGAGAACTAAGATGGTACAAAGACAAGCACCAACAGCAACAAGCAAGCTACCGAGAAAAGACCGAGGGGTCGAAGCCCCAATTCCTTTGAAGTCTTCTATTTCTTGGGGTAGGAGGCACATTCTTGAAGGAGAGAACTCTGTCCTTGACAACTTTGATTAAATGATTTTTGAGAGTCGACACGGAAACAGTTTCACCCCGAAAGATGATGCAATTTCTCTTCTTCCAAATTAGATAACACAGAGCTCCAAAAGAGAATCTAGCAATTTTGTGGAAAAAATCCTTACCCGATAAAAACTTTAGAGCCCACGTGGAGGTCTCGGTCCACTGTCTGATTCTCCAAGGTAGGTTGCACCTAGAAGCCCAGAAATAAGCCAGGGGAGCAGGGGTTTGGCAGTGAAAGAAAAGGTGATCAATAGAGTCCGGCTGAGTTGAGCAAAAGGCACAGACCGAGTAGTCAATCCTACCGTAAGAAAGTAGGAGTGATTGAGTCGGTAGGCGCTTCTTGGCAATAAGCCATAATAGAAATTGATAACGCGGTGCCAAGGCATTATCCCAAACCAGAGTCGCCCAAGGAACTCGATCTTTTTTAACTCTAATTAAATTCCAAGCCGAAGCAACCGAAAAAAGGCCCGTAGAATCGCCGCACCAAAGGAACTGGTCACAAACATTAGAAAGCACCGGCAAGGAGAAGCCCCAACTTTCCAGGCGGGATTTAAAGGCCAGGGCAGAGGTGTACAGTTCAGAGACAGCTGCCATCTTAGATAAACCCGAGTCCTCCATTACAGTGGAAGAAACAATTGTGTCCAAAGGACCACATGGAAGCCAGTTATCATGCCATAGAGACGTCTGCATTCCATTGCCAATTTTCCAACGAAAGGACTGGCGGAAGTAGGGCCTAAGCTGCAAGATTTTTTTCCAAGCCCACGAGCATAAGGTTGGTTGAGGAGAAATCCAGAAATTCACTCTCTTTAAGAAAATCGAGTGAATCCAACGACACCAGAGTGACTCCTTATCAGTAAATAAGAACCAAATGTATTTGAGCAAGGAAGCTCTATTGCAATCTTTAAGGTTTCTAATAGCCAAGCCGCCCTTAGATTTTGGCAAGCAAATATCTAGCCACGAGACTTTGGCCCCGCCTTTTCCCAGGGCAGAACCTTTCCAAAGAAATTGTCTCAAGATGCGCTCAATATTCAAAAGAACAGCAGCAGGTAAAGAAAAGACACTGGCCCAAAACGCCTGAATGGAATAGAGAACGGACCTTATAAGTTGGAGTCTCCCCGCAAAAGAGAGAAATCGATGAGTCCAAGATTGGACTCTTGCTGTAATACTGTTGATCAACTCAGTGCAGTCGGTCTTGGTCAATCTAGAAGAGATGATAGGTACCCCTAGATATCGAATAGGGAGTTTGCCTTCTTGAAAACCAAATGTAGATAGAATATTCCTCTGAAGGGAAGAGGAGCCTCCCGAAAGGAAAACATCACTTTTGTTTCTGTTCGGTACAAGACCGCTCCAGGAGGAGAAAGTGTCAAGGCTCCTTTTAAGGACCACCACTGACTTTCGATCCGCACGGCAGAATAGGAAGACGTCGTCAGCAAAAAAGAGATGGGAGAGTCTCGTAGATTTACATCTCCAAAAGAACTTGAAATCTCTGATGGAGGTCCTCAGATTGATGATGCCCGAAAAGACTTCCATCACTAGGGTAAATAGATAAGGAGACATCGGGTGTCACGCCCCGAGCCTCGAGCGCGTGCCCATCCCTCTCGGGTCGATAATAATTTACGACTTCCCAGGACGAGTCGCCGACCCTTTCCATTTTATTGCACATGCGGAAGCGAAAAGAAATCCCCTGACAGTAATCATCTCGGGATAGAAAGCAGGACAATAGATTCACAAACAAACATGCTTTTATATATACACTGAGTCATATACACAAGTCTATGGCCAAAAGACTACAAAAGACTAGCCTTCCAAAAAGAAGCGGTCCTAACTGACCTACGCTTCCAATCACCTCCTCTCAGCTCCAGGTCCTCCACTCGATGACCCTGAAAATGTTGTCCCACAACGGGGTGAGATATCATCTCAGCAAGTCTAAGCTCTAAACCCCAATTAGGAGGGAAATACGCCAAGAAGTGTCCTAATCACACAATCACACAATCAATGAGACTTACCTCGTCTCAGATCCACCCTACAAGTCAGTACAATTTATCTCACAAACAACATGAGAGCATGAGCAACAAATAAGCTCCAATAACTGAAACGCCACACTCAATTAATCATGCGTTCCTAGTTTTGATCTCGGCATATAGCACGGCTTACTCTCAGTTCCGCAGTCTTCTGGCATTGCCAGGCATCGTCTCACCCCATTGAGCACGGCACGTCTCTTTATCAGACGGCTTTCCCGAAGGAGCATAGGGTCCAGAATCAACTGCGACCGGCTTCCCGTTGTCCAGGGGGTATCCCAAATAAGGATAACGTCCAGCTCAACAGCCCGGGACGATTTCTCTTAACCATCACACGATCACTCAAATATGGCCCAGGGCACCGTGCATTGCACTCAAATGCTTTAATTAAAATGGTGAGCCTGGCCTTTTTCTTCGTATTAGAAATTCACATGAAATTACTCGTATGTGGGTACACGGTCAACTTGATCCAGAAAAATTGATATTCATCCTTTTTGAAATCCCACTATTTCATATAGTACTAAAAACCATTTTCGGTGTCAAAACCCGACACCTGGGATTTTTTTGAATAAATATTGGAAATTCACAATTTTTGGAATTAAATACCAAAAATCAAATCAGCACTCAATTTGCATAATTTAACACTCAATTGCAGAAATTAACCACACCATTGCAATCAGCACGAAATTCCGGTCACCTAGGCTATTCTCGTCTAATTTAAAAAATAATTAATAATTAAATAATTATTGAAATTAATTAAATAAATCAATTTAAATTCTACAAATAATAACCTAGGCCAAATCATTAAATTAATAACCAATACGTACTCGAGAAATTCCCGAACCCTTCTAGATAAATAATACAATTTATTTAGGCCTTAGCTAAACCATGCTAACCACCTAACATGCTCAATTAAATAATTCAATTTCTAATTTAATCTAACTAACCACCTAATTCCTAATAAAATAAATCTAACACCCTTAAACGTTATTAGCCTACTTAGCGAGTTTGAGTATAAACTCACCGGTTAATTGCGGAAACCGTTCATCATGCGATTTACGACGCACGGCGTCAAATCTTATTTTTCAAGCGTCGGCGACTTAACTTGGGCCGGGCCTAAACTTAGCCCAACACAACTCAACAAGGCTGAGTTTAGGTCTTGGGCTTCTAATCTGCTGGAGATTGGGCTTAAAAATCACTGGACTGAAGAATTCGCTGGATCCATGGGCTTCAAAGGCTGGACTGAAATTTCTCTGCAGATGGGCTGAACTGAGCGGGCTTCTAAAAACTTGCGTGGGCTGAATCCAAGGAGCAACAAAGACAGAGAAGCAGCAGCTGCAAGGAGAAATCGCGTGGCTTCGGTGGGACGTTGGGCGAAGACTCGGACGCGGCAACTGCAATTCGAGGTCGCGTGGAGGAAGATTGTAGTGGAAATTCGGCTTCGGTGGTCTTCAACGCAGGTTGATGACCGTGAAGACGCGTGCCACGAAGCTGAAGACGAAAGCTGCTGGGAAAAAGACCCCGTGGCCGTGTGGGTGGAGAAGCGGCAAAGAGAAGAAGTAGCTTCGGTGGAGATCTTCGGCTTCGCTGGTGTGTGGACACGCTGCTGGCAGGAGATGGGCTCGGTCCAGCTGGCGTGAGCGAAGGAAAGAAGATGGGAGCAAGTGGCGTTGATTCGGTGGTTTGTGGCTTCGTTTGCTGCACTCGGTGGTCAACTAAAGAGAGGGATAGCTTGGGTTGTTGACCGATGATGGGGCTTCGCTGGCAACTGGATTTCCGTGGTAGTGAGAGACACGGACAAGGAGAGATTTCGGTGGAGCGAAAGGCAGATGGAGAGAGAGATCGTGGGCGGTCTTCAAGGCACAAACTGAGAGAAAACAACAGCTCGTCCAAGGGAAACGAAAACA
Organism: Eucalyptus fibrosa; assembly: GCA_017140475.1. Taxonomy (NCBI): domain Eukaryota; kingdom Viridiplantae; phylum Streptophyta; class Magnoliopsida; order Myrtales; family Myrtaceae; genus Eucalyptus; species Eucalyptus fibrosa. The sequence continues at coordinate 20,905,284 of CM029510.1, forward strand.
AGACCGAAGGAGGAAAAATGAAAGTTGAAGCCGCGGAGGAGAAGTCGTCCACGTTGGAAGGCACGGGTAGATAAGGATAGAACCCAAAAGTCCACATGCTTAGCCCTTCCATTTAATGCTTTGTCTCCTAATACTTTCCCCTATATAATTTCCACCAATTAATCCAAAGTTGGAAGTCCAAATTTTCTGCCTTTTCTCCAATTCCGAATTTCACCAATTAAATTCAATTTCCTCATTCAATTTCCCAAATTGATATCCGATTTCAATGAAGAAAATCTCAAACAATTTTCCATAAATCCCCGACACTCATAAAAACTTAATTGGAAGTCCTAATTTCCATCGATTTAAATTTATCTGAATTTCCATTACTTTTCCGCAACGTCCGAACTGATTTTCCGTAAAAATCCCTAATCTCTGAAAATTTCTGGAGAGTGAGTCGAGCGTTCCTAAAATAAACTGACACCTCGTAACTTTCATTTAAATCGGGTTAAATTTGCGGTTATTTTCAATCCGTTTTAAGCGTGACTAAGCGTCTACCGGATAACTCTTAGGAATTTTTGGTGCAATTGACCCGTGATCGATTTATCTCGAGTCACAAAGACATCTTCGACACATTAACGACTCTCAATTGTCGTGAAAATCTCGAGGTGTCAATTACGGACACCGGGTACCAAAACGACAGAAAATCAATTTAGTGCCGATCGATGAGAATTTTCAATCAAGTGGAATCACCCACAATTTGATCACATATCTCAATCGAATCGATCTATCTCTGATTTCTGATCGATCTCTGACGGTGTCGTAATGACCCTTGCAGATCAACACGGTTGAGCAGTCGATTCTTAGTCGAATTCTCAAGTCCAATTGCATTTAGATTCCCTAATTGCTTTCCCAGATAGTCCAGTTATCTCGTGAGTGATCAGCTCAGAGAATAGCACTATTAGCGTTTCGATGAAAGGCCCGATTTATTTAATCGAAAACAATTTATGAAAATTCAGGCTGTCACATCGGGTCTCCTTGCCGAATGCCTCTGCCATTAGCAAAGAAACCGTGAAGCTCCCCATTGATAGAGATAGAGAACATAGGCGTGCGAACGCAAACCATGACCAGATTAATAAACCACTCCGGAAATCGGAAGGCTAGAAGGGTTAACTCCAAGAAATCCCAATCCACGGTATCATAAGCTTTGCGGAAGTCAACTTTAACGGCACATTTCGGAAGATAAGGATCACGGAGAAAACCTGCAAATAGCTCCTGTGCCAATAAAATGTTATCTCTGATCCTCCTACCTTTGACAAAGGCGTTCTGAGCAGGATTAATAATACTGTTTAGAACCATAGCAATCCGATTTGCCAAGATTTTTGTAATGACTTTATATATAGTATTGCAGCACGCAATAGGTCTGAAATCAGTAACCTCGCAAGCATTAGGTACCTTAGGTATTAACGCCAGAATTGTAGCATTAACTTCTTTCAGGAGATGACCCGAGGAAAAGAAATCCTTCACAGCCCAAATCACCAAAGGTCCAACAATTCTCCAATTGTTTTTATAGAATTCAGCAGTAAAGCCGTCAGGGCCAGGAGCTTTACTTCTTGGAAGAGAAAAAAGGGTGTCTTTAATCTCAGAGTCCGAGACAGGTGCAGCAATGGAGCAAACCTGGGCATTCGAGAGTAGGCAGCGAATAACTTGCCGCAAGTCGTCTAGAGACGGCTTGACAAGGGTAGCATGGGGGGATAATAGATCCGAGAAAAAAGAGACAAAAACCTGCGGCACCCGATTTGGATCGGTGATAAGAGAGCCAGAGGAGTCCTTAACAGTGAGGATTCGATTAGTGAGGTGTCTCGCCTTCACATAATTGTGGAAAAACTTTGTGTTTCGATCTCCCTCTTTAAGCCATTTAACTCTCGATTTCTGGCGATAAAAGGATTCTTCTTGACCACGAAGGTCTATGAAAACACGCCGCTGGCATCTTTCAAGCTCTGCAAGATCAGCATTATTAGGGTCAAATTGGAGACCAACTTGAGTAGAGTGAAGAGCTTCTCTAGCTTCAGTAGTTCTAATAGAGATGTCTGAGAAAGCTTCTTGGTTTAACAATTTGAGGCGAGCCTTTAGAAATTTCAATTTAGAGACAAGCCTGAACATGGGATGGCCAATCACTGGAGAGTTCCATGCTTGCTGGACAATAGTTAGAAAGTTTGGATGCTCAGTCCAGAAGTCGAAGAATTTAAAAGGCTTCTTCTTGGATGGCGGATTAATAACCCTCACAAACATCGGAGAGTGATCAGATATTCCGGGGTTCAAAAAAGCCACTTCCGAAAAGGAGAAGTCGATGTTCCATTTAGTGTTAACTAAGACCCTGTCAATTTTCCTTTGCTTCCTTGAGGAACCAGCCGAAGTTGACCAAGTATACCGGAGACCAACATACCTGAGGTCCACTAATTCTGTTTGGTCAAGACAAAGCCGAAAATCATCAAAGCATGGCAACCATGTATTAGAACCACCAAGACAGTCAGAAGGGTCCCTTATAGCGTTGAAATCGCCCGCCACAAGCCAAGCCGAATCCTGGAAAAGATCATTGTAATGGACGAGATCCTCCCACAGAGACCTGCGTTTGACAAAAGTGTGCTCTCCATACACCGCCGAAATGCAACAGGAGGTATTGACAGCATTAAGCTTGAAGCGGCCATGAATAGCCTGAGCACTAGTAGAGATAAGATCAAAATTTGCAAAATCCGGGTTCCACCCGAGCCAAATTCTACCACGTGGGGCACAATCATAGTTGGCAACCCACTTCCAACCTCTCAGCAAGGTAAGAGATATGGAATCAAAAAGAGAATCAGGAACCTTAGTCTCAAAAAGCCCCACCAGGCACAACTTGTTTGAAAAAACAAACTTTCTAATTTCCGCACATCTGATGGGATTCATCATGCCTCTAATATTCCAGAAGCCAAAAAACATTAAGAGGGGGAAAACAAGGACTTACCTCCTCTTGGAGGCCTTGCGACTAGTAGAAGTCGCCTTAGGAATAGTCGAAAGGGACGGTGCAGGAGGGTTCGGAGGAAGTAACAAAAGTTGGTCCTGAATGCTCATAACCGCCTTAGGAGAACTCGGGCCTTTTGAGGACAAGGGTCTATCTGAGAGCAGATCATCATCACTCGGAGCAACCAAACTACTCACACTACAAATCTCATCTACATCCGAATTATGGTGAGAGTCAACAGGGGACGCGAGACCCGACTTCTGCTGGGATCGCCCTTGATTAGGTCTGATAGTAACTTGAGAGGAGCTTTTTGGAGGCTTGGAGATCACCACAGTAGCTATGTTCGGTGGTAAAGGGGACTTTAGTTTCAAGAGCTACCCCCCTTCACTGGGCGGGGCAAGACTGAAGGAAGCTTCATCCTTGGCTGGAGACTGCTTTTTCTTCTTATTCTTGACCTTCTTCCAACCCAAATCAGCAAGAATAGGATCAGAAGAATTCTAAGGCAAAGTCGTCGAGGCTGGAATCCTGTCTTCACCCGAACCAGACGGTCCAACAAGAAGGATTCTGGTGGGGTCAGGGACTACAGGCAGTGGCATCTGAGGTGTAGCCGAAGGTAAAACAGGGGCCAAAGAGGCCTCAATTACCACTTGCTGAGCAGGGGCAGTATCAACCGGAGAAGGAAGAACCATATCTGCAGCAGGAGCAGGATGAACTCCGGATGAAGAGACCAAAGGTTGTGCTTCTGAGGCACGAGCAGAAGGTTTTTCAGCAGATAGAGGGCACTTGTGACCAAAAATTCCGCAACTCGAGCAGGCGACTGGTCTCCATTCATATTCAACTCCAACCTCAATGGTTTCTCCTTCGTGTTCTATCTCAATTGATTCACGCGAAGGTTGATCAGCTGTTATCTCAACGCAGACCCGTGCAAACGACATTGCCTTCAATTGTTCAGTTCGGTGATCCACATATAATGGTTTCCCCAAAGCACTAGCCACTTTACCAATGGATTGTGCTGACTAGAAAGAGTAGGGCAGCTTCTTTAGCTTCACCCATACCGGCACTGAAAGTTGAGCGGCTTTCCTAAGCTCCAAACCAGGGGTCCATTGCTGCAAAGCTAGAGGAATTCTAGCAACGATTATAGGGTCGCCTTCAAGAAGTTTCCGCCTAAAGTCCCTGTCCGGGATATGGAGAAGGAAGGATCCTTGTCCATTGGACATGATCTCGAATAAGTTTGGTCCCCAAGCTTTTTTTTAGAGCCTCCTCAACAACTTTAAATGGGAGGCGTCGCCCAAGAAAGTAACCCAATAAGCAGTCGTGTAGCTTAGGATCTGCCGCTTGTAAATCTTGCTCTGTCATAACAATGACCGGTTTGTTGTTCCTGAAGGTTGGAGGGGTATATTCCAGCTCGTACCCTTTAGCCACGGTCTTCGCAACTGCAACCCAAGTGCGAGGGTTCGCCTTACTAGCCTCTCTTCTCAGCTGAGGACGCTTCGAGCGCGACCTACCCCTACTACGAGTTCTAGCAGCAGCCGGAGCTCGAGGAGGTTGCGCATCGCCACTACCAGACGCAACAGATGGATTCGAGGTCCCAAGATTGAGGTCATTCACCGGAGCACCAGCCAATAACGAAATCTCAGCAGCAGAAAGAGATAAGCTTCGAGCAGAGGTCTCCTCACCCTCCGCAAAGACTCGATTCGACCCCGAGTCCATCAATCCCAGTAGAACGAAACAAACCAGAGCAGCCTGATAAACCCTACCCACAATTCGCCATAAACGATTCGGGAAGGGGACTTACCAGGCGCCGAGAGAGGGGGGGCAGTCGCACCAGCTAGGATGGAAGGTTGAAACCAGCAGAGGAGTCCTTCGAAGGTGACCAATGAAGCCGGTTGAAACAGGGGAAAAACTCCGAACAACCAAGCTCGTCCTTCCCCGTACACCAGGGACATTGTCCGATGAAGCAGCACCAAACGAATGACCAGCCGAGACTCCCCCAGCACATGAAAATCAGACCAGACGAGTAGTAGATGCGAAGCTCCTAGGGTTGGCGAAATCTGGAGACGTAGGTCGACCCAACCAAATCCGTTCGGAGGGAAGGAAGAGGCAACAGAGAGGAACCTATCCTCCAAATTTCAGCTCAATCGGGTGGCTAGAGCTTCTGGAGGGAGCAGCTCACCAGTCGGATGAACAGTACGTGGGAACCAGAGGGCTCTCGCATTCTCTTCTTTTTGGTGTAGTAGTTGGGTGTTGCTAGTCCACACTCCCAGGGTTTATCACCCCACGCTTCAACAATTTTGAGTATAGAACCTTCTGTTCCTTTGATCTAAACAATTCTGTCATTTTTCCTCAAATTTTCGCTGCAACATCCATTCTTGGTTGAAATTGGCTGTACAATTTGTCATCATCATTCCCATCTATCGATTAAATCCCCCAACACGCGGATCACTTGGAATATTTGCAAGAGTTTCTTCTGCCAACCCTTTAGGAGCAATTTCTAAACACTCCATTTTTCGCAAAAAAATGTACTCATTCCCATATCTTTTGTCCTTAAGAAACTCATCGATGTAGTTCAATGGAGTACTAGTCTTCTTTAAAGCATGGCAAAGCTTATAAATAAAAGTAGGGCCTTTGAATTCTTACAGGATCTGCGTCTTCAACGATTTCTTTCTCTTGTTGATGACCAACATCCTGTGGACTAGATGGTGGAGAATGACACTGCTGAGAATGTTGTGGGCTTTGTTGCTGATTTGGAGACTCTTCTTCCTTGGTGAGATCGAAGTGCGTAGGCCCCTCACTCATTCGTCGTGGTCTCCTGCTTGCGATCCTCGAAGACTTTTTTGAAGACGACATCTTTCTTAGTCTTTGAAAGATTCCTTGCTTGACTTTCCCAAGAAAGATGACAACTTTTTCGAAGATTAAACAAAGGAAGAAAACAAGAATGGAAGATCGGTGCTTTCTTAGGGTTTTTGGAGAGTAAAGCGAAGAAGAAATAACAGTGCATAAACAGTTAAAAAGAGGCATACGGAATGTCATAAAAGAAAGTAAAAAGGTGCCTTATCAAAAAATAACTGTCTTTTTCGAGAAAATAGTCATTTCAAAATAACTCATTTTTCAAAAAGGAAACGTTGCAATAATCACGTCAATTAAAGATAGAAATAATCAAACACGGTTGATAATCGTACATTTTCAAGATAAGATTCGAGAGAGAGAATAACTTACAGTCAAAGTCTTGTTTGTCTGAGTCTGAGAGTCTCTAGACTTTAACTTCTTCAAACCTCAAAATGTTGAGTCTGGAACGGATAATTTCAAATTGATTTTTCTCCAAAGGCTTTGTGAATATATCCGCAAGTTGGTTCTTTGAGTCAACAAACTAAATCGAAAATTCTCCATTTTGAACATGATCTCTAATGAAGTGATGTCGAATCTCTATATGCTTTGCTCTTGAGTGAAGAATTGGATTTTTGGTAAGATTGATTGCACTGGTGTTGTCGCATTTAATCTCCTTGCATGAATCTTCAATTCCAAAGTCTCTTAGCTGTTGTTTTATCCACATAATTTATGAACAACAACTTCTGAGAGCTACATACTCTGCTTCTGCTGTAGAAAGAGCTACTGTATTTTGCTTCCTTGAAAACCAAGACACTGTCCTGCTTCTAAGTAACTGACAGGTACCCGAGGTGCTCTTTCTATCAACTCTGCATCTGGCTAGGTCTGTGTCTGAGTATCCAAGAAGAGTAAAGTCTCCCTTTTTATGATACTAAAGGCCGATACTTGAAGTTGAAGCAATGTATTTGATAATACGCTTTGCAGCACTTAAATGGGATTCTTTAGGGTCTGCTTCAAATCTGGCACAAATGCAAACACTAAACAAAATGTCAGGTCTAGAAGCAGTAAGATAAAGAAGTGAGCCAATGATACTCCTGTATAGCTTCTGGTCGACTTTCTTTCCTCCTTCATCTTTGTCTATCTTTAAAGAACTTGACATTGGCATATCAGCCTTTTTGCAATTGTCCAATCCAAACTTTTTGACAAGATCTTTAGCATACTTTTCTTGATGAATAAAAGTTCCTTCCTTCAGTTGTTTTACTTGAAGCCCGAGAAAGAAGGTTAACTCACTCATCATGCTCATTTCAAATTCATCCTACATAGTCTTAGAGAATTTCTTACACAGACTTTCATTAGGAGATCCGAATATAATATCATCGACATATATTTGAATAAGTGCAAAACTTTTGCTTTCTCTTTTGATAAATAGAGTAGTGTCTACTTTGCCTTTGACAAAGCTATTTTGAATTAAAAACTTACTCAGCCTGTCGTACCAAGCTTGAGGTGCTTGCTTTAGACTATATAAAGCCTTTTTGAGTCTGAATACTGAGTCTGGTTTCCTTGGGTCTTCAAACCCAGGTGGTTGTTCCACATAAACTTCCTCATGGATAAATCCATTTAGGAAAGCACTTTTGACGTCCATTTGGAATAACCTGAAATTCTTATAACAAGCAAAAGCAAGTAATAAGCGAATTGCTTCTAACTTTGCTACTAGTGCGTAAGTCTCGTCATAGTCTATCCCTTCTTCTTGCGTATATCCTTTGGCTACAAGTCTTGCTTTGTTTCTTATGACTTTTCCTTCCTCGTCCATCTTATTCCTGAAAACCCATTTAGCACCAATAATAGATTTACCTTTTGGTTTAGGAGTTCACTCCCAAACATCATTAATGCTGAATTACCTGAGTTCTTCTTGCATAGCTTCAATCCAGCTTTCATCAGACAAAGCTTCTTCTATGCTTTTGGATTCTATTTTAGAAATAAGAGCCATGGCACTAGATTCTTAGCGCCTTTTGGATCTTGTGCGAATTCCTTCATTAATGTCGCCAATAATAAGATCTTTGGGATGAATGGACTTATGCTTTCAGTTGCTGGTTAATTTGTTAGGTTGATGATCACTTCCTTCACTTGAATCTTCAACAGTCATTTGTTGCTGGTCTTTCAAAGTTTGAGCTGCTTCCTGAGATTTAGACTTTGTAGAGTCTGGAGCAGGTTCAGGCTCTTCAAGATGAGTCTGAATAGATTCATTTTGCATAGAATCTTGAAATTTGACATTCATTGATTCCTCCACAGATTGACTCTTCTTATTACAGACTCTGTAGGCTTTGCTTGAAGTTGAATATCCAAGGAAGATGCCTTCATCTGACTTTTCTTCAAACTTGCCAACTCAATCATTTGCATTTTTCAATATAAAGCATTTGCATCCAAACACATGAAAATATGAAACAATAGGCTTATTTTCTTTGAATAATTCATAGAGGTTTTTTTCTAGAATAGGCCTTAGAAAAACTCTATTAATAATATAACATGCTGTAAAAACTGCTTCAGCCCAAAATCATGAAGAGATGTTGCTTTCAATTAAAAGAGTTCTAGCCATTTCTTAAAGCGATCTATTCTTTCTTTCCACGACTCTATTTTGCTCTGGAGTATATGGAGAGGAGAATAAATGCTGAAAACCAGATTCATCACAAAATTTTGTAAAATCTTGATTTTCAAATTTACCTCCATGGTCTGTTCTTATACTTGAAATAACATACTCTTTTTCATTTTTGAACATTTTTAGCAAATTTTTCAAAGTAAGGGAAAGTTTCAGATTTACTTGCTAGGAAATATACCCAAGTAAATCGTGAGTAGTCATCCACAATTACTAGGCAATATTTCTTACCTCCAATGTTCTGTGTTCTGGTTAGTCCAAAGAGATCCATATGCAGAAGCTGCAGTACATGGTTAGTGGAAACTTGATTTATTGGTTTAAAGGAATTTCTTACTTGTTTTCCCAGTATGCATGGTGTACATAGATCAGACTTTTGGTATGATAAATTGGGTAGACCACGAAAAAGCTTCTTTGCTGAGATTTTGGCTATTTGCTTCATATTAATGTGCCCAAGCTTTCTATGCCACAAGCTTGCTTCGTCTTGGATTGAGATTAGACATTGCAATTCATCTGGTTTCACATCCAAGAGGTAAATATTTTCATGTCTTCGACCCATGAATGACTGAGTAGAATCTTTACTGGTTCTTGAACATATTCTTTCTTGAAAGTAGATTTTGAAATTGGTATCAGACAGCTGACTGACACTGAGCAAATTGTAGTTGAGTCCTTTAACTAAAGAAACATTGCTTATTGTGAGGTTTCCAATCTTTACAGTTCTAAATCCCATTATTCTTCCTTTGCTATTTTCTCCAAATGAGACTTTTCCACCATTTACTTGAACAAGCTTTATGAAGCAATTTGAATCTCCTGTCATATGTCTTGAGCATCTACTATCTAGATACCATTTTACTTTTTTCTTGATAGTGACCTACATTTAAAAAAGAAACTCAAACTTTTTTTGGTACCCATATTTTCTTGGGTCCATTGGTGTTAGTATGATATGCGGTTTTTGCCCATACTTTTTTAACAAGTTTCCAAACCATAGGACATTCTTTTTCAAAATGATCTGCACTATTGCACTTTGAACATCCGAGAGCATTACGACCTCTTTTGGTTTTACAAATATCCTTTTAAAATGATTTTTGTAAGCATCTCTTGTGAGTCTTTTCTTAATTCTTTCTTTCACTTTTGGAAAATCAATTAAAGGAATGGTTTTATCAGTCATTCCCAAACCAGATTTGTAGAAATAAGGTCTTTGAATAGAAAGAATTTTTTCCAGTTTCTCGATCCTATAGAAAATTTTTTAGAAATGTTTGAGATATCATTTTTCAAGAATGCATTTTCTTTTGAAAGATTATATTCACTTTCTCTAAGAGAAGAAACATTCATGTCTAAACATTTCACCTTTTCTTTCAAAACATTTTTCCTGTTGTTTTAGAGTAGAATTTTCTCTTTTGAGTTCGGAAATCTTTTTAAGAGAAGTCTTAAGATTAAAACACAACTTATCAATATATTTAAAAACTTTAATAGGGATTTTGAAGTTACTCACCTCAAATTCACCGTCTCGAATCCGATTCTATCTTGGAGTTTGAATCTGAATCTGATTGTGCCATTAGACATATATTGGCATAATCATCATCACTTTCTTCACACTTTGTATCACTCCAGGTTTCTGCTTTAAGAGCCTTTCGATACTTTTAAGCTTTCCTTTCTTCTTCCTCAGAAGAGGACAGTTTGGTCTTATGTGTCCCTTTTTCTTACATTCAAAGTAGACTATATCTTTGTTTGATTCAGCATCCTCAGCAGACTTAGTCTGTTGCTTTTGAAAACTTTGTTTTTTTGGATTGAATCTTCTTCCTTTTCTGTTCAGTTTTCTGAATCTTCTTATCATGAGAGCAAGCTCCTCATCATCCATATCATCTTCAGAATCTGTAACATCAGAATTATCATTGGATTTTAATGCAATGGATTTCGTACCTTTAGGGTCTTCATCTTCATTGATTTGTTTCACTTCATAAGACTGAAGAGTCCCAATCAACTCATCAACAGATAGTGGCATGATTCTTTAGGTCTCTCTGATTGAGGTCTTTATGTAATTCCAATCCTTGGAGAGTCCACGCAGTAGCTTGTTTACCTTCATGGGATCAGAAATTGGTTGACCTTGATTTTTAAGACCATTCATGATTTCTGTAAAACGACTAAACATGTCAGTTATAGATTCTCCTGATTTCATTTTGAAGGCTTCGTATTGACTGAGGAGAATGTTGATTTTAGTCTCTTTCACTCGATCGGTTCCTTCATAGGTAATATGTAATCTATCCCATACTTCTTTAGCTGTAACACAAGAAGATATTTTGTTATATTCAGTAGGAGATAAAGTACACTATAAAGAATAAATTGCTTTTGCATCAAGAGCTTGTCTCTTGATTATCTCTTCCTGAGTCATTTCACTAGACTCAACGGTATCTTTTCCTCTCTCTGAGACAGGTGCAGCTTTAGGAATGATTCCTTTTTCTATAATGTCCAATTCCAGAGGATCCTTTGATCTTAGGAACACTTTCATCTTGTTTTTCCATATGTTGTAATCTTTTCCATCAAAGTAAAGTGGTCTCGTATTGCTTTGCCCTTCTACCAGCCCTGGAGTCAACATACTAGCCATGGATCTTTAACTCTGAAGTAAAACACTTCAAACAAAGTGAGTACACAAGCTCTGATACCAATTGAGATAGCTAGTATAAGCACCTAGAAGGGGGTGAATAGGTGTAAAAATAATTTCTCGAGATACGAAAGCAATACTAGGCAGACGATAGAAAATAAGTTCTCTTATGATTAACAAAATGAATTACGATCAAAGTAAAGTAAAGAGTAGGGAAGAGAAAATTGAACACAAGGTTTATAGTGGTTCGGCTTATTCCAAGCCTACGTCAACTCTTTCGCACTGACAGCTCACCGGCTGGATTTCACTATGAACAAAAGAGATGTTACAGCAAGGTTCTCCCTTGGTTCCACAGTGTAGATATTCTACCACACTTCCTCAAGATTTCTCACGAATATGGACTCTCTTTTGCGTACAAGATTTCGCTCAAATGAATTAACTAAAACCAGGGAGCTTCAGACTTTAGAATTCTTCTATCGTGCACACACTCGAACAACTAGAACGTCTTCCTTATATACTCCTTTATGCCATCATACCCGTTGGCACTTACTAAAGGAATTCCCCCAATCTACCCGTTGGACGGAATCAATTAGGAAGATCATTCGAGCTATTAAAGGAATATGTTGATAGCCCATCAATCATGTTTGCCCATACAATCAAGATCTCGATTTCCATAAGTAGAATCTTCCAAGTGTACTTTGCCAATCATCAGATCCTTAATCTTCGAATCAATCATGATCAAATAAAGGATTATGTTATGTCATATCCAGCCAAGAGATCTTCTCCAGTTGATAAAGTTACACCCTTAATGAAATATCCAGTTCTGGATAGCCTTTCTTCAACGGATTAGAAACTGTCAATGAGAATAGACTTTGAGTCTTGAGTCTGGCTGTCCGGAGGTCTTCAGACTTTAAATAGCAGAGTCTGCAAATCTTCAGATTAGACTGATGGAAACGTTTTGTCAGCTACAAAACACTTCAAGGAGATTTCTCCAACAGGTGAAAATAGAGGAATATCTAGAACACGTGTGGATAAGAGTAATATGAACATGTGTAGTCAATCTAAGACTGATGATATTGTCTGTTGGAATTGTGGTAAGATGGGGTATCTTAGAATGAATTACTTTAAGTTGAAGAATGAGAAGGGTAAGTGAATTATAGTTGATTCTGCAGATAATGTTGCAGCTGTAGCAGATAATACCGATTATGTCTTGTCTGTCACTGATTATTCATTGTTTGATGGATGTATTATGGGTTCTGGTTGTTCTTTTCATGTTACACCAAATAGAAACTAGTTTACTACTTATCAATACACAGATGGTAGTAAAGTGCAGTTGGGGAACAATGTTGAATGTGATGTCGTCGGTGTTGGCAATATTAGAATCAGAATGCATGATGGTATCGTGAGGACATTGATTGGAGTAAGGCATGTTCCAAAGTTGAAGAAGAACTTAATTTCCTTGAGTGCCTTGGATTTAGCTGGGTATTGATATATTTCAGAATGTGGAATTATGAAAATTGTTTGAGGTGCTTTGATAATAACGAAAGGAATCAAGCACAATGGCCTATATGAGCTTTAAGGTGAGTCAGTGACAAATTTCACTGCGGAGACGTTGGATGCATCTATTCGAGAATTTGAATTGTGGCATATGCGTTTAGGGCACATTGGCGAGAGAAGCCTGAAGGTTTTAAGTGAAAGAAATCTGTTATGTGGTTATGTTTCTAACGAACTGAATGTATGTAGGTGCTGTGATTTAGATCAACGGCGAAAAGTGCAGTTCAGTACGACTGTCAAAGGAACCATGGAAATTGCAGAGTTAGTTCACTTAAATGTTCATGGGTTGTCGCGTTTTCCTTCGAGGAAGAGTGCTAGATATATGCTAACAGTTATTGATGACTACTCGATGAAGAGATGGGTGTTTGTGCTTAGGCACAAGTTTGATACTATTGTCAGGATCAAGCAATTGATAGCTTTGATCGAAAAGGAGATTGGTAAGATGTTCAAGCAAGTGTAGATTGACAATAGTATAGAGTTTTGCTCGAAGCTGTTAAATGAATTATGCATGAAAGAAGGCATAGTGAAATATCGTACTTAAGCCAATGAACCACAGTATGTTATGGAATTGATGAACAAAACGTTGCTAGAGACGCCCAAAAAATGCTCTCTAGTGCTGGTATGGTTAGGAGATTCCTAGCGGATGCGCTAAGTATGGCGTGCTACCTGATGAATAGATCCCCATCAACTGCGATTGGATATCGAACTTTCAAAGAAGTGTGGTAAGGTAACATTGCTGATTATTCTGTTCTTAGAATATTTGGTTACCCATGTGATGTTCAAGTGAGTGATGGTAAGCTTTATGGAAGGGTAAAAAAGTGCATATTCCTAGGCTATGCACGAGGTGAGAAGGGCTATCAATTGTGATGCTCGGAGTTAAATTCATCTATTATTGTTAGATAAGTTACTTTTGACGAGTCTCCAGTACTTCTAGCTATGAGTGATTATAACATTATTCAAACGAATCTAAATGGTGTTCAACTTGAGGCGGAGTTGCAACCAAAAACTCTTGAGGTAGCGTATATGGGTACTAGTTAAGTAATCGACACAAATGGTGCTTGTAGTGAGGTGGAGCCTATAGAGCCAATGGTTGTCGTAACTGCTGAAATTAACAAGGTACATATTCGATCTCCTAATAGATATGGATGCAACAATGGTTTTGCTTTATTTGTGGTTAAGGAGATTGCATTGAAAAAATCCTTGCGGAGCAGTTAAAGGTGCATGTGGAGTTGGTATTCTGATGAGGTCCTCGATTATGGTAAAGTTCAAAGCGAAGCTTGAACTTGGATAATATTTGTGGCGGTTAAGCCCATTGGGGGCTATGGGAGAGTAGCAGTAGAGTTTGAATTTCAGCGAAGTGATTGTGACTTGGCTCAAACATTGAGCCAAGGTGGAGATTGTTAAAATATGTTTCGAGTTTGAGCCCAATGCGAAATTCCGAATATTTCGAATTGAATATGTTGCGGATGTTTGAAATCAAACAAAGAATATCCGAAGATTAACTCTCCAAAATTTGAATTTGCATTGGAGAGTCTAACCACTAAAATAGGAAAGTCCAACATTGACTTGGACTTGGATTTTATTTAAAACATACAAAGATATATTTTGGATAAAATCGTTTAAGATATGAAACAAAATCCTATGAGAAGTCAGTAAAAGAATAAGGGTCTCACTCATATATATATAGGGTTAGGATCGGAGTACTATATGAGAGATTAATAGACTTATAAGAGAACTAAATGAACTAAATGAAATCTTGAGAATTAAAAATAATGTAAAGAGCGAAAGCAATATATAAAATATAAAGTAAGAGTATGCATAAACAAAAACCAACCATGAATGTGGTATGAACTTGTATTATATGAAATGAAAATTACATGTATTGAAAAGTACATAAGCTAAAGCATCAAATCATCCACTAGGGTGGTAATTCGCATTATAGGGAGTATTGATGTTTGTATTACAAGAAATGGTTAACCAACTATCATGTAAGTTGGTAACCATGTATAAACTATGCTAAATGTATTTGAAAACAAACTTACTTTGTAACCAGGGGTACAAGGTAAGAAAGCTTGAGGTTTGAAAAGATGAAGGTTTACAAGAGGGTGGGGAGGAAGAAGAGAGAATTGAAATTTGAAAGTTTCGAGTCCCCTTAAGAGAGAAGTGAAATCTGAAAGTTTTGAGTCCCCTTCTTCTGTGTTGAGAGAGTGTATTTATAGGAGGTTCTATAGTGCTGAACAATGTAAAGTAAACAGTACTGTATGAATAGTGAACAGTGTATGCCTATCTTGCTATAGTGTATAGCATTTGTGCCACTGCAACAGTGTTGGCATGTGATCTTTTGTTTTTAATTTCTGTCTAGGCTGATCCCATAGCAGTCGTCTTCTTTAGTGTTTCCACTGTGATGTGACTGTGAGGATCCGTCTTGACTGTCTTGTGATTTAGAAGATCCACATTGTAATTCTTCCGCTTCTGAGACCATTGCTTTGAGGATATTGCAGTATTCCTCCTTGCTCTGAACTGCAGCAAATGCTGCACTTGCTATGGAATTTTCTTGTAAAAATAATGTATTTGATGAGACTATAGTTAGCTGGGTTTTCTGGCTATTTAGCCAAGTTTTAACCGTAGTTTCAGACCCTTGTTCATGGTATTTGAATCAATTTCACCATTTTGTTTTGCATTTTTGGAAAAGTATTGGTACATCAGGTTTGGTAGATGTATTATATTCAAATTCCTAAGCTATTACCCATGAGATTTTAAATATTATGAAAAAATGCATAAGGCATGGGAACCTTGTATCATGTGGTGTTGGTATAAAGTATTTATGAAATATTTGGTATCCTTGATTGACTGTAAGGTGTAGTATTACTTCCAAATGACTAAAGAGATCCCACCAGGAGTCAAACCAGCTTGGTAGGCTTTGTTTTAGGAAGTTGTCTTTAAAGAATACTAGCCAAGTATGTTGGAAATTTGTATTTTTTCTGAAGAAAACATTTTACCAAGCTTGTTGGTAGTCTCAATAGGTATATGAGGAGGAGTATGGTAGGCTTTGGGTAAGTCTGGTTTGGAATTTTCTAGGTGTATGAGGTGAAGCTCCCAATTGTGAGGGTTGTATGACTTTGCTAATGGATATAGTGGAGTATAGTATGTTTTCTGTATTGTTTTTGTCAGCAAAGTGAGTGAACCTTGTCGATTTTATTTCCACTAGAATTTGCTCATAATAAGCAAGGGTTTTGTTTGTATTGTGTGGTTTGAAAAGCCAATTTTTTGGAAAGATGTTTTTTGCAAATTTGATTGGATCTTCTGTGGCATCCTAGAATTTCATGACAACCTCTAGATGTGCTATGAGCCATGGATAGGTGATGGAAGTACCATCAATTTATATTGTAGCAATTTGATTCATGATTTGCAATAAGTTTAAGGCCAAGCTTTTAATGGATAATTATTTGATGGAAAAATTTCCATTCTTTGCAATAAGTTTATAGTTTAAAAATTCAATTAGGTATTTATATGAGTGGGGGTTTAGAGTAGATTATTAAAAGAGGAAGTGGGCCAAAATTCTTAGGCCAAGACCAGCCCACAAGACCCCACCATTCAGCCATTTAGGCTTAGCCCGCGAAGCCCAAAGGAGGAGGGGCTGCCGTCGACCAAGGGAAGAGAGGGATGGACAGAGAGGCCTAGCCCAAAAGGAAGGTCCATCAACTTGCATGTAAATCTCCAAGTGGCAAGAAAAGCTTGTCAAGTGTTGCCACTTTGTAGCCAAGTGTAAGAAGCCATGCCAAATCAAATGATTTCTAATGATGAAGGGAAGAAAAGAGAGGGTGAGTGGGCGGATTGATGAGGGGGTTACTGTCGGAGAGAAAGAGAGAGAGAGGGCTACTGTGCGAGAGAAGGAGAGAGAGAGGAAGAGAGGAAGAGAGAAAGGAAGAGGGAGGCCGTTCATCGCCGTCGAGTCGCCGAGTTGCCTCCGTCGAGCCTGCTTTGCCCCGCCGTTTGCTTGCTGTGTTGTGTTTGGATTAGAGGCAAGTAGAGTCCATTGATCTACCCTTTGCTTGCTGTGTTTTGTGTGTGATGAATGGTGAAGTTCGGATGTGGATGAAGTGTGAAATTTTGAAGTTATAAGAGCTGTGTTCAAACCTAGTATTCTGTTTCTAGAAAAACAGTCCGACCTTTGATGATTTCGTGAGTTGCATGTGATGTTCTGGTTGGAATTTGACTTCGACTTCTTGATGAAAGTTGTAAAAGACTTCTTGGAAAATAACATATCAAAATTTGAGAGAAAAAGAACAAGTATAGGTTGGTGAAACCATTTTTCTTTGATGAAGCTAGATCTGGAAACTGTTATAATGATCTATTGTGATTATGTGAATTTTGTGCAAGTATCCAGTTCGCATTTGATCTTGTGTTCTTGATAAGAGTTGTAGAAGACATCTTGAGGAAAAACATATTAAAATTTGAGGATAAACGGACAAGTAATGATCGGGGAAAACGATTTTCTTTGAAAATGATGAATCTGGACAATGAACCGAGAGTTAGGGAGAATTACAAAAATTATATCTTTTAATAAAGAAGGAATTTAACTTTGATTTCTCTATGATACTTTTACCACTAGATCTCATCTATTACATATTAAAATATCAGAATTTTCGGAGTTCATATAAGGGTTTAATCGAAATTATTTCCAAAACTGTGCAAAAGTGGTGTTAGAATTTCTTTTGCTGAGATGTGTGGATCTATGTGATTGATGTGGAACTTTATTGACATGGAATTCTTCATGAAATATCTTCCTACGAATCTTGTTTACATCGTGTTAAATTTTTAGATTTTATTGAGATCGTTTACTAATTTTTTTCAGAATTTTTATTAAAGAAGTGCATTATGCTTTATCCGAAATTTGTTGTATTTTCAAGAATAAATGGAATGCTCTACGAATATAATGTCTTGAGTGGTTATATATGCTGCATATATGGTGATGTTTGGCATATCATGTGACATCAAAAGATGGTTTAGACCTTTGATATTGTTGCATTAAATGTCATGATGAAAATGAGACATATATGAGATTATATATATTGTGATAATAACGAGACCATCGGAGGTGTGAGCAGACGATGCCTCGGGAGTTTTGAGATACCCAGAGGTTTGTGCCGAATGCCCGGAGGTTTGTGCTGGAGGTCCTCGGGAGTTTTGGGATGCCCGGAGGTTTGTGCCGGAAGCCCTGGAGGTTTGTGCCTGGGGGATTCCTCGTGATGCTAGTTGGGATGCGAGATGCCCGGAGGTTTGTGCCGGAAGCTCCTCACGACGCCAGGTTGGGTGCGAGCGATAAATTGAGGGATGCAAACATTGGTCCCTAGAAGAAAAACAATGAGATTCTTGTGAAAGATAAAAATTTAAATTGAATCATGTGCATGGGTATATGCATATGGCATGATGCATTATCTGCTTATGAAAGTGAATTGATGTTATTTGACATTAAAAATGCGATGATGAAGGCTTGAATGGATCTCATGGGGATGTATACATGATTGTATGAATGATATAAATCATGTGTATGTATGTGCATATGGCATGTGATGAACCTCATGGAAATACAAGTATGATTGCATGGTGGTACATGCACAATGGCATGGTGAGATATGCATGACTACATTGTGATATGTGCACGACCGCATGGTGATGTATGCTCGATAGCATGGATGATATGTGCTTTAGTCGTGATATCTTGATTGTTTTGCTTGATGCATTGTGTAGTTTGATGGATCTTTACTGTTGAGTGGTTGTACTCACCCCTTTGGGGACCAACATTTTAGATTGAGCTATGCCTCTAGCACCTGTCACGCGTGGTACGTTTTATGGATTATTGTCTGATGTCGAGGTTGAGTGCACGGAGCACCCTTGCTTTGGTGTTCATCGTTTGATGTTTATTCGCCTCCGTGTTTTGGTCATGTACAACGTGGGCTTGCCTAATGGCCCTGTAGTACAAAAGTTTTTGTCCGTCCATGTTTGCCGAGGTGGGACGATGATGGGAATGTTGCCGCCACCGCCGACCGATGCACTAGGATGAGTGTGATAGGAGCGTGTGACTGGTGGAGGTTGCCACCTTTTGGGATGGCCGACACTAGTTGAGGGATAGATGTACACGTTTGATGTATAGTCGGGTTCTTTTTGAGTTTAGCCAAGCTTAGTTATAGTCTTGGTTCTTTTGTCATACCGACTTGTGAAATCCATCTTAGTATGTAAATAAAAGTGATCCGGCCCTAAGATGCATATATATATATATATAAAAGTTTGTAGTTGGTGTGTATTGCATTGTATTGTTTGGTTGTGTATGAGTTAGGGAGATGATAAGTATGCTTCCGTTATATGATTTGCACTGGGACCGATTGAGATGGTACGAACCCCCAAGATTTATGGACCCGCTGCAATTGAAATGGTATCAGAGTAGAATATTATTAGGACAAGTAAAAAGGTAAATAGGTAATGGGACTCTGGCGACCCAAGCGGTTCGAGGGTCACGTCGAGGGGTGCCACAGGGTCTCACATCCATTTTTGGTATCAGAGCAATGGTTATAGGTGGAATTATAAGGAGCCTCATTTGGAAATTGAGGAATATGATGACAATGCACACCATAGGATATTAACTGGAATAGTTGGTTAACTTTGAATAACGGGTGATGGGTATTCACTTGTAGATCCCTAGTAGTTATTATAAGTTGTCTTTAAGTGCTAGTAACATGTATATGTTACTTATATAGTAGTAGTTGCTTTTAAATGGAGACATTGAGTTACATATTATTCTTGAGGCAAAATGCTTGGAAACTGCAGGAAAGTCATGGTGCGAGCTAAAAGTGCTCATCCATCGAGGGCTGAAGCCTCTGCTGCAAGGGCTGAACCCCGAATGGAAGACATCCTGCAGGCATTGGCCAATATTGGAAATCTGATGGAAAGGCAAGCGCAGCAACAACCCGGAGTGGAACGTCGCCCTCAGGGACTGGTGGAACAATTTATGAAGTTGAAACCAGCTAAGTTTGGTGGAATGGGAAGTCCGAGGAGGTGGAACATTGGATTGATGGAATCGAGCAAATTTTCCGGTTGTTGGTTTGCAATGATGCTGAGAAAATAGTTTTAGCAAAGTACCAACTGGAGGGAAATGCAAAGTTTTGATGGAGAGCTTTGAGAGATATGCTCTTTCCACCAGGTACTAATGTAAACTGGGATGAGTTTGTTAGAGCTTTTAATAGGAAGCATTTCTCTGATTGTGCTAAGGATAGGAAGATCACTGAATTTGTTCAATTGGAACAAAAGGAGCTGACAGTGGATTAGTATGAGGCAAAATTTTCTCAATTGTCTAGTTATGCTCCCAAATTGATTGAGGATCATGAGGAAAAAGTTAAGAGATTCTTGAAAGGGTTGAGGACTGATATTAGGAAACAACTGGTGCCTTTGAATATGAGGGATTATAATGAGGTTTATAAAATGGCACAGTTAGTAGAGCAAGAGCTGGTAAGAGAGCAATCAGAGTCTAAGAGGCAGTTGACCTTTAATGATATTCGAAGGGGTAAGAGACCCTATCCTGGTCAAGGTCAGACCTGGGATTCTAAGAAAAAGAGTAATTTTGGAAATTTTGGAAGAGCTAGGGATGACCAGAATATAGGGAAAGCACCTTATCAGCCGGATGTTTGTCGAAGTTGTGATGGACGACATGGCCTAGGACAGTGCAATGGACGGTTGAAATGCTATGGTTGTGGACGAGTAGGTCACCTCAAGAAAGACTATCCATAAGAGAGGTCACAACTGAGTGTTGGCTCGGTGCGACAGATGTAACAAAGTACCGGTGGACCGAATTTACCAAGGAATCCTTAGAGGCCACCAACACAAGGAATGGTGTATACGGTCACTCAAAAGGAAGCGGAAGCTTCAAAAAATGTTATATTAGGTACGATTTTCATAAATGGCAAGAAGGCATATGCATTGTTTGACACAGGTGCTACGCATTCGTTTATATCTAAAAGATATAGGCAATTGAGTGAAATAGAAACTACGCCTCTTGAGACGCCTCTTTGTGTTTCCACACCTTTAAAGAATATGGTGTTATCTACAATGATGTGTGCAAAATGTAAGATAACTATAGAAGGGCGGGATATGGAAATAGATCTAGTTGTGATGGCTATGTATGACTTCAATGTTATCATAGGGATGGACTGGCTCCATAAGCATAGGGCTAAGGTGGATTGCTATAGGAAAGTGATCCAGTTCATGTTGCTTGATCAATTTAGTTTTGAATCTTTTGGAGGTCAGACAAACCCCTCTGTAGCCATTATCTCAATGGTAGAAGCTCGTGAACTACTTGACGAAGGATGTCAAGGATACCTTGCAGTGGTAAGAGATCTCATTAAGAAAGAGGTTGAAATTGGTGAGATCCAAATAGTCAGGGAATTTCAAGATGTGTTTCCTGAGGAGTTGCCTGGATTACCACCAGAGCGAGAGATTGAGTTTGAAATTGAACTAATGCCTGGAACATGACCGATATTGAAAGCCTCGTATAGAATGGCCTTGGTGGAGCTGAAGGAGTTGAAGGTGCAACTACAAGAGTTGCTTGATAAGGGATTTATTAGACCAAATGCTTCACCTTGGGGCGCACCAGTTCTATTTGTGAAAAAGAAGGACGGGTCGATGCGTCTATGTATTGACTATAGACAGTTGAATCAAGTGACTATAAAGAATAAGTATCCCTTGCCTAGAATTGATGATTTATTCGATCAGTTGCATTGCGGATCCATGTGTCCTCATTGAAGAATATTTTTTTTTAACATTCCTTCCCATCAGCTAATCCTTTCTTGCCTTTTTATGATGTCTTTGTCCGCACATTTACATTCACAAGAGCAGCAAGAAATTCTTTTTCCCATTGGATCGTCCATTGATTTTATTATTTTTAATAACTCACCAAAGATTGATCGAACATTACCAAAAATCCTTGATTGTAATAGAATTTTTTCATTCCGAATCTCACAAAAATGAACTCGCAATATCACCTTCCCACTCAATGCATACATCAAGCCTTATTGCCATATATGAATAGATTGTAAGTATACAAAAAATCCACCACCATATTATCGAAAATATCAAATTGTCATTCCTCATAAGTTAATTTTCAATTATCAAAGAATAACAGGCTTGGGTCAATTCCCTCTCTTTGTGAGCTTAGTCCAATGCGTCAAATTAAAGCTCAGGCCATCAGTTCGAAAACATCCGTTACTAGTTCAATACAAATGCAATAATAAACAATACTCCTAAAACTATATGAAACGCAATTTAATTCTTTTTTTTAGGGGTTAATAATTAATCCCAAATTTTTTTATGTAATAAATAGATGATTAGGTCGCCGAAATTTAGGTGTCAACATATATCCAAAGGGGCCTTGGTTTTACATATCGCGTCCGCCATCCTGGCTAACGGCTACCGGCTAGTAGAGCCTAGCATCATTCTTAGCATTAATAACAGTGGGCTAATCCGCTCTCCTCGTCGTCCATCTCTCAAGATTACGGTCTGCGTGGCCGTTGCAGTTGACCATAGCGTCACCTTTCTTCATCTTCGCATAGCAGCGGCGGCTGGAATATGAAAATGGAAACTTAGTGGGAGAAAGATGAAGAGGAGAATTGAACCCCGCGACCTTCGTAGGTTTAAAAGTGGAGTGACGCATATAAAAAATTTCTAGCCGGTTAAATGAAGGTTTAAAGTTGCCCTCTTTTAGCTTGAGAGGATCCTAATCAGTTGAAATTTGGTGATGTTATCGGATTTGACAAGAGAACTATCAAACTCGAAAGTCGAGATGCATCCACATAGTTCGACTATCATGGGACTTTCGATAACCAACGTATTAGTTGGCCAGTGCAATTTCTGTACACAATCCACATTGAACCCCATTGTTTTAGATTTATCAATCTTTCAAACTATAACTTCGACCAAAAAAAGAAAAATCTTTCAAACTATAAGTTATAACTACTCATGTTAGTGACGTTGGAAGAAAATTGTGTAACAAACTGGAAAATTACCAAAACACTTCTAAACATCTTATAATTGTGCCAATTCAGTTATAAACCTATTGTATTTGCACCAATTCAGTCCATTTGGTCAATTTTGGCTTGTCGATGTTTGATGTGGACACCGGCCAGTGTTGACGTGGCTTTTTTTTAATTTTTAAAAAAATTTCATTTTTTTCTCTCTTTGTTTTTGTTTGTTTTTTTTTTTTTCTTTTTCCTCTAGCCAGTTGCCGGACCAAGCAATGGCTAAGGCCAACGAGGTCAACATCATCAACCATGGGTGAGGCTTGTGCTCACCATCATTGGGTGATGGCTAGCCTCACCAAGGCTAGGCAATCTCGACCTTGCCCGTACCCCTAGTAAGGCATGACCTCGCTAGATCTAGGTGAGAGTGAGGGCAGCAAAGTCAAGGTTGCCCAGCCATGGTGAGGCTAGCCCTCTCCCAATGACAGCGAGGGTGAGCTTCACTAGTGGTTGGGATCAGCTCAAGGAAGAAGGAAAGAAAAGAAAAGGAAAAAAAAAAAGAAAATATTTAAAAATTGCCACATCACGTTGGCTGAATAGCTAGTGCCGGCCAATGTGCACGTTAATACCGGCTAATCAAAATTAGCCAGATGAATTGAATTGACACAAATACAAAACATTTAGAACTAAATTGAT
The DNA here is from genome assembly GCA_017140475.1 of Eucalyptus fibrosa. Taxonomy (NCBI): domain Eukaryota; kingdom Viridiplantae; phylum Streptophyta; class Magnoliopsida; order Myrtales; family Myrtaceae; genus Eucalyptus; species Eucalyptus fibrosa. The sequence continues at coordinate 20,928,587 of CM029510.1, forward strand.
AAAAAAAAAAAAAAAAAAAGAGGAGATTTATGACTGAATTGATAAACTTACAACATATTTATGACTATTTTGGTAAATTTTCCCGTAATAAACGGATTACACATGCCATCTATCACATAGAATTCCTCTCTCAAGACCCGAAAACTTTTAAGCTACTCTTAAAATTAGTATTTAGGCATCGAACCAATATATATTCGCACACACTGCAAATTAAGACACCAAACCACATCCAAAATGGAGGTCGTAGTGGTATCCAAGGAATTCGTGAAACCATATAGTCCCACACCAAACCACCTCAAAATCCATAAGCTGTCCCTTCTTGATCAGTTCATGCCTATTGCTTACGTTCCCTTGGTCCTTTTCTACACCATCGAAGAAGCTGATCGAGCCGCCACAACACCCTTACGCATGGTACAACTTCTGAAGCAATCTCTGTCCGAAACTCTACCGCTGTTCTATCCCTTGGCGGGGAAGATCAACGGCGACGGCCTCTCCATTGAGTGCGATGATGAGGGCGTTCTCCTTGTTGAGGCTAGGGCCGAGTTTGCCCTATCACGGCTACTCCACCAGCCAGACTTTGAAACGGTCAGGAAATTCCTGCCTTGCGCCGCTGCATGGAGGAGAACAGAAGTGGGAGATCGTGTGGCGATGGTTCAAGTGACGGCCTTCCCCTGCAGCGGAGTTGTGGTTGGCATGCTCATCTCGCACACCGCAGCCGACGGGGCCTCTTTCTCCGCTTTCCTCAAAGGTTGGGCAGCCGCGGCCCGCAAAACAGGCGAAGCACCGCGTCCCAGCTTTGATGCGCCCACTTTGTTCATCCAAACCAAAGCATTCTCCGAGGAGGATACCTTCTTTGGCATGTGTCCTGTCAACAGAGGCAGGTACAGAAATGACAAAATTCTGATATGGTAATGCATGCCAGGGAAAAGATGATAAGAGAAGAAAACCCTAAGTTTTATATTGTAACTTTTCACATCCTCTATTTTTGAAAATATACCGTTTTGCATGCCAATTCTCTTTTTACTTAGAATTTTTCATCGGTACATATTATAGTTTTATCACGAATTTGTCATATTTCTATCCATATTAGTAAGGTCATACTTTTAGCTGTCACCCCGACAGATAAACAAAAAAGCTAAATGAAAAGCCCTTCTCTCGAACTAAGCTTCCCAGCATCACAATCTAATTCTCGTTAACTCTCGAGAAGAAGCACTCAACGTGATGACCATTTGAATAAATAAATGTAAAAGCCCTCTTCCATCATCTTCCATCTATCTAAAACATTATTGATAATGCTTACATCCTCTGTATTACCGCTAGTGTTGGCATAGAGTTTGCTGATACTTATTCCCTAGATACTGTCATTGTTTCTTCTCTAAGAATATAATCTCATAACCTGGGGGACTTCTATCCCCACACAGCATTGCTCCGTTAGGCTTTCAGCCATTGCGGACCATTCCCCGCTGCCGATGTTCTTTTAGATAGAGATCCGAATCCTAGAAGGCTTTTAGAAGTAGCCCCCGCGTTCAAGAGGAAACAAGAGTGTTCGGGTAGTAACTATGAGGATGATCTCTAGCTACTTATGAAACGTGCTTCATGGGTCCTCTTCCATGTAGTGTATGACTTAGGATGTACGAGATTTACATAGATCTCTACTAAAACAAGAGGAAACTATCCAAATGCTTGAACTTTGAAGAACAGGTAATTTGCATTGCGCAAACATTTCATAAGTACCTTTCGAATCCAGGCATGGGGTACATTATCATATTGAACTAAAAATTGCATCGTTTGGTGATAAAATAAATTCATAGGTGAAATTCATGTTGTACAAATGGTCCTGTGATCATAACATGTATGTACTTAAAAATAAGTAATTATTACCGAAAGTGCACATGTGAATGTAAAGGTGCAATCTTCCATTGCTTTAAAGTTTATAATAAGACACTTGGAAATTCTCTTTCCAATCAGATGAGTTTGGATTCATAACAGTATTGCCTGAAGTTTTTCTATTGCGTACAAATGGGTAACATTTGGTGATATAGTTACATTGGAGGAACACTTAGGACTGACCATCGAGTTGTGCCAACCCACCATGCCGAGCCTAGGCATAGACTGCCCGGGCCATTTTTCTTTATTTAAACATTAAAAATATATATTTTTGTATAAAATATTAATTATTGTGCTCATTTCATAAATCATTAGTAGCTGTGGCATGATAGCAAACTAGCAATAATTAGTGCATTTGATGTTGCGTTTTATTTATTTTTGTTAAATTGTAAAGATCACGTTGAAATAAATTTAGCGGAATGAATAAGTGATATATAATTGCGCATACATCATTCTAGTTGATCAATATTGGCAACACCCTTTCAAGGTAGGGTACAAGGAGACTCGTGTTCGACACGTCGGCCATGGCAAGACTCAAGGCCAAAACAGCTAATGTGGGAGTGCAAAACCCGACTCGCGCCGAAGTCGTCACGGCTTTGATGTGCAAATCACTGACGGCCACAATGACCAAGGTATCCGGCCTCGACAAACTGGTGGTGTTTACCAACGCCGTGAACCTCCGCAGAAGAGCCGTCCCGAATTTCCACGATGACTCAATGGGGAACTATGTAGGGCTGCCAACTATCCTATGCCAGCTCGAAGAGAAGGATTATGACGGCCTGCCCAGCCTCATTGACTGGCTCCGAGAAGCGAAGAGCAAAATAGACGGCGAATTCGTGAGAGGCTTGGAAGGCGACGGCGGATTTAATGCGCTACAGGACGCCCTTAGGGAAACGAGGGAGTCTCTAGCCCGCACGGATCGACTCGTATCGTTCTCGAGCTGGTGCAACTTTGGTCACTACGAGATCGACTTCGGGTGGGGGAGGCCGGCATGGGTGAGCCCGGTTGGTTTCCCAGAGGAATCGGAAAACTTGATCGGGAACGGTGTGCTTCTGTTGGACAAGAGGTGCCGCAAAGGAGTCGAAGCGTGGGTTTTCATGGACGAACAAGAGCTTGAAGTGCTGGAACAAGACGAGGAGCTGACAGAGTACGCTTCCATAAATCCACCTGTTTCGGAGATCGAGGATTGATGATGGTCTACGGTCTCGTTCTCCATGATATGAGCTCGTTCAAGCCTTTTAATTTTGTGTTTCGGGTTACTGCAAAAGGAAGTCCTCGTCTTCATATGAATCAAGTAGAATGGTTAAAATAAACCAGAGTAAGCCATTCCTTGACTCGAAGAAAAATAGATCGATCTAATTATAATAAGCGATCTATTGAAATGCCATATCTTCTTCTCTATGACCTATTTTAGTATAGCAATTTTAAATGAGATTAAGCGATTGATAGGTATAATCTACCCTCTTAGAGGCTAGAAAGAGGACCTAGTAAATCCTAATCATTAGTGTGTTAATGGGCCTCTCTCATTACGGACTTCAGTTAAACATAATTGTTTACACTTTACTGCTCAACTAGAGCTGTTATTAATAGATACCAAAACATACCAAAACCTAATTCAATAAGATCACTTAAGAATTTAACATATATTGAAATATTCATTAACCCGATTATTTAAAATAGAAAATTAATTAATTAATGTAAGCCCGTATTATAGGAAATTTCCAACACATTGGAGTCATTGAGTTCATCCTATAAGACCTTCAATTTGGTGTAATATTTCAATAACGAAAGTCCTCATTGTAGTAGCTCCATCTCCAGTTTTGATTTAGTTGATGTCAGGTCTATCCTGAGCAAATCTCTCCTTCTGCTCGTCACACATTTGCTTTGTGTATGCCACGCTTCCTTATAGACTCTTGTGGAGAGAATTGAAAAACCCAAAAGTTATCAAGGAATTACAGATGTCCCTCGCATCAAATCTGGCTGTTGTTGGATCTAGTTTTTATAGCGATTTGTCTGTACACCTGATTTTGCCCTCAAACATGTCTCAATCCATAATTTTTTTTTTTTTTTATCTTTCTCACTATCTTCATGAAAAGACATCGACTTGCTACTCTAAAGCCATTCTCGATCCATGTTGGAAAGCAGCCATGGCAAATGAATTTAATGCCTTCGTCATTAATCACACTTAGGACCTTGTATCACTTGATCCTTCTAAGAATTTTGTTGGTTGTAAATTGGTTTTTAAGGTCAAGTAAAAATCCGATGGAACTATTGAACGCTTCAAAGCTTGCCTCATTGTACAGAGATTTAAGCAACAAGTGCGATTAGACTATGATGGATTTATAGTCTAATTGTTAAACCCACTACAATTCAGGTTGCCCTCTCCATTGCGATTTCTTCATAATGAGTCATATGTCAACTTGATGTAAAAATGCCTTCTTGCATGGCATCCTTCTTGAGGAAGCTTACATGTGACGACCTCTTGGTTTTTCTCATCATGAGTTCTTTGATCACGTGTGCCGTCTCCGAAAAGTTACCCATGAATTAAAACAAGTTTCATGTGCATTGTTCATCACTTTAGCAAATTTTTATTATCTTTTAATTTCAGGGCAAGTAAAGTTGATCCTTTGCTCTCTCTCTCTTTCTACATAAATATTTATAATTATATGTTGACGATATCTTTGTCACTGGTGACACTCTTAATTTATTACAATTTTGGATTGTTCAACTTTGTTGAAAATTTGTTATGATGGATCTTAGATCATTTTACTATTTCCTTGGTGTTGAGGCTCATAACTGCTCTAATGGTATGCTCTCATTTCAAGCCAAGTCTATTGATGACCTTTTACGCAAGTTTGGCATCTTAAAGTTAAGCTTGTGTCTACTCCTTGGCCTTGAAGACTTTGTTGTCTGCTAACAATGGTGAGCTTCTGGCTTTTGCAAGGTTGTATTGACAGATGGTTGGTGCACTATAGTATCTATCCATGACTAGACCCGATGTTAGTTTTGTTGTCAACTTGATTGACATTCATACATCAACTCGGATTACCCCGTCTCCAGCCTATCAAATGTATGCATAATTAGTGGTTCGAGAGAACTCGCTGACAACACTAAAGAAATTTAACTAGGAAATATAAACCTAACTTCCCTTTAACTCTCCCTTCTCCACCTCTGTCACGACCCCACTTTCTTTTTCCCTTGCCTTGCACCTCTCTTGCGGCTCGCTTCACACTACCGTCGCACCTTCGCTGCCTTCTCCGTCGCTCCCATATTTTACTCTTGGAATAGAGACTCAGAGACCTCATTAATAATGGATCCACCTAGTCTCAAGCGACCTCCGGTCAAAGGTTTCTAGAGTCTAGGGACTTCGGATGCCCTACATTGGTGCCACCGAAGAGAGAGAGAGAGAAAAAGCCAGTGACGATGGACCGAGTAGACACAGAGGATGCGGGCTATAGCGTCGCGTGACTCGAGCATACTTTGTGAAAAAGAAATAAAGGTAATGAAGAAGGAAAAAAAAACAGGGTGAAAAATAGACATCGCCCTTACCTCTCACTTCGGTCTTGTTTGCTAACGTTTCTATTTCTCCAAATTTCTATTCTTTTGTTCCCCATAAAAATAAAAAGAACATAAATCCATTTGGTAAGGTCAATTAATTTTTATTTCTTTAAAATAAAAAAGTTGTCGGGGAGCAAATTTAGAACATAAACAAGAGGTAGAAAAAAGTAACTTCTTACTCTTGGGAACAATTTATGGAAATAAATTATTTTCTCTTTTCTTTTTTCTTTTCTTCTTATTTGCCGGCCGTCACCCCCTTTGCTGCTTTCCATCATCAACCACTGCCGCCATCACCCACCGTTGATGACTGTTGATGCTATCGCTAGTCAGCTGGCTAATCAACCTAGCTGTCACCAATCGCCTACCTTCAGCTACCGTCGACCATCACCACCAATTGTTGACCCTCGTTGTCGATGACCGTCGATGATGCTGCCCGCTCTATGGCAGTCGATGGTGATGGGCGGTGGGTGGCGGGCGATGTCGTCAATAGTCCTCAGTGGTAGGTGGCATGGTTGACGGTCATCAACAGCGGGTTCGGCGGCAAGCAGCAATGGTTGACGGCGATTGGAGATCGGCGGTGGGCATCGGTAAGGAAGAATAAGAAAAAAATTAAAAGAACTACGATACAAATTTTTTTGTAAATCATACAAGCACATTCCTATTCTTTTTCCATTTTGTGAATATAAAATTTGTATAATTGCCAAATGCATTCTTTTATTGAGAAATTGTTTGAGGGAATATAAAAAGATTATTTCTGAAAAGAAATTGTTCTCTCCTCAACGAAAGCATTACTAAACGGACCCTTCGCCTCTTCCCTTCTTTCACTTTTACCTTTTTTTCTTTTCTTCTTTTTTGCAATTTTATAAAACACTTCTCTTAATATTTCTCATATCTACTTATGTTGGCACATCGGCATCTAACAATCCACACCAATGTGTTTATTTAAATATTTAATAGAATGACCTATTCGGTTGAAAAAATAGATATCCAAAAAGAAAAGTTCAGAGACTTGATTGAACAAATAAAGAATGCTCAAAGACTCGAGTGGGGCTCCTTTATCATTCATGTCAATTTTCACCCACCTAATACTAATTGCCCCGTCTCCATATGATTCAAAGAGACTCAATCAAAATATACACTTTTCTTCTTTCTCGCACACACAAGCACAAGCTGTCATTAATAAAAAGGCGACCGCGGTACCCCAACTCCAAGTCCGATTCGGGTGAACGTTATGAGTTACTTTCGTTATCTTCAACGTGAAAGCCAATGGTCGAAAGAGAGAGAGGGAAACGTTGAGAGTGGGCTAACAGAAACTTTTCATAGGCTTGAAAACTTCAATAAGCGTATCTCGCGTAACAGTTACTTCATGACGGCTAATAGACAGAGACACTATTGAGACAGTTCAGTAGATTTGGCAAAACAATTAATGAAATCGCGTCTGGCTAAAGTTCAACATTTTTTTTTTCTACTTAGTTTAAGTTTGTGGTTGAAGGCATTTTGGATTTTTCTAAAGTCAAAATAGTCCAAACTTTCGTTATACAAACATGTTGGCGGGAAAGTGAAAATTTGTGCTTTGCCTCCAAAATAGCTTAACTAGAGAGGCCTTAACACTTAAAATTGGATGGAAATTTTCTGGAGTTAGAATTTAGAGATATGAATATCTTGTCCAATTGCCATTCGAGATTGACCAAAATGTCTCTAACTAGAGAAATACCTTTTTTAACGAGTGTTCCAAGGCACTTGTTTGGCAACTAATGATAATAATATTACAATTTGGAATGCATCAATTGCTCATCTATCATGTACAATTAATATCTTGAAAAATCAGTTATTTCAAATAAGGTCGAGATACTATCGGTCAAGAAATTAATGTGACTTGTGAGGTACATCAATTATTAGGAAATAATCGAGTTAGAGCTGTAGCTATGAGTGCTACAGATGGTCTAATGAGAGGAATGGAAGTGATTGACACAGGAGCTCCTCTAAGTGTTCCAGTCGGCGGAGTGACTCTCGGCCGAATTTTCAACGTGCTTGGAGAACCTGTTGATGATTTAGGACCTGTAGATACTCGTACAACATCTCCTATTCATAGATCTGCGCCCGCCTTTATCCAATTAGATACAAAATTATCTATTTTTAAAACAGGAATTAAAGTAGTAGATCTTTCAGCCCCTTATCGGCGTGGAGGAAAAATAGGACTATTCGGGGGGGTTGGAGTGGGTAAAACAGTACTCATTATGGAATTGATCAACAACATTGCTAAAGCTCATGGGGGTATCCGTATTTGGAGGAGTAGGTGAACGTACTCGTGAAGGAAATGATCTTTACATGGAAATGAAAGAATCTGGAGTAATTAATGAAAAAAATATTGCAGAATCTAAGGTGGCTCTAGTCTACGGTCGATGAATGAACCCCCGGAGCTCGTATGAGAGTTGGTTTGACTGCCCTAACTATGGCAGAATATTTCCGAGATGTTAATGAACAAGACGTACTTCTATTTATCGACAATATCTTCCGTTTCGTCCAAGCGGATCTGAGGTATCTCGCCTTATTGGGTAGAATGCCTTCGCTGTGGGTTATCAACCTACCCTTAGTACCGAAATGGATACTTTACAAGAAAGAATTACTTCTACCAAAGAGGGATCCATAACTTCTATTCAAGCGGTTTATGTACCGCAGACGATTTAACCGACCACTCCCGCCACGACATTTGCACATTTAGATGCTACGACCGTACTATCAAGAGGATTAGCTTGCTAAAGGTATCTATCCAAATAGATCCTTTAGATTCAACATCAACTATGCTCCAACCTCGAATCGTTGGTGAGGAACATTATGAAACTGCACAAAGAGTTAAGCAAACTTTACAATGTTACAAAGAACTTCAGGACATTATAGCTATCCTTGGGTTGGACGAATTATCGAAGAGGATCGCTTAACCGTAGCAAGAGCACGAAAAATTGAGCGTTTCTTATCCCAACCCTTTTTCGTAATGAAGTATTTACCGGTTCCCCGGGAAATATGTTGGTCTAGCAGAAACAATTAGAGGGTTTAAATTGATCCTTTTCGGAGAATTAGATGGTCTTCCCGAACAAGCCTTTTATTTGGTAGGTAACATCGATGAAGCTACTGCGAAGGCTACGAACTTAGAAATGGAGAGTAAATTGAAGAAATGACCTTAAATCTTTGTGTACTAACCCCTAATCGAATTGTTTGGGATTCGAAGTGAAAGAAATCATTTTATCTACTAATACTTTGGACAAATTGGCGTATTACCAAATTACGCGCTGTTGCCACAGCTGTAGATATAGGTATTTTGAGAATACGCCTTAACGACCAATGGTTAACAATGGCTCGATGGGTGGTTTTGCTAGAATAGGCAATAATGAGATCACTATTTTAGCAAATGATGCGGAAAAGGGTAGTGATATTGATCCACAAGAAGCTCAGGAAACTCTTGAACTAGCGGAAGCTAACTTAAGAAAAGCTGAAGGTAAGAGACAAACAATTGAGGCAAATCTAGCTTTCAGACGAGCTAGGAAACGAGTCGAGGCTATCAATGCAATTTCATAATTAGTTGGTGCATACGAACAATCAAAGGAACTTCGATAGAAACAGAGGTTCTGTTTATACACCCCCCCTTTTTTTTTTTTTTTTTTCTGTCGATTGAATTCAAGGACACTTGTTAACAGGATTGTAAAGAGTTATCTCGGAAATTCAATATTGACTTATAGTTCTCCCCTCACCATCTCCATCATCGCCCCGCTTCCCTTTGCCCTTGTCTTGCATCGCCGTTGCCGTTTGCTCCACCATCGTCACACCTCCACCTCCGTCGTCCGTCGGTCCCCTTCTGTTTTTTCTCATAACAGAGGCCTAGAGAAGTCACGAATAGTGGATCTGCCTAGTCTAAACAACCTCAGATCCAAGGGTTCCCAGGCTAGGGACCACAGAGAGAGAGCTCACGAATAGTGGATCCGCCTAGTCTAAGCAACCTCAGATCCGCCTAGTCTAAGCAACCTCAGATCCGAGGGTTCCCAGGCTAGGGACCACAGAGAGAGAGCTCACGAATAGTGGATCCGCCTAGTCTAAGCAACCTCAGATCCGAGGGTTCCCAGGCTAGGGAACACAGAGAGAGAGAGCTCACGAATAGTGGGATCCGCCTAGTCTAAGCAACCTCAGATCCAAGGGTTCCCCAGGCTAGGGACCAGAGAGAGAGAGAGAGAGTCAACTACGCCAGTACAATGCCACATCCCTCTTGCATGTACAGTGCAATATTCAATGATTTAATCTAATTTATCGATATTTCTTTTTTCCTTCTTTATCATTTTCTCGAAGGCATTTAATTTCGATCCAAGTTTTAGTTTGACTTTGACACGGTTGCTCGCAGCGCATCGCATCGAATCTGCCAAAGGCTGGAGGTCGAAACCATATCTTGTCCAATTAACATATGGGAAAAACCTTATTTTATCCGCTTTGAACAAGTTTATACTGGAAAAAAAAGAAAGCATACTAATTAAATATGCAATTCATTGTAGTTGTCATCAAAACTATATAAATTTCCATTTTATAAAACGCCTTGTCTGGTTGACTAACGTGCTGTCCGATCATGCTCTATAAGAAATAATACCGTTACAAGCAAAATTGTCACCATATACAGAAAACAATCTTCGCCGGCACCCGTGGACTTTCGTTCCTGATATTTTCGGAAATAAAGATTCGAAATTCCTCTTTTTTTTTTTTCCCCAGTTATCACATGGGGCGTACTTGCCATAAAATTGGAGAAAAAACTACGTTATTATATTTAGGTTGTCTTGGCAATTCCATCTCTAGAAGCAACTCTGGCGTGTTATTCACCGGGTGAAATTATAAATTTGTTGAAATACACGGGCGTCGGTTCATAATTTAATGGCTTGAAACTTCCGGGTAAAGGAGAACACTAGGCACATGCAGTGAGTGGCTATATTAATCGATGAATTATGGGGACAAATTCTCTATAATTTGTTATTAGTCTCGCTAACGTGTAATTAGCCTTCCCGTAGTCCACCTGATCCAGATAAGACATTCGCTAATATAATCGCTAAGGACGAAATAATCCCACCGAACTTGGATGGCCTTTGTAAATCTGCAATTATGAGCTTCCCCACATATAATTACTATTATCTTCTTTTCCCTTAGGTAAACAAACAGATGCAAGTCCAATGAGACTACTCAACACACAACAAACCTCTAACTCTTAGCAAAAGTTTAACTCCAGTGGGTAACTTAAACAACCAAAATGCGTTGCATCATAGCATTCCAAGTTGGCGATGTGCATCAGTCCGGGTCCAATTTGAAAACTGGATCAAATCAAACTAGTCCATTCGAGTGGTTCTCGATTTGAAAATTTTGAAATTAGGAATAATTGATCCAGTTTCCAATTCCACATAAGGAGTCGGATTACTAGGACTGGATTGATGGATCAGTCAAGATTTCTTAATTATTTTTATCTTTTATTTTGAAGTAAACCTTTTTTTTTTCTTTTAATATTGGGAAATTTTCAAATATAGGCAATAGAAGAAACAAAAGAAGAAAAAACCACTGGTTTTGGACCAACTCTAGGATTGGATCAGACCAATTGATCCAGCTTCTAGTTCCACAAATGGGAAATCGACCTTGCCAAGTTGGGTTGGTTGTTCAGTTCCAAATTCTAGATTAGGAATCGACCCACCCTAAAACTGATCACCCATATTTCGAGTAAGTTTGAGCAACAAAAAGCTTTGTCCTCCGTAGCTTCTAGAAGCCCACGAAAGCTCGCTCATCCTCTCCACTAAGTCATCATCAACTCTTTTGCTAATCATGCACCGGCAATGGTGAACTACTCGACAATCCTCTTCTCTATACCTAGAAGGCGACGGCCCTCCAATATGGTATACCTACTTCAGTAGGACCTTCACCTATGTGGACAAGTTCTAGACACCCCATCGCAACAATTAAGTTATTGTCAAGTTGGAAAGTGGTAGAACGTGACGAAACTCGGGCCAGCATGCAAGGAGGAGCTAAGTCTTCACTAAGACACATTCATACACACATTGTCTAATGGATAACGTTTGTATTTATAGAGTTTATCTACTAGCCGTTACAGTAATTATATAGACTAATTTAAAATATTTTGAATCTTGAATTAGTCTCTGTTAACCTAATAACTACGGTACATGAAATAAGAATGGACTAATTCAAAGTATTTGAATTAGTCCGTTATAGTAATAGCTATAGTAATAATTAAATAAGAAAGTCAGTAACTAAATTTGAAAGAGTTATGCGTAGTTATCCTTAACAAGCCCCCACAAGTTGAAGGTGGTCTTTTGGATGATCTTCAACTTGGATTTGAGTATAGCATGGTGACACCGTGTAAGAGACTTGGTGAAGATGGATTGTAGTCATAGAGCACTAGGGCAAAGCAAGAGAAGCTTTTGATCGTAACAACCAATTATGCGGCATATTAATCATTTACATTATGAAGAAAGTGCTTTTCATGCCAAAAACTTTTGTAATAAAATTTGCGAATCACTTTGTGAGATTAAAAAATTGTCTCATGTGTAATTGCGAGATGATTAAATATTATGTGAGTTATTGAGTATAATTGAGGATTGGAATACACAAAAGCGTTAAAGTGACTTGAGTGTACTTGTTATTTCCAATGCATCAATTGATTTATGGTGGAATCTTGTGCTTTTCTCCACGTGAAATAGGTCTCACTTGCCAAGCTAAGTAAATTCAATGTCCAATTTATTTTCTTCGTTTTGTTTATTTTGTTGTTTGATCGCTTGTCTTTTGCAACACACATTTCGTGACGGTAAGGCCTTGCCATAGCTAATTGTTTTTATGCAAGTAAAGACATAAAACGGATGCAAATAGTTGAATGTTACTGGTGATTGAGGCTGTATTTATTTGAGGGAAATAATTTTCCACAAATTAGTTTTCCAAACTTTTAGTTATATGATTTTTGCTGAAAATAATTAATCAATGGAAAATTATCTACGGTAAAAGCAAATATGTATTTTTACAGTCGAGAGTAACGGGGAGCCTTGGCCACGTAGCCATTGGCAAGCGTCAAGGGACTCGGATCCATGGAAGCCAATGTCCGGAGCTCCCCATCGCCTTCCAGAACGGCCATCTCTGATTCATCCAATGTGACCCAAGCTTCGATCCCATCGCCTTCCCTCGTGTCGGCCAAAATCACGAAGTTCACGAGCACAGGCCCGCTCATCCCGGAGCCACTAACCCACACGGGTCTTCCCCACCCGAAATCGATCTCGTTAAATCCCAACTTGCACCAGCTCGAGAACCCGAAGTGGTCAACTCCGTCCTTGGAGGCCGCGGCGCCGCTCATTTCCTTCAGAGAGTCCATGATCCTGCTGCTCCTGTTCGCGCCCCTCAGCTGTTCGACGAAATGACTGTCGATTCTTGAAATTGAGTGCTTGACCTCATTGACCAGAGCACGCAGCGATCTGTCCATATTGCTCGCTGACTTGGCGCTGGACATCCAGAGGATATTTCCGAGGGAGCAGTCGGACAGGGGCGGCTCGATCCTCTTCCGCAGGTTCACGAGGTTGGTCAGGATGGAAGACCTTTGTATGCCGTTTCTTCTCTCCGTGGCTGCTGCCATGCAGCGTTGCCATATGAAGGCCGAGACCGACTCAACACTGGTCGGGCATTTCGAGTCGGAGCCTTTTGCTTTGACCTTAAGGGTGGCTATGGCTGAGGCGTCGAATAAGAATCTCCGGGTCATGGACTTGCCCTTTTTGGACAACGAGCCCAATGCGACCTTAGACGTGTCTCTGAGCCATAAGTCCTCAGTTGGGAAGAGAGACGCCGCAGAGAAGTCAGGGATCACTGCCTTGTCACCCCGGGCGGCAGCAGACCACCCTTTGAGGAAGGTGCTGACGGCAGCACCATCGAGAATTTTGTGCGTTATGCATATGCCGATGGCGATTCCGCCGCACTCAAAAATGTTGGCTTGGATATTGGCGGCACGGGTCCCTGAATAAGTTTCTTTCTGCATGAGATCAATCGGGAGGAACTTGCACAACAGCAAGAGGTCCGGGTGGGCCAGGAATTCGGATAAGGAGCAATCAACTCGTGCTTCCGCGTAGTAAGCTCCTTTGTCGTCACAATCAATGGTGAGCTCGTCCTTGAGATTGCCGGCGAGCGGGTAAAAGCAGGCCAAGGTCGTCGACAAAGATCTCTTCAGAAGCTCTAATTTGGCTGGGATATCACGACATTCGAGGCAGGCATCCGGAGAAAAGAAGAGGATGATGGGACCATAAGGAGCAGGAATGAGCTGGTCAAGTAGACAGAGTTTATGGGTCTTGAGGTGAGGGGGAGTTGGGGATGAGGGCTTTATGTGCTCTCCGGAAGTGATGGTAACTTCCATGATTTATGGCGTTATTTGATTTGCTAGTCCATGGAGATGGCGAGTAGAGCTGATTCAGCTCCCGTATATATAAGCAAAGGGCATGTTCCACGCTATGTTGATGGAAGTGGATGCCTTAAGCAAAAAGACGAACAGAACATGTGCAACCACTTCAAGGTGACAGATCATCTGCTCAGCCATTGACCAGATTCGGTGACCCAATCAAAAGTCGGTTGATCATGGAGGTTCTGTTGAAGTAACAAATCAAAAGGGAAAAAATCAGAATGGTTGTAGAGCATAATCTTCTACAGATCAGCATGAAAATAACACATCAACGTCCATTTAAGCTTTATCCGCTAACCCGTGAGGATCGATCGATGAGAGAGTCAAAAGAGGTTGCGGAGACCAGCACGCCAAAGGAGGGAAAGTCTAACGTATAAGACACAGACGTGAGCGTTGATATTTTCGAAAGATTTCTCAAATATTTATGTCGCGTGGAATGATGGGGGCTCGTGTCCTACTTTTGTCAAGGTTCGTCCTGCTGAATGTGAACGGGTCCCTTTGCTCAGCTCCCCCGCTCGAAGATTGATGGATTTAGTCGGGGTTTCAACATCATGTCCCGTCGGTACTACCGGCATCGACCGTGCAAGTTGCTCACGGCGAAGATCGAAGAGATCGGACCGGAACAGCAGCTCCAGCCGCGAGCAAACAACAGTGAACGAGCATGCCATCTGAAAGGAGAGCTGGCAACCAGTTCGGGTTAACCTGAATCCAGATGATAAAGCGGCTCATTTTAAATGGATCGTGATTTGACCGACTCATACCCGACGCTACTCAAATCGGGTAGATCCTTTTTTGGCCCATATACCAAAGGCTGTAACTTTTTGACCGAAAAAGAAAAACGTGACAAAAGCACTTAAGTGATGTTAATAAACGCCTAGGACTAGGGGAAAAAAAATTCTTCGAATTGCAAGATCTCCACAACTTATTCAGATTCTAGTTAAGTTGATCCCAATTCTTGCACTTGCCATGTTACGATGAGTTTACTTCAAATTTCATTGATCCTAATTCTTGCACTTGCGATGTTATGATGAGTTTACTTCAAATTTCATTCTGACTATGATATTTCTGGCTAGAATTATTATTATTTTTTTTTTCAGAAATAAGTTTGGAACGAAAATTTATTTGGTAGCGTAATTTTATTTTTTTATTTTTATAATAAACTTTAGTCCAAACATAGGTCTAAAATAGAAATGAGAGTACAAATTTTATACTTCTTTATTTTCTGGAACAAAAATAAGAAATAAAAATTCTTCTTATTGTTTGTCCTTGCTACTTAGCTGGCTATACACTCGCCGTAGCCCGCCACCGCCAGTCGTTGTCTTGTATCGTTATTAAACGTGTATTTTTGCGCAAAAACTAATTCAAGATTAAAACTAAAAATAAATCTATTTTTGTTAGATATTGATTTCTGAAATAGAATGGTTATTATTCACACTCTGAACTCGTCATGTTTTCCTCAAGTTCTATAAAAGTTCATCTTGACAAGTTAAACTCCGAAACAACAAACAGGTGCCCCAAGATATCGTGTAAAGCTCTAGGTATTGCTTCAAGATTGAAGATAAAGTCGAGCTTTCTGACGTACAGACACAGACGGCATAATAAAATCCGTGAACCCGCCTTATCTTCCCGGCCATTGGAAGAAAAGAGTTTGACAACAGACAGATCCGAAAATGGCGATAACATAAGACATGATGTTAAGTTGCTAATCAAAGTAGGACCAGAAATACCCTAAAAAACCAGAGACTGTCGCTCTCATTCCATCAAAACTTGCTCTATTTTGGGTTTTTCGATGACGAGTGTGCCGCCTCTTTTGTCCCAACAGTCGAGCAATTGCAATTGCGGATGGCCACACACCGTTTGTCAAATTGGAATGATCGCTTAGTTTCGCTCTCTCTGTCATTAAAAAAGGAGAACAAAAACGTTTTAGAATTAGCTTCGTTAATGAAACGACTTACTTGAAGCTTGATGCCAAGAACTTGCTTGTAGGTCTCATGGAATTTCATGTCCCTAGATGCTCCCTTGGAAAGATCAGTGGAGAAAAAGCAAAAGAGGAACAATCTGGATTAATTAGCTAAAAAATTGGGCAGATTTGTTTTTATTTAGGTGAAATAAAATTACCATTCGATGATGAACTTCATAAGGGATAGTTGGTGTGGTGCAATTTGGCTAAATCTATCTCTAACTTTGGCATTATGAGATGCCATCGATTCTATGGAATACATCCAAATGGTGAAATGACAAGTTCTCACCATTCATGCATCGTGTCAAATGTCCAGTCAGCTAATAACCTGCATGGACTCTTTAGGGATTGAGCAACAATTATTCTTCACTGGCATAGTCATCTTGGATCACAATGGAAAAACAAGCTGCAAGCTGAATCAGCTGAACAGAGACTCATTTTGTGATTACCCCTTTGTTTCGTATTGAAGTATAAGCAAAGCTCAAAGGCATTGTCAGAAAATGCTACTGCTGACTGATTTTAACATTCCATCTAAACGGTCAGGATCAATCAGCTCTAACTCTGAAATATGAGATGAAAGCAGGTTCCAAAATAGGAGGACAAAGATCCTTTCTCGTCTTACGTTTCTAGGTTACTGCCATAAATTTCTAGCTTCATCAATGAACTAGTCAGGACTCGGGAGTCAGGTTTTGATAATCACTGGGACCGTAACTGGTAAATAGCTCCGCAAGCAGCGAATTCTTCCTCCTAGGATTGCATCTCATGTCTCGGCAGAGCTGATCATTGCAGTATATTTGCAGCATGATGCTGACCCAATCCCTTTTATATTTGTCCTGCACATAGCGACGCATACATGTTTCCCACTTCCTTGCCTCGTCCTCCATCTCTCTTATTGTTGGTAGTTCAAACTGTCCCACGAGAAATTGCGTGAGCCGCTTACTTCTCATCTCGGTCGGTGTACAAAGTGGAGGGACTCTCTGCATATCCCAGTATTGCCAGTTGCGGAATCTGTGGATGAATGCATTCCTGAAACATAAATCGTTTGGCTGAATATTCGAACCCAACTCGCAAGATGAAATCAAAAGTAAATTCACGTCTTCCAAGGCCAGCTCTAAAGCAAAGAATTGACTCAGAAGGGCGAAATTTGCTGGGGACAAAACCTATACAGAGGGTAGGATGACCCGGCTAAGCATTTCTGAAAGTAATTCGAGAAAAAGATGTTCTTGAGCTTCTCCACTTTCATAGCCTGTAGCAAAGATGACTACATCTGTCGTATGATATGAATTTGCGCTCCCATCTAAGATCAATCCGGTATGGCAAAAGCGAAAGCTGGGCGATTTCTTCAGAATAAGGTTTCCTCCTTCCACTGCATTATAAAAGTTGGATGGCAGGGTGGGAGTCATTCGAGACACCAACTGTTGGATGAGGCTGTGGCTGGGGACCATATTGTACTTCTTCAGCGGATATATCCATGTAAGATAGGTCTCGACCGACTTCAAAAACGTAACCCTCTGAAATCAGTATCGCAGGGAATCCTGTTAAGATATCATGGCGACATTAAGTGCTTGAAGGACAGTGTATCCTCCACCATAAATTGATATCACATCGTGAACTTTCTTTCTTCTGCAAGATATTGCTCAACATTTGAACAGTTCAATCAGACAGAAAAGCAGTATGTGCACCGATCGCATGATATGACAGAATCAACTTGCTCATTTCTGAGTATTTTGATGAGAAAGTAAGAAAAACAATTAATGCAAGTTTGGATACATTGCTGGCAGTTATGGCAACATCAAATTTCAGAGATGTTGATCCTTAATTTTCAACTCTGATCAAAGGTCTAACTTATTCTCGTTTCCTTAAGTTATCAATAACTTTGCGTTTCCTGTAACTTTCTTGAGAAGGCAAGAATATTACCAGTGGCCAAAGTAGAACTGCCAAGAGCCAAAGGAAGAATCCTTCACCGGGCTTGTGAACCATGAATTCCACAAAGTGATTGAGGTGTCGAAATATGAAGGCCACTAAGTAATCTGGAAGTGTCCAGTGTGCCGTCTTGAATAGCAATTTGCACGGGTATCTGCTCCGTACACATGATTACTCCATGCATTCACTTATGTAGCTAATGTATGTGTACAGAACATGCGTAGCGTAATTGCAGTGGCACAATTGGCTCGACGACTCCTTATTGCTCGCTACTCAAACTAATTTAAGAAAAGAAATACTTCATACCGTTCCTTGTGGCAACTTCCACTGCAATGTCAAGGGCTGATTTCTGAGATCCAACTACTGTGA
Organism: Eucalyptus fibrosa; assembly: GCA_017140475.1. Taxonomy (NCBI): domain Eukaryota; kingdom Viridiplantae; phylum Streptophyta; class Magnoliopsida; order Myrtales; family Myrtaceae; genus Eucalyptus; species Eucalyptus fibrosa. The sequence continues at coordinate 20,946,739 of CM029510.1, forward strand.
CCCGCTTCTCTCTGGTTAATGCGGCTGCGAGACCCTGGCCCATCATAGCATAATCCATGGAATGCAGAACCTTGCCCTCAAACGCTTCAGGTCCTTCTTTCAATGGAAACTTGGTGTTCTTGGTAAGTCGCTGAACATCCCGATGCATAGGATAACAAAAGCATTCCAGAACTACTTGTTCAGAAGAAGAATAAAGATAAAATTTTCCGATGATGGGATCCGGACCTCGTAATTCTCATAAACAATGAATCGTCGATTAAGCAAAACTGACAAAGGAAGGAAGGATCTATTTTCACCGTGCTCTTTTCACGAACCATCTTTATAAAAGAAGAAGAAGAAGAAGAAGAAGAAGAAGAAGTTAAAAGCAGAGACCTAGGACGTGGTAAATCGTCCTGCCCCTTCAACTCCTATGAAATGCTGTACAGGAAATGCTAAAAAAAATCTCTACCCGTTTCTTTCAATGAAGAACATCAACTTCTACCATTCATTTCTACTAGAAACTCCTAGTGTCCATGTGATGTTCATAGATTGCACCACAATTCTGAGTAAAAGTTCACCTTTTGATTGCATGATTACAAATTTTAACACTTTACTGCATTTCTCAATGAGTCAGAACTTTATTGCACCAACTATAAAAGTAAACGGTTTCGATTGCAATCAGCAGACTGTTATAGAGCAAATCCAGGCAACATCTGATCGCTGCCTCAACGCCAGCACACACCGCTACTGTATCCTGGACGGCGACATTCCACTTTCCACCACTGGAGAATGGCCGGCCGCCGCCGATGCCACTCCACGTCTCCCAATCAGTCACGTCTTCTTCATTTCCCAACTCCACGACGAAGTCGATCTGGTCACCTTGCAGTTGAACTTGATCTTCGGCAAAATCCTGAAGCGGGTTACGTACGAGTAGAGGTATTCCATCACCTGCTTGTGGTTGGGGAAGGTCTCCGTCACCAACGCCGGCCACGGGAAGTCCAAGAACTGGTAAAGCTGCTTAGGCGTATGGAGCTTGGTGGATTCGATGGTCCGTGACCAGACGCCGCTGACCGTGCCGTGTGCCTCGAAGACAATGGGGTCGAAGCCTTTCTCGATCAAGTGCTTGCATGTGATGAAGCCGCTGATTCCGGCATCGACGATGGCCACATGCTGCTTCGGCTGCATTTTCTTCTTTCTTTCTTTTTTTTTTTTTTTTTTTTTGGTAAAGGTAAGAAATATATTGAATAGAACCAGGAAGCTATATAGAGCTATACAGCGAGAACTTGGACCCAAAAACCTACACTCACAAAGACAACAATCAGAGCGAGTGGAAGGAGGCCAAGGTAAAAGGAGACAACCCAAACGGCGAAGAGAAGGGCCAAACAACAGCCAAAGAGAACCAGCTATCCTTCCTCGAGGCCTAGAGAGGGAACAACAAAAACAAAAGAGAAACCCAAGAGCCCATTCTAGGACAAGAAGGTAAGAAAACGATGGTAGCCATAGTCAGGAGCGAAGTCCTTCATTCCAAGCTTCCAAAGCAACATCTAGGAGTTCGAAAGGACCTCCGAACAATAAAGGTTGTAGGAGAAGCATCCTACTCAAGAGCCGAATGACCAAAGTAGAAGATTAATCCGCTAAAATGGAAGGATTGAGCGCCCAGCTTTGTAGTAGTCTTCTATTTGAAGCAGTGGGAGGAACATGATGGAAGGATAAGGCTTTGTCCTTTAAGACTCTTTCAAGACGTCCTTTCATGGCCGGGAGGGAAGGGGGTCTACCCCGGAAAAGAATGTTATTCCGCTCCATCCATATGATATTGCAAGTAGCGGCAAACCTGAGCCGGGCAAGAGAGGAGCGAAAAGAAGCACCAGATAAGTACTTTATCGCCCAATGCAGATTATCCACCCAAGATTTATTCCGCCAAGCGAAATTAAATCTAGTAGCCCAAAACATGATTAGGGCAGCAGGAATAGGGCAACCAAAAAATAGGTGGTCAACCGAATCAGGTCGAGAAGAGCAAAACCCGCATCTTGCAGCCGGTATGCGTCCATATGTGAGTAGTAGAACTTGAGTTGGTAGTCTATTTTTTGTGATCAACCAAAGCAGGAATTGATAGCGTGGAAGTAGTATAGAGTTCCAGATGAAGGGAGCCCACTGATTCAGTTGGCCTCTCGGTCGAATAGCGTCCCACGCAGAAGCTACAGAGAAATTGCCAGAAGGGTTGCCGAACCAAGAGAAGCGATCAGGATCACCAGTAAGATGAGGAACGGGGTCAGCCCAAGAGTTAATCACTTCCAAAACACCCGAAGAAGGGTCTGAAAAAGCCATGAAATCAGCAACAGTAGCTCCTTTGGGAAGCCTAGTTCGATATATATCTGCATTGGAGAATAATAAATTAAGCGGCCCTTTGGGATGCCAGTTGTCAAACCAAAAGGAAATCGAGCATCCATCCCCCACACGCCAAGAAAAGGAGTTGCGGAATTCGCCACGGAGGTCTAGGATTTTTTTCCAGGACCAAGAACAGGTTGTAGGTTTAGAGGCGAACCAAAAATTTACATTCTTCAAAAAGACTGAATGGATCCATCTGCACCAAAGGGATTCCTTATCTGTGAATAAAAACCAAATGTGCTTCAGCATGGTAGCTGTATTGTTTTCCCTTAGTCTACGGATACCCAGACCTCCTTCAGACTTTGGGAGGCAAACGTCAGACCATGCAACTTTGGCTCCACCCTTGCCTAGGTCTGGGCCCTTCCATAAGAATTGTCTTAAAATACGCTCAATATTATCCAAGACTGATCTCGGTAGGATGAATACATTAGCCCAATAAACTTGAACAGAGTGGAGCACCGATCGGATGAGTTGTAATCGGCCTGCATAGGAGAGAAATTGTTGTGTCCACGATTGTACCCTTGATGTGATGATGTTTACTAGAGCGATGCAATCAACTTTTCGAAGCCTGGAAGAGATGACCGGAATCCCAAGATACCGAAAAGGTAGAGATCCCTCCTCAAAACCAAATAGAGAGATGAAGGCATTGCGGTGATCTGGGGTAACCCCTGAGAAGTAGATCTCGCTTTTGAGGAGGTTTGGTTGTAGCCCAGACCAAAGGGAGAACTTATCCAAGCCAACTTTAAGGAGAGATAGGGCTGGCATAGACGCCTCTGAAAACAGCAGTACATCATCGGCAAAAAATAGATGAGAAAGTCTAGATGGTTTACATCTCCAGAAATATTGAAACGAAGGGTGGTCAGTTTGCATATTCAAGATGCCAGTGAAAACTTCCATGACAAACGTAAAGAGATATGGAGACAAGGGGTCGCCTTGTCTAATGCCTCTACCACTAGGAAAAAATCCATGCAGTTCTCCATTTAGAGAGATAGAAAAGTGTGGTGATCGGACACAGCTCATAATGAGGTTAATGAGGTGGAGGGGAAATTGGAAAGCTCGTAGAGTTACCTCCAGAAAATCCCAATTTAACGTGTCGTAGGCTTTGTGAAAATCAACTTTGATGGCGCATTTAGGCTTACATGGCTTGAGGTGGAATCCCGCAAACAACTCTTGAGCTAGAAGAATGTTGTCACTAATCCGTCTTCTCTTAACGAAGGCATTTTGAGCATGGCTAATTACCGAAGGCATAACAGCAGCCATCCGGTTTGCAATGATCTTTGTAATGCATTTATACATTGTGTTGCAGCTAGTAATCGGTCTAAAGTCATTTATCGTCATGGCATTAGGGCATTTGGGCACAAGGGTAAGGATAGTGTTGTTGGATTCTTTCAGAAGTTTCCCAGAAGAGAAGAAATCTTTTACCGCACAAGTAAATGAAGGACCAACGATGTCCCAGCAGTGCTTAAAAAAATCCACACCAAAGCCATCAGGGCCCGGAGCTTTGCCAGTAGCTAGGGAGAATAAAGATTCCCTGACTTCAGTATCCGAAACTGGTTTTGACAGATGGAGAACTTGGTTGTCATCGAGCAAGCGAGGAATAACCGAGCGAATATCCTGTATAGACGGCATATTGGATAGAGGAGAATAGGCCAACAGCTCTTGAAAAGAGAGACAACAAGTTGCTGGATTTGGGAAGGGTCTCAGATCGTGTTCCCTGCATCATCTCTAAGAGATAGGATTTTATTGAGTAGATGCTTCCTATTCACCGATTGGTGGAATTCGTTCCCCGGTGAGTCTGGAATTCTGATCGTATTGTGATGTCGATGACGGTGGTGGTGGAGACGATGAGACTAAAAGCATTTGTACCCATCATGAGATGTCCACTCGCACAAATGCATGAGTGGTTGAAGATGACACGAGCAAAAGGCAACGCAATTGAGAGCTTCGAGGCACTCACCAGTCACCCCCAGGTGTCCTGTCACGGACACAAAGGTTGATGCGCCCACGCTGTTCAATCTAAGCAAAGCGTACTCTGAGGAGAATTCCTTCTTTGCCATGCGTCCTCTCGACAGGGGCAGGTACAAAAATGACAAAATTCTGATACACTAGTCCATGCTAGGGGAAAAAAATGATAAAGAGGAGTAACTTTTCCCGTCCTCTCTTTTTAAAAATACACCGTTTTGCATGGCTAATTTTTTTAATTATATTTAAAATGGACTTTTCCGTCGGTCCATATGGTAGCTTTACTACAAACTTATCATTCATACAAGTGATTTCATACTTTTAGCTCTCATCCCTGCACAAAAAAGAAAAAAGAGAAAAAAAGAGCCCTTTCCTCGAACTTAGCCCTTAGCATCACAATCTAATTCCCGCCATCGAGTCTCTAGGGGAAGCACTCAACATGACCATTTGAAGATGGACAGCCACTTATAAATTATTGTACAAGCCCTCTTTCATCTATCGAGTTGAGATCTTCCATCCACCTAAAACATTCCTGATGACGCTTGCATTCCCTATATTATCACCATTGCTAGCATAAAGCTCGCAATGCTTACTCCTAGAGACCGTCATTGCTTCTTCTCCAAAAAAAAAATAATCTCACAATATGTGAGCTTTCTTGTTATGATATTTATTAATTAATATGACCCCACATTAAGTATTACCCAATTTGTTTTGATTTATTGCCCACGTTAATTATGTGATAACTGCCTCTTAATTGTTACCAAGATGGTCTTCATGGAAGATGTCAGTAATGTGAAAAACGGAATAAAAAAAAGCCAGGTCATCTAGACCAAACCCTATTAGTACAAAAAATATACCATCGAGTTTGACGGGTATTAGCTAGTGGAACGAGATGTTCAAATCTAGTGATTCCATATTCGTAGAATCGATCAATATACACTCTACGCATTTGTTCAAAATTTTGGGATTTTTGCATTTGCAGAATTTCATCAATGGTTGAAGGTATGTATCGATCCTTTACGTTTCCACAAATCATTCCCGATTTTACATGAATTTGTCCATGAATGATAAATCGGAATTGTCAGCTTTTTCTTTAGATTTAATCTAACAGTTGGTATCAAAGCGGTTTATGATCTCTGCCTTGGTGAAATATTTTTTTTTTTTTTAATTTTGTATGTTTTCATTGGATTATGAATCGGTAAAATTCGGATCTTTTGTGGGTTGGAATGAAATTGCAATTTCTAGCCAAATTCAGGTGACCCACAATGCGAGAACGGACTTGCACAGTCACACTGTCATTAAGAAGAAAAGCCCTAAGGTAATTTGCTAATCGAGTGGTGAAAGTTTCAGTGGTTCGAGTTTTAGGGCAAATCATTTCAGGCTCAATTCTGGTCATTTTATCGGCTATTTTTGCCATACTTGGAACTATGTGTTCATCCCGACGGTGTCTATGAAACCTACCGATCAATTTGATCAGATATGGGATGTAGAAGGAGGTGGCGGAATGGAGTCCGGTCTTGGTGAAGCAGCGGGCGGAAGTAGATTGCGGAGAGAAGGCGTAGGGCATGCGCCCTTATGCCTATAGCAAGCGCGTGCAGCGCAACATCGAGTGCATCCATTGCATGCGTGCCGTTGGGGCCGACGATCAAACCAAAAGGAAGAAGAAGAAGAAGAAGAAGAAGAAAAGAAAGAGAAGAAAAAAAGAGGAAAGAGAAAAATTATTTCTCGGAATTGTTCTCGGGAACAAGAAACAACTTTTTTCTATTTCTTATTTTTGTTCTAAATCTGTTTCCGAGAATAAAAAAATAGACTTTTTGTTCCCAGGAACAAAATAACAGAAACAAAATTTGCCAAACAGGCCCTTATTATCGGCATCGCCACAGGTCAAAATTTTCCAATTTCCTTGGCTTACATATTCAAAGAAAAAAAATATCAATCATGACTCCACATTTTACTTCAGTAAGGTTACAATCTTCTCCTGTCGGCCAAAGTACAATGTACGAGTTTTTCAATAAAATTCTGATGTCATCCGTGAATGACCCCTATCCAATTGCGCATGAAACATGAAATGCCATAAGTGCATGCGCACAAAGAAAGGACTAAATAGTCACTAATAAGACTAAAAACAACAAGAGTGCGATAATTGCTTGTCATTTATATGAATTACTTGGAATCTTATTATTAAAAAAAAAAAAAACCAAACGCTAGGAGCCAGTGTATAAATTTCATGTTTAATTTGATTCTAATTGGTTAGTTCTTTTAGTATGCATATTTCTTTTTCCCATTTTTAAAGGGAAAAATTGCTAAAAATTGGAAACCTGGTTGGGTTGGCTATAGGTTAGGACAGGTATAGATCTTTAAAATTGTATTACATAAAAATGAGCCAATATAGATTAAGTGGACCAATTTCCGTCGTGTCCATTTTTGACCCAGACAAATCTTACCCGATCCACCAATTGACAAGTTTACTATTATCGCCTAGTATTTTTCTTGGCATTAATAAAAAGAATTGCCGGCGTACCCCATGATGCCTGCTGGTAAACATCACGAGTCACTATTTTTTTTTTTTTAATCTTCTTATGCAAGCCATGGTTGAAAAATGTAAAAGGGAAAAAGTGAGAATGGGTAATAGAAACTTAGGAAAAAACCACAAAAAAACCCCAAACTTTACCCTAAGTGACACATTTACTCCAAAATTTTTTTTGTGATGTGAAAAACTCAAAACTTTTCAAACTGTGATACATTTATCCCATCGATGGCATTTTTGTCTTATTTTTTCTGTTTTTCTTTTCTTTTTTTCTTCCCTCCGCCCGTCAGCGTCCAACGAGGGTTGCCCTCGCCGGCATCGGGCGAGGGCTGCCCTCGCCGATGTCGAGTGAGGGTCACCCTTGCTTGGGCTGGCTAGGGTCGCCCTCACTAGCGTCGGGCGAGGGGTGCCCTCGCCGGCGTCGAGTGAGGGCGCAAGGGAGGCCCTTGCCCAACCTAGCCAAGGGCCGCCCTCGCCTGATGCCGTCGAGGGCGGCCTTAGCCAGCCCAGGCGAGGTGACCCTCGCCTAATGTTGGCAAGGGCAGCCCTCGCCAACGCCGACTTCCCTCCGCCGGCCAACCGGCGGAGGGAAGAGAGAAGAAAAAAAAAAAAAAAAAAATTAAAAAGTAAAAAAGGACCAAAATTTTTCCCTATAATTTAGGGTAAATGTGTCACACAACAGAAGTTTAGGGTTTTTTGTGTCACAAAAAAAAGTTTAGGGTAAATGTGTTACGGTTGGCAAAGTTAAGGGTTTTTTCATGTCACAAAAAAAAAAAGTTTAGGGTAAATTTGTCACTTTGAGTAAAGTTTGGGGTTTTTTGTGGTTTTTTCCCCCATAAACTTTCACAAATTCGTTACTACCGCCTGTGATGGCTCCGTTGGGTAGGCTTCAGTGATCCTCTGCGTGGGAGGGGAGAGGTTTGAAGCCCTTGCAATGCAAGGGGGCTAGTGGAGTTAGTTGGTGACTTACCCGGTGGCATGGGGTGGTGGTTTCCCCATGTTGCCCCCAGGTTCTTTTCGCCGGCTGTCGGCTTTCGGGGTTTCCTGGGTTACCAAAAAAAAAAAAAAAAACTTTCACAAATTCGCAACTTTCGTGGGAAAAACAGCCAAAACATTAAAGGCGCGCTTGGACTTTTACACTTTATTTTTTTCGCTTAATCTAAATTTTTCTGTGGACGGCCCTTGGATTTTTCTTAACTCGAAACAGCCAAAAGTTTCACATCATAAAAAAGTTGACGCATACACACATTAAAAAAAAAAAAAAAAAAAAACTTGCTTTCTAAAACTCTTAACCAAATAGTCCCTAACTTTTAAACTTCGGTGGAGATTTTCTGAAGTTAGAGGGTAGGGGTATATGGATGTCTTGCCAGTTATTTGAGATTGACCAAAATGTCCCTAACTATGGCATAATATATAATGCTAATAAGTGTTACAAGGCACTTGTTCGGCAACCGATAATAAAAACATCACAATATTTCTTGTATCATGCCCAATCAATGCCTATAAAATTCAAATAAAGTAAATTTGTCCATTATTTCGATTAAACTCACTAACGGGATCTTAAAAAACCTTTTTCTCAAAAGTTCAAATATAACTTCTCCCCAGCCCTCCCCTCCCCACCTCTGTGACCACCCCCGCTTGCCTGCCTTTGACCTTGCCCTCGAACATCTATTGTCGCTTGCTCCACGTCGCCATCGCACCTTCACCTTCGTCATCCATTGCTCCCTCTCTTTTACTCTATGAGAAGAGGCTTTTGTAACCTCGTGAATAATCAATCCGCCTAGTCTCAAGCAACCTCTAACCTAAGCTTTCTAAGGCTAGGGATCTCGAATCCCCTTTGACGGTGCAATTGGAGAGAGAGAGAGAGAGAGGGGCAACAACGACACACCACATTAATATGGTCACTTGGATTTGGTTAATATTTGCTGCAACTAATTTTACTCTAATGGGAGGAGAAGATTGTTTGTTGCTTATGTAGAATTCAAGCAAAGCAATTGTAACTTGACTCAAACGTTGAGACAAAGTGGAGATTGTTAGATATGTCTCAAGTTTAAGCCGGAAAATTATTTTTCCTAATTCATATAGTTTTTCTATTTTGAATATGTTTCATAATTGAACGGTTTTCCTAGTTGAAGAAAGTTTCCTAAAAAGAGATTTTCTATTTTGGATTTGGTTCTTGCCTAGATATAAGAAGTTGAGACAAAAAGAGTCTTAGCTTTTTAGAGTCACCTTTTATAATCCTTGATTTCTAGAGTGAATTTTGTTTTTCATCTCTTCGTGGTTTTTCCTGCGAGGATTTCCATGTATAATCTAGTGTTCTTTTATTCTTCTCGATTTTAATGTCGTTATAGTTTCCATATCTACCATAACATCACCAAATTGTTATTTGAGATTGAACAAAATGTCTCTAACTGTGATGAAATATATATTGCTAATGATTGTTATAACGCACTTGTTAGCAACCAATTATAAAAACATTACAATTTTTCTTATATTATGCACAATCAATACTGATAAAATTCAAATAAAGTAAAATTAACCACCATTTCCATTAAAGTCGTTAACTGGATCTTAAAAGACGTTTTCTCAAAAGTTCAAATCTAACTTCTCCCCAGTCCCCCCCTCTCCACCTCCGTGACCACCCTTACTCGTCTTGCCTTTGCCCTTCCCTCGAACATCTATTGCGGCGATACATCGCCGTCTCACCTTCGCCTGCGTCGTCCATCGTTCCCTCTCTTTTACCCTCTCAGAGTAGACTTTTGAGACATCATGAATAATGGATCCGCCTAGTCTGACGCAGCCTCTAACCTAAGCTTTCTAAGGCTAGGGATCTCGGATCCCCTTCGACGGTGCAATTGGGGGGGTGGGGAGAGAGAGAGGAGGCAGCAACGATTCACCAGATTAACATAGTTATCGCGGGCTATAGCGCCGCAAGACTGGAGCAAAGTCAGTGACATGTATGTTGACACGTTGGCCTTTAACGATCCACGCCAGCGTGCCCATTTACACGTTCAACGAAATGGCTCATTTGAATAAAAATGAGTGACTCAATTGGTAAAAAAAAGAAAAACTTAGATGGTTGATTGAACCCATAAAAAACGTTCAGAGGCTACGACCCCATATGTGCCAAAATTAAAAAAAAGCAAGCCCGCTTAGCTAATTTCTTACATATACAGCAATTAGAGACTTTAAAAAAAGCAAATCGTCATTACACTCATTTTGATTTTGATGCGGCACAAAATGTAAGAATTCTTAAATTAATAATTCCAATGCGGATTCCTCATTAATTAAACGTTCCTTTGTAGATACTAAGTAGCTAGTATCGATGCATTACCTCTAGTTAGTATTTTTCTTAGCATTAATAACCACAACTGAGAATAGACTTATCTTTGAGATAAGGACCGTACAATTGTAATTATTTTTGTCCAGCACTCCCTTGAGTGTCATAACTCTTTTTTTTTCAATCATTTGAGTGCAATAACTTCTAAAGAGTATTTAGTTGCCATAACTTTATAATTTGAGTATCATAACTTTTTAAGAGCATGTACCTAATTGTCAAAAGTCCGATGTGGTGTAGCACTTGCGGTGAATGTTTTCAAAAATGTATGATACTTAAATAAGCGGGGTTTAAAAGTGATAATATTTAAGTGAGTAGAAAAAGAAATTGTGACACTCAAGTGAATATTGTATGAAAATTATGATACTTGTGATGTTGTTTTCTCGCTTATCTTTCATTCACACTCACACACCCACACACACAAACTCTCATAGATTAAGAAGAAAAGGCAAGGCCCACGTCCGGTTCACGTGAACAGAGAGTCGCTTTTTTCATCTTCACACAACAACAATGGCTGAAAGATGAAAAAGGAAAAGAGGAGAGCGGGAGAACAGAAACTTTCAGAAATTTGAAACTTGGGTAGGAAAAGATGACACCACTTTCATGGTTTTGGAAGTAGAGACATGTTAGCAAGCATTCTGGACATAATAAATCAATTCATGGACACGTGTTCAGATTGACTTCTACATTTTGCTTTTTACTTAATTTGTTGGAACAATTAAATATTAAATTATGTCTTTATCTAATAGTTAAAGTTTTTAGAATAGTTGGCAGTAATTTCACAAAATTTATATGGTATCAGAGCTGGAGATTCTGAGTTCAAATCTTTGTAGGCTCCATTTGCCTTCTCAATTAGATATTTCCAGGCTTAGTATTAGGCAAAAGACCAGACTAAACATGAGGGGGAATGTTAAAATATTTAGATACTAGATCGCACATTCATCGAATAGCTTAAACTTTTAGAATAGTCGGCAGTGATTCCACAAAATCTCACATAATCTAAATTTTTTGTTGATGGATGCACTTTGAACTCTTCTAAACTTGAAACCACTTAAAATTTTGTGTTATTTCATATATTTAGACATAGTTTCTTCATAATTTTTGAAATTTTGCATAGTATTTTGAAAGAATAAGTGTCGGAAAAACCTTAAACCTATTGCACTAGTGTTAATTTAGTCATGAACTTTTTTTGTGTCAAATTAACCCTAAATTTTTTGAGTTAGTGCCAATTTAGTGCTTTAAGATAATTTGGACGGATATTGCTGATGTGGATGTCGGTCGGCCTCGGCGGCGGTTGTTCACATTTTTAGTAATATTCTGTTTTTTCCCTTTTTTTTTATTTTTATTATCTTTTATCTTAATTTTTTTCTTGCTTTTTGGTGGCCGACGAGGGTGGCCCTCGCTGCCATAGGCTGCCCTGACTTGGGCAAGGATCAACCTTAATCGACTCATGGCCAGCGACTGCTTGTGAGCTTTGAAGCCCGTTCTCTTCATCCTTTAGCTTTCGTCCATGGCAGCCAACATCTGTGTCGACACCCAAGAGGAAAGGCCTCGTCCGGTGAAGTATGGGGATGAAACGTGATCAATGATTCCAGTTAGGACAAGCCTTAGCTCCTCAACCAAAGCTGAAATCGACCAGAAGGCGAAGATTGAAGCTGCCTCGCCAAATATGGAGAAAGCACTTGGATTCACAATACAAGAAAATGGAGCTTCCGTTGATTTGGCCAAATCTCAACCAACTCCGGTGTCGTTGGAGAACGAACCAAAGTCGATGAAGATGGAAGGCTTCCTGGTGCTAGATTCCAAGCTTTCGACTGAAGAGTCGGAGAGCAGAGATGTGGCTGCTCCTAAGGAAGAGCCTCCGTCGCCTAGAAAGGAATCTTCCGGCCTTGGCCATGCCAGCCACTGGAAAAAGGAGAGAAAAAGAGATAAATAAAAAAAAGAAAGAAATTCTAAAATTATTAAAATAATAATAAAAAATATACATGGCAGTTGCAGGCCGTACTATATAGGATAGTTAACATCTATGTTAGCAATGTATGCCCGAAATTAGTCAGAATGACTGAATTGGTACTATGTCAAAAGGTTTATGACTAAATTAGCAATAATGCAATATGTTAAGGCTTAGAATTTTTTCGGCGCTTTTCCTGTTATTTAAAATTTTGGGAAAAAATGTTTAATGCTTTTTAAAAAAGCTTAACCAAATAGGCCCTAAACGATAAAATTGGATGGAGATTTTCTAAAGTTGGAGCCTGGAGGTACATAGATATCACATTCAATTGTCATTCGAGATAGACCAAAATGTGTCCTAACTTTAGGGTACCACATTTTATTAACGACTGTCTTGAGACATATTGAAAACAATTAATTATAGCAACATTATAATTTTAAAAGCATTAATTGCCCTCAGGCTGTGCCACATTGCCTGGAAAAATGAATTTTATGAGTGATTAATTTTATGTACGGTTTTACACAACTCACATCAATCGCTATCGGGAAGGTTACTTATGCAATTTTTCAAACTTTAACTATTCATAGCAAGGACGGAGATAGATTATGTTGGAAATTGATTACATTGACTTTGTACCGTAGATCCATCTGCACTGGAGATTTGACTGATGACCTATGGTTAAAAATTTGGATTTATGTTAGGTCCATTGTTAATTATCCAACAATGAATGCGTGAGCTTTCTTTTTTTTCTTACTGTAATGGTGGATTTAACAATAGTCCTAAATAAAGGAGGATTATATGAATAAAAACAAGACTTTGTTTAGCTTTCTATGGAAAAGGAGGTCGGTTTCTTTTGAATAAAAGGGTGTTTTCGACCAATAAGGGTTTGTGGAGACTTCATTCAACCCTCCTTCGAATTAGTTTGAAGGATGGACATAAGGTCATGTACGTAATTTGTAAAATACTCAATAGAAGGATTGTTTCAAGAAGTTTCTGTAAGAGTTTTCCTAATCTAGGCTACATTAATTGATATTGTAATATACCGTTTTACGAGGTTGGTCTAAAGTGAGATAGAAGGTTTCTTAATTAGGCTAATATGAAGTTGGCTAATGTGGGCTGAGTTGAACATGACCCATAATGAGAGAGTTCGGTTGAAAACTTTATAAATAGTGTTCAAGTCTCTTCTCTAACCCTAATTCTCACAATTATCTTCACAAATGAGCGTTTACCTAGCGCTAAAGGGTAAGGGGGCCGTTTCATTGAGCTAGTGATACAAAAGGCACTAGAGGAGAAAGATTTGTGCTTGGATCATCACTTTTTTTTTTCTTTTCCGTATCAAGAATGATGGATTCCAAAATAAGCGTGATAATATTTCCACTTGACTATATGTTCCCTTGTTCTAGCTATGGAGATCATGTGATTGCGCGTTTTATCGTCTAACATATGGTATTAGAGCTTCCATAGATTAAAACATGGAGGTGTAGTTTTTTTGCTCTTTTCCATGATTTTTTTGTGTAGCAAAAATCATTTTTTAATATTTAGACAGGAATGAACTCAATGAGACGAGCAAAACCATTGGTGGCATGTCGCGGGGGGAGGCTGCATGCGTTGTTAGGGTGTCGAGCACGCACCCTCATGCGCTCTCACGCATGGACGAAGCTAGGGGTTGATGTCATCGTGACATTAGCAACTTGGCAACCCGCGAGACCTAACTCGATCCGGTTGCCTAATCCATTGACCAGGCGACTCAACCCTAAATTCGACCCGTTAACCTGCTCGAATCAGGTTACTGTTGACTGGATTGGTCAACCAGTCGAGTCATACGGTCAAACTAGTAATTGATCGGACTGGGAAGGAGGCCGGATAGGCTGTCCGCGGGTGTGCTCTACACGCCGCGCACTCAAGTGGTGTGTGCAGGCGCGTGGAGCCTCCAACAGGCACATGGTTGACGGTTACGTGCTCGTATGATGATGCTCTACCTTGTGGTGTATTTATTTTACATATTTGATGATTTTATAGATGTGAATATACATATGGAACCCTAAAAACGTGTATTTTTAGAGTATTTTCGCGTATTTTCTTGTATTTTTCTATGATTTTGAAATTACAGGTGCTGGTTTACAAGTATATCATTGCATAGATATTATGTAGATTGTGATTCATTAATAACATATATAAAAATTTGTATCACTGAATAAAGTAATGTAATTAGCATGATATATGATTTCAGTGATAAATTGCCTCTTTCACTAAAATCAAAATCATATGTATGTGGTGTATGTGAGAAGTAAATTTTATGTCATTGGTATGAGAGAATTTTGATGATTCAATTGAGTTATGACCATTAAAGTGACACACTTGATTAGGTTTAAGAAATATCGATATAGTATAATAATGGGATGTCTCTTGTAATAGTGCATGGTCAACTCTCAAAGGAGATGATTGTGTTTTAGTTCATGGACGGATATATGACAGTATGATGGAGGATTGACTGATCCTTGTAGTTCATATACCCAAAGGTGATGAATTCATGAAGGTTTAAATATATTCTTAAGGCTATTGTCAAATAGGGAGTATATAACCGCATGTCATGTATTCTGTCCAAAGGTGATTATGTGGTAGTGCATATAGCTTCTGGATGTGTACTTGTGCATCTTCAAGTTATACAGTCTTCACATGATGCTAAAGGTATACATTGCTTGCTTTTTAGTCACATTTTCTATAAATGATAACTTCATTACTATTGAGGTTCTTATTAGTTCAAACTTTAAGAAATGGAGGGAAGATTTTTTATCTGGTATGAAGATGACAGATGTCCATATGGCTCTTACTATCGATAAGTTGCTAGATCTTACTGCTAAAAGTATAGAAGCTTAGAAAGCACATTTTGCTGCTTGAAAAAGAACAATCGAATTTGCTTACTGTTTACGAAGTATTCCATTCATGAGTATTTGAAAAGTTGTATGCATGCAGACTGCACTACTAGACAGATAATGGAAGCTTTGATGGCTAGAAATCATGTCTCTTCTAATGCTAAGATAGAGACACACCTACAAATACTATTTCATATGAAGTATGATGGTTTTGGTAGAGTTAGGAATTATATTCTAAGAATGGTAGATTTGCAGATAAAACTTTAGACTCTCAATGTTGTTATTCCTACTGCTTGCATTGTGCACCAAGCTCTAAATACTCTTTTGAATGATTTTGGGATTATTAAGACCAATTATACTTTTCAAGATGAGACTTGGTCAATTAATGACCATATTACAGGGGTGGCAGTAGAGGAAGAAAAATTAAAGAAAGATAAAGGGCTCATTGCCCTTTATGCTTCTAGTTCTAGTAGTAATAAGGGTAGGAAGTTCAAAAATTATACTCATAAGGGCAACTCTGAAGCCACTAGTCCTTTCAACAATAAAAAAAAAAAAATTCTAAAACTGCTGGTCTTTTTAATAGTTAGGGTTCTAAGAAAGCATCATTCAAGAATGATGGTGTTCGTTGCTACTTTTGTAGGGAGAGAGGACATGTAAAGAAACACTGTAATAAATATAAAACTTGATTATCTAAGAGAACCAAGAGTGAGCCTAAAGGGATTCATAAATCGAAGGACGCTAAATCAGAATGAATCAAAGCTCATTGTGAAAAACAATATTAAAGTTGACGTCGAGTTCATGGGAGATATTATTATAATTTTAGATTATGGTTTTAGGATGATATTAAGAAACACTCTTTATATACCTTCCTTTAGGTGTAACTTAGCTTTTGTGTCTTGTTTGGACATGCGTGGATATCCTTTTGAAATAAAGAGCAATAATATTTTTATGTTTTTCAATTCAAATAAGGTTGGGTGTTGCAATTTATTCAATGGATTGTATCGATTGTATTTATCTCCCAATGATATGTACGTCGCTTATTCAACTGAAAATGTTGTTTCCAAAATGTCTCTATCTAAGGAACAATCTTATGCATTATGGCATAAACGTCTTGGTCACATCTCTAGAGAAAGAGTAGAAAGGTTAATAATGGCTAACATCCTGCCTACTTTTAAAAGTGATCTAGAGACTTGCATAGACTATTGTAGATATAAGATGACTAAGATAAATAAGAAAACCACAATTCGAAGTTATGACATGTTGAAAGTTATTCACACTAATATTAATGGATTATACATGGCTATTTTGTGCTGAAATTTTTATTTCATCACATTTATTAACTACTATGCCCGATATGGATACCTATACTTGATTTAAAAAAAGTTCAAGTCTCTTGACAAATTCAAGATTTTTTGGATTGAAGTAGACAAACAGTTGGGAAAAGTCATAAAGATTGTTAGATATGATCATAATGGTAAGTATTTTGGCAGACGTAGTGATGTTGGAAAACTTAAAGGATCGTTTGCCGAGTACTTAGAGGATTATGAGATAGTAGTTCAATTTACTATGCTTGAAAGTCTTGAACAAAATGGTGTGGCCAAAAGGCGCAATCACATTTTTATTGACATGATGAAGAGTATGATTAGTAGGACCAATTTACATGGTTTTCTATAGGGTGAAGTTTTCGAAACAATGCTTTACATTATAAATTTTGTTCATACTAAAGTGGTTCTATCAACTTTTTTTGAATTGTGGACTGGATGTAAACCTATCTTAAATCATCTTAAAGTTTGGGGATATCCTGCAGAAGTGAAGTTATATAATCCAACATTGAGTAAGTTGGATTCCAAAACTACTCAGTGTCATTTCATATCTTACCCATATCATTTACAGGAGTATCGATTTTATAACCCTAATGGAGATACAAGAATTGTGGAATTTCATACAACAAATTTTTAGAATCTAATGTAGTCGAAAATGATAGTTGCTTACAAATTATTGAAGATGATAGTATGGTGGAGATTACTGGATCCCTATCTCTTCCTGTGCAGACTATTATGGAACCTCCTACATCACAAACTAGGCCTATTATGGCCCAGATGCTGTTGTTGAGTCAATTCTTGATGAAACTCCTCAAGCCCATCAGATTTGGAATGATGTAGTAGCTCCACTCAGGAGATCGACTAGGCAAAGACGTTCAGTTATATCATCAAGCTGTATAGTCTATTTGGGAGAGCATGATTATGATATCGGCTGTGTTGTTGATTTAGCAACTTATACATATGTTATTTCATGTCTTCAGTCAGATTTATGGTTAGATGCAATGAAATATAAGATGCAATCCATGAAATATAATGGTGTTTGGGAGCTTGTTGAATTGCCTAAAGTTTATAAGCCCATTGGTGGCAAATGGGTATATAAGACTAAAAGGGATTCCAAAGGAAAGTTTGACAAGTTTAAAGCCAAACTGGTAGCTAAGAGTTTCACTCAAAGAGAAAGAATATATTATAAAACAACTTTTTCTCTAGTTTCTTCTAAAAATTATTTTAGAGTGATTTTGGCATTGATAGTGTCACGATCCGATCTTGTTGCCCTTGATCCCTCACCATGAGGAAAGGAAGGGAAAATGTTAGATTTAGGGGTACTTGATCATGAGAATTTCTTTACGGCTCGCGTTTCAAAAAACGTCATCATGTCACTTTTCGAATCAAGCCTCTCGTAAGTTTTCTCCACGAGATTGTGACCTCTCCCAAGCTTGTACTCTGCGTGACAACGGAGTGTCGTGGTGTTGTGGTCCATACCCACACGTGCAATGCATCTCGAGAGAAAAGGTCGGGTGTGGATATTAGATCTAAGGGTATCTTTACCATGGTAACCCTCTTGATAATATACTTCACCCATAAAGATGACATCACTTCATCTTTTGGAATATTCCCACATCAAGTATGCTAAACCATGGTGAGCTTCATCGAAACTCGTACCCATCGCGACAGGTTTATTTATACAATCTAGTTGTTTTAAAACAACCTAGAAATAAAATAGGAGTAGCCACTAGTCTCGTTTCAGGGGTCGACTAGAAAACCCAATCGAGGGTCGGGAGCGTTCCCTCAATTCCTACGCAACCAAATATGTAGGTTTGAGGACTTGAGTTACGCTAATATTTCTATTAGTGCCCTTTCAGTACTTAAATAGTATGTTGTGATTTCCTAACTTGTCTATGCATTTTTTCTTACATTTTTAGGATCGTTAGTCCTAAACTAAGCAATCATGCGTGGTTAGTCATTTTCATATTATTCTGTTTCTAGAAAACAAGAAAAAAAATCAATGGAATTGAAATTACGGACAGTAAGAAAACAATCGAGGAAATCAGTAAATCCACCATGCAATCCTAGAGAATATAAAAGAGAAACACAATTGAAAAATGTGAGAGAAAGAGAGAAAACCCACAACTCGTCGGGTTTTATACAACAAAGAGAACCCGAGACATATGTTAGAGAAATAAATAGTACATGATAACGGTTGGAATGGACATTGACCTCCACCGTCTTTGCGCTTTCTCCATCTTTGGGATCCTATTCTAAACCTAATGTAGAAACTTATAACTAGGTGCTACAATGGAAATAAACAAATTATACACATCAAAAGAATCAAAAACACGACATCATGTCAAGATCAATCATTTGAAGAAATTTAATGCAAAAGTCAAATTTTGGGGCCTCGGGGTCGGCCTTTGTTTTTCATGCGAGGGTCCCACTATGACACCTACCTACCCAATCCATTTTTGTGACTTATAGCAATTATCAACCAATTGTATTCTTGCATGATCAATAACGATTATAAGTCTCCTAACCAAGCGATCTATGTGATTCCAGGGTTTTTCCCTCGATATCATGCATCAACCTTATTATTCATCTAAAAGTCACATGCATTGCAGAAATTTAAACATGCGTGCAGGTCTTTTGGACCTTATTTCTCAACCAATCAAATAGATGAATGAGCCGTTGACGGATCACTTATTACCAAAGTCATACACCAATCACAAACACAGGCAATTCTAAATGTATGACATAATTGTATGCATGAAGGGTACATGTGATGTTTCAAAGACATATTTTGAAATCATTCACAAATTTTTTTTAGACAAAGTGATGTCTCGGTTATGAAAAGAATTCAATTGCCAAGACTAGTCTGGGGCTTGCATAGATGCACTCACAAGTGTCGAAGACATTTTGAATAGAATTCAAACTGTGACTTTCATGATGTCAAATCGGGATTTTATAAGATTTTGAAAATATTTAGAATTAAGGAATATTTAGGCTATGGAAAACATTCAATTGCCAAGGCTAGCTCGGGGCTCGCATAAATGCACTCACAAGCATTGTAGACATTTTGAATATGGTCAAAACCACGATTTTTCCTTAAGCCAAATCAAGTTTTGGAGAAAGAATTCTTAAAAATTATTTTTGAGAAACATCACATATACCAAATTATTTTTTTGAAAGATGCAATTTGAAAATGCCAATTATTTAACAACAAAAATCAAAACATTTAGAACAACTTCCATGAAGATGGCATGACCTAATTTCATGCACAAACTAACCTAAAAGGTATAATTAAACAATCACAATCATGTTTATATTAGGAAATTTCAGAACAATAATGTAAAGACAACAAAATTGAGTAATACCCATCGATAATCTAGCTATGGAAAAATTTCCTAATATGTGTAACATAATAATGAACAACTTTTGTGAAGGTAGCTTTCCTAAACGAGTTACACATGATTTTACAAAAATCAGACAACGAACAATAGCATGTCATAAATTTGTTAAATCATCAAGACACTCAACTAATATCACAAGGATTTATTCTATCAAAACAAGCCTAAAAATCATCTAAACTTCACACAACACAGCTAATATGTTGACAAACAAATTTTATTAAAAGGCCAAGTGCAAAATCCTAATAGAAAAAATAGAAAAAGAAAATATTGAAAGTCTATCCAAATATGGGTTAGAACATGGGTCCGAATTTGATCGCATGTTCAGATTTTGATCTAGTTTTGAAAAAATGGAAAGTAGTCCAAACGATGAGCAATTTGCATGAAATTAGCAGCATTGAAAACTTCTAAGTGTGCTTTTCCATTTATTAAAAGGGCTCGAGTCCAAACTAAGTTAATTAGGTGCTCTAAGATCAATATTTCAAAAGGTGCACATGTCGTTAGCTAAAAACCAAAACCCAAATAGGTATTAATAAATCTCAAAATCATTCAAATAATGAAAAAATGATATGAAAAGATCACATGTGACTTAGAATTAGATGCGATAAATAATTTGGACAATCATCTAAACCTAAGTCGACGTGAGAAGATGTCATACAATTCGATTACAATATAAGATGACTCAAGATTCATGACGAAATGCTTGAGAGTTTCTTTATGAACATATGCTCTTATGGCACAAATTAATCATGCAAAATGACAATCAAATGCAATGACGTGAATATGTACTCAAGTAACATGAAGTTTAAGTGTCAATATGATATTATCTCAAAATTTGGATTCTAAATGACTCAAACAAATATGGCAAGATGCATGTACAACAAT
Organism: Eucalyptus fibrosa; assembly: GCA_017140475.1. Lineage (NCBI taxonomy): Eukaryota > Viridiplantae > Streptophyta > Magnoliopsida > Myrtales > Myrtaceae > Eucalyptus > Eucalyptus fibrosa. The sequence goes on from CM029510.1 coordinate 20,967,358, forward strand.
ATTTTATTTCAGTATTAGCCTCATAGAATGCACACAATTTTAGACATCTCAAGAAGTGCAAAAATCTTACAAAAAATCCTACACATAGAACATGAAATGATGAACATTTCTTATTAAGAATTTAGAACCTAAATGTGATCACATGAATTGTAACAAAAATGACAAAACAGAGACGCATATTTAAACTATGTATTATTACAACACATTTTAACCTTAACTCATGCAATTGACTCGTTAACGTTAAGACTTTGCAAAGCGTGCATTAATTGAACATATGTGTCATATACTTCAACTTTCATCAAGGATTAGAGACCAAATAAGTGCATTTGTGGACTCAATTTCATCAAAACAGAATTCGGACCAATACAAAATAGAATGTCCATGTTCAGATCTAAGCAATTTTGACCTAGTTAAACATGTCTAAAAATTTTTAAAAAACAATACAAAACATGCACAACAATAATATGAGAAAACCTTACAAAAAAAAAACAATAATATGAGAAACTTTTATGAAGGAAAGTTATTCCAGAACTCAACACACAAATCAACACAAAAATGACAAAACTAAAGATCAATACGGAATAGATTGACCTAGGCTTGGATCTGAGTAGATCTGACCTAGGTAAGTACATCCAAAAATAGTGAAAAAATTAAATGATGTTCTCCACACAATTATAAGCAACTGTTATGAAGGAAACTTCTCCTAGAACTCAACCTAAAAATCAGTACAAAAATGACAAAATCAGAGATCATTACGGAACGGATTGACCTAGGCTTGGATCTAAGTAGATCTAACCTAGTTAAGCACATCCAAAAATCATGAAAAAATTACAAGACATGCACAAAATGATTTGGAACAAAACTCATAAGGCAAGAGTGTCTAAAAATTATCACACAAAGTTACATAAAAATAGTAAAGTCTCATTTCGAAGCAAGGACAGAACCGAAAATCCAACTAAACTAAGGTAGAATCAGAATCGCTCATCTTCGGAAACATTTTTCGAGGGTCAAATGATGCTCGATTGGGGTGTGCAACCTATCATTTTGAAGCTCAAGATGTCTATTATCTAATCCTAAGAGAAATCGAGTTGAAACGAAGTCGTTTCGGATCTCATTTTGGCCAAAACGGTAAGTTAGTCCTATAGTTACGAAATTGCAGATTTAAGGCTAATCAAGTTCAATTATCGAAACTCATTCAATCAATCATGTTCAAATTTCAGAAAAATCATCTATGAGCATATAAAACTAATATTGAAACCTAATCCTGACCGGCTAATGCAGCCTTGCTTCACGAGGTTTGAGACCGATATCATTACCTTCGTTGCAACTTTCGTTGATTGTAACCACGATCAATTGAATCAAGCTCCTCGAGGATCATAAGTAAGTCAATGTGGAACGTCTAGAGGATGGATCAAGTTCCAATCGAGCCAGATCATCACCAATTTATAACTACCAAAGGAACCAATTCGGCTAAACCGATCTTCAAGCACTAGTGAAGATCAAGTTGACCGCTCCTTCTAGTTACTAGACTGTGAAACTTCAATCACTTAGGGCTCATGGATGAGCTGAAAAGAGGATCAAAACATCACAGAACTTTCAGTAGCTGTTGCATAGATCTGGAACAAGATCGGTTCAAGAATGAATCGGTTTAGGTGCACCGGTGGAGGTTTAGACGTTGGAATAGATCTGGCTAGAGCTGGATCTTGCTCTGATCACCATTGGAAGTGAGGGACAAAGAAGCTGGACGATGATGTAGGGATGAAGACTGTTGACGGGGGCTAGAATCGACAGCAAAAAGCTTGCCGGAGAGATTCGGTAGGACTGAACTAGAGAGAGAGAGAGAGAGCTCTGGTTTTGGCGCCAAAAACAAAGAGAAATAGAGAGAGAGAGAGAGAGAGAGAGAGAGAGAGAGAGAGAGAAGCCTCTAGAAAGAGAAAATTTTGTGCATAATGAAAAGCTCTCTTGAAAATGGAGCAGAGGATCCTGAAACCGGTCGCCGGAGGTTAGGAATCGGCCAGCAAGGGGCTGAACTAGCTAGACCCATCAGCGGTTGGTTAGACTGGTTAGACTGATTCAGTCCTGTTCGATCGGATTTTGATCGATTCTCGACCAATATGGTATGGTTCTTGTTGTTTCGTCCACTTGGGACCCCTGTGGGTCTAAAATTTATGCAATTTTATCCATAAAAGACCAAATTGAAAATGAATTTTACCTTATTTAAGAAGAAATTTGCCAATTAAGGTACAATTAAGCTAATCAAGCCTTATGAACATGATCTAGGGTCACCTATTGATCTAATTGAATGATTATCATGAAAAACACTGATTCAAAATCATGGGTATTTTGAATTGGGCCTAAAAGGCTAAAATTATAAAATTTGCAATTCAATGGACAAAATTGTAAATTAACCAAAATTGAACTCAATTAGTGTCACGATTGTCCTATCTAATGAACTGCCCATGTGTAGGATCACTTATCACATTCAAATTAACCTTGAATTGAAGCGCTTGAGCTTAGGTAAAAAATGGAACTAAGCCTAATATTAAAATTGGACCTAGATTTATAAAATTAAACCATAGCCATGAACAGGTCAATTTGAATTGGGATAAGTGCCATAGAGTCCTAAAACTTGTCACGAAAATGCAATTGAGTCATAAAACTTGCAAAAAGTGCAATCAAGTTCTAAAACTTGTCAAAATGGTTCAATTGAGTACTAAAATTAACACCGTTAGTCTTATTGACGGAAAATGCTGACATGGTGCCAACGTAGCATTTTAAATGATTTTCCACTTGGCTTTTTAAAATAATTTTTAATTCAATCTTTTGAAAATTATATTTAAAAACTAAAATTCTTTTTTTTAAAAATAGTTAAAATAAGAAAAAAAAAAAAAAAAAAAAAAAAAAGGCAGCTCCTCGATTGCCGCCATTGTCGCCCATTGACGGAGGGGTCGGCGATGGTCACCGGCCGCCGCTCGACAAGGGCGAGGGTGATGGGCAGTGGCGGCGGCAGCGGAGGAGCTGCCTTTTTTTTTTTTTTTTCTTTTTTTAACAGTTTAAAAAAAAAGAATTTTAGGTTGCTGATGCCTATGGTGTGAGGTAGGTGTCTCTCGTCTCTCTTGCCCCGCTCATGTGTTGGATTATACTTGGTTGGCGGTTGTTCATGCCGTTTGGTGGTTTCTTGCTTTTCTTGTTTTCCTGTTTTAGCCGCTTGGCTTTTTCTCTTGGCTCCATTCCACTCATAATGATTCCGTTCATCTTGAGTGCAAGTTTTTGAAACTGTGTTCATTTGTATAGTTGGCCTTTCCCCAATATATTGCTTACTTTTACCAAAAAAATAAATAAATTTAGTTTTTAAATATAATTTTTTAAAAATTGAATAAAAAATTATTTTAAAAGCCATATGAAAAATAAAAAATCATTTAAAATATCACGTCAGCATTTTCCGTTAATAAGACCGACAAAGGTGTTAATTTTAGGACTCAATTAAACCATTTTGACAAGTTTTATGACTTGATTGCACTTTTTGCAAGTTTTAGAACTCAATTGCATTTTCGTTATCAGTTTTAGGACTTTTACAGCACTTATCCCATTCGAATTTTGATGATTGAAGCTTAATTGCTTGACTTTATTGTGCTTGGGAGGTTAAAATCCTTCAAATTAATGAGTTCTTATGTGAATTTTCCAAAATCGATTCTACATTTGGACTTATCTTAAGGAAATGAGCAAGAAACAATTGTTCGTTTGCAAGTCATGAAGAATCGATTTTGATCCCCTAATTAGGGCTCAAAATGGCAATTTGCATTTTGACTTGGTAAATCGTGAAATTGAGTATGCAAGTAGATTTCAAATAGTCCCTAAACTAAATGTTAAAGAAGGAACTACACCTAATTTTGACTAGAATAAAAGTAATTTTATTTTTGGTCTATTTAGAACCTAAAACTAAAAAAATTTAGAAATCAATGTCCTTAATCGAATTTTGTGAAATTTTCGACACAAAAGTCAAATTGACATTAAAAGAAATGTTTTTATGCATTTTCGATTTTTTCCCCCTTTTTTTTTTTGTCAAATATTTGACTAGAAGTCAACCATTTAGTTGACTTTTCCTAAAAGGTTGATTTTTTTTTGTCAAATCTTTGAATTTTCAAGAAATTGATTTGACAAAAGTGAAATTAAAGCAAATGGATTTTTTTTTTTTGCTTAAAAAGTCAATTTTTGACTAGGGTTTACTTTTGGTCAAAGGGTTGACAAAAACATCAACTCAAAAGTCAACCATTTTGACTTTTCAGTTTTTTTTCTTGAAAATTAGTTAGAAATTACTTAAAAATGATCATGCAAAAGAAAGAAAAGAAAACGACACTTTTCGATTGAGAAATGGGGTTCTGTTGCGATTAGAAACTCAAATCTCGATTTTTTTACTTTTTAATAATGCATCGATTAAAAATCAGACGTTAACAAGTAGCTCTTTGATATGAAGTTACACTAGATGGATGTTAAAATTGCTTTTCTAGATGAAAATCTTAATGAGGAGGCCTATATGATGTAGCCTAAAGGTTTTGTGGCAGATGATTCGGATAAGTTTGTATGTAGATAGCCTTAAGCAAGCTTCTAAACAATGGTATTTAAAGTTTCAGAGTGTTGTCATTTCATTTAGATTTATTGAAAATAAAGTAGATCAGTGTATATATTACAAGGTTAGTAGGAGGAAATATATTTTTCTCATACTTTATGTAAATTATATCATACTTGCAAGTAGTGACAGTGGATTATTACATGAGATAAAGCGGATGTTATCAACAATTTTTTGACATGAAAGACCTTGGTAAGGCATCTTTTGTTCTTGGCATTGAAGTTCATAGAGATCGTTGTCATTGTTTATTAAGTTTGTCTCAGAGGCATATGTTGATCGTACTTTAGAAAGATTCTATATACAGCATTGCAAGCTAGGAATTACTCCAATTATTAAGGGTGATAAATTGAGTCTCTTATAATACCCTAATTCAGATTTTGAGAAAGCCCAAATGAAGGATGTACCTTTTGTTAGTATGCTTGGAAGTATCTTGTATGCTCAAGTTTACATTAAACTAGACATTACTTTAGCAACAAGATTTTTAGGCAGATATTAGTCAAATTCAAAACACGATCACTAGGCTGCTAGCAATAAGATTTTGAGGTACTTAAAGAGAACAAGAGACTATATGCTAATTTATAGACATGTTCTGAACTTGCAGCTAATAGGGTATTTGAGTGTAGATTTTTCCGGCTGTTAAGATGTTGTGAAGTCAATGACATGATATATATTTATATTGATAGGAGGTGCAGTATTATGGAAGAGCGAGAAACAGAAATCTGTATTTTCTTTTACCATGCAAGCGGAGTTTGTAATATGTTTTTTTCAGCTGCTATTTAGGCTATTTGGCTTTAGAACCTCATTAGGAAGTTACCGTTTTGAATTTTGTGTATAGGCCCATATAATTATATTGTGACAATAACTCTATAGTGTTATTTATTAACAATAACGGAAGTCTCAAGGGATCTAAGCACATAGAGGTCAAGTTTTTGACCATAGATGAATTAGTATAGAATAGTGCCATTGCAGTAAATCATATTCTTACAGATGATATGGTTATAGATTCACTAACTAAAGGCCTACACATTTGTTCGTTTGAGCAACATGTTTTTAGCATGGGCTTAGGAGTATTATAGGATGCTGTTATTTAGTGGGAGTTGTTTTTATTTATTTTTTTTCTAATAAAGTTTACATCTGTATTTGTTATATTTAGTAAAGTGTAATAAAATATTTATGAATGAATTGTTATTATGTTGAATACATATTGATAAAAGTCTCAAGGTATTGTATAAATCTTGAGTGAAAGCTAGGAGCATTCGGTTATTAGCCTTGAGCATATGTTTTGTTACACATGAAGAAATGTTAACCATAAAGACATGACATATGTGGGTTCAATAGAACCGTAAAGACATTTTCTAGTGGCACAAATTTTTGTGACACTTAAGGTAAGAGAATTGTGATTAACAAATGGAATCTCTCTATGAGAGGTGTTATCCATTTGTCATATTACTATATTGAATCTATATCAATAAAGTTAAAAGTACTCTTGATCATAAAAGGCTTTGTGTGTATACATGTAGTTACCGCCATGATTGGTGTTTGAGATCAATGTGTAGACATACAATACACACTTTTAATTAATATAGCTCAAGTGAGAGAATGTAAGAGTTTTATTAATGTGGGCTATATTAATTGATATTTTTATTTACCATTTTACGGGGTTGGCTTAATGCAAGATAGAAGGTTTCTTAATCACTTTAATATGTAGCTGGTTAGTGTGGGCTAAGTTGAACCTAACCCGTAATGAGAGGGCTTGGTTGAAAATTCTATAAATAATGTTGAAGTCTCTCTTCTAATCCTAATTCTCACAATTATCCTTACAAAGGAGTTTTTACATAGCACTAAAGAGTGACGAGGCCGTCTCATTGAACTAGTGATATAGATGGCACTAGAGGAGAAAAACTTGTGCTTTGATCATTGCTTTTCCACTTTTGCATAAAAAAAGACGGATTCTAATATAAATGCATTAATCTTTCCACTCAATTATATATGTTCTTTGTCTAGTTATAAATATCATAGCATTGTGTGTTTTAGGTCTAATGGTTTCTTCTTGCAGAGTTGGGGAAAATATTGTCAATAGTTCATTTGTAAAACAAACAAAGAGATGACGGGTGCCCCAATGGCCGATGCCATATGTAGATCTTCCATCCCTTGACTACCGAAAAAGCCGGATGAGTGTTGAAACATCTCTCGATGATTACATATTCTAATATATCTCTGCTAGGCTAGTTCCCATATAACACATCGAGAAGAGAAGAATGTTATCGAGTATTGCAAAGTCTAACTTGACTTTTCAATAGAAAAAGATTGCACTTAAAGATTGAGACATATATCACATCATGTAATACAAACTCAAAGGCTAAATAAACTTGCCTCCTTCGATGGTATGAGTCACTTTTCCAATATGGTTCGTATAGGATATGAATTTGTGATATTCCTTAGTGCATTTAGAAGCAAAGGCTACCTATCATATGTTGGGGTGGCCACTATCGATAATTCAACATGTGGAAAGATCATTAGGCTGATGGATCTTCACCTATGAATTGATGACTTGAAGTGGGCACCTTCATCATTGTGGACAAATTGACCAAATGCTAGTATTAATTTTTGCTCATTGTTGCTATTGTCTTGGTCTCTTGCAGACCTCCCCGGTTGCTATTAGGTTGATTTTAAGCTGCGATGGTGCTGTAACCGCTGCTAGTTGTCTATCAGTTTATATCGAGTGTACATCCACTATGAGAGCACTCCCTCAACTTCCAATTTGGAGGATGTCCAATCATCTCCATGTAGTGACTCTTCTTGTGCTTGATCTTCCTACAATGGTAACTTTGGAATTTCCTGACCGGTACCTTTCTAGGGCATGCACTTACAATAGAGAAAGCAGCATCATCGATCTTCTCTTTCCTCTCCTAGACAATTTATCATTGGCATTCCTTCTGCTTGATCATAAAATAAATCTTACCGGGTGACAAGAGTGGCTTGAGGTTGAGAATTGAATGACAAAAATTCTCATAGGTCTTAGCATTGAGATTCATCATAGTCATTGAGTTCATCAAGGTTAAAAGTGGTAGATTTCCTCCACCTCTTTCTTCTTTGCATTCTTCATGGTTGCAGCATACTTATGCTTTAGGACATCATCATAATCGTTAAGTTCATCCTATAAGACCTTCAATTTGGTATAATATTCCACCAACGAGAGTCCTCCTCATTGTAGCAGCCCCATCTCAAGTTTTGATCTAGTTGACATGAGGTCTATTCTAAGAAAATCTCTCTTTTTAGCTCATTACATCAAAATGGTAGATCTCCACCTCTTTCTTCTTTGCATTCTTCATGGCTGTAGCACATGTATGCTTTGGGACACCATCATGTAGAAATTATCCACATAAATAAATAATTAATCAAGAACAATTAAATTCATATATGATTATGAAACACCAAAATTGATATGCATAGGAATTTAAACGTACCTATTTGAGCCAGTTCTTCACTCGAAGAAAAACATATCAGTATAGTAATGATCTATTGGAATGCCAGATCTTCCTCTCTATGACCTATTTCGATATAGCAACTTGTAATGGAATTAAGCGATTGATAGGTATAGCCTACCATTTTATAGGCTAGAGAGAGGACCTAGTAAACCTTAATCAATAGTATGTCAACTAGGCCCGTCTTATTACAGGCTTCAATTAAACACAATTGTCTACATTTTACTACTCAACTAGGTCTATTATTAATAGATGCTGAAACCCAATTCAATAAGATCACTTAAGGGTTTAACATATATTGGAATATCTATTAATCCGATTATTTAAAATAGAAAATTAATTAATTAATGTAAGCACATATTATAGGAAATTTTCAACATTCTCCCCCTTGGGCTACATTAATTAACTTATTTTTATTTTGAAAACGATTTTATATTGAAAATGACACTCTCGGGTTAATAACTGAAAATTTGTTTTATGTGGCCACAATTTAAAAAAAAAATAATATTCCAATAACGACATCTCAATATCAATCTAATCCTATATAACCTCAGTATAGGATTATGGGGATCAATGTGTTAAGAAATACCACAACACATGACCTTCCGTAATCATATATAATAAGCATTATATTTTCATGGATCATGGGCTTAGTAGTATAGTAAGAAATAGTGCCAACATGTGATCAAAATATACACTATTTATTATCGGTCCCCAATGCAATTTCTCGACGACATGAAACTGTATTAGCGCAAATTCTAAACAACATGAAATTGCACAACTATGTTGCAATCCAACATGAGATCTCAAAATTAGTGACATCTAGTTGTCTTTAAACTAAAATTTGCTTAAAGATATTGTTTTATACATCCATTTCTCAGTTGACAAGAGAAAGGATAACAATAGAATCAACAATAATGATAATCAAAAGTAAATGATTTAATAGACATCATAAAAGCATTATCGGTTTGCATATAACTATAATATCTAGAAATACAAATTATATAGCTCCCACTAACAAAAGAGATCAAAAAAATCTAAAACACCCATATTCTTTGCATGTTCTTTAAACAAAATGGGTTATAAACCTTTTATTAGAGGATCAGCCAACATGGACTTAGTTATGATATTCTCGATCATAATGTCTCCATTTTTAAACTAGTTCTTAATAGTATAATATTTGGGGATATATTTAGCGGAAGTCCTAAAACTTGTCAAAAAGTGTAATTGAGTCCTAAAACTTACAAAAAGTGCAATCAAGTCCTAAAACTTGTCAAATTGGTTCAATTGAGTCCTAAAGTTAACACCGTCAGATTTACTAATGGAAATTGTTGATGTGGTGTCGACGTCATATTTTAAATGAATTTTTTTTTGTTTTCCATATGGATTTTTAAAATTATTTTTATTCAAAATCCTTAAAAATTAGATTAAAAACTAAAAAGGAAACGATAAATTTATTTTTAAAAAACTGTTAAAAAAAAAAAGGCAACGGTGGAGCTTCTGTTGCCGCCCATCGCCAGAGGGGTTGACAACGGTCGTCGGCCCTGGGTGAGGTGGCTAGCCTTCACCAGCCCCAAGGAAGGGCTAGCTACCCCCGCTAGGTCCGGTGAGGACGCCCAGATCTGGGCACGCCGGCCCTCGCGAGGGGCCAGCAACTATCGCCTGCCCTGGGTAAGGCCTCGCCGGCCCTCGCTTGGGGTCGGCGATGCTCGCCTAGATCTGCGAGTTGAGCAACCGAACCTCATGGTCCTCCTCCTCCTCGACCTCGCCATTCTCGTCGACGTCATCGTGGGTGGTGAGAGCAGCGTCGTCCTTGTTGGTAGAGTTAGCGAAGTGGGCAATAGCCTCAAGCTCCTCCTCGTCCTCCTCGTTGGCCGGCTCGTCGAGCTGTGGCTACTCCTCGCCCTTGGACCAGTCTGACAGGGCCTTGTTGGATGGCACCTGCTCGCCCAGATCTGGGGGAGCATCGCCGAACCCCGGGCGAGGATCGGCGAGGCCTTGCCTAGGGAGGGCAATGGTTGCAAGCCCCCCGCGAGGGCTGGCATGCCTAGATCTAGGCGTTCTCGCCCGACCTGGCGAGGGTGGCTAGCCCTCACCTGGGGCTGGCGAGGCCTCGCCCGGTCGAGGGCTGGTCACCCCGCCTAGGGCCGGTGACCATTGCCAACCCCTCCGGCGATGGGCGGCGGCGGAAGCTCCATTTGTGCCTTTTTTTTTTAACATTTTTGTTTTTTTAAATAAATTTTGCTTTTCCTTTTTAGTTTTTAATCTAATTTTTATAGATTTTGGATTAAAAAAATAATTTTAAAAAGCCATATGAAAAATAAAAGAATAATTTAAAATATGACGTCAGCGCCACGTTAGCAATTTCCATTAGTAAATCTGACAGTGTTACCTTTAGGACTCAATTAAACAAACTTGACAAGTTTTATGATTTGACTGCACTTTTTGTAATTTTTAGGACTTCTGCTGAACATATCCCATAATATTTGGTCTCCATGTGTTTGGACGTATTGTTGATCTTGTCATTCTTGGAATAAAACACAGCTACAATGTTGTCACAATAGATCACCATAAGTCTTGCAATAGAGTCCACAACTCACAATTATGCGATCAAATTTCTGATCTAAACAGCTTGAGTTGACACGCCGTAACATACTACAAACTCAACATACATTGTAGAGTTTGTAACCAAGATTTACTTTGTGCTCTTCCAAGAAATAGCACCTTCAACCATCATAAAAATATATCCAGAAGTTGATTTTCTGTCATCTGAACAATTAGCAAAATCAATATCTAAATATCCAATCACCGTTAGGTCCTTTACTTTGCTATACACAAGCATAAAGTCTTTTGTTTGTTGTACATATCTCATTACTTTTTTTAGTTGCAACCCAATGTTCATGACCTAGATTTGACAGATATCTTACAAGAGTGTTAATAGCAAAAGCAATATCAGGTCTATTACATACTTGTGCATACATAAGACTACCAATTGCACTAACATATGGAACATTCTTCATTACTTCTTTTTCAGCATCATTCTTGAGGTATTGTTCTATATTCAATTTATCTCCTTTCACGACAAGAGCTTCACTAACCTTGCAAGTTTGCATATTGAATCTTTTCAAAACACGGTATATATAACTTTTCTGAGATAACCCCTAAATCTTCTTAGATCTGTCCTAGAACAAAAGAGGCTTCCTAAAGGTCTTTCATATCAAACTTTGTATATAAAAAACTTTTTGTGTCATTCAATAGATCAACATCTCTACTAGCAAGCAAAATGTCATCTACATAAACTACTTAGAAAATATATATACTCCCACTTACTTTCATGTAGATGCATTGGTCAAACTTATTTTCTTCAAAGCCCAATGAATTCACAACCTTGTCAAATTTCAAGTACCATTGACGTGATGCTTGTTTGAGACCATAGATAGACGTCTGAAGTTTGCAAACCATATGCTCCTTTCCGGCTTCTTTAAACCCTTTAGATTGCTGTATTTATACTTCTTCATCTAGATCTCTATTAGAAAAGCTGTCTTGACATCCATTTGATGAAGCTCTAAGTCAAAATGAGTCACTAATGCAATGATTATCTGAAAAGAGTCTTTAGTAGACACTGGATAAAAGATTTCAATATAATCAATGCTTTCTTTCTATATGTACCCTTTTGCGACTAACCTTGCATTGAATCTCTCTATGTTGCCTTTATTGTTTTTCTTGGTTTTGAATACCCATTTACAGCCGATCACCTTATGCCCATCAGATAAATCAATAAGTTCCCATACTTGATTATTTGACATAAAAAATCATCTTGTCCTTCATTGCTCTTAACCATTCATCTGCCTAATAACTATTAAAAGCTTCTTTGAAGGTCGCCGAATCAACTATATGTCCAATGTTAAAATCAGTTTCTCCAAGATAGACATGATAATCATTTAGAGGCGTTGGTCTTCTTAATCGCTGTGATCTTCACATAGGCATTTCTAGAGTTTCATCATTCATTTGGGGAATTTCATTTGTAATAAGAGGATCTACCGTCATATCTCCAGTATTTGCTTCTTGTTGAATTTCCACTCTACAAGGTTCTCACATAGAATCTTCATTCAAGATGGGCAATGGAATATAGACCATTTTGTTTAGTTCTTCCCTTTCGAAAGATTGAGAAGATGTCTCTTCAACAACATCTAATTTCAAGAATTTGGCAATTTGAGATTCAATGATTCTAATGCCACAAGTAGGAAAATAGAACCTATACCCTTTGGAATGGTCAAGGTATCCAATAAAGTAACATCTAGTAGTCTTGGGTTCAGTTTTCTTTTGAGAATGATCATAAATTTTCACTTCTGCTGGACACCTTCAAACTCAAAAGTGATTCAAGCTTGGTTTCCTCCCCGTCCACAATTCAAAAAGGTCTTTTCAGCACTGATTTACTAGGTACACAATTTAATATATAAGTTATTATTTTAATTGCATCACCCCATAAGTATTCAGGTAAATTAGAACTACCCATCATATTTGGTTTCATCTCCATGAGTGTGCAATTGTGCCATTTAGCTATACCATTTAGTTCAAGACTCTCAGGCATTGTATACTAAGCGACAATACCACAATCTCGTAAATATTTAGCAAACGGTCCCATTTGTTGTCCAATCTTGGTACATCACCTATAATACTCACCATCATGATCAGATATGATAATCTTGATAATTTTTCCCAATTGTTTCTCAACTTTAGTGCAAAACACTTTGAACATGTCAAGAGCATCAGCCTTCTCCTTAATTAGATAAACATAACAATAACATTAGAAATCATCAATTAATGTGATGAAGTACTTATTTCCACAAAAGGTGGTTGAGTATGGCCCATTAATATCTATATGAATTATCTCCAATAGATTTTGATTGCAAGTAATGCATTTCTTCTTGGTTTTGGTCAATTTTCCCCTCACACAATCAATACAAGTCTTAGTATTATCTGAGTTAAAAGGAGGAAGACTATCAACCCTGATCAGTCACTTTACCCTTTCTTTGGAAATATGCCATAATCGCTTATGCCATAGCAATAAAGATCCTTATTTGATCAAGGATCTCTTAGCATCATTATTCTCGACATTGAATGAATAATATGATTTATCGAGAGATAAGGATAATCGATATAATCCATTAAACAGAACAGAATTCCCAATATTTTGGAATTATAACTAAAATCCACTATTTTATTTGCAAAATAATGACAATATCCAGCTTTGTCAAGTGAAGAAAGAGTTATCAAGTTTCTCCTAAAACCAAGAATATAAAAGACATTATTTAAAATAAGCTAAAAATCAGAGTATAAATTCAAAACAATTGTGCCTATGTGCTCCTAATCAACTCCGATATCGTTTCCAACTTTAAGCTTTGACTCCCTCAAACTTGGATTCCTTAGATTTCTAAGGCCCTTGGTGATTTTCTTTTCTTGCTTTTAGCTAAGTTTGAACTTGTAGCAATTGGCTCTTTTGTGATCCTGCTTCTTGCAGTGAAAACATTTGAAATCCTTATCTCAATTTCTCTCATTATTTTCATTTTTCTTGAAGTCTTGGCTTTTCTTTGGACCATGAGCATTCAACCCTTTAGGCTTATATTTTCCTCTAGATGAACTCAACTTGACATTAACAATTAAGTGGGTGTACTCATACTTCTCATTCTTTAACTTCTCCTCATCACTCACACATTTGGTAATCAAAGTATTGACGCTTCATGTCTCATTCTAAGTGTTATAAACAATCTTAATCTAGCTAAATTAAGCTGGCAAAACTTTTAATGCGTGATGCACAATATAATCTTCGGAAAGGACAATTTTATGGGCCTTAAGTTTGGATTGAATATGGACCATTTTCGTTATAAATTCTCTAACATCCATAGTAGCATCATATCTCATGTTTGTTAACTCACTCAGCAATTTATCAGCTTAAGGCTTATCTGAGACTTTATATCTTTCTCCTACTGCTTCAAGAAACTGCCTCACATTCTTATCTTCTGGCAAACCACTAATGAGATGCTCAACAATGGACCTCTTTATAGCAATGAGGCTTAGTCGGTTGGATTTTTCCCATCTAAAATAATGGGCCTTTTGATTTGTAGTACTTTGATCATTGGGCTTGGAAGGTTCATCCTCACGTAGTCATAAGTCCATATCCACAATTCCCAAAGCAAACTCTATATCTTGCTTCCAACTCTTGAAATTTGATACAATTAACATTTCAACCATGGCATTGTTGTTGTTTATAGTAAAGATAACTATTTGTTACACATAGTATAATAAGATTAATTATGGGCATTATTAAGCAATTGAACAAAAATAATTAGTACATTATAAACTTCATTAGGACAGTGTATAATGCACCATTATTTTCCACAACATGAAGTTTGTAAAGCGACAATAAGGATAATTATATATAATTGTCAAGGATTCATCTCCTTTGGGTAGACAAATCTTTTAAATTATACATCTCCATGATATCAATATATAGAGACGATAAGGAGAATTACATATAATCATCAAGGGCTTATTCACTTTGTGCAAACAAGACATTATAATTATATATCTTCATTATATCAACATAGAGGGGAATTACATATAATTCTAAATTTTTTTCCAATTTAAGAAGATAGAACTGTTGAGTCATACGTCTCTATCAAAAACAATTAGATCCATATATGACTGTGAAACACCACAATTGAATTGCGTAGTGGAATTAAACGGCACCTATTTGAGCCATTCTTTCACTTGAAGAAAAATAGATTAGTCTAATTATAATAAGCGATCTATTGAAATGCCAGATCTTCTTCTCTATTGTTGGAGAAATCTTCTTGAAATATTTTGAAGCTGACAAAACGTTTCCATCAGTCTAGTCTGAAGGTTTGCAGACTTTGCTGTTTAAAGTCTGAAGACCTCCGGACAGCCAGACTCAAGATTCAAAGTCTATCCTCATCGACAGTTCTAATCCGTTGAAGAAAGGCTATCCAGAACTAGATGTTTTATTAAGGATATGACGTTATCGACTGGAGAAGATCTCTTGGCTAGATATGACATAATGGAATCCTTTTAATTGATCGAGATTGATTCGAAGATTAAGGATCCGTTGATTGGCGAAATATTCGTGGAAGGTTCTACTTATGGAAACCGAGATCCTGATTGTATGGGCGAACAGGATTGATGGGCTATCGTCATGTTCCTTTAATAGCTCGAATGATCTTCCTAATTGATTCCATCCAACGGGTATGATGGCGTAAAGGAGTATATAAGGAAGACGTTCTAAGTTGTTTGAGAAGTGCGCGATAGAAGAATTCCAAAGTCTGAAGCTCCTTGTTATTTAGTCAATTCATTTGAGCAAAAAACTTGTACGCAAAAGAGAGTTTATATTTGTGAGAAACCTTGAGGAAGTGTGGTAGAACATCTACACTGTGGAATCAAGAAAAAGCTGTGCTCTAACATCTCTTTTGTTCATAGTGGAATCCAGCCGATAAGCTGTCAGTGCGGAAGAGTGGACTTAGGCTTGGAATAAGCCGAACCACTATAAACCCTGTGCTTAATCTTCTCTTCCATACTCTTTACTTTACTTTGGTCGTAATTCATTTTGGTTAAGCAAAAGAGTATTTCCTTTCTATCGGTTGCCTAGTATTGCTTCCGTATCTCGAGAAATTATTTTTACACCTATTCACCGCCCTCTAGGTGTTTATACTAGCTACATCAATTGGTATCAGAGCTTGTGTACTCACGTTGTTTGAAGTGTTTCACTTCAAAGTTAAAGATCCATGGCTAATATGTTGGCTCCAGGGCTGATAGAAGGGCAAAGCAATACCAGACCACCTTACTTTGATGGAAAGGATTACAACATATGGAAAAACAAGATGAAGGCGTTCCTAAGATCAAAGGATCCTTTGGAATGGGATGTTGTAGAAAAAGGAATCATTCCTAAAGCTGCACCTGTCTCAGAAAGAGAAAAAGATACTGTGGAGTCTAGTCAAATGACTCAGGAAGAGATAATCAAGAGACAAGCTCTTGATGCAAAAGCAATCTATTCTTTATATTGTGCTCTATCACCTACTGAATATAATAGAATATCTTCTTGTGTTACAGCTAAAGAAGTCTGGGATAGATTACATATTACCTATGAAGGAACCGATCGAGTGAAAGAAACCAGAATCAACATTCTCCTCGGTCAATACGAAGCCTTCAGAATGAAATCGGGAGAATCTATAACTGACATGTTTAGTCATTTTACAGATATCGTGAATGGTCTTGAAAATCAAGGTCAACCAATTTCTGATCCCATGAAGGTAAACAAGCTACTGCGTGGACTCTCAAAGGATTGGAATCACATAAAGACCTCAATCAGAGAGACCCAAAGAATCATGCCACTATCTGTTGATGAGTTGGTTGGAACTCTTCAGTCTTATGAAGTGGAACGAATCAATGAAGATGAAGACCCTAAAGGTAAGAAATCCATTGCATTAAAATCCAATGATGATTCTGATGTTGCAGATTCTGAAGACGATATGGACGATGAGGAGCTTGCTCTCATGATAAGAAGATTCAGAAAGCTGAACAGAAAAGGAAGAATATTCAATCCAAGGAAACAAAGTTTTCAAAAGCAACAGACTAAGTCTATTGAAGATGATGAATCAAATAAAGATGTAGTCTGCTTTGAATGTAAGAAAAAGGGGCACATCAGACCCAACTGTCCTCTTCTGAGAAAGAAGAAAGGAAAAATTGAAAAGTATCGAAAGGCTCTTAAAGCAGAAACCTGGAGTGATACAGAATGTGAAGAAAGTGATGATGATTATGCCAACATATGTCTGATGGCACAATCGGATTCAGATTCAAACTCCGAGACAGACTTAGATTCAAACAGTGAATTTGAGGTAAGTAACTTCAAAATCCCTATTAAAGTTTCTAAATACATTGATGAGTTGTGTTTTAGTCTTAAGACTTCTCTTAAAATGATTTCCGAACTCATAAAGGAAAATATTTCCTTAAAACAACAAGAAAATGTTTTGAAAGAAAAGGTGAAATGTTTAGATATGAATGTTTCTTCTCTTAGAGAAAGTGAAGATAATCTTTCAAAAGAAAATGCATTCTTGAAAAATGATATCTCAAATATTTCCAAAAGATTTTCGATAGGATCTAAGAAACTAGAAAAAATACTTTCTTCAAAGACCATATTTCAATAAATCTGGTTTGGGAATGACTTTCTTTGAAACCATTCCTTTAATTGATTTTCCTAAAGTAAAGGAAAGAATCAAACAAAGACCCTCAAGAGATGCTTACAAAAATCATTTTAAAAGGACCTTTGTAAAACCAGTAGGTTGCAATGCTCTCAGATATTCAAAGTGCAATAGTGTAGATCATTTTGAAAAAGAATGTCCTATGGTTTGGAAACCTGTCAATAAAGTATGGGTAAAAATCGCATATCATACTAACACGAATGGACCCAAGAAAAGATGGGTACCAAAGAAAGTTTGAATTTCTTTTTTAAATGCAGGTCACTATCAAGAAAAAGGTAAAATGGTATCTGGATAGTGGATGCTCAAGACACATGACATGAGACTCAAATTGCTTCATAAAACTTGTTCAAGTAAATGGTGGAAAAGTCTCATTTGGAGGAAACAACAAAAGAAAAATTGTGGGATTTAGAACTGTGAAGATTGGAAACCTCACAATAAGCAATGTTTCTTTAGTTGAAGGACTCAACTATAATCTGCTCAGTGTCAGTCAGCTATGTGATACAGGTTTCAAAATCTACTTTCAAGAGGGTATATGTTCAGGAATTAGTAAAGACTCTACTCAGTCATTTATGGGACGAAGACATGGAAATATCTACCTCTTGGATGTAAAACCAGATGAATCGCAATGTTTAATTTCAATCCAAGACGAAGCAAGCTTATGGCACAGAAAGCTTGGGCACATCAATATGAAGTAGATAGCCAAAATTTCAACAAAGAAGCTTGTTCGTGGTCTATCCAATTTATCATATCAAAAGTCTGACCTATGTACACCATGCATATTGGGAAAACAGGTAAGAAATTCCTTTAAACCAATAAATCAAGTTTCCACTAACCGTGTACTGCAGCTTCTGCATATGGATCTCTTTGGACCAACCAGAACACAGAGCATTGGAGGTAAGAAATATTGCCTAGTAATCGTGGATGACTACTCACGATTTACTTGGGTGTATTTCCTGGCAAGTAAGTCTGAAACTTTCTCTTACTTTGAAAAATTTGCTAAAAAGGTTCAAAACGAAAAATGATATGTTATTTCAAGTATAAGAACAGATCATGGAGGCGAATTTGAAAATCAAGATTTTACAAGGTTTTGTGATGAATCTGGTTTTCAGCATTTGTTCTCCTCTCCATATACTTCAGAACAAAATGGAGTTGTGGAAAGAAAGAATAGATCGCTTCAAGAAATGGCTAGAACTCTTCTAATTGAAAGCAACATCTCCTCACGTTTTTGGGCTGAAGCAGTTTTTACAGCATGTTATATTATCAATAGAGTTTTTCTAAGGCCTATTCTAGAAAAAACCCCCTATGAATTATTCAAAGAAAAGAAGCCTATTGTTTCATATTTTCATGTGTTTGGATATAAATGTTTTATACTGAAAAATGCAAATGATCGAGTTGGTAAGTTTGAAGAAAAGTCAGATGAATGCATCTTCCTTGGATATTCAACCACAAGCAAAGCGTACAGAGTCTACAACAAAAAGATTCAAACTATGGAAGAATCAATGAATGTCAAATTCCAGGATTCTATGCAAAATGAATCTATTCAAACTCATCTTGAAGATCTTGAACCTGCTCAAGACTCTACAAAGTCTAAATCTCAAGAAGCAGCTCAGACTTTGAAGGACCAGGGGCAAGTGACTGTTGAAGATTCAAGTGAAGGAAGTGATCATCATTCTGACAAATTAACCAGCAACTGGAAGCATAAGTCCAGTCATCCCAAATATCTTATCATTGGCGACATTAATGAAGGAATTTGCACTAGATCCAAAAGGCGCGAAGAGTCTAGTGCTGTGGCTCTTATTTCTAAAATAGAACCCAAAAGCATAGATGAAGCTTTATCTAATGAAAGCTAGATTGAAGCCATGCAAGAAGAGCTCAGGCAATTCAGTATCAATGATGTCTGGGAATTGACTCATAAACCGAAAGATAAATCAGTTATTGGAGCTAAATGGGTTTTCAGAAACAAGATGGACGAGAAAGGAAAGGTCGTAAGAAACAAAGCAAGACTCGTGGCCAAGGGATACACGCAAGAAGAAGGGATAGACTATGACGAGACTTACGCACCAGTAGCAAGGTTAGAAGTAATTCGTTTATTACTTGCATTTGCTTGTCATAAAAATTTCAGGTTATTCCAAATGGATGTCAAAAATGCCTTCCTAAATGGATTCATCCATGAGGAAGTCTATGTGGAACAACCACCTGGGTTTGAAGACCCAAGAAAACCAGACTCAGTATTCAGACTCAAAAAGGCCTTATATGGCTTAAAACAAGCACCTCGAGCTTGGTACGACAGGCTGAGTAAGTTTTTAATTCAAAATGGTTTTGTGAAAGGTAAAGTAGACACTATTCTGTTTATCAAAAGAGAAAGCAAAAGTTTTGTGCTAGTTCAAATATATGTCGATGATATTATATTCGGATCCCCTAATGAAAGTCTGTGCAAGAAATTCTCTAAGACTATGCAGGATGAATTTGAAATGAGCATGATGGGTGAGTTAACCTTCTTTCTCGGGCTTCAAGTGAAACAACTGAAGGAATGAACTTTTATTCATCAAGAAAAATATGCTAATGATCTCGTCAAAAAGTTTGGTGTGAACAATTGCAAGAAGGCTAAAATACCAATGTCAAGTTCCTTGAAGATAGATAAAGATGAAGAAGGAAAGAAAGTCGACCAAAAGCTACACAGGAGTATCATTGGCTCACTTCTTTATCTTATTGCTTCTAGACCTGACATTTTGTTTAGTGTTTGCATTTGTGCCAGATTTCAAGCAGACCCTAAAGAATTTCATTTAAATGCTACAAAGCATATTATTAAATACATTGCTTCAACTTCAAGCATCGGCCTATGGTATCCTAAAAGAGGAGACTTTACTCTTCTTGGATACTCAGACGCAGATCTAGCCGGTTGCATTGTTGATAGAAAGAGCACCTCGGGTACCTGTCAATTACTTAGAGGCAGGACAGTATCTTGGTTTTCAAGAAAGCAGAGTATGTAGCTATTGAAAGTTGCTATTCACAAATTCTGTGAATAAAACAACAGCTAAGAGACTTTGGAATTGAAGATTCATGCATGAAGATTAACTGCGACAACACCAGTGCAATCAATCTTACCAAAAATCCAATTCTTCACTCAAGAGCAAAGCATATAGAGATTCGACATCACTTCATTAGAGATCATGTTCAAAATGGAGAAGTTTTGATTCAGTATGTTGATTCAAAGAATCAACTGGCGAATATATTCACAAAGCCTTTGGAGAAAAATCAATTTGAAATTATTCGCTCCAGACTCAACATTTTGAGGTTTGAAGAAGTTAAAGTCTAGAGACTCTCAGACTCAGGCAAACAAAACCTTGACTGTAAGTTATTCTCTCTCTCGAATCTCATCGTGAAAAGGTACGATCATCAACCGTGTCTTATTGTTGCTATCTTTAATTGACGTGATTATTGCAACGTTTCCTTTTGAAAAAGAAGTTATTTTTTGAAATGACTATTTTCTCGAAAAAAAAAAAGGCAGTTTTTTTTTTTTTTAAAAAGGCATCTTTTCACCTTCCTTTATGACGTTTCGTATGCCCCATTTTTAACCGATTATGCACTGTTGCTTCTTCTTCGCTTTACTCTCCAAAAACCCTAAAAAGAACCGATCTTCCATTCATGTTGTCTTCTCTTGCCTAATCTTCGAAAAAGTTGTCATTTTTCTTGGGAAAGTCAAGCAAGAAATCTTTCAAAGAGTGAGAAAGATGTCGTCTTCAAGAAAGTCTTCGAGGATCGCAAGCAGGGGACCACAGCGAATGAGTGAGGGGCCTACTCATTTCGATCTCACCGAGGAAGAAGAGGCTCCAAATCAGCAACAGAGCGCACAACATTCTCAATAGCGTCATACTCCACCTTCTAGTCTTTAAAATGTTGGTCATCAACAAGAGGAAGAAATCATTGAAGACGTAGATCCTGTAAGAGTTCAAAGGCCCTATTTTATTTATAAGCTTTATCGTGCTTTAAAAGGGACTCGTACTCCATTGAACTACGACGATGATTTTCTTAAAGACAAAGGATATGAGAATGAATATATCTTTTTGCGGAAAATGGAAAGTTTGGGAATTGCTCGTAAAGGGGTGGCAGAAGAATCCCTTGCAAATATCCCAAGTGATCCTCGTGATTGGGGATTTAATCCAATAGATGGGAATGATGATGAAAAATTGTATAGCCAATTTCAACCGAGGATGGGTATTGCAGCTGAAAATCGAGGAAAAAGGGGAGAGTTGTTTAGATCGAAGGAACAGAAGGATCTATACTCAAAATTGCTGAAGCGTGGGGTGATAAACATTAGGAGTGTGGATTTTGATTTTCTGGATGCTGTAAATGTGAACCTGAGGGAAAAGTTTAGTTTTCTTCAACTTGAGCAATTCTGTTATGACACCACAGAAGCTTACGTGGAATTAACTGCTTATTTCTATTCGAATCTTAGTTTTCTGGATGCAAATAGATTCCCTTTCAGTGTCAAAGATCAAGACTTTGTAGTGGATATGGATATGCTGACAGATGTGTTAGGGGTTGAGAGAGGAAGATATCAACCGATCAAAGTTTCTATTGCTCGTGCTACATTGGAACTTGTTAAGGACAGGAGAACAGAGGAAAAGATTTCCTACCTAAGGATGAGTGCGTTCAACATTCTGTTTCACAAGATTGTGATCAATTGCCTCAGACCGAAATTAACTTCCAAAACTGATGTTTCAAGTTCAGAGGCAAAGCTGATGTATGCCATTCTCACTAGGAAAAAGTTTTCTCTTCCTCACACTGTTATATTCCACATGTATAGAGTAGTGGTGAAAGACAGAGGTCAACTTCCTTATCCAAGTCTTGTGACGGAGTTATTCAGACATCTGAACATTCAGCCTCCACAAATTCTTTATGCTCGATCGTGTGATCATATGGTGGTAGGACTGAAAATGGTGACCAAGATGCATCTGAAGGAGCTAAGCAAGGTGTTGGAGAAATTCAAGGAGAAGACTCCTGTAAAGTCTCATCAAATCTCTTCTGCATCAAAAAGAAAAGGAAAGGAGCCCATGGTTGCTCCATCCAAGAAAAGGAGAGCTCTTATCGTTGAAGATGAAGATGATGAGGAAGACATCACCATCTCTACAATGGCGTTGAAACATCTGAGCCGTTCTGCTCCAGTGAAAGACTCAGAACAGAGGACTCAAGAAAGAGAAGAGAAAGAAGCAGAGGAGAGAGAAGCAGAAGAAAAGGATGCTGAGGAGGCAAGGGATGAAAAAGAAGAAGAAGAAAGAGCACCTGGCGAAAAAGAAGCAGAAGAAGAAGAAGAAGAAGAAGATAGAATGAATCAAGAGGAAGGAGAGCCTGAAAAACACTCTTCTCCACCTGAAGGCATAGAAACAGGGGGAGATAATGAGAAAAGAGGGATGTCAGCTGCTACCAATGAGGGAGTCAGCCGTTCTCCAGCCAACCCAGAAGACATTCATGCCTCTCAATTTCCTGAAGAAGAACATGATGCTCCATCGCCAAATCTGCGTGATTATTCTGATATGCCATCATTTGCAGATCGTGATGAAGCCAGTATGCAGACCGACAGCTCAGCAGATTTTCGCAGAATTATGGATATTCTCTTGGAGATGCACGGTCAAATTTATGCTCTGGGATGCGAGGTTCAAAGCTTGCAGAATGCAGGTCAAGTTTCTTCAGTTTCTTTGAAAGATCATATCCAAGCCCTCTCTATTCAGATTCAGGCTAATGCTAAGGGTGAGGAGGTTGTGCAACTAAAGGAAGACTTGAAAAGGCTGGAAGGGATCGTTCATTCCATGGGAGATTTCCAGCTTGTCCGCGTTCCCAAGCAATCTTAACTTTATTCCATTTTCTTCTCAACCTTTTTAATGCTGACAAAAAGGGGGAGAAAGATTTGAATCAAACTTTGATTTTTTTTTTTTTTTTGGATTGTTTGATTTGGATTGATGTTTGACTTTAATTTTGTGTCTAAATGTGAATTTGGATTTGACTGCTATTGACTGCTATTGATATTTTATGGATGGCTTTATCATATTCAAGACTAACATATTTTCTGTGGTTGCAGATTCTAGTGTTATTCATTTAGCCATTTATCTTTATAAGATATGTATATTTGTTTGAGAAATGTTTTGCAGGTCAAAGTTATCCAAATCTACAAGAAAGTTTTGTCACCATCAAAAATGGGGAGATTGTTGGAGAAATCTTCTTGAAATATTTTGAAGCTGACAAAATGTTTCCATCAGTCTAGTCTGAAGGTTTGCAGAATCTGTTGTTTAAAGTCTGAAGACCTCCAGACAGCCAGACTCAAGATTCAAAGTCTATCCTCATTGACAGTTCTAATCCGTTGAAGAAAGGTTATCCAGAACTAGATGTTTTATTAAGGATATGACGTTATCGACCGGAGAAGATCTCTTGGCTGGATATGACATAACGGAATCCTTTTAATTGATCGAGATTGATTCGAAGATTAAGGATCCGTTGATTGGCGAAATATTCGTGGAAGGTTCTACTTATGGAAACCGAGATCCTGATTGTATGGGCGAACAGGATTTATGGGCTATCGTCATGTTCCTTTAATAGCTCGAATGATCTTCCTAATTGATTCCGTCCAACGGGTAGATTGGAGGAATTCCTTTGGTAAGTGCCAATGGGTATGATGGCGTAAAGGAGTATATAAGGAAGACGTTCTAAGTTGTTCGAGAAGTGCGCAATAGAAGAATTCCAAAGTCTGAAGCTCCTTGTTATTTAGTCAATTCATTTGAGCAAAAAACTTGTACGCAAAAGAGAGTTTATATTTGTGAGAAACCTTGAGGAAGTGTGGTAGAATATCTACACTGTGGAATCAAGGGAAAGCTGTGCCGTAACATTTTTTTGTTCATAGTGGAATCCAGCCGATAGGTTGTCAGTGCAGAAGAGTGGACGTAGGCTTGGGATAAGCCGAACCACTATAAACCCTATGCTTAATCTTCTCTTCCCTACTCTTTACTTTACTTTGGTCGTAATTCATTTTGGTTAAGCAAAAGAGTATTTCCTTTCTATCGGTTGCCTAGTATTGCTTCCGTATCTCGAGAAATTATTTTTACACCTATTCACTCCCCTCTAGGTGTTTATACTAGCTACATCAATTGGTATCAGAGCTTGTGTACTCACGTTGTTTGAAGTGTTTTACTTTAGAGTTAAAGATCCATGGCTAGTATGTTATTAATAGATGCTCAATTTTCTACACTTTGCTACACTTTGCTGCTCAACTAGGACTGTTATTAATAGATGTCAAAAACTAATTCAATAATATCTCTTAAGAATTTAACATATATTGAAATATCCATTAACCCAATTATTTAAAATAGGAAATCAATTAATTAATGTAAGCTCGTGTTATAGGAAATTTCCAACACATTTGAGTCATTGAGTTCATCCTATAAGACCTTCAATTTGGTGTAATATTCCACCAATGAAAGTCCTCATTGTAGCAGCTCCATCTGGAGTTTTGATTTAGTTGATGTCAGGTCTATCTTTAGCAAATCTCTGCTTTCGCTCGTCACACATTTGCTTTGTGTATGCCACGCTTCCTTATAGACTCTTGTGGAGAGAACTGAAAACCCAAAAGTTATCAAGGAATTACAAATGTCCCTCACATCAAATCTAGCTATTGTTGGATCTAGTTTTTATAGCAATTTGTCTATATAGCTAATTTTGCCCTCAAACATGTTTGAATCCATAAAATTTTTTGATCTTTCTTACTATCTTCATGAAAAGACATTGACTTGCTACTCTAAAGCCATTCTCGATCCATGTTGGAAAGCTGCCATGGCAGATGAATTTAATGCCTTTGTCATTAATCGCACTTAGGATCTTGTATCACTTTATCCTTCTAAGAATTTTGTTGGTTGTAAATTGGTTTTTAAGGTCAAGTAAAAATCCGATGGAACTATTGAACGCTTCAAAGCTTGCCTCATTGTATAGAGATTTAAGCAACGGGTGTGATTAGACTATGATGGACTTATAGCCCAATTGTGAAACCCACTACAATTCAAGTTGCCCTCTCCATTGCGATTTCTTCATAATGAGTCATATGTCAACTTGATGTAAAAAATGCCTTCTTGCACGGCATCCTTCTTGAGGAAGCTTACATGTAATGACCTCTTGGTTTTTCTCATCATCAGTTCTTTGATCACGTGTGCCGTCTCCGAAAAGCTACCCATGGATTAAAACAAGTTTCATGTGCATTGTTCATCACTTTAGCAAATTTTTATTATCTTTTAATTTCAGGGCAAGTAAGGTTGATCCTTTGCTCTCTCTCTACATAAATATTTATAATTATATGTTGATGATATCTTTGTCACTGGTGACACTCTTAATTTATTACAATTTTGGATTGTTCAACTTTGTTTTGTTATGAAGAATCTTAGACCATTTTACTATTTCCTTGGTGTTGAGGCTCATAACTGCTCTAACAGTATGCTCTCATTTCAAGCCAAGTCTATTGGTGACCTTTTACGCAAGTTTGACCTCGTTAAAGTTAAGCTTGTGTCTACTCCTTGGCTTCGAAGACTTTGTTGTCTGCTAACAATGGTGAGCTTCTAGCTTTTGCAAGGTTGTATTGACAGATGGTTGGTGCACTATAGTATCTATCCATGACTAATTCCGATGTTAGTTTGTTGTCAACTTGATTGACATTCATACGTCAACTCAGATTACCTCGTCTCCAGCCTATCAAATGTATGCATAATTAGTGGTTCGAGAGAACTCGCTGACAGCACTCTAGAGAAATTTAACTAGGAAATCTAAACCTAACTTCCCTCTAACTCTCCCTTCTCCACCTCTGTCACGACCCCACTTTCTTTTGCCCTTGCCTTGCACCTCTCTTGCCGCTCGCTTCACACTACCGTCGCACCTTCGCTGCCTTCTCTGTCGCTCCCATATTTTACTCTTGGAATAGAGATTCAAAGACCTCATGAATAATGGATCCACCTAGTCTCAAGCGAACTTCAGTCAAAGGTTTCTAGAGGCTAGGGACTTTGAATGCCCTACATTGGTGCCATTGAAGAGAGAGAGAGAGAGAGAAAAAAAGCCAGTGACGATGGACCGAGTAGACACAGAGGATGCGGGCTATAGCGTCGTGTGACTCGAGCATACTTTGCGAAAAAGAAATAAAGGTAATGAAGAAGGAAAAAAAAAATGGGGCGAAAAGTAGACATTGCCTTTACCCGTCACTTTGGTTTTGTTTGGTAACGTTTCTATTTCTCCAAATTTCTATTCTTCTGTTCCCTATAACAATAAAAAAGAACATAAATTCATTTGGTAACGTCAATTAATTTTTATATTCCCTGGAATAGAAAAGTTGCCGGGGAGCAGATTTAGAACATAAACAAGAAGTAGAAAAAAAGTAACTTCTTACTCCTGGGAACAATTTATGGAAATAAGTTATTTTCTCTTTTCTTTTTTTTTCTTTTCTTATTTGCCGACCACGACCCCCTTTGCTACCTGCCATCATCAACCACTGTCGCTGTCACCCACCGTTGATGACTACTGACGCCGTCGCTCGTCAGCTGGCTAATCAACCGTAGCTATTGCCGACCACCTACCTTCGATTACCATCGACCGTCACCACCAATCGTTGACCCCCGCTGTCGATGACCGTCGACGATGCCACCCGCTCTGTGGCCATTAGTGGTGGTGGGCGGTGGGCGAAAGGTGGTAGGCGACATTGTCAATAGTCATCAGTGGTGGGCGGCATTGTCGACGATCATCAGCGGCGGGGTCGGCAGCAGGCAGCGTTGGTCGACGACAACCAGAGATCAGCGGTGGGTGGCGGTAAGGAAGAATAAGAAAAAATTTAAAAGAACTACATTACAAAAAATTTTGTGAATCGTACCAAACACATTCCTATTCTTTTTCCATTATGTGAATATAAATTGTGTGTAATTGCCAAACACATTCTTTTTGTGAGAAATTGTTCAAGGGAATATAAAAAGACTATTTCTGAAAATAAATTGTTTTCTGGAACAGAAACATTACCAAACGGACCCTCCGTCTCTTCCCTTCTTTCGCTTTTACCTTCTTCTTTTTTTTTGCGATTTTATAAAACATTTCTCTTAATATTTCTCATATCTACTTATGTTGACACATCGGCATCTAACAATCCACACCAATGTGTTTATTTAAATATTTAATAGAATGACCTATTCGGTTGAAAAAATAGATATCCAAAAAGAAAAGTTCAGAGACTTGATTGAACAAATAAAGAACGCTCAAAGACTCTAGTGGGGCTCCTTTATCATTCATGTCAGTTCTCCCCCACCTAATACTAATTGCCCCGTCTCTATATGATTCAAAGAGACTCAATTAAAATATACCCTTTTCTTCTTTCTCGCACACACAAGCACAAGCTGTCATTAATAAAAACGCGACCGCGGTACCCCAACTCCAAGTCCGATTCGGGTGAACGTTATGAGTTACTCTCGTTATCTTCAACGTGAAAGCCAATGGTCGAAAGAGAGAAAGGGAAACGTTGAGAGTGGGCTAACAGAAACTTTTCATAGGCTTGAAAACTTCAATGAGCGTATCTCGCGTAACAGTTACTTCATGACGGCTAATAGACAGAGACACTATTGAGACAGTTCAGTAGATTTGGCAAAACAATTAATGAAATCGCGTCTGGCTAAAGTTCAACATTTTTTTTTCTACTTAGTTTAAGTTTGTGGTTGAAGGCATTTTGGATTTTTCTAAAGTCAAAATAGTCCAAACTTTCGTTATACAAACATGTTGGCGGCAAAATGAAAAATTGTGTTTTGCCTCCAAAATAGCTTAACTAGAGAGGCCTTAACACTTAAAATTGGATGGAAATTTTCTGGAGTTGGAAATTGGAAATCGATTGTGATTGAGTGGTAGGGATGGATGATGGAAAGGTTTAAGTGGTAACATTTAATTTTATAGGCACCATGATAGAATTCATTCAAAGCTCATGATTGAGGAGCAATCTATAGAGTTCAGGAAAAGTTATCGGTTTTCTAGCCGAATCAGCAATAATGTTAGAAAAATCAGAACCAAGATTACAGAAGATGATGGCATTTAGTTCTTCCTTCACTAGAGGGTGATTGGCAACAGTTAGTTGATTTGAAATGTACTTTACCTTGTGGAGATAAGCTAGAACAAATTTGTCACCATTGGATGTATTTAGGAGTTGCATATGAAGCTGAAGAGTGCTTGTATGCGATAGAGTTTCAAATGTAGTTTGTAGAGCCTTCCAAATATCGGTAGCAATAGTTAATCCAATCACATAGGGTAGGTTATCAGGTGAAAGAGAAGATATTATCCAACTAAGAACAAGTTGGTCTTTCCGAATCCATTCATCCTATATAGGGTTCGGTGCATCAATTGTGGAGCTTGTCGGGTTGATGGTTGGAGTGGGATAGGTAATGGTGCCGTCAAGGTATCCCATTAAGGATTGGCTGCGAAGCAATGGAAACAATTGGGTTTTCCACAATAAAATGTTATCGCCAGAAAGTTTGAGGTAAAAGTGGTGTTGCATAGCTAAGTAGAGATGGGAGATGACATCGTGAATAGTAAAAGTCAAAAATTGGAAGAGGGAAAAAAAAAAGGAATAGCTGAGGTGTTTCCAATGATCTTACCAATGCTCTAATACCATGTAAAAATAGACTCTAAGTTTGAGGATGAAGTTTTGCTTATCTTTTAAGATAGCATTTGTACTTATAGAGTCTATCTACTAGCCGTTACAGTAATTACATGGACTAATTCAATTTTTTTTTTTAATTTTGAATTATTCAGTTGCAATAATAACTATGGTAATAATTACATGAGATAAGAATGGACTGATTAAAATATTTTGAATAGTTTGTTATAGTAATAACTACAGTAATGACTAAATGAGAAAAGTATTAACTAATTTGAACAAGTCATGCATTGTTATCCTTAACAATAGGATACATGAAAAATTCCTCTTTCCATTTAGTTAAGTCCAACATTGAACATTCCCCGTTGGCTAATTGGTGAAATTTAAGTGTCAATAATTGAAATATGCATTTAAAAATTGTTACCACTTATCACAAAAGATTCGTTTGAAATAAACATATATACTATTATATAAAGTAAAAAAAAGAAAAATCTCTTACAAATCTAAATTATTTGTTTTCTTCCCCCAATATCCTTAACTATTTATTTTACAAATATTTTATTCATGGACAAATGCATTAATTAATAATTTATTTCGAATGACTATCAATTATAATGATTGCACCATTTTTTTCTTATCAAGAAACAACCTTCCCAAAAAAATTTTAAAACTTGCGATAATTCTCTTCCCTTACAGATTTGTGTTATAAAATATTGCGTCGCGAATATATAATAGAGAAAAGATTGAGAAGAGAAAGCAAGTAAACACCAGAAATAGTAGAGAAAAACATAGGAGAGAGTTTTATTTCTAGTGTATGACTGTTCTTACTGTTATTGTGTGTTCTATATTGTTGTACATCAAAACTAAACTCATATTTATAAGAGAACAATAATGTATTTATCATTAATATCAATGTATCGGATGATACGTGTACTGGATAGGGGAAATGAACGTTCATTGTATAGGGAGATGTACTTAGAATGTATAATACAAATGTACCATAATAAGTACACTAGATAAGATGAATATAATGAATATTCATTCATGTATTTCATAACACTCCCCCTTGAATATTCATTGTATTCATTACAAATGTGCATCGAATGATACTGCCTCATTAAAAACCTTAAGCTGGAAAAACCCAGTGGGACAAACTGGACAAAAGGAAAAAAGAGTGCAGAGCACAAATTTTATAATCTCTCCCTTTTATGGATGCATTAATTGCCTCGTTAAAAACTTTAAGCCGAAAAAACCCTATTGGAAAAAAACCGGACAGAAAGAAATAGAGTGCAATACATATATAGCCACTGCTGGAGCTAATCAATATTACATCTTATGAACTCACCATATACTAATGCTGCAATGCATAGTTCATAATATCTCCCCTTCAATTGAGCCATATAACCACTTCTGAGGTTAATCAATATTGCATCTTAATTATAGAGTCAAATAAATATTATATAAGATTAATAAGCATTTCATAACCATATGAAAGAACAATAAGAAGTAATACATTTAAAGCGAAACAACTAAAAAAAAATTATTAGAATCATAAAATTCGAAGTTCAAATTATTATCCACTAATCTGATGTCTTATCAAAGTAATCAGAGGTCCTCAAAGAAATCAAAGACATCCAAGGATGCATTTGCTACTTCAGGAGCAAGAGGAATCCCACCAACGGAGATACTGTTGGCCTCAACAGTGGTCATGGTAGTAGGATTGATTTTAATGGCATGAGATTCACTATACTTACCCATATTTTTTAAAGATGCCTGGTATATAGGTCAACAAAGTGCTTTGGCGTACGATAGGTACGTGACTAATGCCTAGTCATGCCACAATGATGACAAATACTTTCATTAATCACCTTCTTTGGCTTCTTTTCTTTGCCATGATTTGGGCCAAAGTTAGATTTCCTAGGGCGGTTAAATTTCCTGCCATCCCTTCTAAGATTGTGTTCTTGCCTGCGCTTATAGCTCTTAAAATGGCCAATATTTTTCTCAAAATTAGCGTATGCTTCAGGCAATGCTTTTGAACTAGCAGGTCTAAGATCATGATTTTTTAGTAGTAATTCATTGGTTTGCTCGGAAGTAAGAAGCACAAAAATTAATTCAGAATATGTGGCAAATTGACGTTGCCAGTATTGCTATTGCAATACAATATTCAAAGCCTGGAAGGTGGAGAAAGTTTTCTTTAGCAATTTCGCATCAGCGAGTTTGATACCGCATAACTCAAGCCGAGAAACAATATCAAATAAAGCGTTATTATAATCAAACACTGATTTAAAATCTTGTAGTCTAAGATTTTGCCAGTTATATTGTGCTTGAGGGAGGATAACAGTCTTGGTATGATCATACCTTTCCTTCAACCTCCTCCACAAGATATGAGGGTCTCAAACGGATAAATATTGAGTTTACAAGCTCTCATGCAAATGACGGCAAATAAAAATCAGCACATTTGCTTTATCCTTTTTATTTGAGGTTCCATCATCTGTAATTGTATTAGCGAGACCTTGCCCTTGGAGGTGCATTTCCATGTCAAGGCACCATGATAGATAATTATTTCTACTCACTTCCGGGATGTGGAATTTGGGCTTTTCAATATTTGCCATAATCCTTGCAAAAATAAATTATTAAATTAATGAAAAGGATTTCCAAATATCCACCGTTACTTCAGGAGTAGAATGATACTTTTAGATTTGAAATTTGGCTTCGGGCCAATAAAAATGAAGAATTGATAAAAGAAGATGAAGTATAAGTTGATTAATAAAAAGAATACCCACCTTGCAAAAATTACTTACTCAGTCGGTAAATTTTCATGCTGATAACATGTTGTAAAATATTGCGTTGCTAATATATAATAGAGAAGTGATTGAGAAGAGAAAGCAAATAAACACCAGAGATAGTAGAGAAAGCCAGAGGAGAGAGTTTATTTCCACTGTATGACTATTCTTACTGTTATTGTGTGTTTTATATTGTTGTATATCAAAACTAAACTCCTATTTATAAGAGAACAATAATGTACTTATTATTAATATCAATGTATCGAATGATACATGTACTGGATAGGAGAGATAAACGTTCATTGTATAAGGAGATGTACTTATAATGTATGATACAAATGTACCATAATAAGTACATTAGATAAAATGAATATAATGAATATTCATTCATGTATTTTATAACAATTTGTACAATATCTTTGAATTGTGAATTTTACGAACTCATCATTTAATGATTCCAAATCTTCTTAATAAGGTGATTTTCCCCCATTTTTTATATACACGGGACGCTCGTACCCATTTGCTAGTATATTAATAAAGAAGCTAACTTGTTCTTTTGTAGGTAAAGGTAACCTCTTGTATGATGCACCGAAATTACCTTAGCCTCATCCAAGAAAATGCTGATAATAATACACAATACAAAAAAATTAATAGAAATTTTTTTTGAGATTTTAAATTTTTTTAGAAAGGTTATTGCAAGATAAAAACGGTTCAAATTTTAATATTAAAAAAATGTGAAAATAAAATAAAACTTTGAATTTAAACGTTCATGCATGTAAATCATCATATTCACATATATCAAATCAGGCTCCAAATTCGAGTTCTCAATTAATTCACACACAGGAATTTGTCATTGCACGGAGCTTATGAATTGACTAATTAGATATATGTATTAGAATCGAATCGACATCACTTATCGGAAAAAAAAGGAGCTAAAAGGAGCTAGTTGATACCCACATGGCAGGCTTTGATTAGAACCGCCGAATAATATGACTGGCAGCCTTCAACGATTTCGTTTGTTAGAAGTCTACTTGTTTTAATATTCTTAGCGCCGAAGATAAGCTCCATACGTTTGACTTGGTCGAAAGCAAGATTTATAAATAGTAGCGTGAAGGACATGATAAATTTGTAGGATTAAATTATTACGACTATCGGAAGAAAAAGAACAAAACGAGGGTAGTCAACATGTACGAATCTCTTCTTTATAATATCGCCATCTCTCAATATAGCAAGTGGGTTGGCCGGTCTATAGTCATTATGATTAACTATAATGGTGATATAAGTAGAAACCCTCCGAGCAAACATGAGAACATAATTGCACCATAACGTGATGGAGATCGAAGTGATATCCACAGAATTCATCAAGCCCTCTAACCCAACCCCAGAAAACCTAAAGATCCACAAGCTATCACTCCTTGATCAATTGATGCATTCAAGGTACAGTGCCCTTGTTTTTTTCTATCAAGGTCACGACACAACCCTCTCCACATCCCAAATCTCACGCACCCTAAAGAGCTCGCTCTCCCAAACCCTCACCCGCTTCTACCCCTTCGCTGGGAAGATCAAGGACCGCCTCTCCATTGAGTGCGACGATGGAGGTATCCCCTTCTCGGTAGCTAGGGCTCAATCGAGCCTCTCACGGTTCCTCGACCGGCCAGACCCCCGGGCTATTCAAGACTTCCTTCCGGGGACTACTTTCAAGCTAGCCGACACCGGATCTCGAGTGGCGATGGTCCAAATGACCGCCTTCGCTTGTGGTGGGATCACGGTTGGCACGTTGGTTGCGCACGTGGTCGCCGACGGGGTCGGCATGAGCACTTTTCTCAAGGCTTGGGCTGCGAGGGCCCGCAAGTCCATGGACGATGTATGGCCGGATTTCGACACGACGCTGTCGCTGTTTCCTCAGTATGAAGCATTCCCGGAAAAGCTGTCGTTCGCGAGCGTGTATGCTCCCTGCTACCAAAGAGGCTGGTAGGACGAGTCGCTTCCATTACCTTTTTAATCAGTTAGAAGCAAGATAAATAATAATAATAATAATAATAATAATAATAATAATAATAATAACAAGCATAATCCAATGGTGAGTTATAATTAAGATATCATTACTTGTTATTACATATTCAGATTCATTTCTTGTATAAGATGTTATTGTCGATGTGCACCAGATACTATGTTAAAAAATTCGATAAACGAAAATCGAAATGGATTTTTCCTTTAATGGGTAGACACGTTCCAACCATTTCTCTCAGGTGCGGTGCAAGAAGATTGGTGTTCGACGCGTCCGCCATAGCCAGAATGAAGGACAAAGCAACAAGCTCACGTCTCCAGAAACCGAGCCGTGTGGAAGCCGTCTCCGCCTTAATATGCAAATCCATGATGGCAGCGGTCAACCCCAAACCGAAGGCGATGTTGATGGCCCACTACGTGGACTTGCGCCGGCGAGCCACGCCGACCATCCCCAACTATGCCGTGGGGAACCACCTCTTCTTGGCTGTCGCACGGTTTTGTCCCACCGAGTCCAATGACCTGGCCATCATCGCAGGCCGGCTCCGGGAAGCGACGGCCAGAGTCGACGGCGACTTGGTAAAAGGTCTGCAAGGCGAGGGCGGATTCTTGAAGTTGCGCGAGGCCGTTGGAGAAATTAAGGAGGTCGTCTCTGGTGGTATGAATGGCGGCGGTGGCGGCAACATCAATAATAATAAGCTGGACTATCTAGGGTTTACTAGTATGTGCAATTTCGGGCTTTATGAGGTTAATTTTGGTTGGGGAAATCCGGCATGGGTGACCAGTATTGGCTTACCAGGGAAAAACCTATAGAGATCCCAAACATTAATTACGTGTTTTTGTCGGACACCAGATGTGGAAATGGGATCGAGGCGTGGGTTCTTTCAGATGAAAATAGGCTTCTAGCCTTGGAGAAAGACCCAGAGATTCTGGAATTCGCTGTTGTTGATCCGAGTCCCTTAAAGATGCTGTTGAAAAGTAATTTGTAATTCGTCCTGTCTTATTAGAAGTAATTTTGATTTTATTTTTTTCTTAAAGCACAAGTGTCCAATTTGAATTTCTCTTCTTATTTGTCATTTCATGCCCCCATTTGACATATGTATATTTTTGTATTGTTTTCTAAAGCATAAAACCAATTTATATTTCTCACGTTCCCATTTGACATACCTACATACATACATACATACATGATCTTCTTTGAAATTTGAATGATGTGTTGCAGACGCGATGGTCGTGCAATCCGTCGAGTTATCATGAATTATCAGAGCAATGGGCAAAGCCCACGTCGACCTTTTATCTAATAAATGCATCCCTTCTGAAAGTCGGGGTTTGTTTTGAAATTGTCAGGAGGGAAGCGGATGGGGGCCAGCCATGTGCCTCGGTCGGATGTGGAACAGTCATGAGCTGGTCTGCCGATCAACTCGGGGCATGGACTGATGCGGATTGCAGTGGTGGCCCAAGCCCGAGCCTTCAATACGTCCGTGGAAACATTGCGATGCACAATCGATCCGCATGGTGCATGGGTCATCCGGATCACTCCGCACAGTGCATGGGTCGACCGGGATCAATCCGGACGATGCATGGATCGATCCACAATCAATCCAGTCGTCAAAATTTTTTATGTTCTAAGCATCTCTGCAAAATTTTCTCTTTTCTTTTTTTCTTTTCTTCTTATTTGCCGGCCGCCACCCCCTTTGCTACCTTCCATCGTCAACCACTGTTGCCGTCACCCACCGTTGATGACTGTTGATGCTATCGCTAGTCGGCTGGTTAATCAACCGTAGCTATTGCCGATCACCTACCTTTGGCTACCGTCAACTGTCACCACCAATTGTTAACCCCCGCTATCAATGACCGCCGATGATGCTGCCCACTCTGTGGCAGTCGATGGCGGTGGGTGGCGGGCAATGTTGTTGATAGTCATCAATGGTGGATGGCATCGTTGATGGTCTTTAGCAACGGGGTTGGCGGCAGGCAACGATGGTCAATGGCGAATGGAGATTGGTAATGGGCGGCAGTAAGGAAGAATAAGAAAAAAATTAAAAGAATTACGTTACAAAAAATTTTTGTAAATTGTACCAAACACATTCCTATTCTTTTTCCATTTTGTGAATATAAATTTTGTGTAATTGCCAAACACATTCTTTTATTGAGAAATTGTTCGAGTGAATATAAAAAAACTATTTCTAAAAAAAAAAAATTGTTCTCCGGAATAGAAACGTTACCAAATGGACCCTTCGCCTCTCCCCTTCTTTCGCTTTTACATTTTTTTTTTTTTTGTGATTTTATAAAACACTTCTCTTAATATTTCTCATATCTACTTATGTTGACACATAGACATCTAACAATCCACACCGATGTGTCTATTTAAATATTTAATAGAATGACCTATTCGGTTGAAAAAATAGATACCCAAAAAGAAGAGTTCAGAGACTTGATTGAATAAATAAAGAACACTCAAAGACTCGAGTGGGGCTCCCCTATCATTCATGTCAGTTCTCCCCCACCTAATACTAATTGCCCCGTCTCTATATGATTCAAAGAGACTCAATTAAAATGTACCCTTTTCTTCTTTCTCGCACACACAAGCACAAGCTGTCATTAATAAAAACGCGACCGCGGTACCCCAACTCCAAGTCCGATTCGGGTGAACGTTATGAGTTACCTTCGTTATCTTCAACGTGAAAGCCAATGGTCGAAAGAGAGAAAGGGAAACGCTGAGAGTGGGCTAACAGAAACTTTTCATAGGCTTGAAAACTTCAATGAGCGTATCTCGCGTAACAGTTACTTCATGACGGCTAATAGACAGAAACACTATTGAGACAGTTCAGTAGATTTGGCAAAACAATTAATGAAATCGCGTCTGCCTAAAGTTCTACATTTTTTTTCTACTTAGTTTAAGTTTGTGGTTGAAGGCATTTTGGATTTTTCTAAACTCAAAATAGTCCAAACTTTCGTTATACAAACATGTTGGCGGGAAAGTGAAAAATTGTGTTTTGCCTCCAAAGTAACTTAACTAGAGAGGCTTTAACACTTAAAATTGGATGGAAATTTTCTGGAGTTGGAATTTAGAGACATATGAATATCTTGTCCAATTGCCATTCGAGATTGACCAAAATGTCTCTAACTAGAGAAATACTTTTTTTAACGAGTGTTCCAAGGCACTTATTTGGCAACTAATGATAATAATATTGCAATTTGCAATGCATCAATTGCTCATCTATCATGTATAATTAATATCTTGAAAAATCAATTATTTCAAATAAGGTATAATTAATTAGTGCCTCAAGGACACTTGTTAACAGGATTGTAAAGAAAGTTATCTCGGAAATTCAATCTTGACTTATAGCTCTCCCCTCACCATCTCCATCATCGCCCCGCTTCCCTTTGCCCTTGTCTTGCATCACCGTTGCCGTTTGCTCCACCATCGTCACACCTCCACCTCCGTCGTCCGTCGGCCCCTTTATTTTTTTCTCATAACAGAGGCCTAGAGAAGTCACGAATAGTGGATCTGCCTAGTCTAAGCAACCTCAGATCCAAGGGTTCCCAGGCTAGGGACCACAGAGAGAGAGAGAGCTCACGAATGGTAGACCTGCCTAGTCTAAGCAACCTCAGATCCAAGGGTTCCCCAGGCTAGGGACCAGAGAGAGAGAGAGAGAGAGAGAGAGAGAGAGAGAGAGAGAGTCAACTACGCCAGTACAATGCCACATC
Source organism: Eucalyptus fibrosa (assembly GCA_017140475.1). Taxonomy (NCBI): domain Eukaryota; kingdom Viridiplantae; phylum Streptophyta; class Magnoliopsida; order Myrtales; family Myrtaceae; genus Eucalyptus; species Eucalyptus fibrosa. The sequence goes on from CM029510.1 coordinate 21,004,884, forward strand.
CCTCTTGCATGTACAGTGCAATATTCAATGATTTAATATAATTTATAGATATTTCTTTTTTCCTTATTTATCATTTTCTCGAAGGCATTTAATTTCGATCCAAGTTTTAGTTTGACTTGCCATCCTAGTTTGACTTTGACACGGTTGCTCGCAGCGCATCGCATCGAATCTGCCAAAAGCTGGAGATCGAAACCATCTCATTGTCCAATTAACATATGGGAAAAACCATATTTTATCCACTTTGAACAAGTTTATACTGGAAAAAAAGAAAGCATACTAATTAAATATGTAATTCATTGCTAGTTGTCGTCAAAACTATATAAATTTCCATTTTATAAAACGCCTTGTCCGGTTGACGTAACGAGCTGTCCGATCATGCTCTATAAGAAATAATACCGTTACAAGCAAAATTTTCACCATATACAGAAAAAGATCTTCGTCGACACCCGTTGACTTTCGTTCCTGATATTTTCGGAAATAAAGATTCGAAATTCCTCTTTTTCTTATTTTCCTCAGTTATCACATGGGGCGTGCTTGCCATAAAATTGGAGAAAAAACTACGTTATTATATTTAGGTTGTCTTGGCAATTCCATCTCTAGAAGCAACTCTGGCGTGTTATTCACCGGGTGAAATCATAAATTTGTTGAAATACACGGGCATCGGTTCCTCTTATATATATATATTGGTCTAAAATAGGTAATTCATTCATTCATAAGCAAGTATTACAAGCAGATGATAGGTTGGATTCAGAACATAAAATATTGAAAAGAGGCTGGGGAGGTGCATATAACCAATTTGTAGGAAGGGATTTGAGATGATGCGATTTTGCTAACCAGTCAGCGGCTTGGTTGGCTTCTTATATACAATAGGATAGCTTAACGAAGGGTAGGTTTTGTAGCATAAGGGCGCGTTTGGTAACGATTCTATTTCGGAGAGCTGATTCTGATCAGAATTGATTCTTTTTTATTCTGTTCCCGAGAACTGATTCTGAGCAAAAGAACGCGTTTGGTACTGTACAAAATTTCTGATTCTAGAATAGAAAAAGAAATGTAAATGCGTTTGGTAACGCATAAAATTTCTATTCCAATTTTTTTAATTCCTTTTTAGATAAATATAAATTTGATATTGAATTCTCATAAACCCCTCATTGATTAATTATATTTATACTAAGTAATAAAAATATTAACTAATCAATTTTTATTAAATAGTTAATAATAAACCATAGTATAAAATATACTAATATACCTAAAATATGTAATAAATATAAATACTAAATTTATAAAGAAAAATTAAATACTGAAGAAGACTTTAATGAGAAACTCATCACTACAACTTATCCATAAATGAATACCGAAGTAACTTAGTCAATTGTTCAACTTTGAAATATTGGCTTTGATAAGTCAATAATTAATAACAATATTACAAAAGTCGGAAACATTAAGTTATGGAATCTCTGGCATATTGTAATCCATTGCCATTTGATTTGCGATACTTTTCCGAGTAAACAATAAACCAAGGCGTTTTATATGTTTCATATGTTTCATACACCCATTTCCGTAAGTGTTGAGCACAATTTTCGAGACTTAAAATGCGTTGGAAAATAAGAAGGTAGTCCTTCTGTCCTAGCTTAAAAAATTTAATGTGAATACGTCTGTATATTTTCATGCGATCCCCGTGATTTCCAACATTTTTCAAACTCTGTTTTTGATTAAACGAACATATTTACGCCAAAAAAAAAAAAACCATTCCCTTTTTCGAGTATTTGCATGCTGCCGTAATAAATCTATTTCCTTCTCTGAGACCAAATGAACCAAAGACTACATAAATCACCTCGACCGTCCTCATGTAACCAACTCCTTTTATTGAAAATTTGACAATTTGTTCAGCATCTCGAAAACTTCCGACTTGGATATTTTCTTCTATTGGAGGAATAGACAAGGCAGGTAAATTACTCATTCGTAGTCCACACCAAACATAACAAGGAAATTAAAGCTATCTCAGTTCCCGGTCCCAACTCCTGATGAAATGAGAACAAAGTTGACACTTTATTACAAGATATCATCCTTATAATGGTTCTCAAGTACATAAGAAAGTCATCGACTTCAAATACACAAGACTACTGTGTTTAACTTCAAACATCAGAACAAAGACTACAAGATGAAGACACAACTGTGAGATAGAGAGAGTGGGATGATGGCATGTTTCACTAGCAATGCAATCCTCATTCTATGGTGACCATGTCAGCTCATAAGAGAGGCTTCTGAGTCCCGAGTGTGTAGGAAGACTCATCATAAGCTTTCCGAGCTATAGGAGGAGCCCTCACCAGCAGATGAGCTCTCCTGCTGAAGACGCTTCATCTCCTCGTAAGCCCATTCAAGGCCAGCGCAGTAATGCAGCGGTGGATTGAATCTGCAATCATTTATGTCATCAGGCAAGAAGGCTCCATTCTCTATCAAGTATTTGACTGCTTCCCGTTTTCTTTCTTTGGCCGCACTATGGAGAGGTGTCCCTGGATCAAACATTGAATCAAATATCAGTGAACCACGTAGGATACAAGAGCAATTAAATGCAAAGTTATGAATCCCTCAGTTTCCCAAGGAGTATTTATTCCAACAAAGAGAAGGATTTTAACCAACACCCATGAGTGAGGAAGGCTTTTGTTATCATTAAGAAGAGATATTTTGTTGAGAGTTATGTTAACAAGTGCCTTATAAAACTAGATAAGCATACTTGACAGAGAGGGTTTCAATTTCCAAAGCACTAATTATACACATCAGAAGAAAGTCATAAACTAGAAAGTTGCAATCTTCCCTTGTTTAATTACTTCCAAAAGTTCCCTATGTTCAAGCAAGAAAGAAAGTGTATCAAGGATACACTCATTAACCAAATTCTTTTGCCAAAAGAACAAACATCAACAAGGTACATTAAGATTTATTCTGCGTTCTGTTAAGAAGATCAGAAATTAAGTAGATTCAGGGTAAGCGTGGGAACATAGGAGAAGGCACTCACAGCCACAGGCTCCTTTTGTTCTAGCTTCAATATTTGCACCTCGCTCGAGCAGTTCATCCATGACTTCCACATGCCCACCCTCAGCAGCAAGGTGGAGTGGCGTTACCCCTTTTGATTTGGGGCCCCAAGCAGCCACATTCACATCCATTCCTTCATCAAGAAGGCGCCTTACCTGTTCCCCAAAAAAAGCTTAATCAAACTTCTTTCATGAAAAAAAGAATTCAATTAGATAAGAAAAATACCCCCAAAACTGTCGACAGACATTGCATTAGGAAAAGACAAACAAAACACAATTCAATTTCATTGACAAATTACTCGAAAACGGGGACGAAGTGAAAACCAAAGGACAAGTATGGCAATAAAATATATGATTTATGTGAAAAATGAAATCGTGCACTGCAAAAGACAAGATCGGCGGAGTCGCGAGCGCCGATTCGAGCCTGGGGGTCGCTCGGCGAGCGACCCCTCAGCCAAATCGGCGCTCGCGCTCGCCGATCGGGCTGGGGGTCGCTCGGCGAGGACCCTCGGCCAGATCGGCGCCGGCGCCCGCCGATTCAGGCCCTGGGGTTGCTCGGCGAGCGACTCCACGGCCAGATCGGCGCGAGCGCCCGCCGACCGGAGCTCGGTGGCGCTCCCGCCAACCGTTGCGACGACGAACGACGGTGAGGAATATGCAAACCGTCACCTAGATCAGCCGGCAATGACGCTACCTGTGAGTGAAGGGAACTCACCTTCAACGAGAAGCTTCAACAATGAAGAAGCAGCAGTCGCCGTCGCCGTTGTTGTGGAGAGAACGAACCAGAGAAGAACGAACCGGAGAAGAACGAACCACCGGAGAAGAACGAACCACCAGAGAAGAACGAACCAGAGAAGAAGAACCAGAGACAACGTGGAGCAAAAGAGAGAAGAAAATGAAAGGGTTGGTTCGCACAGAGAGAAAGTGGAGCAGGATACGTTGAGCGGAGAGAGAGAGCCACTTTTGTGATTCTTTTTTCTGATTCAGAATCAAGAATCACATTTTTTTTTTATTCTAAATTCTTGTCCAAAACTGATTCTGGGAACAAATTTGTTCCCAGGAACAAAAAAATTACCAAATGTGATTCTGGGCCGAAACTGATTCTGGGAACGAAGAATCAGAATCTGGCCCTATTTGGATGGTTACCAAACAGGGCCTAAGTCTACTTTCATTAATCAAGCTACTCACAGCCCATGGAACTTCAGCCTGGCCCAAAGTTGCTTCGACAAGTACACTGTTGTCGCTTTGTACTTCCCATCCACTTCCCCTGTTCTGAATTGATCCCATGTGAGTCTCTGTTTGGATGGTTAGAAAACGCAAACCGTGTAAAAGCGCTAGGGCTTTAGCACACATAGCAGATTCGGCTTGGATCTTAGTAGCGAAGCCGTCAAACAGCAGGCCTCTTGAGTCGCGCGTGATCCTAGCCACGAAATTCTTCTCTTCCCCCTTCACCCAAGAACAATCAACGTTGAGTTTGAAGCAATTACTGTCTGGCGTTTTCCAGAACTCAGGCAAGGCTCGTTTGCTGGTTCTCTTCAGTTCTATGCTCAGAATCCATCTGGAGAAGGCCCGGACTTGTGCTTGGGTGAGATCTACTACGGAATCGATTCTAGGAGGCTGAGATCTGAAGACATAGTCGTTCCTGAGCTTCCAGATTAGCTAGATCGTGCTGGCCACCATTTCGTTTGAGGGTAAGTCTATTTTTGCAGCAAAGAATTGTTCAAACCACTTGTCCACTCGAGTTACTGAGGTTGTTTTGTTGTAGAGGGTTAGGCACGGATCAAGCCATATATGTCGAGCTCTTTTGCAGAGAAAGAAGAGATGTTTTGCTATTTCAGGATGTCGAGAGTAGAGGGGGCACAAAGGATCGGGTAATACTCGCCTCTTGTAAAGATTCTCCTTTGTGGGTATTGCATTTTGACATATGCTCCATAGAAAAAACTTTACTTTGGGAGGGATTGGAATATTCCATAACCGGGTCCATAGAGATCTAGGCGGCTGGTAGAAAGTTTTTGCTCTGTTGGGATCAGGATCATTAGTCAATGAACAAACCCTGTTGTAGCCACTTTTGACTAAATAGGAGCCTGACTTGTTCCCCGTCCAGATAAGCCTATCTTTTTGTGGGGTTGCAGAATTGGGGATTGAAAGAATTTCATTAACTACTTGATTATCAAAAAGATCACAAAGTTTATGCTTGTCCCATACTCTTCCTTCATTGCTCAATAAGTCAACAACTTTCTCAGGATCATCTTTGTTTGCCGGGCCTCTTATTACTCCCCTTGGAAGCCATTTGTCTTGTTGTATATGAATACTCTTCCCATCCCCCACAATCCACCTTACCTCTGGTTTGATAGTATCTCAACCTATTAGGATGCTACGCCAGCCCCAAGATGGTCGTTGTCCTGATTTTGCCTTCCATAAGTCCCCATTGGGATAGGAAACTCCTTTTAGAATCTGGCTCCATAGTGCTGAGGGTGATTGTGACAATCTCCAGGCTTGTTTGCTTAACATTGCCTTGTTGAACTTAATTAGGTCTTTAAAGCCAAGACCCCCTTCATGTTTTCTGGACTTCAAGACTTCCCATTTCTTCCAATACATACCTCTTTTAGAATCATTTTGTTTCCACCAGAAAGCAACAATCCTTTGTTCAATGGCTTTACAAACTGATATTGGGATTTTGAAAATGGACATAGTATATTGAGGAAGAGCTTGGACCACAGCTTTTATCAATATTTCTTTGCCGGCTTTAGATAATAATTTTTCTTTCCATCCTTCAAGCTTCATATTCACTCTAGCAAGAATCCATGAAAACATCTCCTTTTTTGTTTGTCCCAAATTAGATGGAATTCCTAGGTATTTCCCTGTTTTGTTGATAATAGACACACGTAACTCGTATGCCATATTCCTCTTCAAGCTCCAAGGGCAGCCCTTGCTGAAAAACACTCCTGATTTGTTTAGATTGATAGCTTGACCAGTAGCATAGCAATACTGATTCAAAATATTTGCCAAATTTTGACATTCTCTGATTGTCCCATCCATAAAAATTATAGCGTTGTTGGCCAATAATAGATGAGACAAAGTAGGACAATACCTGTTCAATTTTATTCCTTTCATGCTGCCATCTTCTATTGCTTTGTGCATCATCCATGAAAAAACATTTTCCATTACTATAAAGAGGTACGGGGACAATGGCTCTCCTTGTCGTAAACCCCGTGTGGGATTAAAATATCGTGTATGATCGCCATTGATTTTTACGCTAAAGGATACTGTGGAAACACAATACATCACAAGCTCAATCCATTTTTCACTAAACCCCATCTTCATCATACTCATTTTTAAGAAATCCCACTCAACCCTGCCATAAGCCTTTTGCATATCCAGTTTAAGAATTGCCTGGAATTTCTTTTTTCGTTCTCTAATCCTCAACTGATGCAACACCTTCTGAACAATAAAAATGTTAGCTTGTATTTGTCTTCCTTTAACAAAGGCACTTTGTTCAGTAGCTATTATCTCAACAAGCCATGGTTTCAGTCTATTTGATAGCACTTTAGAGATAATTTTATAGCTGAAGTTGCATATACTGATTGGCCTAAATTGACAAATACTTTCTAGATTTTTCACCTTTAGAATGAGAGATATGTGAGTCTTGTTGAGCATGGGATCAAATTTACCTGATTCAAAGAAGTTTTTGACCAGATTTAGCACACCTAGCTTGATCTCCTCAGTAATGCTGATAGAATTGTCCATTGAGACCATCCGGACCGGGAGCTTTTAGGGAACCTAATTGGAACACCGCTTCTTTGACCTCTTCCATTGAAATAGGGGCCAGCAGGCTTTCGTTCATTTCCGTGGTGACTAGAGATGGGAATATATCCAAAATAGGCTGAAAATCTCTTGGACCTACCGATTCATATAGAGAAAAATAGAAATCCTCTATGTGTTGCTTCAATATTTTCTGATCCCTGCACCAAATATCTTCGTTTAGTTTCAGCATAGTGATTCTATTCTATTGTCTTCGTTGGACCGTTGTGGCGTGGAAATATTTTGAGTTCCTATCGCCCCATTGAAGCCAATTTACTCGAGACCTCATACCCCAATACATCTCTTCCTGCCGCCAAAGCCTTTCAATTTTCTCTTTGATTTCCTGACTTTCCTTTTTGCTAGATAATTGAGGATCCCCATTCATGATCTCAGTTAGTTTCTGTTTGAGACTTCTGATTTGGATACGAGCATTAGAGAACTTGTTTTTGCTCCATGTAGTCAATTCCTGTGTAACATTATGTATTTTCTGTGAGAAAGTTGTATAACAATGCTGGTTGCCTCCCCACCAGCATTTAATAATCTCCCCACATTCATCTTCCTCCATCCAGAAGGCTTCAAACTTGAATTCCTTTCTTCTTTTCTCCCAAACAGGATGTAAAGACCGCACAAGTGGGCTATGGTTAGAACTTACCGCTGGGAGGGCCACAACTATAGCATTTGGAAAGGTAATTCTCCAATCCATTGTACATAAAGCTCTGTCCAGCCTTTTCTTCACTAAGTTTTCGCCTTCTCTGTTGTTTGCCCAAGTAAATGCGCACCCTTTAGTATCAATATCCATCAAGGAACAATCATTAAGCATCTCCCAAAAGGCCGCTATTCTATGTTGATCAGCTTCCCTTTTCCCAACCTTTTCCCAGCTATATAGAATTTCATTAAATTCCCCCATACATAGCCAAGGAAGTTGATTGTTGGAGTGAATATTTCGAACTTTTTGCCATAACAAATTTCTCTCCTGGAAGTTTGTGGAAGCATGCATGAGTGTAACTCATTATATGTCCACTATTAGGATCCTTGCATTCCACATCCATATGCTCCTTCGAACTCAGTTGATTTGAACTTCCACACCCTCATTCCACATAAGCACCAAGCCCCCAGCAATTCCTATTGGTTGCTCTACATACATTTTTTTAAACTTCAATCTTTTTCTGACTTTATCCACCATCGACTCCTTGTTTTTGGTCTCCCTCAAGAAAACCAAGTTGGGCCTTTCTTGAGCCATTAAGGCTCTAATCTCCTGGACTGTCAAGGTGTTGCCCAGCCCCTGACAATTCCAACTTAGGATCTTTATGGTGTCTTTGATGGCTTATTAGGGCTAGCCACCAAAGCCCAATCATTCCCCTCTTTCACCAGCTGCACATGGGTCTCTAATAATTCCATTTCATCAAGGATAGAAAAGGTAGAAACTTCTACTCTTTTCTGTTTTTTTGCTTTTTGATACCTCATCATCTTCTTACCAGCATCACCTATAATGTTCAATCCTTCATCAATAGGGCCTTCCAGAAACAGCAACTGTTTTCCACTCCCCTCTTTAGCTGCCGAAGTCATCTCCCCTCCATCTCTTCCCTCCTTTGAAGAAGGGCTATCTACTCTTTTCTTGTTTCGAGGAAGGAGGTTATTTGTTTCGGCTTCTGCCCTTTCAACAATTTCCATATTGACTGGCACCGGGGGAGTTTCAAGTACCGACTCTTATTCTTCATCATTAAGATCAACCTTGCCATAAAAAGCTTCCCAATGCGGGCTATAATCTTTTACTTCTGCTTTGAGCCAAGGCCCATACTTCCCTACCTTATTTGCTGCCCAATTTGTTGTTTCATATGGTATTTCCTCACGATACGATGCATAGTGACTAGTTTGCCCACATGAGTAACAAAAATGAGGAAGACGCTCATATTTAAATTCCACCCATAAATTTTTGTTCCCTATCTTGACTAAAGCCCCTGTTTTAAGAGGAGCTGTGAGGTTCAACTCCACTTTGACTTTACCTATTTTATAGGGGCCGTAGCCTCTAGATTCTAGTTGTATTTCCTTTATTGCTCCCACTTTACTAGCAACATCGGAGAAGACCTCTTCTAATATCCATCCTGGGGGTAAACCAACAATATGAACCCATAAATCATATCTAGAGAAATCGTAGCAGTGTTTTGGAATATCTGGCTCACATTGTTTTAGCACTAATAGGTTGCTGGCAAAGGACCATGGCCCTGATTTCAGTACTCTCTCCTTTTCCTCCTCTGTCTCAAATACAAATGAGAATAGGCTGGTTCTTTTTGGGAACACATAACAACCTCTGATTTCCACGCCTTCTCCATAGTGTTGCAAAATGCTTGAAAATTCACATTTGGTTTCGAATATAACTTACCAAAAAAAGTATGATTGCATTCTATTCGTTTGTTGGGTGGGATATCCTGTTGTACTTCGATCACATCATTTGCTGACCATAAATGGCCTAAACTCTTGCACAGGGCAGCAAGACGGCATTGGTTCTCCTCCTCATGATCCATTCCGGCAACAAATCAGGCTTTCTTTCTGAGATTGATGGTTGCGGGCGTCATCTTTAGCAGGGATTGAACATTTGCTTCGAGACTGCTCTATAGAAGTTTTGTGGCTTTGGGTAGGGGCGATTGAAGGGAGCTTCGCAAATAATGGGATGGGAGTCGTCATCTATCGATTGTTGCTGCTTCACACTTGATTTCCTTTGAAAAAAGGGGGATGCGTGGTTTGGAGGATTTTAGGGTTTGGGTACTGGATACCCATGACATTGGGCAAAGAGCTTTTGCATTCATATGGAATAGAGACAAGGAACCTTCATAATGGAACAGTGATTTAGGGTTTAGGGTTGAAAGCTCCCATGGGTTCGGGAGAAAAAAGCTCTACCAGCGAGAGAGTTGATTGAGGAAATTGAAGAGGGGGTGTTTTGTCCTCATGGAATCCAAGAAAGTGGTTTCTCACCCCTCTTCTCCTTGTCGGTTCCTAATTTAATGGCTTGAAACTTTCGGGTAAAGGAGAACACTAGGCACATGCAATGAGTGGCTATACTAATCGTTGAATTATGGGGATTGGATTGACGGATCAGTCAAGATTTCTTAATTATTTTTATCTTTTATTTTGAAGTAAACTTTCCAAATATAGGTAATGGAAGAAACAAGAGAACAAAAAACCACTGGTTTTGGACCAACTCTAGGATTGGACTAGACCAATCGGTCCAGCTTCTAGTTCCACAAATGGGAAATCGACCTTGCTGGGTTGGGTCAGTTGTTCATTTCTAGATTGGGAATCGACCCACTCTGAAACTTATCACCCATATTTCGACTAAGTTTGAGTGTCAAGATAACAAAAACCTTCCTCCTCCATAGCTTCTAGAAGCCCATGAAAGCTCGCTCATCCTCTCCACTAAGTCATCATCAACTCTTTTGCTAATCATGCACCGGCAATGGTGAATTGCTCGACGATCCTCTTCTCTATACCTGGAAGGCTAAGGCCCTTTAATATGGTATACCTACTTTAGTAGGACCTTCACCTATGTGGACAAGTTCTAGACACCCCATCGCAATGATTAAGTTATTGTCAAGTTGGAAAGTGGTTGAATGTGATGAAACTCGGGCCAGCATGCAAGGGGGAGCCAAGTCTTCACTAAGACACATTCATAGACACATTGTCTAATACGGTATACCTACTTCAGTAGACCTTCACCTATGTGGACAAGTTCTAGACACCTCATCGCAACAATTAAGTTATTGTCAAGTTGGAAAGTGGTTGAACGTGACGAAACTCAAGCCAGCATGCAAGGAGGAGCCAAGTCTTCACTAAGACACATTCATACACATATTGTCTAATGGATAACGTTTGTATTTATAGAGTTTATCTACTAGCTATTACAATAATTATTTGGACTAATTTAAGATATTTTGAATTTTGAATTAGTCTGTTACACTAATGACTACGGTAATAATTACATGAAATAAGAATGGACTAATTTAAATATTTTTGAATTAGTCCGTTATAGTAATAGCTACAATAATTATTAAATAAGAAAATCATTAACTAAATTTGAAAGAGTTATGTGTTGTTATCCTTAACAAGCCCTCACAAGTTGAAGGTGGTCTTTTGGATGATCTTCAACTTGAAATTTAGTATGTCATGGTGACACCATGTAAGAGACATGGTGAAGATATTTGTTATTTGATCACATGGGGATATGAAGCGAACCTCGAGTTTACGTAGTGACACTAAATGGCGGACGAAGTGAACGTCTACCTTGATGTGCTTTGTTCTAACATGAAAAAGTGAATTCACCATAAGATACATTGCCCTTTAGTTGTTGCACCAAAGGATAGGGGGTCTTAATTGAGATATGCCTAATTCTTGTAACAGTGATTGCAACCATAACACTTCTACCATGGCGTTTGCCAATGCTCGATACTCAAATTCGGTTGAGGAACGTACAATGGTATGTTGCTTTTTGGCTAACCAAGAAATTAGATCTTTACCCATATAAATTGCATAACCTCCTTTTGAGCGTCTATCAATGGGCAACTGGCCCAATCCACATCACTATATGCATTGAGTTCTGTTGTGGATTGGGAATTGATGAGTAATTCATGCAAAACGTTTTCCTCTAAGTAACGTAGAATTTGTTTCACCACACTCTAGTGGTCTTCTGTTGGTTCTTTTAAGAACTGGTAGACTTTGGTTATCGCATATAAGAGATATCTGGCCGAGTTAGGTAGCATATTGAAGAGCTCCTACGATGCTCCTGTACAAATTGACATCTTCAAGTGGCCTACCCTGATTGATTAAACTAGTATTTATAACCATGGGTGTGTGAATTGATTTAACACCGTCCATTCTGGTTCAAAGAAGAAGATCTCTAATATACTTATGTTCTGACAGGAGGAGCCCTGATAAATGTTTAAGCACCTCGATTCCCATGAAGTAATTAAATCACCCAAGTCCCATATGAAGAACTCCTTATTTGAGCAGTTGATGGTCTCTTGAATAAATGTTGGATTGGACACTATACTAGTAATGTCATCAACATAGATGAGCATGTAAAGGGAGAAATTGAGCTAATGTAATATAAAAAGAGAAGTATCATTTTTTTATCTGATAAATTCTAGGGATTCTAAAAAGATGCTCAACCGGTGGAACCAAGCCTGCGATGCTTGTTTCAATCCTTATAAAGATTTTTGTAACTTGCATATATGGTTTGGCCTTTCTTTATCAATGAAGCCTTAAGGTTGAGCCATGTAGACTTCTTCAGTCAAGTTAGTATTTAAAAATGCATTACTAACATCCAACTATCGGAGTTTCCATTTCGTTGTCAAAGCTAATGAAATAATTGTACAGATGATGGTTACCTTAATAATGGAACTAAACGTTTTCGTATAGTCGATACCTTCTTGCTAATTGTAGCCCTTGGCCACTAGGAGGACTTTGTACTAGTCTATTTCACAATCTGGATGTGTCTTGACTCGATAAACCCATTTGGAGCCTACAACACTTGCTTTGGGATTTGGTGGAACCAAAACCCATGTTCCATTCACAACAAAGCATTAAATTCTTCTAGCATCGCGCCCCTTCATTTTTCATGTTTATTAGTTTTAGTGAAGCACTGTGGCTCTTCTATAGAACTTGTCAAGTTCATATCTGGCAACAGATATTTAGTGTTGAGCTTTGACTTTTGATGCAGCCACATTAAATGGGTTCTTAGTTTTTCATAAACCAATTGTGGAGATATCACAATAGCCTACTATGGGGAGGTGTTTGAAAGAGCCTCATTAGAACAAGTACCAGCATCATACGAACTAGAAACCAATGTATTAGATGTTAAAGCAATATTAGTATTTGATAATGTCGGCGATGGTTTTTTAAAGGTGGGTGGGTAGATGTTAGAGGGTATGGTAGGAGGCAATATATTACCATTAACACCATGGTTCGCATGGGAGGACATACTAGTGATGGAGTTCATCAATCAAGGATGTGATTATGAGGATCTTTCAAAAGAGTGTGAACCAAATGTGGTCAATGGAAACATATTTTCAATAAAATGAGCATGTCTTGAAATATACACGCATCCAATAATGTAATCTAAACAACGGTAACCGATATGCAATGGACTATATCCTAAGAACACACATTGAGTAGAATGGAATGAAAACTTATTCGAATTGTACGGCCTTAATAAAGAGAAAACAACACAACCAAATATTTTCAAAAACTTGTAATCCAGTTGTTGATGGAAAAGTGTTTGAAAAGGTGAGATATTATTTAAAAGTGGCATGGGTAATTTGTTAATAAGGTAAGTAGTAGTTTCAAAATCTTAAGACCAATACTTAAGGGGAAGAGATGCACGGGCCAATAACGTAAGACATATGGCAAATGTTTTGCTCAACTACTTTTTTCTGCTTGTGAGTGTGTGGACATGCTACTCGATGCAAAATTCCATCTTCTAAAAAATTTTACTCAGGGTTCTGTATTCCTCACCCTAATCAGACTATACGGCTTTGATGGATTTTTCAAATTGTTTCTCGACCATGGTCTTGAATTTTTATTTTTTTTAAATGGAAGGGACCGTAGACCGACTTTGAAGAGGATAGTACCAAGTGTATTTGGAAAAATCATCAACAAATATATCAAGATACTTAAAATAAGAAACATAATCAATTGGAGTAGGTCCCCATACATCAATAAAAGAGGCATTTTACTAATGCTATGAGTGGGGAATAAGGGTGTTTTATGAGATTTGCCTAATAAACAGGAAACACATTTGTTAAAATCAAATGTAAAACATGACAAATTGTTTAAATGAATCAAAGAGTGAACTTTGCTTTGTTGGGGATAACCCATTCAAGTGTGCCAGTTGGTGGTAGTGGCGGAAGTATCAAGTGAGATGGTGTTGACGAATGGAGATGTGGTATAAAGACCCAACGGCCGGTATAGTCCATCCTTAAGTGAACCCTGGAGTAATGGTGTTGTGGTATTCAAATCCTTCACAACAAAGTGAAATAAATGAAGCTTGAAGAAACAGTTGTTATCATGTGTAAAATTGTGTACCAAAAGTGGATTTTGTGTAATGGCAAGGACATGAAGAATATTTGAAAAAGTAAAAGATTTGTTAACGGGATTTTTAAGAGTGGAAGAACTGACATTAATAATATCTAAACCCACTTCATTACATACCCGGAGAGATTCATTACCATTATGTGGTGCAGTAATCTGCAGATTGGCAATCTTAGGCGTCACATGGTGAGTAGCTACAATATCTAGAAACCAATTTTGCTACGATGGGGTAGGAAGAATCTCAGCTATATTGACAATAGGTTGAGGTGCACTATGGTTAGACAATAAATACCTCAAATAACATCTTGTAGTTGTATGTTTAATATTTCTGACAATTTTGGCATCGACGTTTCCTATTTTTGGATCAATTGCCTAGGTTTCTTTGATTACGCCAGTTGCCTTGCTAACAGTATTAAGGGCTTAGGGTGGTAGATAGTTGGAAATTGGAAATCGATTGTGATTAAGTGGTAGGGATGGATGATGGAAAGGTTTAAGTGGTAACATTTAATTTTATAGGCACCATGATAGAATTCATTCAAAGCTCATGATTGAGGAGCAATCTATAGAGTTCAGGAAAAGTTATCTGGTTTTCTAGCCAAAGTAGCAATGATGTTAGAAAAATCAGAACCGAGATTATAGAAGATGATGGCATTTAGTTCTTCCTTCCCTAGAGGGCGATTGGCAACAGTTAGTTGATTTGAAATATACTTTACCTTGTGGAGATAAGCTAGAACAAATTTGTCACCATTGGATGTATTTAGGAGTTGCATATGAAGCAGAAGAGTGCTTGTATGTGATAGAGTTTCAAATGTAGTTTGTAGAGCCTTCCAAATATTGGTAGCAATAGTTAATCCAATCACATAGGGTAGGTTATCAGGTGAAAGAGAAGATATTATCCAACTAAGAACAAGTTGGTCTTTCCGAATCCATTCATCATATATAGGGTTCGGTGCAGCAATTGTGGAGCTTGTGGGGTTGATGGTTGGAGTGGGATAGGTAATGGTGTCGTCAAGGTATCCCATTAAGGATTGGCTGTGAAGCAATGGAAACAATTGGGTTTTCCACAATAAAATGTTATCGCCAGAAAGTTTGAGGTAAAAGTGGTGTTGCATAGCTAAGTAGAGATGGGAGATGACATCGTGAATATAGGAAAAGTCAAAAATTGGAAGTTCCAATGATCTTACCAATGCTCTAATACCATGTAAAAATAGACTCTAAGTTTGAGGATGAAGTTTTGCTTATCTTTTAACTCTAAGATAGCATTTGTATTTATAGAGTTTATCTACTAGCCGTTACAGTAATTACATGGACTGATTCAATTTTTTTTTTTAATTTTGAATTTTTCAGTTGCAATAATAACTATGGTAATAATTACATGAGATAAGAATGGACCGATTAAAATATTTTGAATAGTTCGTTATAGTAATAACTACAGTAATGACTAAATGAGAAAAGCATTAACTAATTTGAACAAGTCATGCATTGTTATCCTTAACAATAGGATACATGAAAAATTCCTCTTTCCATTTAGTTAAGTCCAACATTGAACATTCCCCGTTGGCTAATTGGTGAAATTTAAGTGTCAATAATTGAAATATGCATTTAAAAATTGTTACCACTTATCAACAAAGATTCGTTTAAAATAAACATATATACTATTATATAAAGTTAAAAAAAAAATATTCTCTTACAAATCTAAATTATTTGTTTTCTTCCCCCAATATCCTTAACTATTTATTTTACAAATATTTTATTCATGGACAAATGCATTAATTAATAATTTATCTCGAATGACTATCAATTATAATGATTGCACCATTTTTTTCTTATCATGAAACAACCTTCCCAAAAAAATTTCAAAACTTGCGATAATTCTCTTCCCTTACAGATTTGTGTTGTAAAATATTGCATTGCGAATATATAATAGAGAAGAGATTGAGAAGAGAAAGTAAGTAAATACTAGAGATAGTAGAGAAAGCCAGAGGAGAGAATTTTATTTCCAGTGTATGACTGTTCTTACTGTTATTGTGTGTTCTATATTGTTGTACATCAAAACTAAATTCATATTTATAGGAGATCAATAATGTATTTATCATTAATATCAATGTATCGAATGATATGTGTATTGGATAGGGGAGATGAACGTTCATTGTATAGAGAGATGTACCTAGAATGTATAATACAAATGTACCATAATAAGTACATTAGATAATATAAATATAATGAATAAGTACATTTTATTCATTACGAATGTGCATCAAATGATATTACCTCGTTAAAAACCTTAAGCCGGAAAAACCCAGTGGGACCAAACTAGACAAAAGGGAAAAAGAGTGCAGAGCACAAATTTTATGATCTCTCCCTTTTATGGATGCATTAATTACCTCGTTAAAAACTTTAAGCTGGAAAAACTCTGTGGGAAAAAAAACCGGAGAGAAAGAAAAAAATAGTGCAATACATATATAGCCACTACTAGGGCTAATCAATCTTACATCTTATGAACTCGCCACATACCAATGCTGCAATGCATAGTTCATAATATCTCCCCCTCAATTGAGCCATATAACCACTTCTTGGGTTAATCAATATTGCATCTTAGTTATAAAGTCAAATAAATATTATATAAGATTAATAAGCATTTCATAATCATATGAAAGAACAATAAGAAGTAATACATTTAAAGTGAAACAACTAAAAAAAATTATTAGAATCATAAAATTCGAAGTTCAAATTATCATCCACCAATATGATGTCTTATCAAAGTAATCAAAAGTTCTCAAAGAAATCAGAGACATCCAATGATACATATGCTACTTCAGGAGCAAGACCATGCCCTTGGAGGTGCATTTCCATGTCAAGGCACCAGGATAGATAATTATTTCCACTCACTTCCAAGATGTGGAATTTGGGCTTTTCAATATTTGCCTTATCCTTGCAAAAATAAATCCTTAAATTAATTAAAAGGATTTCCAAATATCCACCACTACTTCAGCAGTAGAAGGATACTTTTATATTTGAAATTTGGCTTCGAGCCAATAAAAAATGAAGAATTGATAGAAGAAGATGAAGTATAAGTTGATTAATAAAAAGAATACCCACGTTGCAAAAATTACTTACTCAGTCGGTAGATCTTTATGCTAATAACGTGTTGTAAAATATTGCGTTGCGAATAATAATAGATATGAGATTGAGAAGAGAAAGCAAGTAAACATCAGAGATAGCAGAGTAGAGAGTTTTATTTCCATTGTATGATTGTTCTTACTGTTATTGTGCGTTCTATATTGTTGTACATCAAAACTAAACTCCTATTTATAAGAGAACAAGAATGTACTTATCATTAATATTAATGTATCGAATGATACACATACTGAATAGGGGAGATGAACGTTCATTATATAGGGAGATGTACTTAGAATATATGATACAAATGTACCACAATAAATACATTAGATAAGATGAATATAATGAATATTCATTCATGTATTTCATAACAATTTGTACAATATCTTTGTGTGAATTTTACGAACTCATCATTTAATGATTCCAAATCTTCTTAATAAGGTGATTTTCCCCCATTTTTTATAGACACGGGACGCTCGTACCCATTTGCTAGTATATTAATAAAGAAGCTAACTTGTTCTTTTGTAGGTAAAGGTAATCTCTTGTATGATGCACCGAAATTACCTTAGCCTCATCCAAGAAAATGCTGATAATAATACACAATACCAAAAATATTAATAGAAACAATTTTTTTTTTAGATTTTAAATATTTTTAGAAAGGTTATTGCAAGATAAAAACGGTTCAAATTTTAATATTAAAAAATGTGAAAATAAAATAAAAATTTGAATTTAAAAGTTCATGCATGTAAATCATCATATTCACATATATCAAATCAGGCTCCAAATTCGAGTTCTCAATTAATTCACACACAGGAATTTGTCATTGCACGGAGCTTATGAATTGACTAATTAGATATATGTATTAGAATCGAGTCGACTTCACTTATCGGAGAAAAAGGAGCTAGCTGATACCCACACGGCAGGCTTTGATTAGAATCGCCGCCTAATATGACTGGCAGCCTTCAAAGATTTTGTTTGTTAGAAGTCTACTTGTTTGAAGATTCTTAGCACCGAAGATAAGTTCCATACGTTTGACTTGGTTGAAAGCTAAGATTTATAAATAGCAGCGTGAAGGGCGTGATAAATTTATAAGAGCAAATTATTACGACTATCGGAAGAAAAAGAACAAAATGAGATCGGATGGGACGATGTCCGAGAAAGCGGGGTAGTCAACATGTAAGAATCTCTTCTTTATAATATCGCCATCTGTCAATATAGCACGTGGGTTGGCCGATCTATAGCCATTATGATTAACTATAATGGTGATATAAGTAGAAACCCTCCGAGCAAACATGAGAAGATAATTGCACCATAACGTGATGGAGATCGAAGTGATATCCACAGAATTCATCAAGCCCTCTAACCCAACCCCAGACAACCTAAAGATCCACAAGCTATCACTCCTTGATCAATTGATGCATTCAAGGTGCAGTGCCCTTGTTTTTTTCTATCAAGGTCACGACACAACCCTCTCCACATCCCAAATCTCACGCACCCTAAAGAGCTCGCTCTCCCAAACCCTCACCCGCTTCTACCCCTTCGCTGGGAAGATCAAGGACCGCCTCTCCATTGAGTGCGACGATGGAGGTATCCCCTTCTCGGTAGCTAGGGCTCAATTGAGCCTCTCACGGTTCCTCGACCGGCCAGACCCCCGGGCTATTCAAGACTTCCTTCCGGGGGCTACTTTCAAGCTAGTCGACACCGGATCTCGAGTGGCGATGGTCCAAATGACCGCCTTCGCTTGTGGCGGGATTGCGGTTGGCATGTTGGTTGCGCACGTGGTAGCCGACGGGGTCGGCATGAGCACTTTTCTGAAGGCTTGGGCTGCAAGGGCCCGCGAGTCCATGGACGATGTGTGGCCGGATTTCGACATGACGCTGTCGCTGTTTCCTCAATATGAAGCATTCCCGGAAAAGCTGTCGTTCGCGAGCGTGTATGCTCCCTGCTACCAAAGAGGCTGGTAGGACGAGTCGCTTCCATTACCTTTTTAATCAGTTAGAAGCAAGATAAAAAATAATAATAATAATAATAATAATAACAAGCATAATCCAATGGTGAGTTATAATTAAGATATCATTACTTGTTATTACATATTCAGACTCATTTCTTGTATAAGATGTTATTATCGATGTGCACCAGATACTATGTTAAAAAATTCGATAAACGAAAATCGAAATGGATTTTTCCTTTAATGGGTAGACACGTTCCAACCATTTCTCTCAGGTGTGGTGCAAGAAGATTGGTGTTCGACGCGTCCGCCATAGCCAGAATGAAGGACAAAGCAACAAGCTCGCGTCTCCAGAAACCGAGCCGTGTGGAAGCCGTCTCCGCCTTAATATGCAAATCCATGATGGCAGCGGTCAACCCCAAACCGAAGGCGATGTTGATGGCCCACTACGTGGACTTGCGCCGGCGAGCCACGCCGACCATCCCCAACTATGCCGTGGGGAACCACCTCTTCTTAGCTGTCGCACGGTTTTGTCCCACCGAGTCCAATGACCTGGCCATCATCGCAGGCTGGCTCCGGGAAGCGACGGCCAGAGTCGATGGCGACTTGGTAAAAGGTCTACAAGGCGAGGGCGGATTCTTGAAGTTGCGCGAGGCCGTTGGAGAAATTAAGGAGGTCGTCTCTGGTGGTATGAATGGCGGCGGTGGCGGCAACATCAATAATAATAAGCTGGACTATCTAGGGTTTACTAGTATGTGCAATTTCGGGCTTTATGAGGTTAATTTTGGTTGGGGAAATCCGGCATGGGTGACCAGTATTGGCTTACCAGGGAAAAAACCTATAGAGATCCCAAACATTAATTACGTGTTTTTGTCGGACACTAGATGTGGAAATGGGATCGAGGCGTGGGTTCTTTCAGATGAAAATAGGCTTCTAGCCTTGGAGAAAGACCCAGAGATTCTGGAATTCGCTGTTGTTGATCCGAGTCCCTTAAAGATGCTGTTGAAAAGTAATTTGTAATTCGTCCTTTCTTATTAGAAGTAATTTTGATTTTCTTTTTTGTTTCTTAAAGCACAAGTGTCCAATTTGAATTTCTCTTCTTATTTGTCATTTCATGTTCCCATTTGACATATATATATATATTTGTATTGTTTTCTAAAGCACAATTCCAATTTATATTTCTCACGTTCCCATTTGACATACATACATATATATATATAGTTTTCTAATGAATTGTGGATTGATATAGGTTTCTCGTCTCGAGCTCAGCTCATGGCTTGACTTTGACTTATGGTACTAATCAATAACGGGAATGCAAACAGCACAACAACTTGTACTGATCTTCATATTGGGACAGACAATACAATATGTCATTTGTTGATGATGATTTAGGGTGCAGGCGCATGATCAGAATCTTGTAGATCATGTTGACTTTCAATGGCAGCATGCTTAGTGGGATTTTTGTCTACAAGGATCAACTCAGAACTTTCAAGTACGAAGGAGTAAGCATTTGTATGGCTTATATAGATTTTCTCAAAATGGCAAAGAGGGATTTGACGAAATCAGCGATCGCTTCAATAGTAACAATGTAATTTTGTTTGCTGGATATATATATATATATATATATATATACGACACTGTCACGGTTTGATAAGATGGGGATTTGACGAGAACAATGCAACAACATCATAATAGATCTCTTCCTGAAGAGTGCAGAAGTAGTTTAGATGGAGTTTTCAAACAACTCAGTCATGAAAATGCCATGATTGTTGTCGTGACCTCTTGTTTTTTTAAGCGCCCGAGATCGGGTACGAGCGCCTAAGGAGGCTAATGGCTCGGCTGAAATTAGTTATGTCCGGACTCTCCCAAGTCCACCAATTCACGACTTTAATAGTCTAAGTTTTTAACCTGTACGTCAATTTTTAAAATGGAGTAGCCACTAATCGATTTGGAGTGAGTTGATTAGAAACCCAAGCGAAGTATCGTGAGAAATACTCACTCCTGTGCAACCAGAGAAATTAGGATCGGGGACTTGATTACACTAGTTAATCACTAATGTCCTTTCGGTACCTAATCTTGTTTAAATCCTAAGGTTTTTTGGATGTTTAAGGGATTTTCCATGCATTTTTAGGAGGAAAAACATTTTTTGAGTCTTTTTCTAATTTTTTGGACATAAAATGGATTTTTTTGGATTTTTTTGGTATTTTTGGAAAAATACAAGTCTTTTTGGCTTTTTCTGAAATTTTTTGGCTTTTTCATGAATTTTTGGCTTTTTTGGATTTTTGTCATTTTTTGGAAAATATGGAATATTTTTTATTTTTTTATTTTTGGAAAATAAATTATTTTTGATTTTTCTCGATTTTTTTGGGAAATAAAACATTTTTTTAACATTTTTTAAATATTTTTTGAAAATAAAACATTTTTTGATTTTTTTAAAATAAATTATTTATTTGTTATTGATTAATTTTAAATATTATTTAAAATAAAAATCGGCCCAGGTCAAATCCACGGGTTGTGTCCAACCCGGGCTAGCCCAAAACGCAGACAGTGGGCCTGACTTTTTTTTTTTTTTTTATAAAACGACGCCGCGGCCGAGCTTTTGGAAATGCCCGGCCCAACCGATGACCCGGCTCCACGACTTGCTCCCCCGGCGAAACCCTACCCGGATCCGACCCGAACCTCAACTCGGCTTCCGCCGCCCCTTAAATCGCGGAATCCCTACCCGGTTTTCCAAACCTGGATCCGCTTCGTGACTTGGAAATCGCAAACCCTAGGGTTTGCGAATCCACGCCGCCGAAGGGGGGGAAACGGGAGCATTACGGCGGCGACGGCGGCTACGGTTGCTATAGCGATGGCATGGACGGTAGCAACAAGGACTGGACTATGAGGGGGGAACGCGACGGCGACGGTGGCGGTGGCGGTACGTTACCTGTTCGTGGCAACGGTGTTGGAACGGTGGTGGTTGACAAAGGGTTGCAGGTGCGGGTGGCAGCGACGGATCAGTGACGGCATCCCTGCAATTTCCAGATCTGGTGCGACTTCGGCGAATTGGTTACGGCAACGGCGTCGAAATGGTGGCGGAGTCGCGGTTGCGCTGGTGACAACAAATCCCAGATCTAGTCAGATCTAGGACTTCGCCAACCCTCCTCGTCGCTCGTGCTCTTCCCTCTCTCCCTCTCCGCCGCAAGCCTTCGAATCTAGGTTTGCTCGTCTTCGGCTCCCTTTTCTGAAGTCTCTTAGTAGGAAGCACGAAGCTTTGCAGCCCTCGATCATTCTCGGCGTGCCCTTTGTCATTGTTGGGGGAGCCCTATTTATAGGCGAGGGGGCGGTCGGTCGACGGAGCTTCGACCACCGGTCCCTGTGCGCCGAACGGCCTCCGTCGGCCGAACCGGTGTCCCATCCGCCACCTGCCCGACCTTCAGTGTGTCGCCAGCTCCCCCATGTGCGTCGCCGTCCTCTCCTCCCTTCCAGCATCGCGCCCTCCACGCGTGTGCTGCAGAGGAGGACGGTGGAGGGAGATGACTGAAGTGGGCTGGGCTTGGAGGAGGAAAAATGGGCTTAAGGGCCCATGGCTATTTCTTTTGTTTTACTTTTGTTTTGTCTGTTTTTTTTTTTCTATTTTTTCTGTTTTTCTGAAAAAGACAAGCTATAAAATAAAATAAAATAAAAATATAAAATAATATAAAAACCTAATTAATTAAAAAAGAGAAATAATTTAGGCGTCAACAATTGTCTTCACTCCTGAAGTCAACAAAATGATTGGCCATAAGTTGACGGAAAAGAAGGGAATTGAAGGTGAGCTGGTGATCATGTGAGAGAAAGAGGGTTGACTCGAACGGACGGGTCAAGGATAAAACTTTCTGTAGGCTCAAAGAATGCCTACACTATCATCGTCGTTGTCTTCCTCCTTCTTCATTCGGCCATTGATCCCGGCGATGGTTGGCACCCAACCAAAGGCAAGCTTGAGCTCTCCCACGGCTGGCAAGCTTGAGCCTTGCTAGATCGGCAAGTCAAAAGCTCATGCTCGACGATATGATGAGTGGCCACCTCGAGCTTGCGGATTTAGTGAGTGAACTTGAACTTGCTTGTGGCTGGTTGCTAGTCGTCGCCACGGCCAGCCAAGACAGAAGGAAAGAGAATAAAGAATTCAAAATTCAAATTTTTAAAAAAGAAAGAAGAGGGGCTAGCAAGGGTATGAGATAAGAGAGTGAGTGAGGAAAATGTTTTCCTCTAATTAAAAAAAGAAAAAAATTTTTTCCTATTTTAGAAGACTTTCTTCTTTGATCGAAAATATTTTTCTTGATCGATTCATTTTCTGTGAAACAAACGTTAAAAAATTCCAAAAATACTTTGTTAAAAGTTATTTTTTGCAAAACGAAAGGATCTCTAGTGCCATGATCACTTGCTCAACTTCTTTAGTGATGGTTGCAGGCTGGCTAGGCTCCCGTCCTTCAGTGGTTTCTTCTTCTTCTACCACCTTTTCTTTTCCTTTTGAAGGGGCGAATGGCCATGTGAACCAGAACAAGAACTTCCTCGTCACACCGAAGAGGCGAGCGAATTAACTCTTTAGCTAACTACTCGTAGTCTATCTTACATGGCAAGACTTATGCAGATCTAGCCAAGCTTCCAAATCTAGAGCCATGGTCGCGAATGACAGCCCCTCCTGATCCGAAATTCGACCGGGTCCAATTTGGAGGCATTTATTGTCGACATCAAGGACAATGGAGAGGCACCTCGACTTGGACCCGCCGTAGTGTCAACTTGGATATAGCGCCAGCAACTCTGCCGCTGTAATGGGGCGACGATGGGAGGAGGTGAAAAGGTTGGTGACTATGGCTGCAGGTGGAAGAGAAGAGAGAAAAATAGATTGAAAGAAAGGCCATCAATTCCACATTGGATTTTTTTTTAATAAAAAAAAAAACATGTTAGAATTAACATTTTATAAAAATAGCCATTTAATTTCTTTTAAGAAAATCCTTATAGACATTAATATTTCATTAAAAAGCCATATGGGACTTGTAGACTGTATTTGTCATTATAAGCATTTAAGTTATTGTTTTTTCTTTTCAATTTGATACTTAAGTAAGGCGCCGAAAAATTTTCACACCAAAGTGGATTCCATAATTAACTTTTGACACTTCTAATGTCTTTACTCTCATGTTTCTCATTAGGGAAGGCCTCATTAATGTTCTTCAAGTCCATCATTTGTATGTTAAACTCATCTAAATTATTAGCTATGAAGAATGTGCCTTCAACCACCTAGAATTGAAATATCATTTTTAGTATATGCACACGATTGTTCAAACCTTTCATCAATTAAAGTGTTTCAAGTTTTGCACGTAAAGTTGCGGCATCTTGCTCTTCAACCATTTCAATCAGTACTTGTTATTATAGACTCAACAATATTATATTCTTCACCTTCTCCATCAATTCTGCTCAAAACATATAATTTGATGTATTTTCGAGTTCATACACAATGTAGTCCCAAATAAATAGAAATATTTAAAAAGCAGGTCTAATTTCTGAAATGAAAGTATTTTTAAACATAAATGTCTAGTATGAGTGCTGCCTCAACCATGAAATCTGTGATTGGTAGCAAATAATATCATCGTCTTCAACATTTATACTTCGTTATAGCCATTGTTAATCATTGGTCCAATGTATTTGGGACCAAGGGATGCTTTATTTATCACCTACACTTTGATATTTTTTCAAATTTTTTTCTGTAGTGCGTGTGGCACATGCACTAAGTATTTTGTCATTTGGGGCTTCATCTATATATCGGTAAGTATAAGCAAAATTGTGAACGGTCATATACATTAAATAGAACAAAAATACAAATTGAAAACCTTCGTTCGAGAGTTATAAGTCTACACTAATGGACAACTCTAGCATAACCTCAAACTACAAAGCCAAATGTTAAAATAATGCGGGTGGGGGTGAGTTATGGCTAGAGTGATCGAAGAACATATCGTGCCAGGTCGAGCCGACGGTGAGCTGTCTTAATAGTATCTCCCTCGTAATACACTTCGAGGATAAAAAATATTAGAAAACTCGGCAATACAAGCGTACGATAAACGTTTATACAAATTGATACATTTTTTTTTAGATTAATGGAGTATTTCACATGTTTAGGTGCGCCGGTTGGATCATCTTATAATCTATTGGGAGAAGAACACTAGGAGTATTAAAATTTTCGTACGACGCTTATATAATTGCCATAAATTTGAAAAATCACTCAATTAAGTGCTAATTCCAAATTGCCTCACCGAAAAAACTAACATGAACGCTAGTTATCTAACATAGCTTTGCTGGCATGACATGGACAATTTTTTAATATTATTTTAATATTTTAAATAATTTTTTATTCTTTGATTTTTTTTTTTTTGTTTTTTTTTTTTTCTTTAGGGGTGGCGAGGGTCACCGAGGACCCTTGCCAGCCATGAAACCCTCATCTAGATTGGGCAAGGGCTACCTGGCCCTCAACTACAAGGGTGCTTGCCAACTCTAAGCAGCCGTAGGCGACGTCGCTTCGCTGAGGTTCGATGAGGTCGCAATGCTCTCACCCATGGCCTTTGCAACCAAATCTAGGCAAGGGCCGCCTTGCCCTCACCATGAAGGCCCTTAGTGAGGGCATCACAGCCTCGCCAACCATTGGTGAGGGTTGCCAGTGAGCCTCGCTAGCCATTGGCAAGGGTTGCCAATGACCTTCGCCAACCCAAAAAATAAATAAATAAATAAAACAAAATAAAATTAAAAATTAAAAAAAAAAAAAAAAAAAAAAAATCAACGTAGTACATTTGCCTGGTCCCAAGCTTTGAACCAGGGAAGATTGAGTCAGTTTATGTAGGTACGCCTTCCCATGATAGGTGAACCTCTAATTCAAGCTCTTCTAAGATAGCCTATTAGCAACAAACTACTCAGAATTTTAGTTCAAAGCCTAGAGACACTTAAGGATACCAAAATTGTAACATTTCTAACTATCCGAGCGGCATTTCTTAGAGGATCCTACGAAGCTGGAGAAGAAGAAGTGTTTAGAAAGATATTAAGAGTTTTCACAAATACTCACTTTACTTCAGGGAATTCTATCCAACACATTACATGCTCTTTGTCTTTTATAGGCATTAAGAGATCACAAATAAACAAGGACCAAGCTCACGGGTCCAAAAACAGATAAAGGTCTCCAAAAAATCTGGTTAGGAATTATTCTAGGTGATATGAATAGTGACAGTGAACAGTGATTTTCCTAACCTATTACTATAGTAACTTACTAAAGTGACCTTGTTATAGGCCTATTTCTTGTCACAGGCATTATCTTTTGACTCATGAGAGTCAATAATCTCTTCTGTCACGGGCATTGTAGTCATAGTCTAAGTCATCAGAACTATGCGTCTCTGCAAGAAGATGTCTTTCGTACTTCTGTTCAAGTTCTGCAAATCGGATATTAGAGGGGCGTGGAATGACTTGTGGTGTTCGAGTATTCCACATGTTTGTGTCGCTTGATGAACATGCTTCTTCATGAGTCCTAGAGGATATTGGAGTGTTGGCAAGCAAGTTTAGCTGAGGCCAATTGGATGGTTAGGCATAGTAAAATGTGTCCATTCCTAAGGATAAGAACAGAGGTCCTTAATCATAAGGTTCTTAAGAGAGAGGGTCTCCTCATTGGGCATAGGGATTGTGCATAGTTATATGAATCTGTCATTTCTTGCTCAAGTGATGGAGGTGTCCTTGCTTACTTGAACTCTTTGAGTGCTTCTTTGGTTTATGGTACCAGGTCATGATCTCATGCAATGGGTACAGTGTAATTTCGTACGTCTTTAGGGATGGTCTTGTTTTCCTGGCATAAGACTCTCTGAAGTTCTCGGTATTGGATCAGTGTTGAGGGAAAGTAGCCGCTTCATGAAGATCCACAGGACTGCTGGCGTGGGCTGGTGTCATTGTGGTTAGCGTCGTCAGGCGATCCAGCAAGAAGCCACTCGTGTAGACAGGAGGCGATAGGGATCGGAAAAAACAACTGTTAATCGTTGAAGAAATCGGGTTCGCCGAGAACCCAGCTTTTCATATGGGACTCCTCGATCAGCAATCGGAGGTGTCGCGGTTCCTGATGCTGTGAAGAATCGGCAAGTGGGTCACCTTCGCGCGTATGCGGGGCTCTCTTCCAACCGTGGACTAAGTGTGGCCTTTTAGCCTCTTTTCTCACTCGCTTTCACGAGCACTCTGTACAGAAGCTTCCCCTCACGATTTTTCCCCCATTCAGTGTATGGCCATGTATTCAATTGTGTGGGCCCCTCCCTTTTTGTCTATTGTGAGCCTGCTTTTATAGCGTCCGACTCTGCACTTCAAAGCAGGAAATATGAATATACCAAAGAAAGCCACCTACTGACTTCCCTCTTTTGTGAGGCTCTGTCCTTTTATCTTTCCTTTGTATGCATTGCGGATCCATGTGTCCTCATTGAAGAATATTTTTTTTAAACATTCCTTCCCATCAGCTAATCCATTCTTGCCTTTTTCTGATGTCTTTGTCCGCACGTTTACATTCACAGGAGCAGCAAGAAATTCTTTTTCCCATTGGATCATCCATTGATTCTATTATTTTTAATAACTCACCAAAGATTGATCGAACATTGCCAAAAATCCTTGATTGTAATAGAATTTTTTCAGATTCCGAATCTCACAAAAATGAATTCACAATATCACCTTCCCACGCTTGCCATATATGAATAGATTGCATAAGTATATAAAAAATCCACCACCATATTATTGAAAATATCAAATCACCATTTCTCATAAGTTAATTTTCAATTATCAAAGAATAATGGGCTTGGGCAATTCCCTCTTTTCGTGAGCTTAGTCCAATGCGTTAAATTAAAGCTCAAACCATTAGTTCAAACATATCTGTTACCAGTCCAATGCAAATGCAATAATAAACAATACTCCTAAAACTATATGAATTCTACTTTTTTTAGGGGTTAATAATTAATCCCTAATTTTTTTTATGCAATAAATAGATGATTAAGTCGCCAAAATTTATGTGTCAACATATATCCAAAGGGGCCTCAATTGTACATATCGCATCTGCCGTCCTGGCTAACGGCTACCGGCTAGTAGAGCCTAGCATCATTCTTAGCATTAATAACAGCGGGTTAATCCGCTCACCTCGTCGTCTATCTCTCATGATTACAGCCGGCGTGGCCGTTGCAGTTGACCATAGCGTCACCTTTCTTCATCTTCGCATAGCAGCAGCGGCTGGAATATGAAAATGGAAACTTTCGTGGGAGAAAGATGAAGAGGAGAATTGAACGCCGCGGCCTTCGTAGGTTCAAAAGTGGAGTGACGCATATAAAAATTTCTAGCCGGTTAAATGAAGTTTTAAAGTTGCCCCCCTTAGCTTGAGAGGATCCTAATCAGTTGATATTTGGTGATGTTATCGGATTCGACAAGAGAACTATCAAACTCGAAAGTCAAGATGCATCCACGGAGTTCGACTATTGTGGGTCTTTCGATAATTACCCAATGTCTTAGTCAGCCAATGTAATTTCTGTTCACAATCCACATCGAACCCCATTGATTTAGATTTATCAATCTTTCAAACTATAACTACTCATGGTAGTGATGTTGGAAGAAAATTGTGTAACAATCCGAGAAATTATCGAAACACTTCTAATGGCTCACCGCTGGCAGAGCCTAGCATCTTTCTTAGCATTAATAACAGCGGGTTAAACCGCTTTCCTCGTCGTCTATCTCTCATGATTACAGCCGGCGTGGCCGGTGCAGTTGACGGTAGCGTCACCTTTCCTCATCTTCGTACAGCAGCGGCGGCTGGAATATGAAAATGGAAACTTTCGTGGGAGAAAAATGAAGAGGAGAATTGAATGCCGCGGGTCGCCTTCGTAGGTTCGAAAGTGGTGTTACGCATATAAAAAATTTCCAGACGCTTAAATGAAGGATTTAAAGTTGCCCCCCTCTGGCTTGAAAGGAGCCTAATCAGTTGAATTTTGGTGATGTTATCGGATTCGACGAGAGAACTATCAAACTCGAAAGTCGAGATGCATCCGCATAGTTCGAGTATCATGGGTCTTTCGATAATTTCCCAACGTATTAGTCGGCCGGTGCAATTTCTGTACACAATCGACATCGAACCCCATTGATTTAGATTTATCAATCTTTCAAACTTTAACTACTCATGTTAGTGACGTTGGAAGAAAATTGTGTAACAAACTGGAAAATTATCAAAACAATTCTAAACATATTATAATTGTGACAATTCAATTCTAAACCTATTACATTTGTACCAATTTAGTCCATTTGGCCAATTTTAGCTTGCCAGTATTGATGTGGACACCAACCAATGCTAACGTGGCTTTTTTTTTTTTTTTTTTTTTCCTCTGCCTAGTCGCCAGAGCAAGCAACGGCTAAGGCCAACGAGGTCGACATCGTCAGCCACAGGGGAGGCTCGTGCTCACCATCATTAGGCAATGGCTAGCCACATCATGGCTAGGCGAGCTCAACCTTGCCCATAGTCCTAGCAAGGCATGACCTTGCCTGAGGGTGAGGGTGGCGAGGTCAAGGTTGCCCAACCATGGTGAGGCTAGGTCAAGGCATGACCTCTCTTAGTGACGGCGAAGGCAAGCTTCACCAATGGTCGATGATCAGCTAGAGGAAGAAGGAAAGAAAAAAAAATGAAAAAAAAAAATATTTAAAAATTGCCATATCACATTGGCCGAATAGCCAATGCGACCAATGTCCACATTAATACCGGCTAATCAAAATTAACCAGATAAACTAAATTGACACAAATACAAAAGGTTTAGAACTAAACCAACAAAAACAAAAAAAAAAAAGTTTATGACTGAATTAATAAACTTATATTAGATTTATGACTATTTTGGTAATTTTCCCCGTAACAAATGGATTACACATACCATCTATCACATAGAATTCCTCTCTCAAGACCCAAAAACTTTTAAGCTACTCTTAAAATTAGTAATTAGGCATCGAACCTATATATATCCGCACACACTACAAATTAAGACACCAAACCACATCCAAAATGGAGGTCGTAGTGGTATCCAGGGAATTCGTGAAACCATATAGTCCCACACCAAACCACCTCAAAATCCATAAGCTGTCTCTTCTTGATCAGTTCCTCCCTAATCTTTACTTTCCCTTGGTCCTTTTCTACGCCATCGAAGAAGCTGATCGAGCCGCCACAACACCCTCACGCATGATACAACTTCTGAAGCAATCTCTGTCCGAAACTCTACCGCTGTTCTATCCCCTGGCGGGGAAGATCAACGGCGACGGCCTCTCCATCGAGTGCGATGATGAGGGCGTTCTCCTTGTCGAGGCCAGGGCCGAGTTTGCCCTATTGCGGCTACTCCACCGGCCAGACTTCGAAACGGTCAGGAAATTCCTGCCTTGCGCCGCTGCATGGAGGAGAGCAGAAGTGGGAGATCGTGTGGCGATGGTTCAAGTGACGGCCTTCCCCTGCAGCGGCGTTGTGATCGGCGTGCTCATTTCGCACGCCGCAGCCAACGGGGCCTCTTTCGCCACTTTCCTCAAAGGTTGGGCAGCCGCGGCCCGCAAAACCGGCGAAGCACCGCGTCCCAGCTTTGATGCGCCCACTTTGTTCATCCAAAACAAAGCATTCTCCGAGGAGGATACCTTCTTTGGCGTGTGTCCTGTCAACAGAGGCAGGTACAGAAATGACAAAATTCTGATATGGTAATGCATGCCAGGGAAAAGATGATAAGAGAAGAAAACCCTAAGTTTTATCTTGGTAACTTTTCGCATCCTCTATTTTTGAAAATATACCATTTTGCATGCCAATTCTCTTTTTACTTGGAATTTTTCATCGGTACATATTATAGTTTTATCATGAATTTGTCATATTTCTATCAACATTAGTGATGTCATACTTTTAGTTGTCACCCCGACAGATAAACAAAAAAGCTAAATGAAAAACCCTTCTCTCGAACTAAGCTTCCCAACATCACAATCTAATTTTCGTTAACTCTTGAGAAGAAGCACTCAACGTGATGACCATTTGAATATGGAAATCCACTTATAAATAAATGTAAAATCCCTCTTCCATCTATCAAGTTGAGATCTTCCATATATCTAAAATATTCTTGATAATGCTTACATCCTCTATATTAAAGTGTTGGCATAGAGTTGGCCGATGCTTATTCCCTAGAAACTGTCATTGTTTCTTCTCTAAGATTCTAATCTCATAACTTGGGGGACCTCTATCCTCACACAGCATTGCTCCGTCAGGCTTTCAGCCATTGCGGACCATTCCCCACTGCCGATGTTCTTTTAGATAGAGATCCGAATCCTAGAAGGCTTTTAGAAGTAGCCCCCGCGTTCAAGAGGAAACAAGAGTGTTCAGGTATTAACTATGAGGATGATCTCTAGCTACTAATGAACCGTGCTTCATGGGTCCTCTTCCATGTAGTGTATGACTTAGGATGTACGAGATTTACATAGATCTCTACTAAGACAAGACGAAACCATCCAAATGCTCGAACTTTGAAGAACAGGTAATTTGCATTGCGCAAACATTTCGTAAGTACCTTTTGAATCCATGCATGGGGTACGCTATCATATTGAACTAAAAATTGCGTCGTTTGGTGATAAAATAAATTCATGGGTGAAATTCATCCTGTGATCATAATATGTATGTACTTAAAAATAAGTAATTATTACCGAAAGTGCACATGTGAATGTAAAGGTGCAATCTTCCATTGCTTTAAAGCTTATAATAAGATACTTGGAAATTCTCTTTCCAATCAGATGAGTTTGGATTCATAACAGTATTGCCCGAAGTTTTTCTATTGAGTACAAACGGGTAACATTTGGCGATATAGTTACATAGGAGGAACACCTAATTATTGTGCTCATTTCGTAACATTAGGACTGACTATTGAGCTGTGCCAACCCACTGTGCTGAGCCTAGTCATAGACTGCCTGGGCCATTTTTTTTTTAAACATTAAAAAATATATATTTTTTGTATAAAATATTAATTATTGACGCAGATAAAGCGATGCTTGGATAGAATTCCAAAAGATGGTGTTTATTTTTGAATAAGGAAGTGCCAATTACAATATCTTTGGCGTCTATTTATAAGGAAGTCGCCATCTAGAAAATAACAAAATAACTGAAACCTAGTAACAAAATTGAAAAGATATTGATAAACTAGGAAATCTAAAATCTAATAACAAATTAAGGAAACGATATTGATAAATCATAATATTTTAGATAAACCAGAATATTTGAAATCTAATAATAAATAAAGAGAAACGCATGAATCAAATATTGTAACCCCTTTTGCAATCTTGAAGATCATACAATCCTTTTTGATTTGTGGGATCGCCTGCTCTTATGACGCTTTATTGTTTCCAAAAGCATTTGCATATTGTTTTACATCAATTATTGTGCTCATTTTGTAAATCATTAGTAGTTGTGACATGATAGCAAACTAGCAATAATTAATGCATTTGATGTTGCGTTTTATTTATTTTTGTTAAATTGTAAAGATCACGTTGAAATAAATTTAGCGTAATGAATAAGTGATATATAATTACGCATACATCATTTGAGTTGATCAATATTGGCATCACCCTTTCAAGGTATGGTACGAGGAGACTCGTGTTCGACGCATCGGCCATGGCAAGACTCAAGGCCAAAACAGCTAATGTGGGAGTGCAAAACCCGACTCGCGCCGAAGTCGTCACGGCTTTGATGTGCAAATCACTGACGGCCACAATGACCAAGGTATCCGGCCTCGACAAACTGGTGGTGTTTACCAACGCCGTGAACCTCCGCAGAAGAGCCGTCCCGAATTTCCACGATGACTCAATGGGGAACTATGTATGGCTGCCAACTATCCTATGCCCGCTCGAAGAGAAGGATTATGACGGCCTGCCCAGCCTCATTGGCTGGCTCCGACAAGCGAAGCGCAAAATAGACGGCGAATTCGTGAGAGGCTTGGAAGGCGACGGCGGATTGAATGCGCTACAGGACGCCCTTAGGGAAATGAGGGAGTCTCTAGCCCGCACGGATCGACTCGTAACGTTCTCGAGCTGGTGTAACTTTGGTCACTACGAGATCGACTTCGGGTGGGGGAGGCCGGCATGGGTGAGCCCGGTTGGTTTCCCGGAGGAATCGGGAAACTTGATCGTGAACACCGTGCTTCTGTTGGACACGAGGTGCCGCAAAGGAGTCGAAGCGTGGGTTTCCATGGACGAACAAGAGCTTGAAGTGCTGGAACAAGACGAGGAGCTGACAGAGTACGCTTCCATAAATCCACCTGTTTCGGAGATCGAGGATTGATGATGGTCTACGGTCTGGTTCTCCATGATATGAGCTCGTTCGAGCCTTTTAATTTTGTGTTTCGGGTTACTGCAAAAGGAAGTCTTTGTCTTCATATGAATAAAGTAGAATTGTTAAAATAAACCAGAACCACACGCACCAACTTAATTTTGATTTTTATCTTTCATTTCAATAATAAGTGCATTAAATGTCCTAAAACTTATCATGAAAGTGCAATTGAGTTCTAAAAAAAAAAAAAAAAAAAAAAAAACCAATTCCTAAAACTTATCACAAAAGTGCAATTAAATCTTAAGATTTTCAAAAAGTGCAACCAATAAAAGGACTTTGATTGGATCAATTTGATAAGTTTTAGAATTTGATTGCATTTTTTAAAGATTTTATGACTTGATTACATTTTTTAAAAGTTTAAGATTCAATTGTACTTTCATGACAAATTTTAGAACTTTCAATATACTTATCTCTTCATTTTAATTAGCAGTGTGGAGACTAGATGCTGCTAGTATCTTGTAATCTTTGTGAGTGATGCAAGCATCACTTGTTACCTATATTATTTCCATTGATGTTATGATACTTGTGAAAATAGATAACAAGGCTGACTGGGTTGTGATGAACAGCTTCTTGTGTTGTGCTTCTGCTTTTGAAGTAATTACGACTTTTTGCTGTATTACCTCCAAAAAAAATGGGCGACTCTGAATCAACCGAGTTTAGATATGTTCTCTGGATGAAGTTAAGGCATAATTGCATGTAATTTTACATAATGTTGACGTCATAATGAGAAATAGGGCTATGGCGGAATCCAAGCGCGCCTCAAATTTAGAAAATGCTTGTGGCAGTTGAGGAGCTCATGAAGAGCTGTGAGGAAGTAGCAATGATGTTTAAAGTCTAGTGAAATGGTGAAAACTTGACTCAACGTTAAGCTAAAGTGAAAATTTCTATAATATGTCTCGAATTTAAATTCATGATGGAAGAATGAACAATCTAAAGAGGTTTCTTAATTTGAGTAGGTTTTTTTAGTTTCGATCCTCCCTTCTTCGATCCAAAAAGTATATATAGGAGATGGGTTGTAGATATAGAGCACTAGGGCAAACCAAGAGAAGCTTTTGGTCGTAACAACCGATTTTGCGGCATATTCATCATTTACATTATGAAGAAAGTGCAAGTGTTTTAAAGCCAATAAATTTTGTAATAAAATTTGTGAATCACTTCATGAGATTAAAAAATTATCTCATGTGTAATTGTGAAATGACTAAATATTACGTGAGTTACTAAGTATAATTGAGGATTGGAATACACAAAAAGCGTTAAGTGACTTGAGTGTACCTGTTATTTCCCATGTATCGATTGATTTAAAGTGGAATATCGTGCTTTTCTCCACATGAAATAAGTCTCACCGGCCAAACTAAGTAAATTCAACATCCAGTTTATTTTCTTTGTTTTGCTTATTTTGTTGTTCGATCGCTTGCCTTTTGCAACATTATTTTGTGACAATAACGTGTCGCCATAGCTAATTGTTATTTGCAAGCAAAGACATAAAACGGACGGAAAATAGTTGAATATTACCTATGATTGAGGCTATATTTATATGAGGGAAATAATTTTCCGCAAATTGGTTTTCCAAAACTTTCACTTATATGATTTTTGCTAAAAATAATTAATCAATGGAAAACCATTTACGGCAGAAGGAAATATGTATTTTTACAGTCGAGGGTACCGGGGAGCCTTGGATACATAGCCATTGGCAAGCGTCAAGGGACTCGGATCCATGGAAGCCAATGTCCGGAGCTCTCCATCGCCTTCCAGAACGGCCATCTCCGCTTCATCCAACGTGACCCAAGCTTCGATCCCATCGCCTTCTCTTGTGTCGGCCAAAATCATGAGGTTAACGAACACCGGCCCGCTCACGCCGTAACTGCTAACCCACACGGGTTTTCCCCACCCGAAATCGACCTCGTTGAACCCCAACTCGCACCAGCTCGAGAGCCCCAAGTGGTCGGCCCCGTCCTCGGAGGCCCCAGCGCTGCTCATTTCCTTCAGAGATTCCATGATCCTGCTGCTCCTGTTCGCGCCCCTCAGCTGTTCGACGAAATGACTGTCGATTCTTGAAACCGAGCGCTTGACCTCATTGACCAGAGCACGCAGCGATCTGTCCATATTGCTCGCGGACTTGGCGCTGGATATCCAGAGGATATTTCCGAGGGAGCAGTCGGACAGGGGCGGCTCGATCCTCTTCCGCAGGTTCACGAGGTTGGTCAGGATGGAAGGCCTTTGGATGCCGTTTCTTCTCTCCGTGGCGGCCGCCATGCAGCGTTGCCATATGAAGGCCGAGACCGACTCAACTCCGGTCGGGCATTTCGAGTCGGAGCCTTTTGCTTTGGCCTTAAGGGTGGCTATGGCCGAGGCGTCGAATAAGAATCTCCGGGTTATGGGCTTGCCCTTTTTGAACGACGAGCCCCAAGCGACCGCAGACGTCTCTCTAAGCCATAAGTCCTCAGTTGGGAAGAGCGACGCCGCAGAGAAGTCAGGGATCACTGCCTTGTCACCCCGGGCAGCAGCAGACCACCCTTTGAGGAAGGTGCCGAAGGCAGCACCGTCGAGAATTTTGTGCGTTATGCATATGCCGATGGCGATTCCGCCGCACTCAAAAATGTTGGCTTGGATATTGGCGGCACGGGTCCCTGAATAAGTTTCTTTCTGCACAAGATCAATCGGGAGGAACTTGCACAACAGCAAGAGGTCTGGGTGGGCCAGGAATTCCGATAAGGAGCAATCGACTCGTGCTTCTGCGTAGTAAGCTCCTTTGTCGTCACAATCAATGGTGAGCTCGTCCATGAGATTGCCGGCGAGCGGGTAAAAGTGGGCCAAGGTCGTCGACAAAGATCTCTTCAGAAGCTCTAATTTGGCTGGGACATCACTACGTCCGAGGCGAGCGTCTGGAGAAAAGAAGAGGATGACAGGACCGTAAGGAGAAGGAATGAGCTGGTCAAGAAGACAGAGTTTGTAAGTCCTGAGGTGAGGGGGAGTTGGGGATGAGGGCTTTATGTGCTCTCTGGAAGTGATGATAACTTCCATGATTTATGGCGTTATTTCATTTGCTTTTCCATGGAGATGGCGAGTAGAGCTGATTCAACTCCCGCATATATGAGCAAAAAGCGAACAGAACAGGTGCAACCACTTCAAGGTTTCTGTTGAAATCGGTGGTGCAGCGGAAGCGGTTCGTAATTTTGCAATTATATCGGGAACTTATAGAAATCGATCAATATAAAATAAGGAACAATAAAAATAAAGGATACACCAGAAATTTACGTAATTCGGTCCGAATGTCGGAACCTACGTCTACAGGGAGAACCAGCAAATCAATCCACTATAAATCGGAGAATTACATTATTACAATCACACATGCACTCAAGTGTTTCCCAATCCTACTTTATACCCAATACCCACAATGTTTAATAACTCAACTCACTGGACTTGACTCCACACAAATCTCTCCGAGCTCATGTCTCTCGCTCTCGGTCTCTCGAGCTCTTTTCCTTTCGCTCTCTCTGCCGAGCTCTATACTTTCGCTCTGTCTCAAGCTTCAGATGTCTTCACCTTTTATCGGTTGAAGGGGAGGAAACAAAACAAAATAAACTTGTACTCCACAATTGTCAAAATGGTGCCGATCTTCAAAGCATGCGCCTCCATGCAATTAATGATAGCGTGTGAGCGAATGACCAGCATGCACTGGCACACTTAGAATACCTTCTGCCTTCCCTCTTTCTTTATTAATAAAAACAAGAGAAGCCCACAAAAGATGACCAAGAAGAGAGGGTGAATTCGGCGCCTACGTGATAGGCTTCTGAAGCAGCAAGTGTTGACCAACTCTTTTCTACAAGCATGCATGCACATGGCCATGTGCATGTATTTAATGACATAGAAGAAATTGGACGATCAACCCTTCAACCTTATTTCATGCTGACAAATGAGAAGAATCCCATGGATTTTGTAGCCTCATTTCCAACATGAAGCGCATATCGAGGGCGGGATTCTTTCGGCTCCTATCACACGCCATTCCTCGTCAAATGTTCCGCAGACCATTTTTCTCGTTTTAGCATGTCCATGTTTTGTGTGTATCGGATATCGTATATGAATTCAAACTTGAGATATAATTTAACAGTTTCAAATTATCTGCTCAGCCATTGACCAAATACGATGTCCCAATCAAAGTTGGCTCATCATGGAGATTCTATTGAAGTAACATATCAAAAGGGATAAAATCAGCATTTGTCGAGCATAATCTTCTACAGATCAGTATGAAGATAACATATCAACGTCCATTTAAGCTTTATCCGTAATCCGTGACAATCGATGCGAGAGAGTCAAAAGAGGCTGGGAGGCCAGCACGCCAAAGGAGATGCGACGATATAAGACACAAACGTGAGGGTTGATATTTTCTAAAGATTTCTTAAATATTTATGTCGCGTTGAAAAATGGGGGCTCGTGTTTTACATTTTTCATGGCTCGTCCTACTGAATGTGAACGGGTCCCTTTGCTCAGCTGCCCCTTTGGAAGATTGGTGAATTTAGTCGGCGTTCCATCGTCATGTCTCGTAATCGACCATGCAAGTTGCTCACGGCGGTGAAGAAACGTAGAGGTCAGACCAGAACAGCAGCTCCAGCTGCTAGCAAACAACTGAGAGAGCATGCCATCTCAAAGGAGAGCTTAGCAAGCCAGGTGGGAGTTGACACCTAAGTAACACCAACACGGGATACGGACACGTCTGACGTACGTACGACACGCGATCGTTTTTTCAAAAATAGATAAATCGACACTTTGACACATTATATATTAGATGAATATTTTTTATTTTTAATTAATTTGATTCGAATTCACAAATAAATAAATAATAAAAAAAGCTTATAATGAATTTACACTAATAATATTAATAAATCTATTTATAGGAAATTTAAAAATATATCTAAAGTTAATATGTACCCATATTTGAAAACATATTTTTAACTTTAATGAAAATTATTAATGAAACTAACGATTAAAAAAAAATTAGAATCAATTTATTCATATAAATCTATTATATTCTATAACGATTAAAATTTATTATTATTTAATATTTAGTATTTTAATTTTTTGAAATCACTTTTTTTCTTAAAAAAAAGAAGTCGTTCCCCACCCCCTGCATAGAAAAAGAAATCGTTCCCTCCCTTCCCCGCAAAAACAAAAACCGCCGCCCCCAAACCCCTCTGCCCCACCACCAAATCCTCGCATGCAAAAACCGCCATCCCCAAAACCCTCTCCCCCAAACACAAAAACCGCTATCCCCACCATCCCCCAAACCCCACTCCTTTTCCGCCCACGGTTTCTCCTCTCGTTTCTTTCCCCATCACCCATCAAGTCTGTCGTTTCCCTAAAAAATTAAAATCTTCCTCACAGCCATCCCTCCGCACTGGAATCTCCATTTTAATTTTTGTTTTCTTCTTGTTAAAAGTTAAAACTCTCCTCCACGGCCTCCTCTTTCTCCTCCTTATCCGATTCTCTTCGTCTTGATCTCTGCTCTCTCTCGATTACATCATCACAATCGCTTGCCACCGCACCTGCGGCCCTTCCTCTTTCATAGCCGCAGCCGTAGCCTTTGGTCCTCCATTGCACATCGTAGTCGCGGCCCTCCTCCTTACAGTCGTTTGGCCACCTTCACAGCCTCGCCTTTGCTCCCTCGCTCTTGCATCCACCTTCCATCGCCTTCTTTAACAATTTTCTTTACCTTTGCACTTGCAGACCCCCCTGCTGAAACCACTATGATTCTCACAATTCTAGACACGCAAGTCGAAGTGCATCGAAAAGGGTTAATCCTGTGTCGAATTTTTCGATAAGTGTAAATCACGTGTCGGATCTTTTTGACCTGTGTTTAAGCATGTCAGACACTCAAAAGCTTCCAGAACGTGTTCGTGCATCAATACATTATAGGTTGGCACCAATTCAGGACAATCCAATCTAGATGATAAAGTGGGTCATTTTAAATGGATTGTGATTTGATTGACTCATCCCTCACACTATTCAAATCGGGTTGATCCTTTTTTGCTCATGTACCAAATGCTGTAACTTTTTGACCAAAAAGGAAAAACGTGACAAAAGCACTTAAGCGTTGTTATTAAACGCCTAGGACTAGGGAAAAAAAGACCTTCAAATAAGATCTCTACAACTTATTCATATGCTAGTTAAGTTGACCCCACTTCTTGCACCTGTGATGTTACAATCTAAGTGGCACTAACATCAATATACAACATGTTACACGACATGATATGATACATCGAAACGCTCGTTTCTCAAAAAATAAAAAAATTCAATATATTAAAACACGTTGTATATTAAATATATATTTATATTTTATTATTTTTATGATTATTTTAATCAAATTAATTTGATTCAAATTCATAAATAAATAAATAAACTTAGAATGAATTTATACTAAAAATATTAATATACTATTTATTAATATCATTCATTATTTCAATTTGACTAATTCAACTCCATTCCAATAATCCATAAAATTTGGAGAAAAAATAATTAATTCACATTTTGAACTCATGTGTTAGATATGTTGGAAGAGAAGAGAAAAAAACTTGGGTTGTGAATTATGTATTGAGGAAGTGAGAGTTAGAAATAAAAAGTAAAAGAGGTTTTTCTTTTTTTCCCCATTTATTATTATTATTATTATTATTATTATTATTATATATTTTGAAATCTCATTTATTGAAAATTTTTAAAATTGATCTCATGTATTGAAATCATGTATTAGAAACTTGCAATTCAAAATTCTAATTAAGTGTTGGAAAGTGTCAAAAAATTGATCAAATGTTTTTAACATATGTTGATTGAGTATCCAAGAATGTTAGACACGTATCGAAGTATCCTACACAATATGAAAGCTCTCATAGTGTTAGTGCTTCTTAGGTTACGACGAGTTTCCTTCAAATTATGACCATAATATTTCTAGCCAAAAGTATTTTTCTATTCTAGAAATGAGTTTGGCATAGAAATCCGTTTAGTAATCTAATTTTATTTTTCTATTTTTAGAACAAATTATTAGTTCAAACATAGGTTTGAATAGAAATAAGAAATAAAAAATTTCTACTTTTTCATTTTTGGAATAGAAATAAAAAATAAAAGCTATTCTCGTCATTTGCCCTTATTACTAGCTAGCCGTGCACCCACCACTGCCCACTCTTGCCTGCCGTTGTCTGAAAGGAAAATTTTTGTTGTTGTTATCAAATACGTATTTTGTTCCAAAACTTATTTAGGAATAAAAATAGAAAAAATCTATTTCTAGCTATATATTGATTTCTAAAGCAGAATATTTATTATTCGCACTCTAAACTTGTCATGTTTTCCTAAGTTCTATAAAATTTCATCTTGACATGTTAAACACCAAAACAACTAACAGGTGCCCCAAGATATCACGAACAGCTCTAGGTATTGCTTCAAGATTGAAGATAAAGTCCAACTTTTTGACGTACAGACACGGAGAGCATAATAAAATCCGTGAACCCGCCTTATCTTCCCGGCCGTTGGAAGAAAAGCGCATGACAATAGACAGATCCGAAAATGGCGGTAACATAAGACATTATTACCCTGTTCACTTCTTAACGTTAAGTAGCTATCAAAGAAGGACCAGATATACCTTTAAAAACCAGAGACTGTCGCCCTCATTCTATCAGAACTTGCTCTATTGTGGGTTTTTCGATGACGAGTGTGCTGCCTCTTTTGTCCCTACAGTCGAGCAATTGCAATTGCGGATGGCCACACACCGTTTGTCTACTTGGAATGATCGCTTAGTTTCGCTTCTCCGTCATTAAAAAAGGAGAAGAAAAACGTTTTAGAATTAGCTTTGATAACAAAACGACTTACTTGAAACTTGATGCCAAGAGCTTGCTTGTAGGTCTCATGGAAATTCATGTCCCCTAGATGCTCTGTCGGAAAGATGAGTAGAGAAACAGCAAAAGAGGATTAATCGGGATTAAATAGCAAAAAAATTGTGCAGATTTGCCTTTATATAGGTGAAATAAAAATGACCATTCGATGATGAACTTCATAAGGGATAGTTGGTGTCATGAAATTTGGCCAAATCTACCTCTTTGGCATTATGAGATGCCATCGATCCTATGGAATACATCCAAATGGTAAAATGACAAGTTCTCACCATTCATGCGCCATGTCAAATGTCCAGTCAGCTAATAACCTGCATGGACCCTTTAGGGATTGAGCAATAATGTTTCTTCACTGG
Source organism: Eucalyptus fibrosa (assembly GCA_017140475.1). NCBI lineage: Eukaryota > Viridiplantae > Streptophyta > Magnoliopsida > Myrtales > Myrtaceae > Eucalyptus > Eucalyptus fibrosa. Next base: position 21,046,469 of record CM029510.1, read on the forward strand.
CATAATCATCTTGGATCACAATGGAAAAACAAGCTGCAAGCTGAATCAGCTGAACAGAGATTCATTTTGCGATTACCCCTTTTATTTCTTATTGAAGTATATGCAAAGCTCAAAGGCATTGTCAGAAATGCTACTGCTGACTGATTTTAACATTTCATCTAAACAGCCGGGATCAATCAGCTGGAACTCCTCGCTCAAAAAAAAAAAAAAAAAAAAAAATCAGCTGGAACTCTGTGAAGTATGAGACGAAAGCAGGTTCCAAAATTGGAGGACAAAGATCCTTTCTCGTCTTACGTTTCTAGGTTACTGCCATAAATTTCTAGCTTCATTAATGAACTAGTCAGGACTCGGGAGTCAAGTTTTTATAATCACTGGGACCGTAACTGGCGAATAGCTCCGCAAGCAGCGAATTCTTCCTCCTAGGATTGCATCTCATGTCTCGGCAGAGCTGATCATTGCAGTATATTTGCAGCATGACGCTGACCCGATACCTTTTATATTTGTCCTGCACATGGCGACGCGTACATGTTTCCCACTTCCTTGCCTCGTCCTCCATCTCTCTTATTGTTGGTAGCTCAAACTGTCCCGCGAGAAATTGCATGAGCCACTTACTTCTCATCTCGGTCGTGTACAAATTGGAGGGACTCTCTGCATATCCCAGTATTGCCAGTTGCGGAATCCGTGGATGAATGCATTCCCTGAAACATAAATCGTTTGGCTGAATATTCGAACCCAACTCCCAAGATGAAATCAAAAGTAAATTCACATCTTCCAAGGCCAGCTCTTAAGCAAAGAATTGACTCAGAAGGGCGAAATTTGCTGGAGACAATACCTATACAGAGGGTAGGATGACCCGGCTAAGCATTTCTGGAAGTAATTCGAGGAAAAGATGTTCTTGAGCTTCTCTTCACTTTCATAGCCCGTAGCAAAGATGACTACATCTGTTGGATGATATGAATTTGCGTCCCCATCTAAGATCAATCCGGTATGGCAAAAGCGAAAGCTGGGCGATCTCTTCAAAATAAGGCTTCCTCCTTCCACTGCATTATAAAAGTTGGATGGCAGGGTGGGGGTCATGCGAGACGCCAACTGTTCGATGAGGCTGTGGCTGGGGACCATATTGTACTTTTTCAGCGGATATATCCATGTAAGATAGGTCTCGACCAACTTCAAAAACGTAGCCCTCTGAAATCAGCATCGCAGGGAATCCCGTTAAGATATCATGGCGACATTAAGTGCTTGAAGGACAGTGTATCCTCCACCATAAATTGATATCACATCGTGAACTTTGTTTCTTCTGCAAGATATTGCTCAACATTTGAACAGTTCAATCAGACAGAAAAGCAGTATGTGCACCGATCGCATGATATGGCAGAATCAACTTGCTCATTTCCGAGTATTTAGATGAGAAAGTAAGAAAAACAATTAATGCAAGTTTGGATACATTACTGGCAGTTATGCCAACAGCAAACTTCAGAGATGTTGATCCTTAATTTTCAACTCCAATCAAAGGTCTAACTTATTCTCGTTCCCTTAAGTTATCAAGAGCTTTGGGTTTCCTTTTCTTGAGAAGAAAAGAATATTACCAATGGCCAAAGTAGAACCGCCAAGAGCCAAAGGAAGAACCCTTCACCGGGCTTGTGAACCATGAATTCCGCAAAGCGATTGAGGTGTCGAAATATGAAGGCGACTAAGTAATCCGGAAGTGTCCAGTGTGCTGTCTTGAATAGCAACGTGCACGGGTATCTGCTCCCTACACATGATTACTCCATGCATTCACTTATGTAGCTAATGTATGCGTACAGAAAATGTGTAGCGTAATTGCGGAGGCACAACTGGCTCGACGACTTCTTATTGCTCACTATTCAAACTGATTAAGAAAAGAAATACTTCATACCGTTCCTTGTAGCAACTTCCACTGCAATGTCAAGGGCTGATTTCTGAGATCCAACTACTGTGACCCGCTTCTCTCTGGTTAATGCAGCTGCGAGACCCTGGCCCATCATGGCATAATCCATGGAATGCAGAACCTTGCCCTCAAACGCGTCAGGTCCTTCTGTCAATGGAAACTCCGGTGTTCTTGGTAAGTCGCTGAACATCCCGATGCATAGGATAACAAAATCGACTTGATACACCTAATCTCGGTAAACGAAAGAAGATCTCCATCATGAAATGCAGGCATGCAATGAGGCATTCCAGAACTACTTGTTCAGAAGAGGAATAAAGATCAAATTTTCAGATGATGGGATCCCGATCTCGTAATTCTCACAAACAATGAATCGTCGATTAGGCAAAACTGCCTAAGAAAGGAAGGATCTATTTTCACCGTGCTCATTTCGCGCACCATCTTGAAAGTAAAAAAAAAAAAAAATTTGAAAACAGAGACCTAGGATGTGGTAAATCGTCCTGTCCATTCAACTCCTATGAAATGCTATACAGGAAAAAAAAAAAAAAAAAAATCTCTACCCGTTTCTTCCAATGAAGAACGTCAACTTCTACCATTCATTTCTACTAGAAACTCCCAGTGTCCATGTGATGTTCATAGATTGCACCACAATTCTGAGTAAAAGTTCACCTTTTGATTGCATGTTTACAAATTCTAACACTTCACTGCATTTCTCAATGAGTCAGAACTTTATGGCACCAACTGTGAAAGTAAACGGTTTCGATTGCAATCAGCAGACTGTTATAGAGCAAATCGGGGCAACATCTGATCGCTACCTCAACGCCAGCACACACCGCCACTGTATCCTGGACGGTGACGTTCCACTTTCCACCACTGGAGAATGGCCGGCCGCCGCCGCTACCACTCCACGTCTCCCAATCAGTCATGTCTTCTTCATTTCCCAACTCCACGATGAAGTCAATCCCGGTCACCTTGCAGTTGAACTTGATCTTCGACAAAATCCCGAAGTGGGTCACGTACGAGTGGAGGTATTCCATCACCTGTTCGTGGTTAGGGAAGGTCTCCGTCACCGACGCCGGCCACGGGAAGTCCGAGAACTGGTAAAGATGCTTAGGCGTCTGGAGCTTGGTGGATTCGATGGTCCGCGACCAGACGCCACCAACCGTGCCGTGAGCCTCGAAGACGACGGGGTCAAAACCTTTCTCGATCAAGTGCTTGCATGCGACAAGGCCGCTGATTCCGGCACCGACGATGGCCACTCGCTGCTTCGGCTGCATTTTCTTCCTTTGTTCCCCGGCGAGTCCGGAATTCTGATCGTATTGTGATGTCGATGACAAAGGTGGCGGAGACGGTGAGACTGAAAATGTTTGTACCCGTCGTGAGATGTCCACGGGCACAAATTCATGAGTGGTTGATGATGACACGAGCAAAAGAGGCAACGCAATTGAGAGCTTCGAGGCACTGACCAGTCACCCCAAGTGTCCTGTCGCGGACACAAGGGTTGATGCGCCCACGCTGTTCATTCAAAGCAAAGCATACTCTGAGGAGAATTCCTTCTTTGCCATGCGTCCTCTCAACAGAGGCAAGTACAGAAATGACAAAATTCTGATATAGTAATGCATGCAAGGGGATCAAATGATAAAGAGTAGAAACCCTCAATTTTATCTTGATAAATTTTCCCGTCCTCTGCTTGGAGTTAGCGTTATCTCCTCAAAATAAAACATGTTCTAACCTCAGCTATATCCATCTCAAGATATTATTGCTGTGATATATATGACGAACTTAGGCATGGGAGTCGGGTTGTGGAGTGATACAACCTAATTTGGAGTGGTGGCATTAGTAAACACAATTTTATTAATTGGCTAGTTTGTAGAGATAGACTACCAGCATCAGAGATCGTAGCATGATGAATGGGGATTAGGCGTTCTTTAAGAGGATGGAATGAGGAACTTCAATGGATGATTAGGGCAACAAAGGGTAAAGATTGGGTAACGAGACTCCTTAAAGTATCTTTCCTAGCAACCATATATTGCATTTGGATGGAGCACAATCATAGACGGTTTCAAAATAAATCAACTGACATCCATATTATTTTGGCCAAGGTGCGTAAAAATATAAGGGGTCGAGCCTCATGTTACCAAAAAATTAGACATTATCAGTCAAATTTTTTATTGGCTACTATGTAGAGACTTCTGTGACAGTCTAAATTTTCAGATTTTGTTTTCGATTAAATAAATCAGGCATTTCATCGATGAGCCAATAATATTGTTCTTTAAATTGATCACTCACGAGATAACTAGACTATCTGGGGAAGCACTTAATAAATCTAAATGCAATGGACTTGAGAATTCGACTGGGAATTGACGGCTCAACCGTGTTGATCTACAAGGGTCATTACGGCACTGTCGAAATCGATCAGAGACCGGAGATAGACCGATTCGACTGAGATATGTGATCAAAGTGTGGGTGATTCCACTTGATTGCAAAATACTTGTCGATCAACAATAAACCGATTTTTCTATCGTTTTGATACCCGTTACCCGTAATTGAAATCTCGAGATTTTTACGACAACTGAGGGTCGCCAATGTGTCGAAGATGTACATTGTGACTCGAGATAAATCGATCACGGATCAATTGCACCAAAAATTCCTAAAAGTTACTTGGTAGACTAGGTCGCGCCGATTGAAATTAACCGCGAATTTGAACCCGATTTCATAAATTGAAAGTTCTGTTAGGTCACAATTTATTTTGGAAACGTTGATTCATTCTTCAAAGATTTTTCGGGGATTCGAGATTTTTACGGAAAATTAACGAAAATTCATACAGGCCAAATTAAAGGAAATTTGAATTGTCAAGCCGAACCTTTGAGTGTCAGGGACTTACAGAAAATTGTTCGAGATTTTTCTTCAGCGAAATTGGACCTCGATTTGGATAATCGGAGAGGAAATTAAAGCTTATATAGTGAAATTCGAAATTAAGTATAAGGCTGAAAATTGGGACTTCAATTTTGTTTAATTTTGAAAAATATATTCAAGAAAGAATTAGAAGGGGACAAGGTATTCAATAGAGGGGATAATTATTGACTTTAAGCCTTGTTCTAATCCTCTTGAGCAAGAAATCCAGCTGCCATCTCCACGTCACTGTCTCTCTCTCTCCAGCAGCAATTTCGTTCATTTCCCTTGAATGAGCCGCTTCTGTTTTTCTTCTCCATTTGTTGCTTCGGAGACCGTCCGCATCTCTTTCCTCACTTGAGCAGATCCCTTCTCACTTGGTCTCTATTTTTGCTTTCGTTTTTCCTTCGTCCGTGACGTCCCTAGCGAGGTCACCGATTCTCCTCCACCGATTCCCCAGCCGAAGCCACTTGTCCAACAGCTACCAAACTCCAGTCAAACTTGCATTTCCCCCGGCTGGTCGGTTGACCGCACCATCCCCATCCACCGAAGTCGCACATGCCATCATCATCATCATCATCAACCCATCTCCATCGTAATTCCCCTCGCTGCCGCAGGCCCATCTCCTCCAAGCCCATACGAGCGCCAGCCTTCCCGCGTCTTCCTTTGGTCAGTCAATCGAAGCAGCTCGAAGACCCAGCGAAGCTGCTGCCGCGCGTCTCCTGTTTATCAGCCTATCGTCCGCGAGCAGCTTCATCTTCACTGCTCCAGCATCTTCGCAGCATCACCGCCCAACTCCATCAGCTCGCCACCTTGATTTCAGCCCGTTCAAAGCAGCCCAACCTTCAGCAGCAACGGCACAGTGAGCTCCAGTCCGTTTGAAGTCCACAGGCCCAACATCTCCATGAATTTCGGGCCCAGCAAAGTCCATCAGCAGCCCATCAATTGAGTCTTCAGCCCAGTCCAGAAAAGCCCATCAAGTGAGCCCATTCGTGAGCTCTTTAGCCCGCGAGTCCAGCCCAACTTCGACGAGCCCAATTCAGCAAATCCCAAGCCCGCAAAGTCAGCCCATTACATGCCCAGCCCAAATTCAGCAACTAATCTCAGCTTGGGCTGAGATTTGTTGGGCCGGTTTAAGGCCTGGTCCAAGCCCGTCAATGTCGTCATGAGTCCAAATTCGACTGCCGTCGTGCTACCGTTGCGATAATCCAGTCTTCGCATTAAACAAGTGAGTTGAACTCACTAATCCCTGCTTAGTCGATTAATTATGTTTAGGGGTTGATTAGTTTAGGGTAAGATGGATTAGGTTGTTAGATTATATTAGTAAATTTAATTATTTATTGATGCATGTTAGGTGGATAGTTAGTGCAACGAGAGCCTAAACAAGCTCTAGTATTTAACTAGAGTGGTTTAGTAATTTTCTGGACCCGTCTCGGCTTCCAATTAGGCTTTTCCGAGCCTAAGTCTATTTATTGACATTTATTTATTAATTTCCGTAATTATTTAATTATTTATTTATTTTCCGGAAATTCAACCGGGATGGCTGTTAACCGGAATTTCGTGCTGATTGTATTGGTGCTTTCTGTTTATTTAATTGAGCACTGGTTTATGAAAATTGAGTAAAAATTTTTACCAAAAAAAAAAATTGAGTAAAATCGGTGATTATGGAGATTTATCCCAAAAATTGGATAATGCGGGTATTTGTCTAGAAAATTGCTCGATGGGGCCGTGATTACCACCAAATCTATAAAATTTGCCGAGTGGGGCCGTGATACCACTAAGTCTAAATTTGCCGAGTGGGGCCATGATACCACTAAGTTTAAAATTGCCGAATGGGGCTGTAATTTCACTAAGTCTAAATTATGCATGTTGGGCCATAACTAAAAGCTGAGAATGAATAATCGAAATGACCATGTGATGGTCTTGATGACATGTAATCGACCGAGTCGATTGAACGATGGTTCGATCTAACGATGATTCGATCTATATGATTGGATGATGTGATTATCAATATTTATGATTTGAACGAACTTGTAGGAAGAAACTAAGGCCAAGGTAAGACCTCTGACTCGTGGTTGTACTTAGATAGCCCTTAGGGCATATTTTCTTCCTAATCAGGTCTTAAGAGGGTTGAACTTGATGAGACGTAGTCTCATCCCGTTGTATGATCACATTTTAAGGTCCCTAGGTGACGGCCATGGAGAGCCGGGAGTCTCAGAGTTTGGGAAGGTGGAAGAAGCATAATCGGCGAACCTGTATGGCTAGTTAGTCATAGGATAGTTCCTTTTTGATAAGCTGACACTTTTTGTAACCAGTCTAATCTTGTGTATAAAACCGTTTGGTTATAAAAAACTTGTTATGGTTTTAAAAGTTTCGCCTTGCTTTCATATCACATTGTTTTATTATCTGGGGATTTATATCTACCTCTGCATGTGTATATTATTTAAATGGGTCGACAATACATCCTGGGACATCGCTATTATATTGACCAAGCAAGAATGAGCACGTGCTCGGAGGATCAGGACATGACAACATCTTACTTCCATCTTTTTGAATTATTAGCTCTATTTGTAATGCTGGAGATGCCCCTAAACTATTGTACTTCATATGCTCTATAATACTTGCATTCTCAAAAAAAAAAAAAAAAAACTTTTCCCGTCCTCTACTTTTAGAAATGCACCGTTTTGCATGGCGAAATTTATAATTATATTTTAATAGACTTTTCCATCGGTCCATATGGTAGCTTTACTACAAACGTGTCATTCATATGAATGATTTCATACTTTTAGCTCTCATCCCCACCAAAAAAAAAAACTTTAAAAAAAAAAAAAAAAAAACCCTTTCTTCGAACTTAGCCCTTAGCATCACAATCTAACTCTCGCTATCAAGTCTCTAGAGGAGGCACTCAATGTGACCATTTGAAGATGGACATCCACTCATAATTTATTGTATAAGCCCTCTTCCATCTATCGAGTTGAGATCTTCCATCCACCTAAAATATTTGTGATAACACTTGCATTTTTTATACTACTGCCATTGCCGGCATAGAGCTCGCAATGCTTATTCTCAGATACCGTCATCGCCTCTTCTCCAAGGAAGTAATCTCGCGATCCGTGAACCTTCTTGTTATAATATTTATTAATTAATATGACCCCACATTTAGTATTTCCCAGTTTGTTTTGATTCATTGCCCATGTTAATTGTGTGATAATTGTTTGTTAATTGTTACCATGACAATCTTGATGAAAGATGTCGGTAACGTGAGAAATGAAATAAAAAACAACAAGTCATCTAGACCAAACCCCATGAATACAGAAAATACACCATTGAATTTTGAGGGGGCATTGGCCATGGAACGGGAATTTCAAATCTAGTGATTCCATATTCGCAAAATCAATCAATATACGCTTCACGCATCCGTTCAAAATTTTGGGGTTTCCGCATTTGCATAATTTAATCAATGGCTATATAGGGCGCATTTGGTAATCATTCTTCTCCCGGAATAATTTATGATCGAAAATGATTCTTTTTATTCTATTCCTAAAAATAATTTTTAAGTATTTTAAGCCGTTTGATAACTATCCAAATTTTTATTCCGGAATAGAATTCCGTTTGGTATCGTTCTAAAAATTTCTAATCCAAATTATTTTTTAATTTTTAAATAATTTTATGAATTTTTTCTTCTTCTTTTTTTCTTTTCTTTATCTTCTTCTTCTTCTTCTTCAAGGGTTGCTGGTTGCCAGCCTTGGGATGACCGAGGACCGGCCAAAGAAGGTTGGCGACCTTGCCAGAGCATCGTTGGCTTTCGGCGAGGCCATGCCTCACCGGCAACTGGGCGAAGCTTGGCCGAGCCTTGGCTAGGCGAGCGGCCTTGCCCAAATCTAGCAAGGTCAAGCCACGCCGACGGCTGGGCGAGCTCAGCCGAGCCTCGCCCTGCCAATGGTGAGGCTCACCGAATCTGGGCTCGTTGAACCAATCGCCAGCGACCAGTGGCAGTGGACAATGACGGCAATAGTGGCGGCAATTGAAGAAGAAGAAAGAGGGAAGAAGAACAAGAAGAAAGAAGAAAACAAAAAAAATGGGTGAGCTTGATTCTGGAATTATTCTCGGGAACAAATAATCAACTTTTTTTAACTTCTCGATTATGTTCCAAATCTACTTCCGGGAACAAAAAAAAATAGAAATTTGTTTATGGGAACAAAAATTTTACAAAATGAACTTCTATTTCAAATCTTCTCCGGGAAAAAAAAAAAAAAATTGTTACTATTTGACAAGTTGCCAAATGCAGCCATACTAATCCCTTACGTTTATGCAAATTGTTCCTGATTTTGAATTTGCCCATGAATGATAAATCGAATCGTCAATTCTCTTTAGATTTAGTCTAACAATTGGTATCAAACCAGTTTATGATCTCTACCTTAGTAATTTTTTTTGGAGTTTTGTATGTTTTCATTGGATTATGAATCGGTAAAATTCGCATCTTTTGTGGCTTGGAATGAAATTGCAATTTCCAACCAAATTTGGGTGACCCACCATACAATAACAGACTTGCACATTCACACTGCCGTTAAGAAGAAAAGGCCTAAGGTAATTCAACATATTATTGATTGTTGAAGGCTAATCGAGCAGTGAAAGTTTCAATGGTTTATGTGACATCCTCGATTCGGACCCCTATCTAGACCACGAGGAACGAACTAAGGATCGGTAAGCTGATAATGAGGATAGGTTGTGACTCGATCTTAAGGAATGTTCACGAGCTAACTAGTTGATTAGGGGCAAGACAATTTAGGATCAAGGTTGCGATGGACTAGAGCGGTCGACCATGAAAAGGACCATTCAACCATAAAGATCGCTATGGACGATCACGTGTCATCATGAGTTGATCAATGGACAAGTATAGATTGATTTAGCTCAAGTATATACCAGTCGCAAGTGATGCTGCATGGTCAATGTACCATTCGTGAATAACCCTAATCCAATTCCAAACGACCATGAATTCAAGACAAGTTGATTGATCCTACTCGACTACATGACAATCGAGGGTCATCCATGGACTGACCAAGCTCAAATAAAAGTCACACGTAAAACCTTGAATAGGAGCCGAACTTAGTTCGAGTTTGGCGACGCGAGCTCTGCCAATGCTGTCTAAATTCGCGTAGGTCGCATTAAGGTCGTTTTCTCTTGGAACTTAGCCACAAACCCTGGTTCGATTACTAGTATCAATTGTAGATGTTATCAAGACATTCCTATCTAATTGATATGATCTTAATGGGTCTATTAGTGCATTAATTGTAGAAATGTGCTAATTTAAGGATATGGACTTTAGTAACCCTATAGATGAGACTAATTTCACTTCTTAAGATTAAATTGGGTGAGATAAAAATCAAGTGGCCCTTCTAGAAGTGTATAGGCACCACTTTGGAGAGAACAAGGAGGAAGAACAAGCTTAGTTCTTGCAACTAGACTAGTTCTCTTGCAACTAGAATCATTAATTGGCTTTGGAAACTTGATGGGCAAGCTTGGGCAAATAAATGGTTGAGATTTCTTCTTGCTCTTCAAGCCAAGAAGGCATTATGGGCTAAGGACAATAATTGAGATATGAAATTAATGCAAGATAGGCCTCCCATTTCTCTCTCTTCTATTATTTCCTCTTAGATCTTCTTCTTTCCTCTTAGTTTTTCCTCATTTCTTTGTCTTCCTATCTCTTTTCCTCCTTGGTGAACTACGCTCTCTCTCTCTCTCTCTCTCTCTCTCTCTCTCTCTCTCTCTCTCTCTCTCTCTCCCTCCCTCCCTCCCTCCCTCTTGGCCAGCTCATTGTGTCGCCTCAATATCGCTACAGCAACCGTGCTATCGCCATCCTCACATCGTCTTGTTGCGTGCCATCACCCATGTGTCCGCCCACTATTCGTGTATCCCATGTCTTGATTTTTTATAAGTAGATTTCCTAAACATCAACTAGGCCATCGTATTACGTAACTTGGATTTAGGTTCAATTTTGGTGTTGGTAGAGCTATCCTAGGTAGCAAAGCGTCATGTGTGAATTTTGTATGGTTTGTTCATGATGTGCTTAGACTATAAGGTCTAGGAATAGGTGAGAAATGATTATGTGATTGTTGAGGTTGTCCTTATCGTCATTGTTAGTAGGAATGGACTATTTATGCTTGAGTCATTGCTTGGTCTAGAAGCATTGCTGTGATTGTTGTATGTGGATCGTTTACCATTAATATCTAGGTTTAGTTCCTATGTTTGGCTGTTATGGGTGGTTGCATAACCTTTATGTGATATGGATTAGCATTAGTTTCAAGGCTTGTTATTATCCTTTAGATGTAATCTTGTGTCTATCATATGTAGTTCTATCTTGGTTGTTGTCAAAGCTTAGATATTATGAGTTATGGCTATTGTGGATGTAGTCTCCTCATGTGATGCTATTATGATTGATTGTAAAGATTGTTACTAATTTATGGATGTGGTCTTCACATATAGATGCCCATAAGTCATGGTTAATGCTTGAAACTGTTAGGGAAATCCCTTATAATGTTTTGAAGATGACAAAATAAATCAAAGGCTACTAACATGTTTAATGGTTAAGTAATAGATCATGCAGATGATAGAACATGTAAAGGATATTGTCAAAGTGTGAAGATGACCAGAAGACTGAACGTAACATATGTCCAAAGTATATTATGAAGATTTCCAGACTTACGTGTCAAAGTCTGAAGACTGCGCGACTTTAGTGTCAAAGTCTGTTCTACATCGAAGTCTGCTCACTCGACAAATTCCGACTGAACGTGAATGATGAACCGGAAGACGAGACTCTATCTTGCTGAAGCCGAACTGGCGAGTCAGACCTTAAAGCTAAATCATGCGGAAAGAATATGTTCAGACTCAGATTGTAAAGTCTATCGCACTCAGACTCAGATTGTAAAGTCTATTGCTTTCAGACTTTACATCCAGATTCGACAGAACGTAACTCAAGCCCAATCATATAACGGCTAGTGATCTGGTTTGGATTCCACATCAAGATTGATTTGATTGACTCAATCTATTTTATTGACGATTGGATCTTGAAGACAAGAACTTTCTATACGAAGAAGCTTTACTTATGGAAACCAAGATTTCGTTTGTATGGGCGATCGGAATCAATTTGGGATTCTACCTTTGTCACTCAACGGCTACCAAATCTTCTAGATACAGAGCTGTCCAATGGGTATATTGGAAGACGATTCTCCGGGATACTGTCCAACGGGTAGTTTGGAAGTGGAGGAGTATTTAAGGAGATCATGGACCGATGAGTAAGTAAGAGACGGAGCGTAGAATTTATAATTCCAAAGTCTGAGCGACCTTCGATCATATACTTGTCTCTTGAGAGCTTAAACATTTGTGATCGTGAGAGAAATACCAAAGGAGTGACTTAGTGAGATAGTGTGATCTACTAAGTGTTTGCACTCAAAGTTGTAATCTCTTGTTGATTGCATAGTGGAATCTAGCCAAGAAGGCTGTTAGCGTGGGAGAGTGGACGTAGGCTTGAATTAAGCCGAACCACTATAAATCTTGTGTTCTTATTCTCTTCCCTAACTCCTTTATTTTACTCGAAGTTTATTTTATTTCGCATATATTTGCCAAGGTTTATTTTATACACCTATTCACCCCCTCTAGGTGTGCATACTAACACTCTCAAAAACCACACTGAGCCTCCAAAATTAGAATTGTGTTGGTTCTTGGACATGCGTAGAAGCACGCAGGCCAAGTCACTCTCTTGGTTTGGTGATATTGAGGTGTATCATTCGATCCAAGTTTGACTTAGATCGGTATTCAAACTGAACAAATCAAGCCACGGTTCTCATTTCGTGCTCAACATATTTTATTAATGAATTTACGATAGGTCATGAGTTGCACATCGCTTGGCACGCCATTGGGGCACTCATACTTTGGACTAAAGTGGAAGATAAAACTGGTTGTATGTGTAATTCGTATGGCCACACATGGGATTCCATCACCAAAGGTTTCAGGGAACGATGCTGCCACCAAGAGATGTCAAAAGGCATTGCCCGAAGGTTTTCGAGTGCCGTTCATGGTGATGATTATGGAACGATGCTTGAAAGGATGCCAGAAAGTGTTTAAATGCCATGCTCAATGGGGTGAGACAATGTCCCAAAGATTTTTGGAAGAACCGGAGAGTTTCGATTATGTGTATTAATTAAATGGACTCGAGATAGCATCATATAATGGAGTATTACGTGATTCTCGAGGCGACAGTGCATGCGAGGCATTTGTGAGTGAAGTATGTGATTCCGTGACACGTACATATGCCATATGCTATTATTTATGATGTATGAGGCATGTGCATAATTAATTGGTTATTTTTATGATGTGAGAAGGGTCGTGTATGAGTTAATGGTCATAAATTGTGACATAAAAAGCACATGGACATTATAGGTGACATTATTTGAGGAGCGAGAGCCATGGTATTATCCTTGAGGTCACTGTACGACACATGTGAATTTATGATGCTCTTACTTGTGACTTTTGAAGCGCGTGTAAAATTTTAATGTCATTAATTGGCATGTGTAAAAATTTTATGAGTATGTGATGATCCGTAGGATCCTGATAAAGAGAGTAGTCTAGGTGGCTGAGGATTCCCTTTCTTATATATAGTTAAAGCAAAACCTTTGCTATTGATCTGCTATCAAGATATTGAAGTCGAGTATTCCTAAGGTTCTGATGTGAGGCATCCACCTATATGAGGTTTAAGTTATTTACTTATTGAGCTTTTACACTCATTTGTTATTGTTTAACCTTTTTTAGGCTCGTAGGTATGAGTCTCCTGCCCTCTCATTTCAATCTACCTATATATATGGAGGTGTTGGTGCTCGACATGGAGGACACAATGACCAACATCATTTTCCAGCGACACCATGATGGTGTGGGTGGACAAGGTGTGGGGTACCTGGTTCCCCATCTCTATATGACCTATTCGCTTGGGTCGATGAGGACTTCTACGATCCTCTTCGTGGGTTCGATAGTCCACCCGGTGATGCTAATGGGTCGGTAGTGCCCCCTCCTGATGGCACCGTGGATGACCCCGATTCCAACCCCAAATTCTGATCTCGTGCTCGAGCCATGAGGATACCAACTTTTGATAGGTACCGTTTTTGGTAACCACCCCTGTAGAAGGAGTTAGGACTAACCCTTTCCCTTTATCTCTTTTTGTGTGATGAAAATTAAGATAGCCTCAAAGAAGTGGGCTTGTAATTATAACGTTTCAATATATTAATGAAGCATATATAAGTTGTATAGTATACGTGTATTTTCCTTACTATCCATTGTCATTGTTGTTTAGGTGTTGAGTTGCACGTCTCAAGAGACGTCGCAAATTAATCCCATGGCAAATGTCGCGTCTCCATGGTGAGGGAAGGTCCGAGGCGTGATAGTTCGAGTCTTAGGGCAGATTGTTTTAGGCACAATTCTAGTCATTTTGTTGGTTGTTTTCGCTGAATCTTGGAACTATGTGTTTGTCTCAGCAGTGTCTTTGAAACCTACAGATCAATTTGATCGGATATGGGATGTAGAAGGAGACCCAGGCGGTGGAATGGAGGTTGGTCACGGCAGAGCAGCTAGTGGAAGCAGATTGCGAAGAGAAGACCTCGGGCACGCACTCAAGTGCCTTGCACATGCTCGAGAGTGCAACAGCGGACACATGCGTTGCACACGCGCTATGGGGCCTCGCAATGCAATCTCCATTTTGCCCTTTACGTATTGCAAAATTCCAGTTCTAACCTTGCCCACTTAAATTACGATTTTTCCCTAGTTGCAAAAAAATTCCAATTTTGCCTCCATTGAACGTTAAAATTTATGATTTGCTCTTAACAAAAAAAAAAAAAAATCTACGATTTGCCCTTTTAGGCGTAAAATTCCTATTATACCCCTTACAAATGAAATTCCAGTTCTGCCCTTGCCTGTAAAATTCCAATTTTACTCCGTTTACACATGATTTTATTGTATTTCCCTATGTGCAATTTTTATGAATATTTTCTTATAAAATTAAATATCTAGTGATCCGTATATATTTATTTAATTGAAGATTAGCCATGGCATCTTTAGCTATATTAAATTATATACATTAATAATCTTTGGATCACATATGGTCAAAGACATTAATTGTGATTAGTCACCTTACTATTATGAATTTTATCTCACAAGAATTTTCAATATGTTATTGTAATTACTATCATTTTATTTTTCTTAAATTATCCACAGGGATTGAAATAGGAAATGTAATTTGATAGTTTCATCTTTAAGTAATTATAAATCTGTTTGAATTAGAAACTTAGCCCACAAGCAGTTTTTGATGTTATGTGATTCATATTGTGTAATATATTTTACATAAAACATGATTTAAGTTTATTTTCCTTAAATATATTGATACATAAGTTTTCCTTTTGATTATGATGTAGTTTTACCATCTATGATTAGTTATGGTATAATTATTTCTAAGTTGAATGGTGATGACTATAAAGAATAGAGGGAATTAATCCTTCTCCAATTCGGGTGCATGGATATAAATTATGCTATATTGTCAAACGAACCAACTGCTCCAACTGAGGCTAGCATTCCAGCTGAAATTAGTCTTTATGCACAATGGCTCAATGTAATGCACATACAGATAAAGCTTTCTACTAGCATTCGTGGTTTAGTTGCTCAGTATAACAATACCAATGAATTACTAGAGACTATTGGTGCACAATTTGAATCTTCAAAGAAGTCGCGTGCCATGACCCTAATTATGAAGTTCTCATTATTGAAGCTTATCAATGTAAGAGGTGTGTGTGAGCACATTATGAAGATGATGGACATTGCAGCTCATTTAGAATTCTTGAAGTTAAGATATCATAATCATTTCTTGTATACTATATTTTGAACACTCTCCCACAAGAGTATGCCCCTTTCAAGATCTCTTACAACATACATAATACTATATGATTAATCAATAAACTCATGACTATATGTGTTCAAGAGAAAGAGAGGCTGCTCATAAAAAGGGGAGAAAGTACTCATATGGCAATAAATGATCAATATAAAGGGCAAGGCAAACAAAAGGGAAAAGGTATATTACCTTTTCAAGCTAGCATTAAGAAAGAATCCAAGTGCTTCTTCTATAAAATGAAGGGGCACATGCAGAAGGATTGCGAAAAATTTAAGGCATGGCTCAAGAGGAAAGATAATACACTCTCATGTGTTTATTATGAATCTAATATAGTTCATGTGGATCTCAACACTTGGTGGATTGATTCTGGTTCTACAATCCACATTTCAAGTTCCTTGCAGGGTTTTTCAGAACTAGCGGAAACCAGTGGAAAGTAAATAAAATATCTATTTAGAAACAAGAATATGCATGTGGAAGCTATTTGGACATGTAAATTAATTCTCAATAGTGGCTCTATTTTCAATTTAGAAATTGTCTTTTATATTCCCAGTTTCTTTAGGAAATTAATTTTAATTTCAAGACTTGTACCATTAGGATACTTCTTTGAATTTTTCAGGTTCAACATTCAATTTATCGTATAAATCTGAAATTGTTGGATGTGGTATTTTATCTAACGATCTCTTTCAAATTAATTTACAAGACAATGCAATTTATAATACGATGCATGTTCATGATATTGCTGGCATAAAGCGATATGTTGTGAATGAGGATTCCTCTATGTTGTGGCACCAGAGAGTAAGACATATCTCCATTGATAGAATTAAGTATTTAGTAAATGATGGAGTACTTAATACTCTAAATTCTATTGATTATGACACTTATGTGGACTGCATAAAAGGAAAGCAAACCAACAAATCAAAGAAAGGTGCAAAGAGAAGTACGGAAATATTAGAAATCGTATATACATATATTTGTAGTCTAGATATGAACTCAAATGGTCAAAGATACTTCAACTCTTTCATAGACGATTATTCACGATTCATGTATCTCTACTTGCTTTGTAATAAAAACAAAATATTGTATACATTTAAAGTATTCAAAACCGAAGTAGAAAAAATAATGCGATAAGCAAATTAAGATCGTGAGATCAAATAGAGATGGAAAGATATACTGAAGATAGACAAACACTTGATCCATTTGCAAAGTTTCTTAAAAAGCATAAGACTATGCCCAATATACTATGCATAGTTCTCTAGACCAAAATGGTGTAGCAAAATGAAGAAACTGAATTTAACTAGACATGGTATTGAGTATGCTTAACATCTTTGAACTTCCTAAGTTCTTGTGGATTGAGGCTCTTAAAATGACAGTGTATATATTAAACTGAGTTCTGATCAAGGCCATCCCAAAGATGTCTTTTGAGTAATTCAAACGTTGGAAATCAAGTTTGCAATATATACGCATTTAAGGATGTCCATCTGAAGTAAGAGTCTACAATCTACAAAAAAAGAAGTTAGACCTAAGGATGCTAAGTGGACATTTCATTGGATATGCCAAAAAATCTAAAGGATATAGGTTTTATTGCCCATCTCATACCACTAGGATTGTGGAATGCAGATATGCTAAGTTTCTTGAAAAATGACTTGATCAATCAAAGCAATCAATTCAGGAACCTTGTTCTTGAAGAAGATCATTCAAATACTCAACCATCTACCTCAAGTACTAGATTAGTTGTTTACAATGCCTCTTTAGTTTAACTGGCCATTGAACAACCAATCATTAAAGATCTACAACTTGTCGATATTGATGTGGTAGACCTAGCTGTTTAGTAATTACCAGAAACTATTGAACATCTAGTTGAACAGCAAATTGCTTAGGTGAATGTCGATGCAACATTAAGAAGATCTACTTGAATAAAAAAAAAAATCAATAATCCCTAGTGATTATATTGTGTATTTGCAAGAATTTGATTATAATGTTAGAGCTGAAAATGATCCCGAAATGTTTCATAAGTCATAAGTTGTGATAAATCCAATATATGGTATAATACCTTAGAGGAAAAGATGAGTTATATGCCTTCTAATGAGATTTGGGATTTAGTTGAGTTGCATAATGGTACGAAGGTCGTTAGTTGTAAATGGATCTTCAAAACTAAGAATGATTCATTGGACAACATTAAGAGATACAAAGCCAAATTCGTTGCCAAGGGTTTCACTCAAAAAGAGGGAATTGATTATATAGAGACATTTTCTCATGTATCCAAAAAAGTTATTTCCGTATTATTTTAGCGTTTAGTGGGTTCCAAGTTCTAAAAATTCGGGAACCTGTTCCTATAGATAGGTTCTACAGTTCTAAGTTTTAGGTAAAATCTAAATAGAACTTAGAACCATTCAACACTACTCACTGCATTGCTCCAGAATGGACATGAACATAGCCTAAATACTCTCAGGAGTCCAGAATTTCTAGGGCAGTGCATAAGAAGAGATCTAGCATTAACTTTACACCATGTCTAGACCGCAGTCACAGTAAAAGATCAAGACCAGTTGATGAACATAGCACCCTTAAAGCTACGACATTTTATTCAATTTGAAATATCCAATCTTGCGCCAACACAATAAACCAAAAATTGAGAAAAACGTGCAGTCGGATGATCATGCATTACAATTCAATGTCCGTTTACATGGTAAGGCATCGCATGGCCTTGGGCTTCCCCCTGAGAACAAATTTCCAAGTCTTCCCAGTAGAAGTCTTGGGAAGATCGGCAAAAGCAACGATCGTGGGCGCTGTAAAGTGCAGCAAATTGTCACTGCAATACTTGATTATTTCCTCCTCGATGACCCTGAACCCATCATTCAACTTCACGAAAGCACAAGGAATTTCATCCCGGTAGTCATCGGGCCTCCCCAAGACGGCCGCCTTGAATATTGCCAAATGACCAAATAGCACGGATTCCACCTCGATCAAGCTAACATTCTTTCCCCCTGATATGATGATATCTTTGGCGCAATTTTTCACTACTATGCAACCATCGGGTTGGTTCATAGCCCAATCCCCACTACTAAACCATCCGCCCTCGAAGGCAACCTCGGTCACTTTTGTGTTTTTGAAGTACTCACTCATCACGGTGTTGCCCCTTAACATTGAAAAATGCTAGTACAAACACCTAGAGGGGGTGAATAGATTTTTAAAAGAAATCTTGACAAATAAATGCATAATAAAATAAGTTGCGAACAAAGTTTGAATAAAAATCAGAGTCTGATAAATGAGTCACCAAACTTCTGATAGATATTCAGAATCTGTTATGCGATGAAACAGACTTCTGAAATAAGTTGTAAATTTGCAACATACTTAAATAAGAAGAGTTAAGAGAAGAAAATGTTACACACAAAATTTATAGTAGTTCGGCTTAGATCAAGCCTACATCCACTATTTCATGCTAACAGCTTTCTGGCTAGATTCCACTATATGATCAACAAGAGATTACAACTTTGAATGCAAACATTCAAAGATAGATCACACTATCTCACTAAGTCACTTTTTTAGTATTTCTCTCATGATCACAAGCATTTAAGCTCACCAAAGACAAGTGTATGATTGAAGTTCGCTCAAATTTTGGAATTTTAGATTCTATGCTCCGTCTTTTACTTGCTCATCGGTCATTGGTCTTCTTAAATACTCATCTACTTCCAAACTAGCCGTTGAACAGTATCTAAAGGATCTTCTTCTAATCTACCCATTGGATAGATCTATATCAAGAAAATTTAGTAGCCATTAAGTGACAAAAGTAGAATCCCAAATTGATTTCGATCGCCCATACAAATAGAATCTTGATTTCCATAAGTAGAGCTTTTCCGTTCCAAAAGTTCTGGTCTTCAAGATCCAATTGTCAATCAATTAGATTGAGTCAATCAAATCTATCTTGATATGAAATCCAAACCAGATTACTAGCTGTTATATGTTGGGGCTTGTGTTATGTTATGTCAAGTTATCTCGTTTTGAACATGCTTCGTTTGGAATCTGCTACGTTTGGAACTTATGTCTCGTTCTGGACCTTATCACGTTTTGTATGTAAAGTCTGAATGTATTTTGTCTGAAGTAAAGTCTAAGTGTCTTTCGTCTAAAGTAAACTTTCCAATTTAAATGTAAGTCTGAACATATTCTACTTCTGAACATATTTAGCCTTAAGGTCTAGATATAGTCTAAATAAATTCAGTTTCAATATAGAGCCTATCTTTTGGTTCTTCCAGATATAAACCTTGATAAAATCATTTACACATTCTATCATCTGCATAGTATGTTACTCAACCATTAAACACGTTAGTAGCCTTTGATTTATTTAGTCATCTTCAAAACATCATAAGAGATTTTCCTAACAAACATAACCTCGCCCAGGTGATGCCGTCGGACGGGAAACTTTCCATCATGACAGGGTCCTTGACATCAACTTCTTCCAAGCCGATGTGGCGGACTCCCTTTTGGGTCTTCATCCTAGCATGCTCGTCAAGGGGAAGAGAATCCCATTTCGGTTTTCAAGTGCAAATGGTCACCGGCCCGTAGGCCTCTGTCGAGCCATGGCAATGTGCTACCCAGAACCCTAGAGCTTCTCCTTTGAAAATGACCTCTAGAGGTGGTGCCACCCTTCAATCATGAACATGACCTTTTGAAGCAGTGGCTTTTGTTTGCTAGCCGGCACATTGATGATCATCTTCGGAACGGCGGGACCGCCGCCCATGTGAGTCACGTTACGCCGAGCAATGTTTTCGAATATGCTTTTGGTAGTGAATTTAGTCATTTAAACGATGGAAACAGCTTAAGCTGATAAAGTATCCAAAGTCAATTGAAGAAGGGAAATAGTGGTTTATATATTGAATGCACAATTAGAAAATAGAAAACACGGATTAAGTTAGCTAAGTCACCCATAAAGACATTATGTGCATTGATGTATTATTAGTTGAGGGTAATACTGAGTACAGTATAAATGGCAAAACAAGAGACATTATAAGACTGGCAACATGCATAAGAACAAAATCCTCCGGAGTGTTATTATTTGCAAGAAAAATGAATGATTTGAAAACATATTTTTCAAAAAATATTCACTTATATTGTTATGATTATTCAATGAATTATTCATTATATAATAATTTATGTCTAAACATATTTTGTAGACGATGAAAATATTTTTTGTCGGATTAATTTTTATAAGCAATACAAGTGATCATTTTTAATAAAATATTCTACAATTCATTCATTTTTCATGAAACAAACGCACTCCTTATTCCCCTCCATTACATTTTATCTATGATGTGATCCCACATTAAAGGATATAGTTTTTGAAATTCAAAAAAAAAAAAAAAAAACTTATTCATTGGGTTTGATCCCACGTTTTCTCTTTTTAAGTAACAGTTATTCCACATTTGGTTTTTCCATTCGTCGTACTCTTCATGACAACCTCTCATTTGATAACCGTATTGATGGGAGATAGTTTATAAAAAGAACAATCGTTCATTTCGTAAGGGTAATCACAATATCTAATGCAAACCTTCTCATTCGGAAATACACCATCAGTACGAAAGAGAATTTAGTTAGTAGAGTGTATCCGTAATTCTGCCAAATCCCTATGAATTTCCAATGACCACAAATTCAAATAATGGCTGGAGGTTGGTCTTATTTTAGATCCCGTTTTCCGCATATAATTCTAATCAATGCTTTGAATTTTGTTCTTCAATGCATGATTAGAATCACTAGTTTATGTCTAATATTTGATATCAGAGCATGTTAGTACCTCTGCCTTGTTTATGTCAATTTTGGGTGTATATTTTCGTGGGTTTTCCAATGAGCGGTAAATCGGGCATTTTGGGGTCAAGAGAGGAATAGTCGATTTCAGCCAAATTCCGGAAACCCACTGCTTAGCTTTGGACCGATATGATCATACTACCATGGGGAAGAATAGCCATAAGTTAATCCGACATATCGATGATCGCTGGAAGCTAGTCAGGTGGCAAAAGTCGCGATGGTTAAGGGTTTGCATAAGGGGAATTTTGTTTGATTCAGGGCCAATTTCTTGGCCACTTTTGCCAGAACTTGGACCTATGCAGTCACGCCAGCGTGGTCTCCAAAACCCATCATTTATTTTGGTCTAAGATGGGCTACCGAAGAAGTAACAAACGACAGAATCATAGCAAAGACGGTGAAAAAAAGGTAGAAATCGCGTTTGTTCGCGCTAAGAAAAGGGCGCATGGGGTCCGCGCGCTACGATTCCATGCACTACATTCTCTCACATGCGCGAAACCAGCAAGCGCATGCTCGCAACACATGTGTAACTGCTGGCGTGTGTGCGATACACACCCGCACGGTTAAGAGGGTCTGTGATGTGTGGTGGTTGAGGCGAGTGCATGGCACGCTCTGGTCGGCCCCCTTTTCCCTTTTTTTTTTGTTTTCTATTTTGCCCCTCGTTTCCCTATTATTATGATTCTGCCATTGGCGTAATTAATTCACTGTTTTATCATTGTTCCATTAATTTACAATTTTATCATTGGCTGAAGTATTTACTATTTTTTCCCTTTGTGGCATTAAATTACTATTCTGCCCTTCATGTATTTGTGAATATTTTATGCATGAGATTAGATGTCTAGTGATCCATATATTTTAAATTAGATGTCTAGTGATCTATATATTTTATTTTGTGGCGTTAAATTAGATGTCTAGTGATCCATATATTTTAATTAATTAGAGAGTAGCCACAACACCTTTAATTAGTTAAATTATATATTAAGAGCCTCAGATCATATTTAGAAATGGCATTAATTGTGATTAATTATATTAATAAGATGAATTTTATCCCACAGGAATTCTCATTATATTAATATGATTAATTAGAATGAAATATCATCTTATTTTTATTAATTTAACCACAATAATTAACGAAAGGAATTTAATATGATAATTTCTTCATGAAGTGTTTATAAATATATTTAAATTAAAACTTAGCCCACATGCAGTTTTTATGTTATGTGATTCATGTTTGTAACATGTTTACATTGGTCAAATATGATATATGTATATTTTGCCTCAAATGTCGTGATATAAGCATGATTGTTTGATATGCAACTTTATGACCTATGAATTTCTTCGGATTTAAGAGTGATGTTCCCATACTAAATGGTTAAAACTATAAAATTTGGAATGAGTTTATTTTTCTTCGATTGGGTGCATGGACATTGACTACTATAAGGAAAGACAAACAACATGAGCCTACGGTTATGAGCACTGTAGCTAAGATAGCCCTTTATGAACAATGAGAGTGGTCCAATTGCCTTAGTGCAAAATTTGTAAGGACTAAAATATCTTCTAGTATCTATTGTTCGGTTACTCAACATAGCAATGCTAAAGCTTTATTGGAAGCCATCGACGCACAATTTGAGATTTCAAAGAAGATGCATGCCATGACCCTAATTATAGAGTTTTCATCATTGAAGCTCACTAGTGTTAGAGGTATGCGTGAGCACATCATGATGTTGAGGGACATTGTAGTTCAGCTTAAGAACTTTGAGACTAAGATATCTAAATCTTTTCTTGTGTATTATATTGTAAACACTCTCCCGCAATAGTATGTACCTTTCAAGATCTTTTACAACACATGTAAGAATAAATAGTCAATTAATAAACTCATGATCATGTGTGTTCACGAGGAAGAAAGATTAATTATGGAATCGGGAGAAAGTGCTCATTTAATAACACAATAAAGAATAAGATTCATGGCAAGCAGAAGGGAAAAGGTAAGACACCTCCTCAAGCTAACTATTTCTTCTATATTTAAGGCTTGACTCGAGAAAAAATGTAATCCAATCTCTTGTATTTATTATGAATCTAATATGACTATTGTAAGTCACAACACTTAGTGAATTGATTCTGTATCTACAATCCACCTTTTGAATTCTATATAGAGTTTTCAAAATTACAAGAAACCAGTGAGAAGTGAACAAAGTATCTATTTAGGAAACAAAATGCATTCACATGTGAAAGCTATTAGGTCATGTAGAATAGTTCTCACTAGTAGCTCGTTTTGAATTTAGAAAGGACCTTTTGTGTTCCTAGTCTCTCTAGAAACTTAATTTTAGTTTCAAGACTTGTACCTTTGGATTACTCTTTTAACTTTTCGGATTCAAACTTCAATTTATCATTTAAATCTGAAATTCTTAGGAGCGATACTTTGTCTGATGGTCTTTTTCGAATTAATTCACAAGACAATGTCTATTATAATGCGATGCATGTTCATGATAACTCTAGTAGAAAACTGTAAATGAAAATTCCTCTATGTTATGGCACCTGAGATTGGAACATATCTCCAAAGATAGAATTAAGTGATAAGTAAATGATGGAGTACTTGGTACTTTAGATTTTACTGATTGTAACACTTGTATGGACTGCATAAAAGGAGAGTAGACCAATAAGACGAAGAAAGGTGTCGAGAGGAATACAAAAATATTAGAATTCATACAACGGATATTTATAATCCAGATATAGACTCGTATGGTCAGAAATACTTCATCTCTTTTATGGATAACTACTTACATTATATGTATATTTACTTGCTTTATAATAAGCATAAATTGTTAGATGCCTTTAAGGTATTTAAGGCAAAAATAGAGAAATAATGCAGTAAGCAAATTAAAATCGTAACATCAGATAATTGTGGAGAATCCTATGGTAGATACACTGAAGATGGACAAGTACCTAGTCCATTTGCGAAGCTTTTTCAAGAGCATGGGATAGTTGCACAATATACTATTCCTAGTTCTTCGGACCAAAATTGTATAACAGAAAGAAGAAATCAAACTTTATTAGACATGGTGCGGAGTATGCTTAGCGGCTCCAAACTTCCTAAGTCCTTTTGAACTAAAGCACTCAATACAACAATGTACATATTAAATTGAGTTTTGACCAAGGCTCTCCCAAAGATACATTTTGAGTTGTTTAAACATTGAATACCGAGTTTGCGACATGTACGCATTTGGGAATGCCCGTCTAAAGTGAGAGTCTACAATCCATAAGAAAAAAGTTGGATCCAATGACTATAATTGGGTATTTTATTTGATAGGTCCAAGGGATACAAATTTTACTATCCATCTTACACCACTAGGATTGTAGGATCAAAAAATGCTAAGTTTTTTTCAAAATGACTTGATTAGTGGGAGCAATCGATTGAAGAACCTTGTTCCTAAGAAATTCAAACACTCAAAATTCCACATCAAGTATAAGGTTCGTTATTGTTCATAACTCCCTTTCAGTTCAACTGGCCGTTGAACAACTTGTTGATGTTCCATAACCTACTGATATTAATCTAGTAGTTCTAGTTATTCAACGATTACCAGAATCTGTTGAACAACCAATTGATCAACATGCTCCTCAAGAAAAAGTTGATGCGACATCAAAAAGATCTACTAGAATGAGAACATTCAACAATTCCTAGTGATTATATTATGTATCTACAAGAATCTGACTATAATATTAGAGCTGAGAATGATCATAAAACGTTTTCACAAGTCATGAATAGTGATGATTCAAATTTGTGGTACAATAATCTAACTATAATATTAGAGCTGAGAATGATCATGAAACGTTTTTACAAGTCATGAATAATGATGATTCCAATTTGTGGTGCAATGCCATGAAAGAAGATATGAGTTTTATGGCATTTAACAAAGTTTGAGATTTGGTTCAATTGTTTGATGTTGTGAAGGCCATTGGTTTTAAATGGGTCTTAATCAAAGAAGAATTCATTTGGCAACATTAAAAGATATAAAACTATATTCATCGCCCAAGGATTCACTCAAAAGGAAGGAAGCAATTGCACAAAGACCTTTTGTGCTATATCTAAGAAAGATTGCTCCGTATTGTTTTGGCATTTGTTGCCCATTTTGATATGGAATTACATCAAATAAATGTGAAAACAACGTTCCTCAATGGGGTACTGGAGGAGAAATATGAAAGATTCTCCTCTAGTAAAGGTGAGTATTAGTGTACAAGCTTAAGAAATCTATATATGACTTGAAACAAGCATCTCACCAATGATACTTAAGGTTCTATGATGTCACCTCTTCATTTAATTTTGTAGAGAATGTTATGGATCAATGTATATATTATAAGGTCAATGGGAGCAAAATTTGTTTTCTTGTGCTATATATGGATAATATTCTACTTATAACTAATGATAAGGGATTGTTGCATGAGGTGAAACAATTTCTCTCTAAAAGTTTTAACATGAAAGATATGGTTGAGGCATCTTATGTCATTGACATTAAGATCCATAGAGATAAACCTCAAGAAATTTTAGGACTATCTCAAAAAACCTATATCAATAAGGTTTTAATGAGATTTCGGATGAAAAATTATTCACCAAGTATAGCGCCTATTGTGAAGGGTGATAGGTTCAAATTTTGTTCTACATGGATTCAAATTCATTACTATTTTATTATTTTAATAGTAGTCTAGTCAAGAATTATCTAATGAATCACTTGATTTGAAATTAAGGGATAGGTAGACATTGCAAATGATTAATTGATCTCTTTTCCTACCTCCCTTACTCTATGTCTTTGTTTTGGACTAGTGCCCAAAGAACGATCTAGAAATGGAACAAATGAATAATATTCTATATACTTTTGCTGTCGAAAACTTGATGTGTGCTCAAGTTTGCACTCGACTTGACATCACTTTTGCTGTGGGAATGTTGGGAAGATATTAGAGTAGTCCAGGCATTTACCACTTGAAGCTGCAAAGAAAATGATGAGATATCTTCAAGGTACCAAATGCTACGTGCTTTTGTATAGACGGACTAACAACTTGGAAATAGTTGGCTATCTGGATGCAAACTTCGCAAGTTGCATTGATTCTCGAAAATCAACATCTTGATATATTTTTATATTAACTAGCGAGCCGTGTTATGGAGGAGTGCGAAGCAAACTTTGACTGCTACTTCTACTATAAAGACCGAGTTCGTTTCTTGTTTTAAGACTACCTCGCATGATGTTTGGTTGAAGAGTTTCATTTCTGAGCTTAGAATTGTTGATTCTATTTATAGATCATTAATAATATATTGTGGCAATTTAGCTGCAGTTTTTGTAGCTACAAATGCCAAAAATGGCGGTCGAAGTAAGTAAATTGACATCAAGTATTTAACCATAAGGAAACGTATTAAGGAGAATAAAATGGTCATAAAACATGTTAGTAATGAATTGATGATAGCTAATATTTTAACTAAAGGCATGCCACCAATGAAATACAAAGATCATGTAACTAATATGGAAATAGGTGCCATTGTGATATGGACAATTTTTGTTATATGAAACTCTTATTCTGTCGTAATGTTAATTCTTAATTTTAGTGTACACATTATGTTTTTTTTTAACTTGGTTTTGGAATAAACATAGGGTTTATTTATTAAGATATGTTGTCACATCTAGGTTGACGTTAAAGAAATAAGATACATTGTGATACGAGAAAGATATTACTCGTTCTTATAGGACATGTTGCTATGATTCATGCGTTTCTTTTCATTTCTTTAAGCATAATTTTTTTGTGGATTTGGTTGGATAATCCATATAATGAAAATGTTGAGATCAAGTGTGAGAATGTTATATATAATGTGATCCCACATTTAGGGATATAGATTTTGAAATAAAAACTTACCCATTGGGTTTGACCCACGTTTTCTCTTTTTAAGTAATTATTTTACATGCGGTTTTTCCATATTTCGTACCTCTTCGTGACAATTGCTCATTTGGTAATCACCTTAATAGGAAACGATATATAAAAGGAACAATCGTTCATTTTGTAAGGATAATCACAAGGTTTAATGCAAATCCTCTCATCCAAAAATACACCATCAAGGGGATTGGATTAGTAGAGTGTGCCTGTAATTCTGCCCAATTTTTGTGAATTTCCAACAAACACAAATTCGAACAGTGGTTGAAGGTCAGTCTTATTTTTTTTCTTGTCAATCAATGCTTGGATTTTGCGCTTCAATTCGTGATTAGAATCGCTAATTTATGTCTAACATGACAGTGTCCTGATATTGTCTAAACATCGAGTTGGGGGTGACCTCACGCTCTCACAAGGGGTTTCTCTACGGCGACAGGCGCAAGTGAGGACATCACAGTTTTTCTCATTGTTATAAGAAAAATAATACATAAGTACCAATTAATCCCAAAGGAGTTAATCGGTGATTGAGCGTTTTATATGGATCCAGCAAGTTCTTTGTTCAAATCATAACTTCAACCACTCCCTCGTAGATGGAACCTTGCCCAATGTATACAAATAGTGCGGTGTGTACCCTAGGAGACTAGCCGAACCACAAGATATGAACACCTTGTGTTATAATTTTTTTAAAAAAAAAAAACAATGTACATAAGTATACTTATATTTGCGGACATTATTGACTATTTATAAAACATTAACAATGACCCATTTTTAAATCATATTAAAAATATAGCAAATTGTTTAAATTGAAATATTTAATGTTTTCAATGATTTTCTAACTAATCGGTAGTATTGTAGAAAAATGTTCGGTAAATTATTATATAGTATTTAGACTATATCAACTTCATTGAAATTCCATTCCATAATTTTTTTTTCACTATTTTAAAAATAATCATATAAAATTTGGTAAATGACTTAAATACTATTTGCTAAGTTAAAGTTAGTTAGTAGAGATAAATGTTCGTAAAACACTTTAACCAACATTGGTAATTTCGCATAAAAAGCTGAGCTTTTAACATATTAATAAGTTACAAAATCTTGGCCACGTGGCAGCTTATGTAGACATCAGCGGGCAAATGGAGCAACCATGAATTCGCGATGGCTTTGGCGAAGCCACACTAAGGCCTTTTTGGAGGGAAATAGTCTCTGATGTGGCCACGAAAGAGAAACGATATCTCCCCCTCCATGGACGTCATTTTGACGTCATTAAAGCAACGACGGATTCACATTAGCTCCGTTTGTCTACCGTTGTCCATGTAAGCGAAGCGGTCACGTAGAATAGCGGCTGTCTCACATGAAATCATGATGAAGGACATATTTAGTAGACTGGTAAAAATTTGGAGTACTGGTAAAATAAAAGAAAATTAGGATATTAGTGTTGCCAAGAGCTTCATTTAGAATGGTATCTTCCCTTGATAAAGCAATTGGCAATTTGGAAAGGATAAGGCTGTTTGCGGTTCAACTTTAGAAATAGACTTTGAAAAAATACATAGGCCTTAAGCATAATGCTTTTTGAGAAAATGCAATTTGCATTTTGTAATAACTCTTTTGTAAAGCAACTTTGAGTTAAATAGTGTTTGGCAAATATCTTCTTGCAAAGGACTTTGGCTTGTATTTTTTTAATTAAAAAAGACTCAAACCCTCTTGAGCTAGTGAAGAGCTCAAGCGGTCAATGAGCCAAATCTAACGCCGGCGGCTATCATCTAAGATCGCCAACCTTTGACTGCCCTCGGCAATCGCACAACCCAAAGTGACTACCACCCAAGGTCACCAGACCTCGGGCAACCATCATCGAGGTTGCATTGTAGTTTGGGTCATGACCTAAGGTAGCCCTTGCCTAGGACAACCGCCACCTAGGTTGTGGGAACCTAGCAACCCCTGTTTGGGTAGTAGGAATCCAAGCAATGCCCAAGTGATCATCGCCTGGGTCATGCAACCTCCCGAATCCCTTGCTAGCCTCTCATCTGCCCCACGCCAGCTAAGATCTAGACTCGTTAGCCGTCCTCATGCAAAGAAGATAAACAGTCACAACAAGGGTAAAACTAGAAAATGAAGATATTATTGAAGGTAGTTTTGGAAGAAAAAAATCATTTAACCCTCAAAATGGCCATTCACAAATGCTGAAAGTGGAAGTAGGCGACCTACCTTGGGTTTTTAGCATTACCGAGGCCAGCATTTGATCAATTGCTGAATCAAAGGTCTGAATTTTGTTTTCTTGAAAAAACATAAACAAACGTATCCTAAATCAAAATTGGTACTTATGGATGTGAATTTTTCGTTTGAGGCTTTTATGACTGGCTCAGAACAGGGTTACTTATGGACGTGAATTTTTTGAGGTATGGACACCTGGAGTGCCAAAATTTGGTACGAAGGAACACTGAAGTGCCAAAAATTTGAAAAGTGACATTTAAGTGTTAAAATTAGAGCAAAATTGATCACTTAAGTGCCATTATGACCAAAACGTCGACGTGGCGATTTTCCGGCAAAGAAAGTGCAAAACGATCTTTGTTTTGCACGGCGACGTAACTAGATAATACAAAAATGACGTCGTTTTGGTGCTAACATCGTAAAAAAATTAATTAAATTAAATTTAAAACTAAACTTATTAAAAGTAAAAAATTTAAAAACTAAAATTTAAGAAATTTAAAAATAAAATAAAAATGTTAAAAAAAACTAAAATTTAAAAAAAAATTAAAAACGAATTTTTTTAAAATAAACTTATTTAAAACATTTAAAAATAAAAATAAAAATATTTTAAAAAAACTAATTAAAAAAAGGGAGAGGGGTGGGCTCTTCCAGCAGCATCGAGGCTTAACCCTCAGCCGCCTACCCCTTTTTTTATTTTTAGTTTTTAATTATTTTTTTAATTTTTATTTTTTTAATATCTTTTTAAACTTTAATTATTTTTTAAGTTTTATTTTTTTAAAATTTTTATTTTTAAAATTTTTTAAATAAATTTAGTTTTAAATTTAATTTTATTAATTTTTATATTAATTTTTTTAACACGTTAGCACTAAAACGACGTTGTTTTTGTATTGTCTATCCACGTCAGCATGCAAAACAACGTCGTTTTGCAGTTCCTTCACTGGAAAATCGTCACATCGGCATTTTGGCCGAAGTGGCATTTAAGTGATCCATTTTGCTCCGATTTTGGCACATAAGTGTCACTTTCCAAACTTTTGGCACTTTAAGAGTCCCTCCATGTCAAGTTTTGACACTTGGTTGGAGTGTACTTCTTCTTGAATTTTTCGTTTAAGGCTTTTATGACCAGCTCAGAACACGGTTACATATTTTGGCTGACATAAAGCTAACAATCTGCTCACGGTCACCTTACTGTTGAACCCGATCTTTGGCATAATCCGAAAGCGATCCACTTAGGAGTCGAGTCGGGGTACTCCACTACTGGTGCTGGTCGGGGAAGGTCTACATCTTAACCTCCACTTTCAGTCACAACAATGGATCTTTTTTTACAGTAATTTGGTGGACCACTCTTGTATGCCTAACTGTGATTGCATGACATATCAATGTTTCTTTGACTGAGAAATGCTTGTAAAATGCAGGCTAGATACAAAATGCCCCCTATGCAACATGTTTAGGCTGTTCATGTGTGCTGTATGTCAAGTAGAGCTAAAGCCGGGAGAGGGCATATCCATACATGCCGGTTCATCAAATCCAGGAAAAGAGCGTTGATAGTTTCTTGAATATCCAGTCTCTGACTTCAAAGCTGAGAGATGAATGATACCAGCCTCTTTGCAGGGTATGTGGACGGATATCATAAGTTTGGTTGTCCTAAGGATATGCCAGAGGTAATTAACTTTTTTATTTTGAATTCATTCCGCTGTACACCGTTTCTTCCAATTGTAGAGCTAACATTTGAGTTTACCCAATCTCCACTGTAATATCAACGTAAAGGGTGCTTGATGAGGGTTCATACGCCCAATCGGCTTCCTGAATGATTGTTGCTTTGTTCTTCCTTTTTGAAAAATAGGGAAGTCAGTTTGTGGATAGATATGGGGAACTGATGATTCTCAGCAAGAGGCACATCTGTATGTACTTTGTTAGGTAGTGACATTTTTTCATTGAATAGAAATCAAGCTGTTGAAGCTCACTTGTCCATTCTACTAATACTGCTTCCGTTGCTTGGTCAGTTAGTCTATAGCTTGAGGTTATGGGCATCTAAATTCATGAAATTTGTTTATGCGTTGTTCAATCAAATCTGATGAACTCGATTCCATCAAAGCACTTTCATCATCTGTTTTTTTCCTCCTTTTACTGTCCTATCTTTGATGAATGACAAGTTTGTTTATTATTGCTGCATTCATTTCCATTTTTTTTAAACTAAAAAAAAAAAAAAACCTATTGGAACCTAGAACCGACCCGAACCCGGCCACGGGTAGGTTCCAGATGAAGGTTCCGGAAAAAAATGAGGAACATGTACTCAAGGGTAGGTCCCAGGTTCCAAGCGGAACCTATAAGGAACCGGGAACCGCTCACCCCTAATCACGAGCTTCGAAGACAACGGCGTCAAAGCCTTCTCAATCATGTGCTTGCAAGCGATGAGACCGCTGTTTCCGGTGCCTGACGGTCGCCACTTAGCACTCACTGTCCCTGCTCCATTTCTTTATGTTTCTGGAGAGGATGCAATTCTTATCTTCCCGTGATGCTATTGACGACGAAGACGATACTTGAAATCGTTTAAGCTCGTCATTGAGGTGATGACTATAATTTTCACGTGCACACAAACTGACGACCGCTCGATGACACGACCAGGTATCATGAACACGAAATGTGAAACGTTGGCCCGCACTCACTACGTTTTTCCGTGAGTGAAATGAACTCCGCACGAGTTCTCCAACGACCAAGATTGTTTTGTTATGTTTTATTTGTACCTATATTAAAAGGTAAAAAGATGAGAACATGAATACAAACGCCATATAAAATTGGAACCGTGTGCTGACAATTAAGACATACTCATATGCTCGAAAAGAGCTTGTCATCCCAATTTGCCAAACGTTAAAATTAAAGATCGGTTCGGTGCTAACAAGGTGTGGCAACATTTTTCTCTGGCAGACAAAAGGTCAGTCTTTAAAGGGGAGTGAGCACGTTTCTGGAGATTGTCTTTATGAAAATTGTCTTGTTATCAGTCATCCATCAAGGACTTAAAAGCACCTCGAACGGAGGGAGATGCATAGTCTCTCGACCCCGGTCCAGCGTATAAGCCCCGTACACGAGGTATATAGGACTCATAGGATCAGTGGTTATGATGTAACCAGTCAATTGTAGCTGAGTCAAGGCAAATATTTCCTGCTGAATAGAAGAAATAACCAAGGAGTATTCGGAGGGGTTGTCCTTTATAGTTCACATGCCCAATGGAAGCACGACATACAGCTCAGAATAGGAAATTCGGGAGTGATTTACACAACTCCTGAGCACGGTTTGCAATACACATCAAGGACCATTGAGGAACGCACCCTCAATCTGACTACTGCTTAGTTCTAGACATCCGCTCCCTGCAACAATAAAATGAAGCAAGAATCAAGAACACCTGTCACTGGAAGATTGTACCTTACAGTTTGCTGTCCACTTTTCTAGTAAGGCTTCCCATGGCCTTGGCCTTCTCCCTAAGGACGAATTTCTGCGTCTTCCCAGTTGAAGTCTTCGGTAGGTCGGCGAAAACAATAGTCTTGGGCGCCATATAGCGTGGTAGATTAGCCCGGCAATACTTGATTATTTCCTCCTTGGTAACCTTGCACCCATCTTTCAACTTAACGAACGCGCAAGGAGTTTCCCCCCAGTGATCGTCCGGTCTCCCAACAACAGCTGCCTCGAGTATAGCCGGATGAGCAAATAAGGTGGATTCCACTTCAATCGTGCTTATATTCTCTCCCCCTGAAATAATGATATCCTTGGCGCGATCTTTTAGTTCTATATAACCATCTGGGTGCTTCACACCCAAATCACCACTCCTCAACCACCCACCCTTAAATGCAGTCTCAGTCGCTTTTGTGTCCTTCAAATATCCATTCATCACGGTGTTACCCCTGAACATGACCTCGCCCATGGCCTTAGCATCGGATGGTACACTTTCCATTGTGACAGGATTTTTGACATCAACTTCTTCCAGGCCAAGGTGGTGCAGTCCCTGTCGAGCCTTGATCTTAGCACGTGCTTCGGGGGGGAGAGAATCCCATTCTGGTTTCCAAGTGCAAACTGTTCCCGGCCCATAAGTTTCTGTCAAGCCGTAGGAGTGCGTTACCCCAAATCCTAGTGCTTCCATTCTGAAAAGGACCTCTGAAGGTGGTGGGGCCCCACCAGTCATGACCATGACCTTTCCCGGCAGCGGCCGTTGGCTAGCTTGTGCATTGACGATCATGTTCAGAACAGTGGGGGCACCACCCATGTGAGTCACCTTATGCCGAGCCACATTTTCGAATATACCTTCTGCAGTGACATTTCTCAAGCAAATGTTTGTCCCACCCTGAGCTGCGATAGCCCAGGTGAGACACCAGCCGTTGCAGTGGAACATGGGCACGCACCATAAATATACAGGCATCGATTGCATCTCATTCAGAAGAGCTGCTGCAAGAGAATTCAGAAAAGCACCTCTATGGCTGTAAATGACGCCTTTTGGGTTCGATGTGGTTCCCGAAGTGTAGTTGAGAGAGATGGGATCCCATTCATCTTCTGGCCACCTGACCTCAAAATCAAGTTTGCCAGATGCCACGAGATGTTCATATTCCAAGTGCCGGGTAGCAGTATTTGTGTAGCTGACACTGGAGGATATTTCGGGACCATCTTGGATTACAATTAGAGATGGTAACTTCATCATTGATTTTGACAGTATGTCAAATGCTCCCAGCATGATATTAAGAAACTGGCTGTCCACAAAAACAATTTTTGCCTCAGAATGCTTTAGCAGCACAGATACCATCGCTGAATCGTGGCGGATATTCAGTGTACAAAGAACCGCCCCAGCCATTGGAACACCAAAATGTAGCTCGTACATTGCTGGAATATTGGGCACCAAAGCAGCAACCTGTTCAAGTAGAATAAGGCTAAGGCAGGCAAAAGAGGATCTCTGAATGTGATCAGCTAAGCGCACAACGCAAAAGACTAAACAACAACAAAAAGATATAATAAATAAAAAGTTATTAAACAGATGAGTAAAGCAGGGGAATTCAACAGCAAGGAATCTCTGTAATTAAGTTCCCGGCACCACCATATGAGAAGGGTCGTACCAAGTGGACCAGAAAATTAGGTAGATGCACATGTAACAAGATCCTGGGTGGAGTAACCAAGAATAGATATAATTGACATTGGCATGAGACTACATGACTTCACCCGTATCCTTATCAAGATTGTTCAACTGACAACGAGGCCCATATTTGATTCAAAAGGTAAGACAAAAACATATTGCTGCATGAATTTAACTTGAGTTGGAACCCCAATTTACGACATAACTGGCTATTCCAAAATGTGAGCGATACTCAATGACCATCATCTCCGTATTAGACGAACTACTAGAATTCAACGACATACACCATGAAAATGAATCTTAGCAGCTTATATCAGATGCTGAGGTTTCAACCCTTTTCTTCCTTCCGATGGTAATTCGGAAAGCACAAGGGAGAAGTAAATTCCAACACTTTAAGAGGAGAAACGAAACCGAAAAAGTGATCGGGACATCTGGGAAGACAGGCCTGAGAATCCGGGTTTCGGGCAATCATGGTAACTCTAACAGAGGAATGATGCAATTCCGGAAAACAGAGTATTGATCAAAGAGGCATGTTTCTGCAATGTTTCAACAGAAGCAAGGCATGCCCCGACAGGGTAGTAAGCTATTGAAAACCATACAAGTGCTTCATCGTGTGCTTCATCTGATAGAATCGAAGATTCATCGCCTTGAGGCTCTCAACGGTCAACGCGAAACTTCCGACAAGACCCAAGACGCAAGGAAGCAAATCCCAATCACCAGATTTCTAAAAACGGTTCATCACCGTGGCCCCTCGTCGCCATCGCGCTAAAGAAGACGGATCGAAACCAGAAGCAAGACACGAGTTCGATCGAGAACGTCGGCTTTCGCATTCACCGAGCGACGGGAGGGAGAGCTGACTCACCACGTCGCCGCGGGAAACGCCGAGCCCGTCGAGGGCGGAGGCGAGCTTGACGCACCGGCGGCGCGTCTCCCCCCACGTGTACGCCACGTCCCCGTACACGACGGAGGGCCTGTCCCGGTACACCACGGCCGAGCGCTCGAGGAAGCTGATGGGAGTCAGGGGAGCGTAGTTGGCGGAGCACCTGATCATTCCCTCCATCCGCTTCTTGGCCGCCATGGGTCAGGCGTCGAAGGAGGATGAGACGACGGCGACGGCGGAGAG
Source organism: Eucalyptus fibrosa (assembly GCA_017140475.1). Classification (NCBI taxonomy): domain Eukaryota; kingdom Viridiplantae; phylum Streptophyta; class Magnoliopsida; order Myrtales; family Myrtaceae; genus Eucalyptus; species Eucalyptus fibrosa. The sequence goes on from CM029510.1 coordinate 21,082,323, forward strand.
GCGGGCGGAGGAGATCGGGAAGCGAGAAGTTTTGGGATGAGGATCTTCTTGGAGCGACGTAGACGAGTCTGTCCTATGCGTTGCAGATTATGTGGTCGTAAAGTCGACCGAAGGTTTTCTATCGAGTAGCGCTGGTGCACACTAAACTCTAGGACTAAACTGGACCGATCAGTCTGGCTGATCCAGGATATGCATGATATGATAGGTTTTAAGTTTCAAAAATCGGAACTGATCCAACAAAGTAGGTTTTAAATTTTAAGTCTAGAACATACTTATCTTGAAACCGCTCATCACTATTGATAAATGTTGGTCCCAATAAGTAAGGTTCTAATTTTTGACAGCATCCAATATGTATCCAACTTGGTGAGTTGACTTTTCGGGTACATACGTTGTTTGATCTCCCTTCCTTTGAAAAATTCAATGTTTTCAAGCTATCCACGGCTCTCAACACTCAATAGTAAGGTAGTTTTTTTTTTAGACTACTATAGTAAGGTAGTTGAAGACGACAAAATTGTTTCGTCTTTTATAGATTGTTGTCTTTGGATGGGTGGGACTTTCAATCATTGATGTGACTTTCATTTTCCTTAATTAAGGGATGAGTTGGACACTTCCTAATTATTTTATATTCATGTTTGTTCGTACCATACTTCTTCATTTCTTGTTTGTATCGATTGTAAATTAGTGAATGTTGTACTAGAATTTGTTCTTTCAATGAATAAATAGATGAAATAAAAAAAAGGAAATTAGTCAGCTCCCAAATAAACCTTAGAACTAGATCGGACTAATGGGATCGGTTCTAGAGTCTATAGAATAGGCCGTAAGTTCTAGAGATTATTTTTTGAGAAGTTTTAAGTTTTAGTTCTAGAACCTAGTTCCTACCCATTTTGGTACTACTCATCTTAAGTTATCTATGACATAATTTTTTTGTTCTTGTTTTGTAAGAAATTATGAGCTCAAATGGAAATCCATGAAATAAATAAGTATACTATGAACACGAAAAATGATTTACAAACTTGGTTTATTATTTGCAATACGATAAGGAATGTTAATGCCAAAATGGAATTGTAATTTATGAAACGGGAATGTATTTTACGTACCTAAAAAGTGATTTAAAACTTCACTTGTAATTTACGATGCCCCATGCAATATTATTGTTAGAACACGCCTTACCATTGAATAGTTGATTTACAATTTTAAAGGTAATTTTTGAACTCCATTCACCATTTAGGGGAACTTCATTTATAAACTGTCATACCAAACCAAATAGTGCTACTTTATAAACCAAAAGCAAATTTAATAAACCAAAAGACTTTTTTTTTTTTCACAAGATTTAGTTATCCCTTACTAAGCACTCGCGCTCTTGTATTTAGATATATATAGCTAAATTACCAGCCATAAAAATAAATTGCAGACTGTACGTACAACAGCCTTTACGACGATATTGAGGCTAATTACGATCCATAAAGGTAAGTCACCAATAAAACCCGACGTACTCTTCCAAGGGAGATAATTTCTAATAAGGGAAATAAATACTTTTAAGGAAAATTACCAAAATTTTTAGGACGATTAAGATACTTTGAGATTAATTTATTGACCGTTGCATTCTCAAATTGTATATATTACTAATTGAATATGTTGTTGATATTGTGAAACGAATTTAAATGATCTATTGCCCATGAAGGAAACATCCAATTAGGTAAATGGTGTCCAATCAAGGTAAGTTACGACCCGACAAGATAACTTATGAAATTTGCACCTTGTTCAAGTTAAGACTAACTCGGGCTAAATTACACTCCGATTAGGTAAGTTAACTAGTAAATATGGACGAGACATTTATAAACTTTATCAATGTTTTGAGGGTCTCGTGCACTCCTACTGATTAAACTTGACAGGGAATAAATTTTTCCTAAAAAAAGTTACCCAATTAGTCCTAAATATTTAGTACAAATGTCAATTCTTAGCCTAAAAACTTTTCAATTTTGCAAATTTACTCTCAAACCTTTATGCAAAATTTCAGCAAAGTCTTTTCGGCCAATTTTTACCAAAAACCATTGACATAGCGGTCTAATCATTACTAGCCACCTTATATGGCACACCATCTTATCACCAGTTTCATTGAAAAATTGGCCAAATGGATTTCATTAAAGTTATGCGTACAAATTTAAGATTAAATTGACGTATGTATAATTTGTTTATGCTTGATTTGAAAATTTTCCCTAGAATATGATAAGTGAGATTTCGAGTAAATGTATAGGTAATCTTCTTCTGTTCGAAGAAATGATTCATCAAAATAATGAGTCATTTTCAAGAGGTAGCAACTTACTTCTATTTTAAGGAACCTATATACAACTCACATGTCAATCTTACAACAACCTCAATAGACAAGGGAAAATTATATTACAAGTTCCACCTAAGAATTCATTGTGGTCCAATCCTCTATTTATTCCCATTTACTTCACGGTAACCTATATACAACACACATGTCAATCTTACAACAACCTTAATAGACTTGGGAAAATTATAATACAAGTTCCACCTAAGAATTCATTGTGGTCCAACCCTCTATATATTCCCATTTACTTCACTATAACCTATATACAACACACATGTCTATCTTACAACAACTTTAATAGACTTGGGAAAATTATAATACAAGCTCCACCTAAGAATTCATTGTAGTCCAATCCTCTACTTATTCCCATTTACTTCACCGACTTCTCTATTGCAGTGCAACGCTTGGTTGGCGCCTTAAATCAAACACTTCAATAATGGACAAGTTAGACCTCTATCCCATTCGAACTCTTTGTCAAGCTATGGAAAAAAAAAAAAAAGCTTCTCTATTGCTTTTGAGAAAAAAATATTACAACGAGTTGCTCTATTTTTTTCTTCCAAGTGCTGTTGGGAACTTACTATTGTTCCATCAGGCGAGGTAATTTCCTTCCAAAAAAAAAAATACCAAAAAAATCATAAACTTATTACTTGTGTCAATTCAATTTTAAACATTTCAATCATGTCCATTGAGTCATAAACCTTTTGACAATTTGGTAATGTAGTCCATTCAACCAATTTTAATTGAAAATCGTCAACATGAATGACAAGCATAGCGTTGACATGAATAATTTTTAAAAAAAATTTAAGTTTTCTTTTCTTTTCTTTCTATCTTTTTTTTTTTTTTCTATTCCTGTCAGTCACTTGCATGGGTATCCACCCCTCGACGGCTACTGGCAAGGGCCTCCAAGCAAGTCAAGCCCTCATCCAAATCTAGGTTGGGGCCACAATGTCTTCACCTAGGTCCAAGCAACAGCCCAACTCACTCTCGCTTGTGGCTAGTGAACAATGTCCTCGCCCAAACAAAGCGAGGGTCACAAGTCCTTGCTTGTGGACAGGGATGGTAGGCTGCTAGCCCAAAATTGTAAAAAAAAAAAAAAAAACAAATTGATTTACAGAAAACATCTTCCATGGATAAAAACAATAATTGTAAATTAGGAGAAGTCGACTTTTCTTTTTAATAAAAAGGAAATCTCTTTTCATATCTAATCATCAAATAAAGAAAAACTAAATTTTCCTCAAAAATGATTTTTGTAAAAGATATTTTATATCATAAAATTTTCAATGAAATAAACATTCCCGATATTTGTATCGCCGTTAACATATGATAGTCTGGCAAGGGGACGACAAATATATATTTGGGGAACCACACAATTAAGGAAAATAGGCCAAATAAAAACAAGAAAAGCAAATTAATTTTACCCGTTTTGGTTTCTTTTTTTTCTTTCTTGAGGTCCGCACGTGCGGCCCGTCATTGTTACACTTTCCTAAGCTTTGTCCTTCTCGCACGACAGGCACTGCGCGACAGTTTGCTTGAGGTGGGGATCTAAAACGTATGCACAAGCATGCTAGAATCTCGTACGAGAGAGGGACCTACTGCGCAGGACTAATGGACGATCACTTATTAGATTAATGGCATTCATTAGTAAATAGATCAAGTTAGGAAGAACCATATCATTAGTTGACCCACTTACGCACAAGTGCGCACAATAGATACACAAAAGTGTCAGCGTACCAATGCCCAATTCAACATTGTCATTTAATGAACTTAATAAAGTCGCAATATGCAAGGAAATTTAATTGATTGGGACATGGATTCGGCATCGTGGGGGTGTCCAGTTGATGTGATCTTGCAAAGAATTCACCTGAGATTGTACATCAGGGGACCTACTTTCCATTACCAAGGGCAATTGGTAAAGTGGCTCATACGCAAAGGTCTATCTTGAATTTACCGCATTATTGCGCAATAAGCATCTATCCTTGATCCAAAGTTCAACCTGCTTATTTCATGCCACGTCGAGTTACCAAGGATGATATAAGCTCACACTCCATATGATATAATGACTACCAAGAGAGTCACGGGTTCAAGGTAGAAGTTATACCTGCAAAGGCACGAACTTGATGCATAACAGGAATGAGAGCCATTCACTGCCAAACTGCTGATCAGAATCAAACTGCTTCTTGCTCCATGCATCTTTCCACTACTCTGGTTTAAACCATGGCAAAACACAAAGAATATAAGGAAAAAGCAGACTGCAAGAGCGTTGGTAATCTTCCCTTCCTCTGTAGTTGATCCAATGAAAAATTAGTACTGTATAAACGCTCATAATACATGGACCCAAAACAATTGTTAAGGCCACAACTTCCAAAAGTCATCAATTTCATCATCATGTTTAGTCCATAAAGACATGCTTCTGTTGAGTAACCCATCTAAACTATACATGGTCACCTTGAAAAAACCCCAGCAACGGGATAGAGTATAAAGCAGCAACTGCCGCAAGACCTTGTCTATGACCTTTGCTAATTCGTATCACGGAAAGTTAGTGAACTAAGATGCTAAAGAAGACGATCTTCAAATTCATGTTGTGACCAGTAGATATGCAAGGCCTTTTAGATATTCAACGATTTCAGATCCCCCGAGCTTTGAACTTCCAAATACTCTGTCAACAAATGTAATAGGAACCTGCAGATTGATTAAAACATGAATCAGAAGAGGTAATGTAAACATGAAATGGTGCCATGCAATTTACTTGATTAGCTTGGCAGATATATCTCAATTTTGATTAAGTTCTGGTTGTAAAGAGTAACCGTGCATGACAACACAACAGAGACAAGGATGAGAAGGCAAGAAGATGATGCGTTCCACAATACAAGAAAGGTGTCAGTAATACATGCATCGTTCGAACTTCAAAACTTAATACGTCAAACAGTTTAAGTGGACCAAAGTGAAACCGTCAAATTGGAATACTAGAACAGTCTGTATGTATGAATGGTAGGTAGTGGATCAGACAACTAGGTTATACTTTAAAAGGAGGCACGTGCTTTTTTATAAATAAAAAAGAAGAAGCTTTCATCGTTCAAAGAAGTAAGGTAGTCGTATGAAGTACCTCTTCAATATGGTATCCTTTTCTAGAGGCCCTAACAATCATCTCCATCTGGAACACATAGCCCTTGCTGACGCAGGAGTTAATAAGATCTTCAAGAACTGATTTCCGATAGAGACTTGGAAATATAAACAAACTATTAGTTCCCTCATTATGCAATATAATTTCAGTTGCTGACAATGAAGACAAGAATTTAGTGTACTTCCTACATCTATTATTCTAGTCACCTACCGGAAAGATCCAGTTAAATCAGATACTCCGGGCCATAGAAATGTCTGAGCTAGCACATTGGCTCCCCTGCTAGTGAGTTTACGCATAAGATTCCATCCATGCACACCCCCACCTTTAACATACCGAGTCCCAGTAACTATGCTCGCACCAGTTTCCTGCTGTTTCCTAATAAACATGACGAAGAAAATGACTTAGGAGGATTTCACCAATGTACAGGCATTGGTAGGCATGAGAGCAATGCAAAAGTTTGAGCAAGTTCCTTACTTGATGAAACTCGGCAAATATTTGGGCTGCATAACCAGACCAAACAGATCAGAGAGAGGTGAGAAGGGAAAGGAGGAAGGGAAGGAAAGGAAATAGAATTCAAAATGAACGACAGATACTTTATCCAGAGAAAATAACAAAGAGATCCAAACTTAGGCAATTCATCGCCCCGCCATATCCCTACAGCAGCAAGGATAATTGGGAATAATTACCCCACATATGGGTCTCATATTGATACTACAAGGAATGCAATCACGCTATTTCAACAATCAAGACATCTGCCTAGTCTTTGCATGACATCTGTTAAGTATGATAAATCTCTGAAAAAGCCACAAGAACTCCCTCAAAGTTTGAGTCGGAAAGAATGTCCAACCAGAGCTTTGAGACTAAAGTTGATGTATGAAAAGGCATTGTACTATCTACCTAACATTGGCATTCATCCAAAATCCACAGTTCAGTGGACATAGCCATGTCCCTCCCTCGATGGAAAAGAGCGGAAGATGAGATTTCCCACCATAATGAACTTCCAATTCTATATGAATGGATTGTGCATACTTACATGGTGAGACAAATCAGCATCCATGATCACAACAAAATTGCCAGATGCATGCTTCAAACCATGACCATAAGCCGTTCCTGAAAATAAACTTACATCAGACCCAAATCCCTTCTACACATAAGATATGTAGAGTGCCATAGACTCGTCAACTCACCTAAACCGAGCTTCCTAGGCCTTGCTCTTAAAAGCTGCACCAAATAACAACCCGAAAGTAGAGGAGTAAATTAGCAAACAGCAAAACAACCAATCAAATCGAAGCTGAAGTTATCATCCACCGAGTCGAACTTACAATCCGGTCATCGCCATACACTTGCTGCAACTGTTTAACAATGTCTTGAGTACCATCCGGACTTCCATCATCGACAATGATGATCTCGAAATCGACATCTCTGCATCGGGCAGGAAAGAAAATGTTACAAGATCATCATCACAATCAAGTACGAATTTTTCTTCTTTTGTTTTTTTGGGGCCAATAATGACACATTTTTTTCCGACTTCTGAAAAACTTGGTTGTGAACATCGAGAACCCAAATTCACAGTCAAAATCCTAACACACTTACTTAAAAAGGAAAGAAAGAACCAAAAAAAAAAAAACAAGCCGAACGCCTTTCGGCGCGTCACGATTACACCTACGAACAAGCGAATTGAAATCAGCAATCCGCCATCACTCCTCAATGCAGCTACACAACCGGAGCCCATCCGATTGGAGAAGAGAAAAAAAAACGATGTATCCACCCAAAAGAGAAGACAAAAAACAGAACGGAGCGAAGGCGCGCCCGACGCGCAAGAATCCCGATCGGAAGGGAAGAGCGCTTCGTTACCGGAGATGCTTGAAGACGAGGTAAACGATGAGGGCGATGTTGAGGCGCTCGTTGTAGGTGGGCACTATCAAGCTGTACTTGTCGCCGGCCCCTCCTTCCGGCCGGACGTCCTCCATTGACGAGCAGGATCGGCGGACCTCGAGCTTTGATCCCTCTCGCCAACGACGCGGAAGATGCTCTCAGATCGTCGATCTCTGCCTCGAGCGCGGCTTTGACTCCGCCGTCGGGTTATTCGCCTCCGTCGAAAGTGGTGGCGTCTTTGTCAATTTCAGGGGGCGACGGGCACTTCGGTGTTCGGCCCATGGGCCCTGTTCGTCGATACTGGGCCGGGATGCGGCCCAATACTGTGTGTCTCTCCATCACAGCTCGTGCCTTGAACCGGGGAAACTTTCAATGTCAGGAGTTAATACCACCAAAAAATTCGAACTGATATACTTATGATAAATTTATCTAACAGCTGTTATAATTTTATCATGTGTACTAATTTTTTGTTTTGAGATAAATTTTCATCGATATACCAGTTTAAGATTTTTCATAATAATTAATCCCAATATACTATCTTTCTTTTTTTTTTGGTCAAAAATATACTATCTTTGATAAAAATTAGTGATGCAAGTTTTTCATAGTTTGCTGTTATTGCGATAATTATTCAGTATTACTCGAGAAGTGACTAAGAAATAATAATTATTTTATTTATATGCAGGAGGCAACTTGAAAGTTAATTAAATAAATAAAAACCAAACGTCTCCAGTATTTCAAAGTTTCTATTGGCGTTGGGGACAAACTTGATTTATTACCTCGCAAATTGGTTAAAATTAGAAAACCGATTGATCGCGTATTTATATGCATAATCGATTGGATTCAATATGCAATTATTACTTCCAAATATGATACCCATCTTCAATCTTGATCGGCACAGCCAACAAGTGAAAACCAAGATTCAAATAAGGAAAGACTAACAGTGAATACATATCTTTCATGTAAAGTCTACTTGATTTACATTAGCATATCGTAAGATTTTATGAAATGAAACAATGTACCATGGCTTGAATCCATATTCAATCCTATTTCCCATCAAAACAGTTGAGAATTAAATTCAATTTTTTTATTATTTTCATATCCATAATAGCACGTATTCATAATAGTGCGAAACCCAAGGACGAGGAAGAGCCTAGTATGCGATCGATCCCTTCTTGGGGATAATATCGAATCGGAGTTTCCTTAGGTAGCCACCGACCTATGATTATCCAAACTTCCAGAAATGATAACGATTATACCAATGAGCAGTAGTTGTCCTCCAACTTTGAGACGCAGGACATGGCGAAGCACCTACCGGAACCTACCAGAATCCAAATCACCTCGACCGGAACCTCTAGGAAACAATCTCAACCCCAGCAAGAACCAACGGAGCTCAGCTCAGAACCTAATTTTCTTTGAATGTCCTTCGACAGATTTTTGACCATGTTAAACACATTTATATAACATTTATATATATAATATACATATGTGTGTACACACACACACACACACACACACACACACACACATATATATTGCATCACTACATGCTAGGGCAAAAAGAAAAATGTCGGCCGCTTACTTATACACACAACAACTGCACTAGGCAAAGCCGGCAGGATTATGAAGGCTACCTACGGTATATGAGATTTGCGAGAAGATTGCACGCGCTGCGCTCTCAATCGTCTGATGTCCCCTCTCCAAAATCCACTTCATAATCTCTCATGGCCTTTGGATCAATGTCATCATCCTTCTCTTCTAGTCGCAACATTGACTCTTCGAAATCTGCCTGCCTTGCCACGACATCGGTCATAACTGAATCGTCCACCTCCTCAACTGTGTCTGGGTCATTCTCTTGGAGGTCAATGTCTTCTAGACTTTCATCAACCCGATAATAAGCCTGTAAAAAAGATTAAACCAGCATTAAGCAAAGGCTACATATAGCACCGTCTACGTGATGGCAGAACAATCAGTGCTGGTGAAGCAGAAAACAAATGAAATAAATGAGGCGAGTCCTTTTAGGTGGGAAAAAATTCTGTTTGTTCCCTGCTAGATACCTACTACCTAGTGAGTCACTTAATTGTCAAGGGAGGCTAATAGCTAAGCACTTAGCAAATTAGAAGCCTCCCCATGCCAACTCAATATCGACTACCTCATCAAAAACAGCGAATCTGTGATATACTAATTAGTTCATGTCGCTTTAAAAAGTGACAAGTGATCATATCCATAATCATCTTCAACATATATGGGTTACTGCTGCTTGTAATTATTAAATCATGACATTGATGAACAATATTGCACCCAGCTTCGAATTCTTCCTGGAGAAGTTCAGAAGAAAGTTGACCAGGTATTTACACTGAACATAACGGATTTATACATTTTGGATTAGAAAACGAACTTAAAATAGTTTGTACTTACCACACAAGTTCGTGCCGGCGACAGTACTTTGAATGAGTTGGGACGATTATTGAAGTTTGTTTCAGGCACTCCAGGTATTCCTTCAGGACAAGTAAAATGGTCGAAACCATGCCCCACCTGCACGAAGCAAGCCACAGATGTAAGCAGGAAAAAGAAAGAAATGAGAATTGCCGGAGTCTCATCATGAGTGAGGCAGAACAAACAGATAAACATAATTAAACATCTTGAAGTAACCAGATTGATTGTGGCCATTGGAATTGACAAAAGTTTTGGGCATGCAATCTGCTGTGTTGGAAGACCAAAGTAACCAATTAGGAACTACAAAATAGAAATCTCAACAGCATAGACCACAAACCTAAATCAGAAGATGTATAACTACATCAGCCTCACACACACATCTAAATATTCCACATGCCCTCACGTTTTTGTAGGCCATACTTGCCACCTGTCTACATCTGAGTTTGACGATACTTCACAAGCAATGAATTAACAACTGCCCACAGTAATTCCTCTCGATTGCTTTAGCTGCTTAAGTGAAGAACTTAAGTTGCAGTTATGCCACTATCTCGGGGGAAGTAGGGAATGCAGAGCTGACAGCACCAAATGACAGATTAGTACTCTGTGAATTTCATCCAAAGATCCACATTTACAAAATATATTCCTTCAACTTTTCTTTGACTCGTACACCAAAAAGGAAACCTACAAATCTTCTTCTTGTTTTTATTTACAATTTTGTTTATTTAAAAGGCACTAACAAAAGAACCAAGTCATATATTATTGGAGAAACTTAAGTGTTTTATTAATTATACTTCTTCAGAAAAGATTACAAAAGTAAGCCTAATACTCAAGTATAAGTTATATCTTCCAACAACCATTCACTTGGTTATTGTTTGCCACTACTACATGTGAAGATAATAACATCCATCTTAGATACTTGCATATTTGATTCCATCAAGAAATAGATTCAAAGCAAAGCATATCGTGGCTCCTATCATCCGACTGCAAATGAGCAAAAGAATAGGAGCACACAGAAAAAGCCAATGCCTAGGAATAATTTTACACTCATAAAATCAAGTGGGATTTCTTCCTGCAGCCCCATCACAGAAACACCACTGCCCCAAGCGTAAGGCAATGTTACATCTTCTGTTTCATGCACTTCGATGGCCAATTCCAAGTTACGAATCCCCAATTAAGAAAACAAAATAGGTAAAATTAAAGACATGCAAATTGCCTAAATCTATTCACAACTGCTGATTTAAAAGCTTCACTCATTCAAAGCTGAATCGATAGGTCCTGAAACTAGTAGCTGCTATGGACTGGAGTTGAGATCTGGAAAAAGAAGACAAGAACTTCCATACCCTTCCATGCCCACCAAAATCCCAAGCATCACTGTCCAGTGCAACTCTATACTTCCCCGGCAGGTCACATCCGACTTTGTACCTGAATATTCCAACTGACTAATTTAGAATGTGCTACAAAATTGCAATCAATAAACAAGGGCGGCATCTTTAAACTGTCTCAGAAAAGGAGTCAGTATTTTTCTAGGAAGGACAAGATAAAATACCCATCGTATGTATTCTCTGGATGGAAGTTGAAAACGAAAACCAAATCTCCACGCTCAAAGACAATAACCTGTCAAGTGGACAATCGATAAATGCTACTCAGAAAACGATGGGGACGAGCAAGAATTAGTTAGAGAAACACTTTAAGAATGTACTTATAGACAAAGCATACAATAACAGCCTAGAAAAAAAAAAAGTGCCGTCGCCTCTGCCCAACCAACTCCTATGCCTTTAAACTCTTCATCCTAAAAATTGCTCTTAAAATTAAGCACTTTCAAGGAAGATATTCTGCTCCATACACCTCTGATCTCAGTGGGATCAAATTGAGAATCAACAAAATATTCCTTCCACTAATATTAAGGGTAAAGTCAAATGTTTTTCCAAATTCGTACATACCTTATCTTCCTCGTTTGTGCTGCTCACAATCTGCTTTGTGGATGCAAGAATCGAGAATTTTTCATCCAGCAAATTCATCGCCCGGTCAAATGCATTCATGAACTAAAAACCAAGAAAAAAGATAGCAAGGACATGTCAGAATTTATAGACAGAACACAAATGGTTATGACCTAATAAATAACAATAAATGAGAGTATTGTATACAGCTCTAATGTCGTAGTCAGGATGAGCACTGTTCTCACTTGTGGCATATTTCAATATATTTTGCAGCAAATGTCCATCTCAATATTCAAAACCAGCATAAGAAAACACTAAGGAACTCGCTTTAGTTATTTGAAATCATCAAGTACAAATGATTGATATGATGTGCAATCATGCGTATATAAGCAATTTTTACTGGTAAAAGTGCAAATGTAACAATGAACATTCCTTAACTTTCAGTCAAAGAAACTGCCAGTGATAGCGCAAGCTGCCAAGAACAAAGACAATCAAAATAAGACCTCAAACCTTATATCTCAGGTGCTCCGCATCCGCTAAGTTCCACTGGCGTCTGCATTTGTCATAACTCCAATTATTACCTTCTCTTGGAAAGTCAATCCAGTCCGGATGGCCAAACTGTCAGAAACAGTAAGTGAATACTTTAGGGATGTGAAAACTTGAGAACCAACATCAACCCAAAAAGAGAGATTAAAACTGTTAAGCAATTTTTACTCTAAGGCATAAGTTATTAGGTCAAGAAGGGTCACATGTATATAAAGCTAGACAAACATTGTAGATAAGCGGTGTGAGTAATTGTCATGCCCTCTCAATGCAAACTGGACAGATGATGGCACATGGAATTGACACAAAGAATAATACAGATGAAGCACCATATAACAGTTAATCGGGCGTGAAGAAATCAAAACTTGGCTTTGGTACCATACTAGGCACGCCACCCAAAAACTCAAGTGATTATGTCATGTTTGGTACGTTGTAGTCATCTAGGAAAGGGAAGTTGATTCCGTAAGCAACCTCAATTCCTCCATTTGGTACCTCTAGGTGGAATCAAATTGCCCATTCCCACAGATTCTCAATTCTTGCACTTTGCAGGAATCAGCGTTCTGCTACCACACCAATGGAATGATGATTCCTTGGCTCAAAAATTGAGGGAAAAAGATTGTTGCCCATCTCATGTCCCAATATTTGCTTTGTCATGCCATTAGCATCCCTTCATTTTGTTTTTTTTTTTCTTTTTAAAAGACTTGAATCCCGGTAAACCAATTATTGATATGAAAATAAATTTATTAAATTAAACATATTTATAATTATGGATACTCTAATTTTTATTGTTTTGGGGAATTATTTTGTTTATTAAGATGTATACTAATATTCTATAAAATATAACTTAACCTTGAATAAAATAATACATGATATAATCTTAATTTACAATAAAGAAATTAATGATGTCGTTTTAATGTATATGTTTTTTTATCATGTTGAAGTGGTCAATTATTTCATAATTAAGTTACAATTGTACTCCACTATAACAAAATTCTAAATTCAGAAAATGCAATTACATTATAAAAATTAAAATTGAAATTGTAAAATCCACTTCCATTACAATTAAATAGAAGAATTTTCATTCCATTCCATTCTGGTATAAAACCAAACAAAGATCATTGAATCATCACTCCATCTTCATATCATTCTATTCATTTGTTCTTCATTTCATTTTCTCATTTGATTCCATAACGTCATACCACACACAACATAAGAGAAAGGAGGTTGACATGCAAATAAGGCGCAAACAACCACCAGCCCAGTAGATAGGCAACGTAAACTAATTAAAGAATACAAAGAAAGAGAATGTTATCATACAATCTCAGCTCAATTTTGGGCATGAGGTATCGACCTAGTGGTCCACCATTAGGTCTTGAATTTGATTGTTAACTTTTACTTTCCCCCTATTTCTCCATACGAAATGCTTTTGATCTCCAAAGCTTTTAGTTCAAAATTCTTCCTATATGTTTCTGGAAAGAACTTTTTGCAGAGAATAAAGGTTCACTATTTAGCCCACATTAATAAAGTGGATTTGTGGCTTAGTCTTTGTCAAGGCTCTTGAATCAACTTTTTAGCATACTCTTTCTTCCTTTTCTTTCTTCAGAAAAATTTGAATTAATAAAGAATGTGTAAGCTTGATTCTATGGTTATGCGTCATGAATAATTTATAAGAAGGTTAGAGTTAGCAATGACTAGTCAGAAGGCAGCCAGAGAACTAACCTCATTTCCCATAAAATTCAGGTAACCTTCACCCCCTAATGCCATTGTGATAAAATGTATCATCTGAAAGAACAAAATAACAAAGGTTATCAACAGCCACTCAAGCGGTCTGAATGTTTAATATTGTGCAATCGACTTCTGTTAACTTTTGGCAGGTACCAAACATAATAGTACAGCAAATATTAAGAGAAAACTCAATTTTCATGCTTAGCCATGATTGGTCTCAAGTTAAATATTCAAATCAAACCACAAGTGCCAGCCACATCAAGCTGGGGTACTAAAAGAACCTAATTGTTAATAATCACTAGGATCCTATTTAGACAGACCTTGTGAAGCGCAAGCCCCCGCGCAACAGAAGGAGATGCATCCGTTAAACAAGACATACCAGAGTACATCTCTTTATCCATCAAGAGAAATGCAATTGTCTTGTCACCAACTATGGCCTGAAAAATACAAGAGTTAGAAGAGTATTCATATGCAATGAAGAAGGTCCTACCAATTACGGATTAGAATTCAAAGTAGATGGCAAAGCAAATAGCTACTGAGGAATAGATCAAGAAAAGGAGGAGCACTCATGCCTGGTCATGACTCTCAGCATATGATATGCATTTTTCACTATATCTCCTATTCGTCAAACTCCATGATATTTCTTTCATAGACCACTCTTCATCTTTCTTGTTCTTCAAGTAATCAATCCACCTGTCAGGGATGGCCATTGCCAAGCGGTAGTCGAAACCTACTCCCGCTTCAGAGACTGGTTGGCCAAGTCCAGGCATACCAGATACATCTTCAGCAATAACAGTTGCATCAGGCAAAATATTATGGATCAGGCAATTGGCTAGCATTAGGTAGACAACAGCATCAACATCTGTTGCCTCACTGAAGTATTCACCATAATTTCCAGTAAACGCCATATTGATCCCATGGTGATGGTACAACATTGAAGTTACTCCATCGAACCGAAAGCCATCAAATTGATACTCTTCAAGCCACCACCTCAAGTTGGATAGCAGGAACCGAAGAACTTCCCAGTTGGCATAGTTAAATAGTCTGCTATCCCACAACTTATGATAGCCACGATCTCCTGTATGGAAGTATGACTCTTGTGAGCTTTGGCCAATGTCAAATCCGTTGAGTCCATCAGTGACATTATTACTTGCATGGCTGTGAATGACATCCATCAACACCCGCAAACCTAAGCTATGAGCTTTATCAATAAGATACTTTAGGTCTTCAGGTGTTCCTGATCTACTGCTTACAGCAAAAAAATTGGTGACGTGATAGCCAAATGATCCATAGTATGAATGTTCCATTACAGCCATCAACTGAACAGTATTGTAGTTGTTAGCCCGAATTCGAGGTAAAACATCATCAGCAAACTCTCTGTATGAATTAACACGAGGCTCTGAGCTACTCATTCCAACATGAGCCTCATATATGCGTGGGGCATCTGGTTTTGGAGGACGGGGGTACTTGAATTGATACCTGAAAAGTGAAAGAAGCATAGTTGACAACTCATCATGTCTGTGGCGTTAAGTTGAAGAATATAAATCACAATGCACACTTTCTTCAGGAATCTCAGAACAAGATGCAGGAAGCTATGCCACATTGAAAAACCATAAAAATGCAACGAATCTGAGCTAAGCTTAATTTTATTCTTTTAATCTCTAGGAAAAGCATGAATGTATGCCATGTTGTCACCTTTCTGAGGGTGGCGGGTCCCAATAAATGCCATCATATGGTGCTGCAAAGCTGGAAGGCTCCAGAATTGCATATTTAATCCAAGCAGGTATCCGATCAATCCAAACTCCATTACCAGGCTTGAAACGAAATTTGACCCTTGAATTGTGAGGGATTGCTGGTACCCCGTTTATATCAGGAACTTTGATAGTCCACACACCAAATTGATTCTTTTCCATGTTGTGATTAGAGCCATCCCATCCATTGAAATCTCCTACCAGTTGCGCTTCCCTACATAAGCGGAAAATAGCTTCGTTCCAGAGAAATCAATTGATAGAACACATTATCCTCGAGAAACTAGCAAAAAAGCTAGAACTTACTGAGCAGCTGGTGCCCACTCGCGGTACACTATATCACCATCTTCACGGTTAAATCCAAAACTTAAATAACCTATAATGGACAAGGCAAGGACAAAAGCTTTGGAACATGAGGGAAAGGCAGTCAAAAGTTCAATGACACATTACTTTTGTTTAATGCCGTTTGAGAAAGCTTATTTGGCATATTTGGTTTAGTTTGTTCAAGCATAATCAGGACTATCCACATGTAGCAGCAGTCAGAAACTGAATTACCAAAAACTGGTTATTGTTTTTGCCATAGTAAGAAATAGAACTTGACAAGGTACAAGTACAATCATCAACCGCATACATCACCTTTTGCAAATTCTTCAAGACCAACCTCATGCTTTTCAAAGAGCTTCTTCTGATCCACATATCTTTTCACTCTATATTTAAAGTGATCTCTGAATGGTTCCAAGCCTGGATCAACATTTAGGATGCCAATCCTTTCAATATCATCCTCTATTGGAGTCATTGTTGAGCTGTCATCTGTTAAGACCCCTAAAATTTTGCGATTACGGTCTGCCTGATTCAGAAAGAAATTGCATCGTGTCATTATTCATCAGGACTGCAAGAAAAGTGAAAGCAAATGTGTTATGTGACCAATGCATTAAACATCACGTCCTCACCAATCCCTGGAGTCCCATGCTCTACAAATAGCTTCTTAGAGCCATCTTTTCATGGAAATAAATAGTTGATTTAAGTCTTTCTTATAGTCCATAAAATATTCAAAAGGCAAGACTGCACTTCCTCTTTCAATAAATAGGCATGCATACCCTCCCCTGTCTCTGAACTCGTGATGGAAAATGGAGCTTGTGGCGCCTAAATAATTGAGAAGACTGGCTGAAAACTCCACCAAATTGCCGGTTGGCAACCGTCCTGCTATTTCTGGAGGTCTGTCACGGATCAGAAAATACATGTCAGCTTACATTACAAATATCAGATTGATAAGACCCTGATGAATAGCAAATAGAATCATGAAAAATACAAACTAAAAAAACACAAAGTACTTAAGAAGAGACTACATTTCAGATTTCCAATCTACATTAGTATAATTTGTTTGTGTGACGTTGGATGTTTGGACCTCTTAAAGCACTCCACCATCTCACCGGATCACAAGTCCTGCCCATCCAACTGGGACCATATAATTACTGAGTCAGCAGGCGCTGAGGGTGCCTCCCAGGGAAATTGTCTTCGCTGGGACAGCACATGATGACCACGTCACCTAAGACACAGTCTGGTACAACGTCTCGACCAACTCATCAATCCCTTTGGCTTTTTAAAATCCAACGCCAAAGGAAATTTTCTTCACTGGGACCCGAATTCATGATGACCCTTCCTAAGGCGTATTAGTCCAATATTGGATCTTAACCAACTCGACAACCCTCATTTTAGAAGTCCTCATTTTAATCATAAAGTGCTTCTGGACAGATTCATTGCCCAGGCCACATATGAAGTACCATTATTGCATTACAACGACCCCCCAAAAAGTTCCCAACTTACTATCGCCCGCAAGAATAAGTGCATATGAAGATAAAGAATGGGGTTTCTCCAACAGTTTCAGTTCCACAGAACAAGAAATACGCTGATTTGATGCCTAAAGCACTTTGTCCACGTGATCTTACCATCCACCCCCATTGGCATAGCATCCTTCTCATTGTGTGCAAGGCAAACAAAGTGCTTTAAGCATAAGATTATCGAAGGAACACCAGATCAACCAAAACGCTCTAACCTATCCATAGAGTTCAGCCACCACAATCTGAACTCATGTAAGGCGTGACTCCCTCAGAAGAATTGGCCAAAAAAAAAAAAAAAACTAAAAAAGCAACTGTTAAGCCTCTCGGAGCTGAACCCCCATCTCCCGAACGCGGCCTTCGAGTCGAGCTCCCAGTTCGGTCAGGCAGTAAAACATAGACTGACCAAGAATGGAAAAAAAAAGGTCGCGATCGCACACCTCTCCGACGCCAAACCCCGCGAAGGGAAAATGAAAAAAGAGGCAAAAAGCATAAGCCGCAATATCGAGTTCCATCCCGACTGCAGAGAAGCAAGTCGAAAAACAGTACGCTCGTCAGCTCGACTGAACGGACGGGAAAATCACCTGCGCGCATTGCGTCCTCGAGGAAGGCGACGAAGATCCCACCGCAGGAGGGACCGAAGCGAAGCCGCAAGAACTGTACATTCTCTCTCTCTCTCTCTCTCTCTCTGTGCGTGATATCTTCCTGGCTTTTCTGCTGTCGAGAGCAAAGCCAAGCGGCTGAATCCGTTAAAAAAGGACACCGAGCGAGAGTCACGTAACGGAACGGGGCGGGCCCCGCCATCCCAACGTGATCCGTTCCCGTCCCTGTCAGGTATTCTTTTCCTCCCCGACGAGGAAACGAGGCGCCCCCACCTCCTCATCGACGCCTCGCACGTGGCTTCGCGTATTTTCTCTCGCTGCGATGGCCCCCGCACGTGACGGGACGCTGGTGCGACGGCTGACGAGGCGAGCGTGATTGATCGTACATCGACGGTGCTAGCCCCGCCACGTGTGCGGGTGTGCACGGCCGATTGAAAATGAAAAATGTGCTGTCTCAAACTAGAAGGATCATCTTTACTTGCGCTGTAGGGAGAGCACTTGCGAGGCATCTTATTTGCGGATTCATGAGATTTTCAAAATTATCGATCGCGATGCGAGGCATCTGAAAATGAAAAATAATGCATGTGCTGGCGAAGCCATCACTTCGAGTAGCAGCACTAAGTGAGATGAATTATTCGACACCACCAACAAAAGCCGCCAATATTGACAATTCCTCCTTATTTTACTGTAATAAGAAAGGTAAATGGATTGTACCAATGTCAACAAGATAGATGGATCTTAGAAGATCAAATCTAGCGAAACAAGAAGTGTGATCATTTACTTTTGCGAATAAGAAAAGAGATACTTTCTTATTGCTTTTACGAAACTTGAATATGAACCGAGAACCACTTAAAAGAATGTGCTTCAAATCTCATTAGTACTTCAACTTTCCTATCACTTTTATGAAACTTGAATATGAACCGAGAACCACTTAAAAGAATCTACTTCAAATCTCGTTAGTGCTTCGACTTTCTTATCACTTTTATGAAACTTGAATATGAACTGAGAATCACTTAAACAAATCTACTTCAAATCTCGTTACGTTCATGAACGAGAAAGTTACCAAAAAATGAGATTTTGACTCATGCATTGTTAATGTGAACCTTTGAAACAACTTGTACATGTAATTATGAACGAACAAAGAGCAAGTTCAACTTCTTTCACAGACGACCAACCGGTTTTCTTTTGTTCCAATCGACACACTTCCACATATTGCTAGTTGCTATACATATATGGAGTTTTTTTTTTTTTTTTTTGGTCGAAATACATATATGGAGTTTACAGGGCTAATAATTCTACATCTGTAAAGATCAATTACCAGAAACTAGCAGGTATTTACAGGGCTGCTGTGCTAAGGTTTGCTAACAAGCCACACAAATAAATTATCTACAAGTGACAAATGCCCTTTGAATAGAAGAGCACTGGTATCTTTTGCCAGCCAACACATCCAAAGAAGGCCATCATCACTCAAAAATCCAACCACATACTATAATACTCACAAGTCGTCGGGGAAATGACGCCCCCAGGTGCACAATTGGCTATTTGCGGGCACACACCGCAAGGTATTGAAGCCATTGCCCCAACTCTCGGTTCCTTCGTGGCATCGGGCGACCTCCTACACTTATAACACATCCTACCGGTCGGGACGGAAGCAAACTCCCCCAGTCCATTGCTCCTCATCTCAATCACGTCATCGTCCAAAATCAATGCCCTG
Organism: Eucalyptus fibrosa; assembly: GCA_017140475.1. NCBI lineage: Eukaryota > Viridiplantae > Streptophyta > Magnoliopsida > Myrtales > Myrtaceae > Eucalyptus > Eucalyptus fibrosa. The sequence continues at coordinate 21,102,188 of CM029510.1, forward strand.
ACAATCTCACCAATCTCTTGACTAGAGCAGTCATTCTTCAGGACCCTCGACCTCCGGACGGCGTTCGCAACCATGTCCACTGTTGCAATCTTCATATTCCGGATGTGCTTCAGGCACTGGTCCTTAAGGAAGTTGATGAACTCAGTGTCGAGGGTCCCTTGGTCATACCACTTCCCACCAGTGATCTCTGAGGAGGGCTCAAACTCGGAGGCAAGGAAGTGCTTTCGGCTCTTGGACCAGACAGTGACAACCTCCTTGATCAGGCCTTTGCTGCAGAGGGACTTGAGAGACTTGTCTACGACGTTGTTAGGGAGGCTAGTCTCCCGCTTCATGTCCCTCGACCAGATGCCCAAGTCTTGCTTGCTCTGGATCAGATTGTAGACGATCTTCTCTTGCTCGGTCATGGACAGAGCAGGAACTTTTGAGTCCGGACGCTTCCTTTTGCCCATTGCTGTCACTGAATAGAGAGAGAGCGCACACATAAAAGTTCATTACATTATCGAAAAAGTTGAGTCTTAACAAGACAAGAACATAGCTTCCTCCAGTTCCAAAATAGATTGACATGCCAATAATAGATAATTTACAAAGCATATGTCAGTAACTGGGAAAAGAGTTTGCTTATAGCTTCGATCCAAAATGGAACAACCAAGGGGAAAATGGCAGAGAACATTAATCTCTAGCTCAAAAGCGCCATTGGATAGTCACCACAAAAAGAAAAATACCAACTTGAATAAGAGCACTGAAAATTGAAGCAAAGGCAATGAGATATAGGAAACCAAATAGAATGAACAATAACGGAAACATTAAAAACCGCAGATGTCGATGCATCGGCCACTGTTTGGAGACAGGAAAAAGTGCAATGTTAGTCCTACACCTCGTAATATAAAAGCTAATCAGAAAAAGTGCAGACAGGAGTTACTGCTCAACCAAGATCTTGGCAAGAAAACCCTTCATCAATCAAGTACAAAGTCATGAAATGTACAAATTAAACTGACGCAACATTGTCTTTAATTATCGATTCAAAAGTGAAACAAACAGCAAAACATAGACAAAAGAACACATTGACAAAGCGTGGCTCAAGAAATTCAGGATTAGCTCCAAAAAAATCCAGCTTTCAATATGTATCTTAAGCCTTGAAGTCTAGTTTATCTACGTCCTTGCTCGAAACTCAACTTGGGCAGCGGACAAAGTCATGAGTCCTCGGCAGAGATTCAACTGTCAATTACCAGCGACAACAGAGATGAAGCCAATGGCTCGTCAGGGTGGTTCGGGTCTCTGGGAATTCTACACAGCCCCGCCTCAAGTCCGCCCACCGGCAGGGCTGGAATTACGCCGCCACCGCCCCGGGCTGGGCAGGGGGGCCTTGTGCGGGGGCGACGGTGCCTGCCCCCATCGGAGGCAGAATTTCGGGAACAATTTTTCTAAATTTAACCCTGTTTCGACATGATTCTTTCACGTAATCATTCAGAGAGAAAATCGGCTGAGCTAGGGCACGAAAATAGAGAATCAGAGAGAGAGAGAGAGACGCCGGCGCCGGCGAGGGCACCTGAGGGGTCCGACGACGGCAGCAGGGGTTGCGCGAGGTCCCCCGGTGCGGTGTGGACGAGCGACGGAGCGAGGAGGCTAAGCCGCCGCGAGCGGCGGGGCGCGCGAAGGAGCGAGTCGCGCGGCGTCACCGGGCGACGGAGCAAAGTCTCCCAGAGAGCGATGGTCGGGTTTTGAAGAGGCTGAAGTGGAGCGCGTCCGTTTGAGCATACTAAACTGCAATTTAATTCAAAAAAATTTAAAAAAATATAATTAAAATCCTCAAATTTATTAAATTGATATAATCAAATCCTTCCATTAATGATATAAATTTAAATAACTAAAAATTCTGACGTGACATTTTAAATTAATTCTTCTCTCAAACGTTCATTTTTATTATTTTTTTCAAAATTTATTTAAATTAAATTAAAAAATTGAAAAAGAAAATCTAAAAGGAAAATTACACAAATAGTCCCTATATTTTCACTCGATGTCCAATTTCGTCGCGAACTTTCGATTAGCTTCAATTTGGTCCCCGAACTTTATTGATAAAATGTCCGATCTAGTCACCCCGAACTTTCGAATGGGCTACGATTTGGTCCCCGAACTATTAATAAAATGTCCCGATCTAAGTCACCTAAACTTTCGATTAGGGCTCGAGTTGGTCCCCGAACTATGATGAAATGTCTGATCTAGTCCTTCGTTCTTATTTTTCTTTTTCTTTTTCCCTTTTTCCCTCTTTTTTTTCTTTTTTTTTTCCTTTTTTTTTCCTTTTTTTTTTTCGCTTTCCCTCGTCGGAGCCGGCGGAGGGGCGTCCGGCGAGGGAGCCCCTCGCCAAATCCGGCGAGGGCCCCTCGCCGTCCCCGCAAGCGGCGAGTCCTCGTCGATCTTGCGAGGGAGCCCCTCGCCCGACGCCGGTGAGGACGGCCCCTCGCCCCTCGCCGGCGTCTGCGAGGGAGAGCCCCGCCGGCGTCGGGTGAGGGTGAGGGCGAGGGGCTCCCTCGCTGGCGTCCCTCGCAAGCGGCGAGGGCTCTCCCTCGCCGGCGTCGGCCGGGGGCTCTCCTCGCAGATCCGGCGAGGGGCCCTCCTCGCCGGCGTCTGTGCGGGGCTCTCCCTCACCGGATCTGCGAGGAGAGCCCTCGCCCTCGTCTCACCCTCGCCCGACGCCGGCAAGGGGCTCTCCCTCGCAGACGCCGGTGAGGACGGCCCCTCGCCCACTTGCAAGGGACGCCAGCGAGGGAGCCCCTCGCCCTCGCCCTCGCCCGACGCCGGCGAAGGGCTCTCCCTCGCAGACGCCGGCGAGGACGGCCCCTCGCCCGGATCTGCGAGGGAGAGCCCCTCGCCGACGCCGGCCGAGGGCTCTCCTTGCGACGCCGGCGAGGACGGCCGCTTCGCCGTCTGCGAGGAGCTCCCTCGCCGATCCGCGGGGGCTCCCTCGCCGGACGCCGGCCCTCTGCCGGCTCCGGCGGAGAAAAAGAGGAAAAAAAAAAAAAGGAAGAAAAGGGAAAAAAAAAATAGTAACGAAGGACTAGATCGGACATTTCGTCATAGTTCAGGGACCAACTTGAGCCGATCGAAAGTTCAGGGACTAGATCGGACATTTTATTAATAGTTCAGGGACCAAATTGAGCCATTCGAAAGTTTAGGGACTAGATCGGACATTTTATCAATAGTTCAGGGACCAAATTGAGCCGATCGAAAGTTCAGGGACGAAATTGGACATTGAGTGAAAATATAGGGACTATTTGTGTAATTTTCCCAATCTAAAATTTTATTGAAAAAACTTTAAGAAAGAAAAAAATAAAGAGAAAAGGAACACAAGCCTGCCGGTCGAGCGCTTCCACCATTGCCACTCGTCACCAAAGGGGCCGACAACCTCCGCAGCTTTGGGCAAAGGTGGTTAGCCCTTGCTAGCCCAAGCAAACGCACCCAAATCTAGGCCACATCAATACTCACCCGAGCCTAGTGAGGCCATCCTTCACCTAGGGTTGGCGTCACCCATATCTAGGCGCCTTCGTCCAGACTTGATGATAGGCGGCAATGGCAAAAGTGCCCCCATCGATTAGCCTACATCCCTTTCTCTTCTTCTTTTTTTTTTTCTCTAGTTTAAATAAGATTTGAATTAAAAAAAAATGACACATAGGAGAGAAAAATTAATTTTAAGATGCAACATTAACATTTTCTGTTAGTTAAATTGATAATGTTAACAAAAGGACTTGATTGCATCAATTTTACAAGTTTTAAGACTTGATTTCATTTTTTGAATATTTTATGGCTCAATTGCACTTTCGTGATAAGTTTGGGACTTCTACTACACTTATCCCTTTCTTTTTATTTGTCTTTTCATTTAGAAAAATTTTTTATTTCACATTTAGGTTGCTGAGTAAAGACAAATGATTAATAAATTAATTACCGATTAACTTGGCTAAAAATTGCATGATTCACTCCTCCAAATTAATATTCTCAAAATATAGATAGATATATACAAATAAAACTCGAAAATTAAATAAATAAATATTACATATTTTATTAAAATTATTTAAGTAATTATCTACGTCATATTGCTGCGCATGTTTAATTTGGTCTTCCAAATTAATTTCGAATTATAGATCTCTATGTAAACGATGCTTAAGAAGTATTTCTATAATTTTGAAAATGTCAACTAACATCATGCCATAATGGGATAAGTATAGGTTTTTACAGATATTAAATTACAAAAGAACATTAAGAGAAAAGTGTTTAGAAAGAAACTCTAGAAGAGAATGTGCTTTAATTTCTCAAATATTAGGTGATATAAATGAGGGCAACAACATCTTTAGACTTCATTCAATCGTCTGAATTCAGATTAAAATATGATAGGATAAAGGGAATTTGAAGTCCTCTATATATTCTTGGATTGTAAAAATATCCTATCATATGTTTGGTACAATCTAGGATAGGATTTGAAATCTTTGAAGAAAAATCGTTAAATTTTTTTGAAAATATAAAACTTAAAATAGAATTGAAAATCTTTAAAAACCTTTGAAAATCCCATCTTCCACTAGCGCCTTACTCAAACCCTTCCAACCACGTATCTGGGAAGTCGACCTCAGAGCATAATGACTCAACTAACACGAGTTCACATAAATCTAGGATAGCCTAATGAATGACAGGATGCACTTCTTGTGGGTCGTACAGTCGGACTCCATCACCAAAGAAAGCGGGTGAACAACCGGCTCGTAAGTCACGTGTGAAAGGGCAAGCTCGACATTAAGGACATATGCAATTAGGTGGAAAGGACGATCTATGCAAATATAGCACGACATCATCTTTGGACCCCCTTTCACCTTACTCGTCGAAACACAATTGCTGGCCAGTAGTGATGACCAGCGTGGTCAAAGTCAACAATGATAATGCTGAGGTCAGAAGTGACGACAACTATCTTGGTGGTGTCCTTGGACTTTCTCAAAAGCTGGTCCCAGAATCACCACTTCCGCAACTAGACTAAGTAAGTACGGAGCTAGCAAGTGACAATTGGCCAAGGGGGCCTTAGGCCACCTCGAAAGGCATGAGCTGCATGCAGGGAGACCCACACATATGGTTGCAGCTATAGTCAGAACTGAACCTAAACTAATTGCATAATGTTGACTACACCACTAGGAATAGGAGCCTGAAAACATGTAAAGGCAATTCATCTAAGGCAAGTCCTTTAAATGCCAGTGAAGCAATCTCTAATGCGTCACTCTATCACTTTGTTAAAAGATAATAAGAATTGTTAAGTCATATTTAAAATTTTATATTTGACATGGGTTTACCCCAACCCCTTAGCTAAATTTCTTATTTGGCATTTTATCCGGATGTATCTAGGTTTATCTGGTTTAGATAATTTGTTATCATATCTTGACTCAAATTCAAACTCCTAAACACAAGCTTATATATATAGAGTTTTACTCTTCTAAATTATGTTCAATCGTATTTACTACTATCTACTCTATTAAATATAAGACTATTAAAAATGTCTTAAATACAAATATACATTTTCAAGTAGTTTAAGAATTATTTTGTTTCCTAGGATCATTTCTTGGTACTTTGAGTCTTGAGAATCTTGGCACTGTAACATTGTCCCCCACCCAATTGAGCGACACTCTCGACGGTCTCAAACCGAAGTCTTTCACTTGTCCAATCACATCCTTCTCTTCGAATGTCAATTTTCTCGAACATCAATGATTCTTCATTTTCCAATGCCACTCGATCTTTCCTTTCTCGACTTGATGACTTTCCACCAGCAAATCCTTTGGTACAGCCATTTCCATGTTGCTTAGCAAGCTTTCCACTTTTGAAAAAAGCACATGGATCGGCATCTCACTTTGAGTTGGCTTAGGTAGTATAAACTCCACCTTTGACTCCTCCAAAGGTTGTGATTTTGACTTGTCCACAGGCTCCTCAACTCTTGGCTTTCCATCCACAAGTCTCAACATAGAAATACCTTGGCTCCATCAACCCAAAGATCAAAGGTGCCATCGATAGGTATTTTGGGTTAGTAATAACAATTGACTTGGTTTTCATGTCGATCATGGCATTAGCACTATCAAAGAATTCCGAACTCAAAATAAGATCATATTCATCAAGGAGAATTGTCTCGATGGAGAAATTGTCCCTCCAATCACCAA